>OY757188.1:76881136-77487386 GCA_963583895.1 Melanophora roralis
TACCAAAATTCTTGAAACCAGTTACTGATTTCCTTCGTCAGTACTTCTTGATCCGGAATAAGAGTTTGGCTTAAACACCCTCCACTTTTAGATTACATTTACAAATATTTTATTCCCAAAATTAACTAAGTTTTTGAAAATGTCCAAAATGACATGTAGACCAAAAACAAATAACACAGTCAAGTACACAGAAAGAAAACTCGCTTTCTAAAATCAAGAATCTTATTCTTAAATTTATCCAAAATCTTTCTTGAAATTTTCAAGTACGATCATTACTCACATTTTCTTAAATCAAGCCTATTCGGATTGCTTCAACAAATCAAGCAGAAAAAAGCTTATTGTTTTAATATATTATTTTACATTTGAAAACAAAGTGTCTCAGTGGCCTTGAGGTAACGCGCTTGTACTGCAGTGCAGAAATCCCTGGTTCGAATCTCAGCTGCATTTGTACAAAAAATGAAATTTTTAAATTATAAATTATAAATTAATTATAAAATAAAAATAAAATATAAAATTCTTCTTCTTTAATAAAGCTCCATAAATCAAAAAAATGACATTTCACTTTCGAATTAATCCAGTTCACGGCTTAAATCAATCTTTTTCACGCTTACATCAAGTACGGTTCCGAACTTAAATCAATCCATTTTTGGCTTAATTGTGGCTAAAAGTAAGAAATTTGTACTTGAAAAATTTTACTTGGAGTAAGAAATTTCGTACTTGATTTGAGAAAAACCGTACTCACCGTACTTTTGACACCGCTATGACTTGATTTAAGTAAAGTTTTCTTAGATAATTTTTTGTGTGTATATTTTCTTAGCTTTCTTTTGGCATATCCAAGATTTTTATTTTTGATTTATTTAAATATTTTTTATAATTAAGTGCACCGTTGATTTGACAGTTATAGCCTTTTGGAATTTTTCATATATTTTCATTTATCCACTTATAAAAACAAATAAATAATTAAAAAAATATCAGATATAGTCTAATCTAGCAACATTATAATGGCGTGTGAAAAACTCAAAACGGTAATTCATAATAATATAAGAAGTTTGAAAATAAAGTTCCTATCACTTATAAAAATGTTTGCTCTTAAGTTACTTGTTTATTAAAAATGCAAATAGATCTTAATAAATAAAATATAAAAAATTTAGAGTAAGAAAAAATAAAAAAGCATAAAGGTATTCATAATAATAAAAACAAGAACACACACAGCAAAAATCTAAACGAAAAAATCACTTTAACAAAAATAAGTAGGAAGGAAATAAATAATAATTTACATAAAAGCAAAATAATCACAGATATAAAAGATTCGTTATAAAACAAAATTCTTAAAAAATAGAAAAAAAGTTTCAGACAAACAAACGCAGTTTGAAAATTATTGCATATAAAGAGACAATTTAAGAGTTTTTTGGAGTGCCTCTGAGTGTTGCTTTTTCGACTCAAATTGTTTTCTTTTGATTTGCTTACATTGATGTGTGTGCATGTGTGTGTGAGTATGTGTGTGATAAACAACCGTAAAAAGTAACCCTCATTCAGCTTTTTTAATTTCTTTTTCAAACGCAAGTGCTTTTATGTCCGATTTATTTTAATTGGGTTGAGTTACAAAGAAAAAGATTTTTAAAGTGTGTTAAGAAGAACATACTTTGAGAGAAATGCCTGCATAGCTAAGATGTACGTTTGTATTTTAAGAAGGTACATATGCAATTTAAAAGGCAATATGCCGTAACTTTTGAAAAACTTTTTGTGACCTAAGAAAAAATTTTGTTTGTTTATTTGATTTCAAAAGAAGTAATTTGAATTTTTTTAATACAAGAATTAAACCAAATTTTAAATAAAATATTGGAATTGTAAGATTAAGGGTGCACTATCAAAAAAAAGAAATAACGAGTTTTTATATACTTTTCTTTTGACATGTTTAAATATAGTTGCATTAAGCAGACAGCTTATATTGAGTGGCAGAGTGACTGATTAACTGCCTGATTTTTCGTCGTGCATGAGTTTGCTTCTGGATGTAGGCACCCAGACACCCTGCAGTCCAGATTTATATTTTCAAACTTAAATAAAAACGTAATAATTGACACTTAGTCATATTAAAAGCATTAAGCGATAGGATGAAACTGCGAATTTTGGTTTTAAAGACTATGTCATCCAGATATCATGTCAAACACCCTGTTCTGCGCCACACGCTGCAATAAACTTGGTTCAATTGAGCATATTTCTCGACGAATATTTTCCTTTAAAGCCAAAAAAGATAAAAGATTGTCATAATAAACTTTCTTTCTAAGGTTGTCCTAAAAAAAAGACGGGAGCTAGATGGGGCGTTCTTAAAGAAGCTGACCAGTTTTTAGGGGTAACTTTCCCAAAGCAAATTCATCAAAGCTTTGGCTGTGTGTGCAGTCGAGCCATCCCGCCATCACGTGTGTGAAGAGTACAATGGATGAGCTCGTAGATTCGGTGAAAAGGGTTTCTTAATCATATGTTGATAATTTTCACCGTTGACATTGGTCGCCTGGCCTTAAGAATTTTCGAAAAAAAAATAGTTCAGTTAGCTCTTGCGTGTATAAGGCATATCAAACCGTTACTCTGGGGCAATGCAATGGTTTTTGATGTTTTAATCGAATGTTAAGGTTTTTTGAAGAGCAGTATTGTCCATTTTAATTATTGTTGAAGTAAAAATGGTGCCCGTTGCTTCAACAAATTGAAAATACAGTACAAAAAGGCTCCAACATAATTTCGCAAAAATGTTTAAGTAAATCCGGACCACATTGCTTTAGTTTTTGAACGATTTGAAGTTTAGAATGATGAAATTTCAGAGCCTTTTTTAAATGTTATAAATAAACGTTCTTCTAAGTCCCAGTAAGGCTACTCATTTCCGTATTGAAAGTCGTGGATTTTTGTGCAAACTACTTCAAACAATTTAATGGTTTTAGGAGTCATTGCAGATCAACTGGGCCCTGGCCGTAGGACATTCATAGCCAAAGTAGTTGCACGGAGTCTGCACCCATGAACCAATTAAATTTCACTAAGTCTATCACATATTCACTGAATAATAAATTTTTAAAGAAATTTTCAATGAGCAATTACAAAAGAATAAATACTTTAAAAAAAATGTCTTCGCAGCAAATGCGCGATGCTCACTCACCCACTGTGATATAGTGACGGACAAATCCGCATAGTCGATAATTCACGCAGCACCACCCTCCTACCGCACCGTTTATTACTTTTTGAAATAATCATGTTTAAAAATATAAATTTGCTGCCAGACACAGTGTATTTTCTTAAAATAAAACCTTCACAAACATACAAAACAACTTCGTTTGTCCTTAAACTAAATATTTTATCAAAAAAATTTAAGGTGACGGGTGACGCCTGAAAATTAAATTATATTTTGCGGTTTTGTACCTTTTATGCCCATCCAAGCAGCCTAAATTAATTATTTCTATAAAGCACGTTTTACAGCTCACCATCTGTAAATAAATGTTTTTAAAACATCTTACAACTGTCACCTGCAATAATTATATTTTTATGGGCAAATTTTCATGGCCGTCTTAAAAAGTTAATTTTATTAAATTCATTCTTCTTCTTCAGCAGCTGTAAGGAAATACTTGTCATCTAAAGATACAAGCAGATGTTCAAAAATGTTTTGGATACAAAACAAATAAAAAAAACCCCTAAAAATACGAATTTAAGTGCAAAGAAAACTGCGCCACATGAATTTAGTTTTATTTACATTTTATTTCACAAAAAAAAAAAACTAAAAGACGTACACAAATGCAAGTTCACTCAAAAGGACACTTAAACAAAAGAGACAATTTTTTAAATTTACCGTAATTTTATAGTAATAAAACCGTAAGAGAGGTTTACAAAGATAAGAGGAAAGAAACATAAAAAAACCACATTACCAGCATCACACCACTACATCAGCAGACTTTTACTCTTAAGCTGGTGTTACAATAACGGTTTTTGTGTTGTACGATTGTAAGTTTAGTTGATTTGTTGTAATTTCTGTGTCGGTGGATGCATAAATGCTAGAAGAGAGTTTGGGGCAACAGTTTTGTATGTAGCAATTATATGGTTTTTTTATTTAATTTTTATTTGAAGGCATAAAAAGCAATGTGACAGTCGTTGTGTTTTGTTAATATTCATAGCTGGTTTTAAATTGTTCAGGTTCTGTTTAATTTTTGTTTATTACGTTTTATTTTTAAGAATTTTTTAACTAATTTTTAAGGAAATGTCTAAGGAATTTTAGATTATTCAGACCTAAGGCTTTTTTTCATTGAAATATTACACATGGGCAAAGTGTTAAAGTATGCTCTGTAAAAGTATATGGATTTGGTCTACAGTGACGGTTGTGCAAATACGGTAGTATACTTTGAAAAGCAAATTTACTATATTTGAGCACATGCCTATGAAATATAAAGTTTTTGAAGCTATGGTTAAAATTTTTAAAATCTGCTACAAACATACATATGTGGAATTATAATATTCTTCATGTACAACGATGTAGTAATAGAACAGACAACCAAAGGCACTTAAATGTGCGTTTCTTCAGTCCAAATATAATTTTTTGCACGAGCAATAGTTGAATGACCTATTATTATTTTCCCGGCAGTTCCCGTCTCGAAAATTCCCCGGTAATTCGTCAATTTTTATTTCCCAATTTTCCGAAAATTTTTTGTGGAAATCCCGGGATAAACAAAGCTCCGCACTATAAGCAAAATTTAAGTTTTTTCACAAAAGAAATAATTATTTCTTAAAAAAATAATACATTACATACCAAGTATGTAATAAAATTGGATTTTTGCCTAATGAAAACTGCCGCTGGTGTCATTCTCTATTGCTTGAAATGTATGTTAAAAAAATATGTATTATCAGATGAACCTATCAATGCAGTTTTATTTTCAATATTTATATATTTTTTTGGCGTTTTAATTTTGGAAAAGAAGAGCTATATTTTTTAAAAATCATGTTCTGTTGAAGCATAGAATATCAATGGCGTATGTTTATATGTTGAAAAACATGTGACTGAATTTCTCTGTATAAATTGGTTTGAGTTTATATTTTATTTAATTTACACATCCCTAGCTAAACGCTTAGTTAGCTAAATTTTGTTGCTAAAGTTAATTTATAAAAATTAAAAATTTGATTTCATTTACATTTAAATTTTTGCACACACAAACGACAATAAATATTTGGGCATACATGCACATAAAAAAAAAATCAAATCTTTTTACCAAAATTAAGCGTCAGCTGTATCAAAAGTTCGGTGAGTACGAATTTTTTTAAACTAAGTACAATTTTTCGAGTAAACATTTCTTACTTTAAGCCATATTTAAGCTAAAAAATGATTAATTTAAGGGAAAACGACAAGGACTTCCGAAAATATTGAACTGGTTGAAAGTAGTTTACGTGAAAATCCGCGAAAGTCAACACGTTAAAGAGTAGCCTCTCTAAGACTTCCAAGAGCAATAAACCATGAAATTTCAGAAAAGGATCTGAAGTCCCATCCTTCTAAAGTTCAAATCATTGAAGAACTGAAAAAAGTGACTTTGATTTACGCAAAAAATTTTCTGCGCTAGTTATATCATTTCTTTATATGAACCTTATCATTTTCCTTTTAACTTAAAAGGACACGTCAACAAACAAAACTGCCATTACTGGTCTCCCAGAGCCCGCACCCCTTGATTGAAACATCAAAAACCATTGCAATGCTTCAGGGTAACTTATTGGTGTGCCTTATCCACGCATGAGATAATTGGACCATTTTTTTTTCGAAAATTCTCGAGGCCATTGACGCATGATAACGAAATTCTTTTTGCTAAGCCTGTGAGCTCATCCATCTTTTTATTCGCGCACGTGATTTCACCAGGATGGGACGACTGCAGACACAGCCATACCCACCAACGTCACCCCATCTAATTCCAATGGATTTTAAATGGGGCCACCTTAAAGAGAGGGTTTATAATAGCCTTAAAGGAAAATATTCCTCAAGAAATTGACGATCAACTGAACCAAATTTACTTCAGCGCGTGGCGCAGAATACAAGACTTCGTTTTGAACATTGTTTTTAACTCGACGGAAGTCATTTGGATGATATATCCTTTAAAAAAATCTGCATTTCCATTGTATCGTTCAATGCACTCATTAAACTTTGTTTAAATTACTACGTTTTTTAGTTAAGTTTGAAAATATAAATCTTTCACTTAGGACATATAAACTTAGTCGAAATTAGCGCGTGAATGTCAAAAAAAATTCCAAAATATTTTTGCTTAAGTTCTTTATAGAAAGAAAATATTTAAGATTAAAATACACTTCATTAGTTAAAATGATGACTTATGGAATAAGTCTAATATATTTAACAAAAATCTACCTAAAAGACATTTAAAAAATCATCAAGGCATTACAGTTCTTCAAGAAAAAAAACACTCACACTCCTTATTCCTTAGGGGACAAGAACCTTGAACTTCTTTACAAGGTGCCTATCGGGTACGGAAAGTTAGTTTTGGATGAAAAATAGTTGGTTTTGAAATAACGTTGGCTTTAGATGGATCAAGAAAAATGGGTTTTGGGGTGAATTTTTAGCTTAAGAGTCTGTCTGACATTTGAGAAACTTGCTATTTTGTGGATTATGATCGTCACAAATATACAAAAGTGGCGAATATTTCGTTTGAAGATAAAATCAAAATTAAAAATAATTTCTCTTTCGATAAAATTTCCAATATCGATAGACTTGTGAGCCTTAGCAATGTGAAATGTGTTTATAATAAAATGATGTGAAGAAAGTAAGGGATTTATTTTTTTTAAATAGCACATCCATATTTTGCGAATGGCAAGTCCAGCTCCACATGTATAACAGGGGAAAAATACTGTAAAGATGTCTACGAAAATTTAAGTTTTTTAAAACGGATTAGTTTTTTAAATGATGGTTAAACAAAATCCGAGACAAGAAATAACCTTTTCCACATAAAAGTCCCAAACATGTAAAAAAGTTGAGATCAGATTTTGAAATATTTGTTTTTTTTTTGCATTTCAATCTTTTTGCTTTACATAAACAAGAATTAGTTTTAAAACAAATAAATAAAATTTTATTTTGATTGTTTATAAACAATAAACATTATCTACTTTTGTTTTTTTTTTTTTTTTAAATTTAATCAGATGTCGGCGGCACTTTTTCACAAAATATTTGTGCTAAACTCAACAAAAACTTTTAAAATTAATAAAAGCCACTCAACCAACAACTTAAAAAGTCAGCATCATCAGCAAAAATTGTTTTTTGAAACTGGGTGAAAGTCTCTTCCCCAACCCTTCTATAGTCTAGATAATGACATTTCTTACTACTATGAATTTTCAGCTTTAAAAAATGCTTTCTTTGGATTTTTCTCACATTTAAGAAAAATTTCCCAGATCAACATATGGCTTCAGAAAATGAAATAAATAAATTTCAAAGTTGGCACAGACTCCCAAAATCTGAATTAAAAATAAAACATATAAATGTTCTTTTAAAACGGCAAAATATTGTGGTCTTGGTCGTCACTTGTTTGGGGCTAAGTTAAGATTTTCTAGACCATCAATTTAAAAATTTTTTTTTTGTTATTCATTGATAAACTGTCAAAATCAGTTATATATATACTGTCTTACGCTGACAGCACGTACTAATATTTTTTTTACTGTAAATGACAAACGATTTTTTTATGTTTGCAACGTGTAACGTAGTAAATTCCTTATCATACTGCAGAAAAAATATCAAATATGGACAATTTTTAATATTTATTTACCGACAATATTTTCTATTAATTGAGAGATTTTTTTGTTAAAAAAACTAAAACTTTTGATTTAGTGTTTGCTGGAAATAATTGTTTTGCCTTTTTTCTAATAACCTACAGTGTAAGTTTTTTAACAAGCAAAAACAAATCACAGACAAGGATTTACTTACTTTTAAAAGAAAACCCCAAAAGTTGCAAAGACGCTGAAATCAGAACTTGAAATAGTTGGGCTTTTTTGTTTTTCTTTAATCTGTTTTCTGCAACGTGAATAAAATTTTAAATAAAAAAGCAAAATCACAGTTGGGTGTTGCCCTTGAGTAATCCAAAATTGCTTGATGTTGTCGTTTGGTTTCTTTGCCTTTTTTTTAATTTTTTAAAGTTTTTTTAATCCGATTTTAAGGTTTTAAATAACAGAAGACAAAAGATGTTCAAGGTATGCTTTGTCACTGAATTTTTGTTCAGGCTTTGGAAAAAAATATATTTTAATAATTTTTCCGTTTCATATTTCTAAAAAAAATCTTAAAATTTTAAAGCAGTTTTTTCTTTTTATCTATTTTAACCCATTGCCGACTTTAAGAATATGACATCATCATAATCATGATGTGAAGTGGTTTTTTTGTTTTCTTTTGACCAGATAAAAGATTTTACACATTAAAACAAAAACAACACGCACATAAACCAATACAAAAACACTCACAAAATAACCTTGACTTCAAAAGCCACCACAAATTTACTCTTAGTATTAAGTTATAGATTTTTTTTTAATATTAAAAAAAATTTAAAATTTGTTTTCCTTTTTGGTTTAAATTTCCTTAATACAAAATTTTGTTTTATTCTTTAGTATCAATTTTATATATTTTTTTACACCTTTAAAAGCTTAAATTCCTTCTATTATGTATTGTTGTTGTTATTACTTAAATACCGTTAAGTCGTTAAAAATTTCCGTTATTTAGAACCGTTTTGTTTACAAGTTTATCTGCAACTGATTTTATAAATATTTTTCCTTTCGCTTTAAGAGCATCCTTTTCCTTTGGATGCTGTGAAAAATAATAAAAAGCTTTTTCTCACATTGTTAGTTTCTCCCTCTGCTCTCCTCAATAAATCTCTAACAAATACTGGGAAATTTTGTTATGGTGTGCACAACCATTCAAATGTATTCAGTTGTGTGAGTTTTTATTTCAAGTTATTTCTGTTGTTGCTTTTTTGTTGCTATTTTGTTGTTCTCATAATCTCTGCAACGTGGTCGTTTGGTTGTCAGAGAACTGTTACAAATTAACTGCATTTTTTTTTTGTTTGATTGTAATCTCTATCAATGTGTGCGGTAACGGAAGTGTGCATCTTTCTTAATGCAAGTATTTTATAGTGCTTCAATTATTGTGCAGCTAATAGAGATTGTATACAAAAAGTTATTGCATTGTGACATGATTTGTTTATCTGATGTTTTTTTATGATTACCCAAGTTTTTCTTTTATTTGTCTGTATGTACAGTGCTGGGAAATATGAAAGCAAGTATTAAATTAAGGCTTAATAAAAGAAATTTTATACATGTTTTTTTGTTAAAAGATTTGTGTGCTGGAAAGCTTCAATGCGTTGATTTTGTAGCTTATTTTAGGGTTTATTTTTTCTGCTAATTTTTATTTATTGTTGAACCAATTGTTTAAATACAAATTTTTGACTTTTGGTTTGGCTTAAGTTCATATAATTTCTTTTTATTAGAAGGAACTATTTTTTTCCGTTAATGTTGAAAGAAACTTTAATTTTGAAAAAAGCAGATTTTCCTACCGATACTAGCCGAGTAACGGAAAAAGTACAATGTCATTAAATATTTAATACCAGTTTAAAATATTAATTGTATTTGCTAAAAGCGTAGTTCTTTTATATGCATATCATTGGTTCCTATTTCAAATCACCAGTAGACTTTAAACAAATTTTTCAAAAACCTCAGTTTTTTTTTTTTGCCTTTATAAAAAACTTGAATTATTATCAGAGTTCAATTAAAACACTCATTATACACACAATGTATTGTTCGAACGTAACATATACGTATTTTTTTTAATATCAATTATGTGTGTTTCTAAATTTTGCACAATACCGATCACGCATATGAGGTCAATTTCACGTAAAACAGCCCAAAGTGGGGAGAAATCGTTTATTTTACTTTATTAAAAATTTACGTCTAACGGAAATTGATTAAAATGTTAATAAATCAGTTCTTATTTTATTAAGATGATCCCATGCTGAATAATCGGCTCTTTCTTTTTATACATTTTGATGAAAATATTGCATCCATCGCATATTTTAACGTGTGGTCCATTTCAAGGTTCCCTACTTTTTAAAGAAAAAAAAACACAGAAAAGCCAAATTTACGGGGTAAAGTTTATTATCATTTGAAATAACATTCTTGTACATTTATGATTTAAAGATTATGTCTATTAAATGTTGGCCGTTGTGTCCCATTTTCGATGACTCGTTCCAGCATTTTGACTGGTTACTGGCGATTGACACGCGTGATATTTTCCTACAAGATCTGAATCGAAGCAAATTTGTCCGCATAAGCTTAAGACCTTATATATCTCCACAGGAAAAAGTCTAACGGTGTGATACATGCTCACCGAAGTGTTGTCTCAATATCTCTATTGATTGATGCGATGCGTTGGAAGTAGTGCCGTCTTGGTGAAACTTAATGTCGCCGAGATCCTGACCTTCGATTTCAGGCATCAAATGGTCGGTTATCATGGCACGATAACAGTCGCCATAGAAGGTTACTTTTGCACCGGCATAATTTTTAAGGAAATATGCGTTGATGAATCCACCGGTCCACAAACCACATTTTACCGCCAAACATGGTTTATTTGGTCCAATATTATCCAATAATGAATGCTTGGTCTCAAAATGGGTGATGGTATTGCGAATAGTACGCTCAGTAGGTCGATTATGTTGACCATAAATTGAGCGAAGTGCACGAAACACATTGCTCACAGAATGTTAGTTTTCGTAATTAAGTTAAACGATTTGTAAACGTTGTTCAGGCGTAAGTCTTTCCGTTATGAAATGTCAAACAATACCATATAAAAATAACATGAAAACATGACACGACTAACATGTGATCTGTCAAAAAAGGTACTGAAAAAAGTATCTCTACTTGAATCACCTTTTACAAAACGTTCTTTTTTATTAAAAATAGTTTTTGTAGAAATAATGAATCAAATGCATTTAAAAACATTTTAAGCTCCCGTAAAAACTTACATTTTTACGTCTTATTTTAAAATATTTTACAGAAATCGATCTTGAAGTCACAATTCGTATATGTTTGTATTTGTATAGTTACACCTGTCCCAGTCTTCTGGTACATGTGAACAATATTTACGTTCGTTAAGTGCACCCGTCACAACGGAATTGACTGGGAGTGTTTCTATAGGTTTTAAATAGCGATGAGGATATATATCAATATGTCATTTCATATGTAATTTAAACAATATTTACTTGCTACCCCTTGTATATATATTCTGGATCCCTATAGATAAGAAAGTCGATAATTCTATGTCCGTCTGTCGATCTGTGTGAACGTGTGCGTTAAAAGTTTTCATTGTTCTATATTATGATTATGCAGCTTCCTAATTACAGAAGCCTGAAGCTTCGAATTTCTACCTTTGTCGTGAACAGCACCAGTTAAGTTTTGTTAAAGATTATTTCCAGACTGATTAAAATATCCCTATTGCTCTGCACAATGATAGATTAAGCTAAAATAGAAGGATAAAATAATTATTTTTTCAAAAAATTTAGCTGAAAATTAAAATGTTCGTATGAAATTCAAGCAAACCTTAACCAAAGACCCACCCTGTCCATATATAAAGCGCCTCCAGCCACGTCTGTAGGCGCATCTGCAGCTTTGAGTTGTAGTAGACAAGGTGTTCTATGGCCACTATCTTCCCCTCATGCCCACCCTCTGTGAGTTTTATTTTTAAATCTTTGATCCGACCTGGTATCTTTGAGTAGCAGTCCAGTGTTCTTCCTATCTAGCCCAGCTTAAAGAAGCCTGCCGTTCTAGGCTAAGCCCAATTTGACCATGACCCGGTCCCTATCAAATCATAGTTGAGACATATAAGTGACCTTATCGGCTAATGTTCTAGCCTAATATCTCAGCATAATCCCCTACTTGCCAATTTATCAGCAACCTTATTACTGGCAAAGTCAAAATAACTTGATACCTAACAAAGCCTTACCCAGCTTGTTTTCACGAGCACCCTGAACAAGTCTTCAGTCTTCAGCAGGTCAATAAGCCTCGAGTGCGGCATGAACGTCAACGTAAATTGCCACGTTTTCTTCTTTTTCTGCTTCCTCCCTTAATGTTTACATCATCTTCCTTGCCGCTAAAATCTAATCTCAATGCTGTACTCATTTGCAGCTTTCTAGGACACCCTCATTTAAGTAACCAATATATTAATACAAGCTTCGTTGCCCACATTTAGTTACAATCTATAAATGTAGACTAAACACTCTTTATTAACTGGGACCTTTTCAAAGTCTTTTTATCAAGCAACACTACCCAGGATTAGATCCCATACTAAAGTTTCGTGACTACTCAAAACCAATTGCTGCACGGTTTGACCCTCTACGACTTTTTCAGAAATAAAAGCGTGTTCAACTGTCTTTGTTCATTAAGCATAAACAAGCTCTTTGCCACCATTCCACTTACGAAACCCTCAATGAAAGCAGTATGCAGGACGATATTAACAGTTTTCTCTAGTGTAATGTTTCTGACCCCTTTTTATGCCTCGTACAGCACATCTTTAGATATTTAGAGAGCTTCCTGATGTTGTCCTTTTTCAAGGCCATCCAGAATACGAGAATTGTATATGTAAAAGTTTGTCGTACAATGGGTGTGAAATTCAAGTTTACCATAACTAGTTGTAGTTTTCTTTCCATATCTCTCCTCCGCAATCTTACTCCATCATAATTTCATTCAGGACAACATCAACGTTATGTATTCAGCAAGGAAATTTGCCATAAAAGTTCCATAATAGGATCAGCATTAAAATTCTGACGATAAACTCACTTAAAGACTTTCCGATTAAAAGAGCAACAAGTCCTTAAAAGAGTAAAGTAGGTCTGAGAAACTGATTCTTAATAATTAAATAAGTTTTATGAAATTATTTCAACACAGCAGTCTAACGTCTAATTTTCTTCTGCTAAAATAAAAGTTATATTTGAAAAACCAATTATCACTTTAATACATAGTTTAGCTTAGAAGTCCTTAAGTGTTAAAAACGCAAGTAATTCGATGTGCATTATTTAAAGGCACTGATGCAAACAAATGTTTTTGAAACTAAGACATCTAAACGCAAAAGTAATTTTCCTTTTATTTGGAAAATGCATACATTAAGAACTATATAGAAGCTACACTTTAAGACTATTTTATAATTTTTCCATTATAGAGAAGAATTTTATTTTTCATTATTTTTTGTTTTCTTTTTTATTTTAAGCCATTTTGTTAAGGACAATATAGTAGTGAGTGTTTGGTTTACACAAAGAACTTAAAGCAAACCATTGTCTTGTCTAACAAATGTTAAGAAGACAAAGAAAAAAACCAACAAGCAAAAATGAGATGCTCAACAACCACTATTTTACAAAGATTGTGGTTTTTTTCTTCTTTAATTTTTTCATTTTTTTTTCTTAATGGACAAATTAAGGAATTATAGTTCAGTTGAAGAAAAAAATGCATGTTTTGTCCATTGATTGTGCATTTTGGTTTACAAGTAAGTAAACAAAAGTAAATAATGTGACAAGAAAGATAAAAGAAAAGCAAAATGGAATATAGAATATTTCCAAACATCGTAATGGTGTTTTAAATTGTTAGAATTCCAGGAAAAAATCCTTTAACGAAATCCTTTTGGTTTTTAAATTAGGTTAGTAAATTAAATTTAGATTCGATAAAATTCTCATTTGTACCATAATCAAATTTTTTTCAATGCGCCTGAATATACAAAAACTATTCCCCGCTGACTTTGTTCAAGGCGTATGTGGAATATTTGTAATAAGCAATATATTGATATTAAGTATACATACGGTGTGCAGTTTGCTTTAAATTAAGTCTGTGCGAGTTTTAAAAAAAACTTTTTAAAAATTAACGCATAAATTTAAAAATTAAATTTATAATGGAATAATATAATATTTGCGTAAAAGAAAAATTCAGTTCTTAAAGGGGACACATATATAAATTAAGAAAATCTAGAAAGTAATAAAAATAAAATTTAATTAAAAAATTATGAATTTACTAACGGTTCACCCAAGCCCACAAGCCCGACAACAAATTTTTTGGGCATTTTTTATATATTATTGTACAAGCCTGAATCTAAAGTTTTATATCTGTCTTTATACAAGATTTGAATTTTCAAAGACATGTAAAATAAAAAAAAATTTGCGGGTAATCAAAGACATAACTTAATCTCCGTGAATTCTTTTGAGCCAAATTTCCTCTATTACCAGCAGAATATAATAAGGGACTAGTGCCTTCGATGTGTGTTTTTGTGGCTTTGGAAGTTTTTTGTGTCCTTTTTCCGGCCTACTGGGCATATCATTTTAGTTGTCACCAATCGATTATAAAATATATTAAAAAAAGTTTTGTGAGCTAATTGATTATTAATTCCAATTAAAAAAATAATAGAGGGCCAAAGATTTTATCTCAATTTTTTTTTAAATAAAATTTATTTAAACTTATTCCAACATATATCAATATAGTTTGCGGTCGGCAACGAGAACGTTTTTATCTCCACGATCCAGTTAAAAAGAAATAGTTTAATCTGATGTATATAGCCCAATAGTGCTTCATACTCACAACTTGCAAATGCCATCATTTTGGTATAAGTCCTTCAACGACTCATGCAGATTTTTAAGCAGATTGCACCAAAAAAAGTTTGTTCAGAGGCTTACGAGTACTTCACAATACTACACAACTCTTTTTAATCTTCAGTACTTCACAGAGCCTGCAATTACCGCTAGGCAGTCGTCTTGCTTTCTTGACATGAACCACTAATGGCCCGTCAAAACTCTTTATTCAAGTTTTCAATCACCCCTCCGTAAAGGCAATTAAAATCTTTTTAGCTTTGGATCATGAAATTCCCACATAAAATATTACATGAATTAAATTTTACCCAAAATTTTATTGTCCCTAGCTCAGTAGCAGAAAATGTACCGCTTTTGTAAAACCAAAGGGAAGACATATCGTCCATTGTCTTTCCATTAACGAATGGACTCCTATCCTTGCCATGCCTCTCATTTTCCTCAATGCTCTTGCATCTCCAAATTCAATAAAAAGCACATTTTTCTCAAGGCTAACTAAAAGGTTTTCTGGACACCTGGATGATTAAATTGCATGTATGGATTACATATGTAATCTAAGTTGGTGCCTGACAGTTAATGAAATCATTCATCTATGGAGAGAGCTAGATCAATGGCCATCCCTGCTATCATTATCTCCACTTCAAAATTACTGTCTATCACAAAGTGTGAAGTACTCAGTAATGTCCTGCTCCGCTAATGTCCCCTTTCATCTTGAATCCATCCGTGAAAAAGTTGGAAGTTTGCCTACATGCCTTATTTTTAAAAAATTACAACCAGTTTCGCCTTTTAGCTCAGCCTTGGGACCGACAGCATGCTGCTACATTTTGTATTTCAAAAAATGCTGGTATGCCCATATGATACCTATATAAATGGCTCATTTTCACTCAAGTTAAAAATCTGTTTGCGACGTCCTCTGCAACCTGATGAACTTGTTTCAAATCCAAAATTGCATCCAGTGAAAGTGAAGGGAATGCTGAGTTATGTACATTTCTGTGAGCTTCTGAACCCACATTTTGTCTAGCTTTTATATCATGTATCGAGTGAATTTGTCACCTTCTTAACTCTTTCATCAACATTATGCCTTAACGATAGCTAACTGTCCAATATTTTTTTTAGGTTTTGTATAGAGCCTTATTCGTCCTCCTGGTAAAAAAAAAATATTTAAGTCTAATTTCTTCGGGCCACCCCTTACCCCGGCTTTTCTACTCACATCCTTATCTTTGACAGTAAATGCTTTATCAAAGAGCTTCTTATACTCAAGACTTTCCAGTGACAATCACCGCAATATTATCTCTATTCACGAAAATTTTGGTAGCTCCCTTCCCCGATCCAGCGAAAATTTTATTGGAAAATAACGTCAAAGAAGTAAGAGTGCCATTTTCTTTACTTTCACACTCCCCCACTTCGCATGTAATATTTTACATTAAAAAATTATATTAAGATACTAGATGTCAATTAGGAAATTTCCACATGCGCCATGCTTTCAATGATTTATTCGATTGAAACATCGGTTAATAAACTTGCAATATCAAGAACTAATTAAAATTTCATATTGACTACATAATTGTACTTTTAATGTTGAACCTTTCCGAAGTTTTTTAACGAATGATAAGGGTCTGAGGAGTTTTTTTTAAACTTTCAGGTATAAATAAGGTTTCAACTAAAGCCAGCCAAAATCAGTCAATGAATAACTAGAATAAATCTTTAAAATAAACAAAAAAAAAAATTAATAAACAAAATTTTCTAACCTTTGTGTCGTATGTAAAAATACTTGACAAGTACTTAAATTAACATAAGGGTAGTCAGCCTTGAAATAATTCAATCATAAATAATATTTAGTTAGAACTGAAAATTGTTTATATATTTTATTTTTTTCAGCACTTTTCTACCTGAGTGGCTTATATTTTTATAACATATTTTGTAACAAAATACCAAAATTAGAAAAAAGGCAACCGAAGCAGTAAATTACTTTAAATGGCGTGTAAAACAGTTAGTGACATTTTTTCTTGTCCCAAAAGAAATTTTAAGGCAAACTTTTGGCTTTGTTTTGGGTTGGAGTAAAAAAATTATTTTAAAATATTTATAAATATTTTTTTAGGTTCTAATGAAATAATTTATTTTCTAACGTATTTGTAATGCTATTCAAGCACTTAAGCATATAAAACAAGTAAGAAAGTAACAGTTGGTAACGCCCAACCATTTTATACTCTACGACACATTTGTATTGGGGGCTTTATGAAAAAAAGATTAATAATATTTGTATTCAGTAAAATAGTTGGTGGGGTAAAGATAAACATGTGAGCAAAATTTTGAAGAAGAAAACCAACAATCGAGCTTTTTTGCCAAGGCCAAAAAGCCTATTTGTGCCAAGTTTAATCAAATTATCTTTAAAATTGTGACCTGCAGTCATTTTGCAAAAATACATGGCAACTCAGCCAGACGGACATGCCTAAAATTGACTCAGGAAGGAATACCGAGTAGATCTGTATACCTGAAAGTTGAACACAAACCATTTCTTTTGGGCATAATTCCGCTACCACATATGTGGTGTGGGTTAAATATCATATTTTTTTATTTTGAAATATAATTTTAAAAAGTGATAAACGGTGACGCCATTTGAATTATCGCTTGTGTGTATTTGTCAGTCTAAGCGACGCAGTGGTAGATTGCGTTTGCAAGTAGTAATGATTCTTACATAATTTCTCGTCGACTATTTTATCCAAAGTTAACTTTAATTCGCTTGTGGGTGCAAAAATTCCACGCAGCTGCTTCGGCTATTAATGTCCGGATAGGGCCCAGTCGATCTTCAAGGAATCCCGAAAAATTTAAACTGGTTAAAAGAGGTTGAAGTAAAAATCCGTGACTTTCAATACGGAAAAAACAGCTAAAAAAGGATTTGAAGTTCCATCCTTTTGAAATTCAAATCGTTCAACAACGGACAAAAAAAGACTTTGATTTACGAAAAATTTTCGGAAGACGATGTGGACACCAGGCGAGGCAACAAATGCTAACGGTGAAAATTTTCGACGCATGATTATGGAATTCTTTTCGCCAAAACTTGCGAGCTCATCCGTGCACACATACTACATACATACATGGTTGCATGCACAGCCACAGCTTCGATGAATTTGCTTCGGGAAAATTTTCCCCAATCTAACTTAAAACTACCTCAAAGAAAGGGTTTATTCTGACAATACCCAATCTCTTGTTGCTTTAAAGGAGAATATTTGTCGAGAAATCAGCTCAATTGGATCAAGTTTACTGCAGCGTGTGGGGCAAAACACAAGGCTTCGTTTTGTTCATCTCACCGAAGACACCTGTATGATATACTCTTTAAAAACTACAATCTGTATTTCCATTCTATCGTTCTAGGTAAAGCCTTTTGTACCCTTTTACGTTTTTATTTAAATTTCCCACCAGACACCATATTTAAAGAAACATAAGAAATTCAATTGAAATACACCATCTTGATAATTGTTATTTTTAAACTTTTGATTTTAACTTTTTTTAAGAAATAATATTTATTTTTTTTTGTCAAGAAATAAAAATTATTTTATGATTTTTATTTTTGGTCACAAAAAACTGCTTTGCTATTATTTTATAAAAAAGGATTATTGTTATCATATTTAATTTTAACAAAAACTTAAAAAATTATCTCCAACAAAAAAAAAAGAAGTTAAAATAATTATTAATTTTTGGCAAAAAATTTTTCTCTTAGATTTATATATTTTTTTGCATAATTATTACGGCCTGTGATATTCAATAAGAAAGAAAAAAGGTTTGGGGCGAAAAACTTTTTGATTCTATTTTTAAATTATTTTTCGTCATGCTTTTGATACATGTAGCGAACAACTAAAAGACTTTTACAAATAAATTTAATTTATTAAATATACAAAGTTACGGACATATCCACTTTTATATATATACATAAGTATGTTGCCTGCACATCGGTTTATAATTTACATTTTGTAATTCTGTCAATATGCCAAAATGTTATATCTTTTCAATAGTTTATTGCTGCTTGCCAATATAGCATAAGAACCGGCGCTAAATAATTGAAATCAAGTCAAAAATAAAATTTAAATAAAAAAAGAAATAAATATGAAACAAAACAGGAGAAGAAACAAATGTTAATCAATACAAAAAAAAGTTTAACAAATAAATTTGAATTACCTAAATGGCAATAAATTCTACTGCAGGACATTTGGAAGAGCAGCCATGCTTAGGAAGACAAAAAAACAAAAAAAGAATAAAACAAACAGCATATCAATAGAAGTAACAAAAACAATAAATAAAAAAATATGTCTAAAAATTTTTTCAGTAAATAAATATGAGGGGGTGGATTGTTTTGGCGTCAACTTTTTATTAAAAATTATCGTTTATACTAACGTAAACTTAAGGGAGGAATGCTTAGTTCGTTATGGTATTTTTTATCTAAATTTTTTTTTTTTTGATACACAATTTTGCTGTATCCTCCGAATTTTTGAATTTTGTCTATTTTATTCTAAAATAAATATAAAATTTAAGGGATAATACACTCAAACCTTTTGACTAGAACATTTGCATTTTCCTATTTTTCACTAAGATTTCAAGACCTTTTTTCGAAGCTATCAAACAAACGAATAATATCCTAACTTTGTTGCTTTTAACTTGTATGTGTTTCCAGAATTGTGATAAAATAATATATAATTTTAAACCCAACAATATGTTGCTTAAACCAGGTAACGATTCGTGCTACGCAGCTTAAGCCATATTGGACATTTCAGAAAAACGATTTGAATGCATGGTCATACGTGAAGCTGACGTGAACTGGGAACAGACTTTGTAATAATCGATCCTGTCAGACCAAATTTTGTGGGCAGATTATCTCGGCAGATTATTTGCAAATGTTATAAAAAATCGCATAAAAATAATTTATTTAAACAAAAATAGAATGTGTTACAAAGAGTGGAGCTTTTAAATGGAGAAGTGAACACTTTCACTGATACAGTAAACATAAAAATCTGCATTTTTAAATACAGAAAAATAGCCCTTATTAGATTTCCAAGAGCAATTATTCTTGATTATTCCATCCTTTTAAAATTCATATTGTTCAAGAACTGAAAGTAATTGACTTTGACTTGCGCAAAAATTTAAGTTAAACCATGTTGTAGCGTTTTGCACTGTAAATCCCCTTTTTTGGAGAGACCGGGCTCATTTTTATTTAAACTGCCACGTCAACAAGCAAAACTGCTTCTGCTGGTCTCCAAAAATCCCCATTGCCGCAGGATAACTGTTTGTTGTGCCTTATTCACGCATGATATAATTGGATTTTTTTTTTTTATTCTCGAGTCCAGGCGATGAATTTCAACAGTAAAAATTATCGACACATGATTTCGGAATTCTTTTTGCTTAGCCTGTAAGCTCATCTCTTGTGGTCTTTACACCCGTAGTTTTAGGTAGATGAGACGACTGCACACACAGGCAGAGCTTTGATGAATTTGCTTCGAGAAAATTTTTCTTCAAAAACTGATCAGTCGCTTTGGTGATATTCAATGGCCACCGAGGTCTCCCTATCTAATTAATTTGAATTTTTTATTAGTTTCATTAAAGAAAGTGTTTATAATGACAACTGATTCTTTATGGCTTTAAGTGACAATATTTGTCAGGAATTTGGCTTGATTGAACCAAGTTTACTGCAGCGTCTGGCGCAAAATACAAGGCTCCGTTTTGAACACTGTGTTTAACTTGACAGAAGACATCTGAAAGACATACTCATAAAAAAATAAAATCTTCATTTCCATTTGATCGTTCAGTGCTCTTAATTAATAGAAGTATCAATTATGACGTTTTTTATTCAAGTATACACAAAAAATCTGCTTTCAGCCACCCTATATAATGAATTTCCAAAGAAGATGGATAAAAAAAGAACATAGTTCCCATATTATTTTTTAATTTCTGATATCAAGTTTTATAATGTGTTTATCCATCTTATGCTCATATCGGAGCTTGTGTCTATTCCTTTTTCGCAATACATCATCAAGTACACACCTTAAGGGCTTCCATCCTCATACAGCTTGGTGCTCATACGATACCGGTATACTCCGTCAACGCTGATTGCTGTATATCTTCTCCGTAGCGATTTTCTCTCAAACTTTTAATACAGGGGGAAATATTGTTTTCTTTTTATTTGCAACCAGATAATTTAATTGTGTTAATGTTCCTCCGCTTATCAAAGTCTACTGGCTGCTTTGTGCACTAATATTAACTTGGTTTTGTCTTCCCTCAATATCAGGCCCGTTCCAGCAGATTTTTTCCCAATTTTTAAATAGGTGGCAGCTATTGCTCGCAACCCTCCCCCAATAATGTCGACGTTAGTGTAACCTTTTCTAAGAAGATGTTAAAAAGATCAGAGGAAAGACTTGCCTGAAGCCTTATTATATTATTTGTTAGCTTAGCTGAGGGTTTTGTATTAGTTGAGGTCATCCTAACAACTTATTGGAGTTTTGCAAGGATGCTCAATTCAGACATATCTTGGCAAATTTTTAGCATATGGGGTTGACGAAAGCGTCATTGAAATGAAAAAATAAATAATATGTGTCAATCCGGAGGACTTTCCATGTCCAAGGTCGTATTTTTTTGGCCTTATTAGCTCGCCAGATCAATATTTTAATTTCTTGCACAATATGATGTATAGTATTTTGAATCCAATGGGAAGAGCAGTTATTCCTCAGTGGTTGGTAAATACTGTGTTGACCCCTATTTTGTGAACCAAAAATAAAACGCTCGTGCTACAATTCTTAGTTTTGCGTCTTAAACAGTAAAAATCAGCTCCTGCTCATTCTAGCTTAACATATGTAATCAAGACCATGTTCTCGGATGAGTTTTTTGGTATCCTTATCACCGTTACTACCGAATACCAACAGATATAAAAAGAAGGCTTAAAAACCTGGGATAGTTAGAAACCGAGTTCTTTCAATATTATTTCTAAGAAGTAGCAAGCCCATCATATCTGCAATATTTATAAGAAACTGTAAAGTTATTCTGATAATGCGATCGATGATTATTTACCGATTTCTTTTAATTTTTGTTATATTTTAGTCTTAAGAAGCAACACCAAGGCCAAGTACTGGTTGGATGAAATTCTTGGGCAGATGCTCAAAGAAATATGTTGTTACATTGATGCATAGAGGGCAAAGGAAAGAATAAATGGGACCTCTTTACTAAACAACCAAAACCATGGATTCGATTTACCTTCTATACTAAGTGCTAAAATATTTGACATCATAGCTTTTGTCAAAAGTCATTGATATGTATAAAAGAAGAATTTATTGCTGTAGGACATATTAACTTAACATTTGAAAATCCTTAATAAAAACAAAACTATCATCTCACAGACTACAATCCCAAAGAAATAACCTTAGACATCCCCATTTAAATATTGTCAAACATACAACAAACAAACACCTGTATAAAAATATGTTCCTTCACCCATATTGACAGCTTGGATGCCAAAAGTGTTTGTTGTTTCTGTTTTCTTTTATAGAGAACAAAATAATAAAACTTCAATATAAAACCCTTATTTTTAATATTATTTGATTTCTTCTTTCACCTTGTAAGTGTCAGTCATTGGTGGGTGGCTGCCATTTGACTTTGCACCTAAAACAGTATTTAATAAAAACTAAAACATAAACCAATATAAGCAACACTTTAAAAATTTAAGAAAATTGCCTTCTACCAATGCCGCAAGCAGCCCTTAAAGTTATCCTGCTTCAATAGTTTCATCCCTCTATTTTTATCAAAAGCAATTTATTTTATGAATGTCATAAGGTTGACTTTATGTTTTTCTTTATTGGCCTGTTAAATGATAAAATGTATTGGCAGTTAGCGTTAAAAGCATTCCTTGCTAAGACAAATTTTGTTTTATAAAAATGAAAACAGGAAACTATTACTTCCTGTCTAAAGGAAATCTATAGAATTTAAATTATGCCTAAAACTAATGATTCTTCTTCCATGATATGCTGATAAAGTCATTTGTGTGTTTGATGTTTCCTATGCCTTAATTTGTTTTTGGGTTTTCTAAAGCAAGCAAATACATTTTGTTAGTAAAAATGTAAGTAAAATAAGGTTTTTTGTTGTTGGTTTCTTCTGTAAGCAAAAGTATGGTTTAGCGGTATTTTTAATAAAACAACCACTTCCGTTTAGGTTTCAGCTTTTTTATGGAGAGTTTTAGTTTAAATCATTTTTATCTAGCTATGGCCAACGTTTGCTTTAATTGTGTTACAAAAGTTTTTTATTACAGATTTATATGGGATAATAATTTTGCTATAAACTGCTGTTGAAATTCGCTATTTATAATATGGAGATATAAAAACGTCACTTTAAGGACAAGACACAAAAATATTTAAAAAAAGATTTTTGGATGTGAGGCTTACACAAATTTGTCATTATTTGCTTATTTTTCTAATATTCTGCACTTTGTTATATGATTTTTACTTACAATTAACCGATTCTTATAAGTTAAATTTTTCTTATATTTTTTTTATAAATTTTGTTTTCTTATTTTTATTGTCAAAAATTAACATTTTCCATATAATATATTTTTTAAATATGCGCTGAGTTGTGAACCATAAAAAAGCTGTTAAATTGAAAATACGTGACAAACACATTTGCCTTATTTATTATTTAAAATTATTTAATAAATTTCTTAAGTTTAATAAACGAAATTGGAGATGATTTGTAATAGGATGAAAAAAAATTAAGGTTTTTTTATAAAAGGCAATGACTTAAAATAAAAGTAAAATCAATGCAAAAACCAGAACTTAAAAAATATATTTTTATATCCTTCACATAGTGATGCGGGTATATATCAGTTTGTCATTCCGTTTGTAATTTCTTTATTATCCATTTGCAACCCTATAAAGTATATATATTCTGGATCCTTATAGATAGGGAAGTTGATATAACCATGTCCGTCTGTTCGTCTGTTGAAATCAAGTTTCCGGAGTCAAATAAAAAGATACGGACCAGTTATTGGTGTCAAATTATTAGAAATATTCACTATTTAAAATCAGCAAAATCGGTTCACTATTGACCGAGATAAAAGCGAAAACCCGAAGTAACCCATTTTTTTAGGACAAAATCTGTGCATATATCCCCATATATCTCAGTAAATATAGTCATGTTGTCACAAAACTTGGCACGGATACTCTTAAAGTAGGGACCTAAACAATGGAAAAAGTTTTTTGTAGATAGGATCAGGAGAAGTGGTATTTTTCCAACAATTGCACAAATTTAGTAAAATATTTTATGCGCTATATCTCGGAAACTATAACAGATATCGAAATCAAATGTTCTACAAAAAGTAATTGTACATCAAAAGTTATGTTTTTAAGAAAAATTTTTTTTTTGGGGGGTTGAACAAGGTAGCTCCCAAACAAATTAACAATTTTTATGAAATTTTCAGTACGCTGTATTTAGGAAGCTATAACAGATATCGAAATCAAATGTTCTACAAAAAAAAATTCGACAACAAAGCCTACGATTTGAAGAAAAAATTTTTTGGGTGGAGGATGGACAAAGGGGATCTCCCATACAAATTAACAATTTTTATGAAATTTTCGATATGCTAAATTTAGGAAACTAAAACAGAAATTGACTTCAAATGTTTTGCAAAAAGTAACAGGATAAGACCTACATTCAAAAAAAGTTTTTTTGGGCAGGGGCAGGGGAAGGGGTAGCTCTCATACAAACTAAAAATTTTTATGAAATTTTCGATAAGCTACATCTGGGAAACTAAAACAACTATCAAATATTCTACAAAAAGTAATAATCAAATAAATTATACATTTTGGAAAAAAAAGTTTGCGAAGAGCAGGGGGACTAGAACATCCCATAAAAATTAACAACTTTTATAAAACTTTTAATATGAATAATGTCGAAAACTTTATAACTGTCGACCTCAAACGTTCCTCATCTATTTCTATTATTCATACGAACATTAAAATTTTGTAAAATTTTCTATGGACTTTAAAACTCGCACAAGGTGTTTTAATTATATTATTTGCTGTACAAAATAACTTGGCTGGGTATATAAAAAGACCAATGTGAAGGGTATACAGCCGAATAGACCTTAAAAAAATTTAAGGTTTTTTTTTGTAAAAGGCATGATTTAAAACAAGAGTAAAATCATAGCAAAAACCAGAAATTAAAAAATATATTTTTAATTTTTGCTTTGGCTTTTCAAAATTCCGTTTAACAAAACTTGGATACCAGGTCTGTTTAATTAAAATATATTTTATTTTAATTTTTATTTATTGTTGCACTAATTTGTTTTAATACAAATTTTTGCTTTTTAGTTTGGCTAAAGTTCATATAATTTCTTTTTTATAAGAAGGAATTATTACTTTCCGTTAATGTTGATGATGAAATTGCGTAGCTGCTTTCGAAAATGCATTCTACTCGGCTAGTAGCGGTAGAAAAATCTGTTTTTTTCAAAATTAAAAGTTTCTTTCAACATTAACGGAAAGTAATAGTTTCTTCTAATAAAAAAGAAATTATATGAACTTAAGCCAAACTAGAAAGCAAAAATTTTTAATATATTTTATTTACAACAGCATATTACCGACAAAAATATCTTCGAAAATTTTTTGACGAAAATCTATAGTTTTGTAATACTAGAATTACACGATGTCATTTTTCATAAAGTTTTAGGTTTCTAGACGGTACATGTAAAAAAGTTACAATAAGTATTCCAATCTTAAAGCTAAATAATTAAAATTCACCCGGCCAGTGCCAGACTAAAATTAAAGTTTCCAAATTTAAGTATAAAACATTTCTAAAGGTACGAAGTAGAAATCATGATATTCCACTAAATAACTGAATTTAAAACTTTACCCTAAAGAGCGAAACCATGGTTTTTTGTCTGTAATTCAAGTTTTTGGAGTAACTAGACATCAAATACAATAAAAAAAAATAAAATAGAAAAAAATGTAGCAGTCCTTATGAATATTTTATACAGTCCGATCTAAAAGCTTAAGTTCCCCAAAGTTTAAGTTTGTAATTTTACAACCGTCACAGTTTTCAGGTGGTCATTGAAAGCTGAAGTTATGTACTTTCAGTGTCTACTTATATAAGTCGCTTTAAAACACACCATTCTTGGAAATCATAGACTTTTTTCGAATTAAAATCTTGGATTGTTTGGGTTGTGAGCAAAATGGTCACACCAGCTACAATGCAATTGCTCTTTTACATGTTATTTTTATTTTTTTCGTTTTTCAAAATTTTTTTTTATGTTTGTGAGTTTTTCATTTTCTTATTATTTATATTTGGTAAATATGTATGTATGTGTAAGTGAGTATGTAGTTATTGGAAGCTGGCTTAAGTGGATTACAATTCATAATTCTATCTGCAATGCGGCACGTTTTAACAGTTGACAATGTTTTGTGTGGCATCTGTCATCATTCAAAGTGTTGGACATAGATTCACAGTTTAACAAACACATATTTGTTTTCATAAATTGTTTTATTTTGAAAAAAAACGTTTATAGTGTTGTAAACTTTATTTACTTAATTCCTTTTACTATATAAATTAACATTTAATATTTCTTCGAGATGATATTTTCTACACATATGTATATTGTTAAAAGTTATAATTATCAATGGTATATTTTCTAAATTTTAAACCTAATTTTAAAAGAAACTATTAAATTTCGAATAAGAAACTTTAGTAGGGCAATAACTACGCAATTTAGCATCGCATTAAGCACACGTCATAATTTTTGTTTGTGCAATCGAAATTCACAATTGCGTTAATAAAAAATGCTACGTGCAGACCTAAGATAAAAACAAATATAAGGTTTAGGAAAATATTCACAGTCAATTAAATGGAAATAAAAAAAATTTAAGACACACCTTAAAGCTTTTTTTCTAAGCAATTTATTAAAACACGTAATTTCTAATTTTTTGCCTAAAGACATCAACAGATTTGGGAAAGGGGAAGGATAACTTCCAGCTAAAAGGAAATAAACTTCATGCAATATATTTCAAATTATTTTATTTGCAGGCTGCAAATACCTCAAATTACTTTTGAACTTGATTTTAACTTAAATTTAAACTTTAAAGACTTTAGTTGATATACGATGCAGCTTGCATGGCAACTCGAGAAAATGCGCTGAAGTTTGAAATAAAACGGAGTGACATTTTTCATTCAACAAGAAATTTACTTGTGGAAATACTTAAAAAATGTACATACAATTATATTCATAGTCTTAATAGTTGTTATTATTAACTAATTGAGTTATTGATAAGAAACTACAAAAATTTTAAAAGGTGTTATGATTTTGTTGTTATAAAAGAACGGAAAGAAGGAAATATATTTTAGGCGCGTTATATGAAGCTCTCTTTCCGGCCTGCTCAGATATTTTAATTGTATCAGATTTGTTCCTAGTACAAGGGAAAATTGGAATTACATTGGCAGGGCTAATTGGGCAGTTGATTTAATTAACCCATATAAAACACCGGATCTAAATGAGATCTTACTGGCGCCACTGCAAAGTTGCCAATTTTTTTTTTATGAAGATTGCATTTTTGAAGTTTGGTTTCTTGACAGAAAACAAGTAAAATCAATTATTTTCACCCAAAAAGGTGTAGACCTATTAGCCTCTTGTTATTCATTCTACTTAGGCTAGAAAAAATTACTAATTAACCTTCTACCTTCTTTTTCTTTTACTATGAGCAATAACTTTGACCTTTTAAAATCTCGAAGAAAGAATAAGCCAAAGTGGGTCTGCAGTAAATGCATATAAAACCAAGTTGTGGTATCAGCGCAAAAAAAGTCCAGTAGACTAAGGCTGGCAGTGGATAAGTTTTGAAATGAAAAGATGAAAAACATTGATTAATAAATACTAATTTGGCTAAGTAAGCAGTTTAAAGGCAAAGCCACCTTTCAACAAATAACAATCGCTCTCTGCAATGCACTGATACTACCTGTGATTTTATATGGTACTAAAGCATATGTGCTTGCAGCAGCAGATTAGGCATTGCTTAAAGTGTTCGAGAGCAATATTGTTCAAAAAGCCTATTAACCATTCTGCTTTGACGAAGAATTCCAGTGTTGTATGAACCATGAGCTGTATGAGCATTTTTTTGATATTGGCGTGTTAACTCTTGTCAAAATTAAATGTGTAGGTTGTTAAAGTCATGTTATTAGAATAAATGCAGATGCTCCAGATCCAATTGAATACCAACATGGAGATGGATCACGCAGAAGGAAAAGACCGAAACTCCGAGTAATGTATCACCGTAAGTGAGTATCATATGCTGTTTTGTGAATAAAGTGCCAGCTTTATTCACCCTTGCGTCTCGTAAAACCTTTTCTAAGAGGACGTAAAGAGATCACACGAAATGTTGTATCCTTTTTTTAAATTTCATTTGGTATTTAAAGGTGCAGGGTCATTCTTGCCTGCCTTAGCAGAGGATTGCGTATCAGTGAAGGTCATTCTGCAGAGTTGTGTTAGCTTTACAAGTATATCAAACTCAAACATAGCTTGAAGCATCTTTGAACGTATGGGATCGCCAAAAGCGGGCTTTTAATCCACAAACGAATAGTATGTGTTGATCCGTTAGTGTAGATCATTTCCAGAGTATAGCTTATTGTGTACGTCTAGTCAATAATGGATTTTCCAGGTCTAGGGCCTTACTGATATGTCCCAAATATCTTGTAGACTTTTAGTTTTAATCTTTCAATAATACGCAGGCTGGGGTCTTGTAATTATTGGGAAGACTTTTTATTCCTCTGTAGTTGCCTCATACAGTCTTGTTTCCTTTTTTGTGCCCAAGACAAAAAACACTGATTTTTCTAACCTCGGGTATGTGTTTTTTTGCCAGATAGTACGAAATATTTGATGCATACGCCTTTCCAGCGAGTCACCTCCGGTCTTAAGAAGTTCAACTGGAAACTCATCGGCTTCATCTGCCTTGTTATTTTTAAGTCGGGTAACAACTATTTCGACCTCATTCTAGATAGGCGGCTTGCACTCAGTGCCGTTTTCTGGGATTTTCTTTATGGTATTTTTGTCGTTGCTACTATCAGATATCAGCAGGCATGTAAAATACTTTTTCATATCCTCAGCACACTATCTGTATTAGTTACCAGATTACCTTATTCATCTTTCCAAAAAATGTGCCTCTATTTGGACTTTATTTTGTTTTCTGATCTTTTTGATACGCTCATAATCATGCCTGTCTTTTTCTCTATTAGTTTTGCAGAATAGACGTCTTTTCCCTCTCCTTTTCTCCTTATACCAGTTTTTTGCAAAACATGTTGCTACTGACTGCATTGTTGCCTTCTATGCCGCATTCGTCGCTTGAGTAGCATTACATACTCCTTGTCGTACCCAAAGTCCAAAAATTATAACAATAAAATTATCATTAAAATTACAATCTCTAATGTGCCGACACCTACAAACAACCAAACATATGCCTACCGAAGTTAGCTCATCTATATACACAAAACTATTTATACCACAAATGATAGGCAATTATAAAAATAGGAAAAAACCTGCAAATGCTTCATATATACCATCTGTGTACTGACAAGAGTGTCCTCCTAAATATACTCATCTCTACTGTCTCTAATTCATGATAGTATATAAAAAATTATGAAATTTTAATATTTAACGACTGTTTTTAAAGTCAATTAAAGTGGCAACATAAAAATAACACAACACGGCAACATTAAACAAATAAAAAAACGTTGTAGAATAAGAGATAATCGTGTACAACCAGAAGTATAGCTTGATGGAAGTAAATAAAAATTTGA
Organism: Melanophora roralis; assembly: GCA_963583895.1. NCBI lineage: Eukaryota > Metazoa > Arthropoda > Insecta > Diptera > Rhinophoridae > Melanophora > Melanophora roralis. The sequence goes on from OY757188.1 coordinate 76,910,539, forward strand.
ACATAAAAAAAGTTAAATATTAAAAAGAGGAAAAAAAATAATTTTAAAAAGCGTCAAACGAACGAACTAATAGGTTTTTTTGGGGAAGCTCCTAGGATATAGTTAAACATAAATTATATTAAGTTAAAAAGGAAAATAAAAAAATAACTAAAATTGCAAAGAAATTTTTTATAATTTACAGATTAAAAGCATCATTTACTTTAAAAGGGTCATAATTCAAAAAACCTTTTTTCGAGAAAAATTAGTTTAAGATGCCTCCTAATTAACAAATATAAAAATACCCTAAAGATTAACCAAAAATTAAATGACATATATTGTTTATATTTTAATTTAGAAAAAAGCCGTCTCATCTATTTTGCATTATGACGATGTTGCTGCAAAATTTAATATAATTGTTGTGTTTTCAGGTATTTTATTTATACCTTTCACACAAGTGATAAGGGTAAGCATACGGTTTTTATTCAGTTTGTAATTTCTTTATATCCATCTATGCCTTATAAAGTATATACCTCCCTGCCCGTTATAAATAAGAAAGTCGATTTGGCGATTTCCGTGTTATGATTGAAATCCACTTTTTGAAGCTCTTCGATATTTCATAGAACTATAGGTGATCTTAAACTATCAGAAATATCTTCAAAAAACTTGCTGTTAAAATCCAGCAAAATCACCCGATAATTGACCGAGATATAAGTCAAAATCCAAAACCTTATCTGTTTATTTCTCTAAAATTTGTACGTAATAACCTTGCCAAATGTCCCGGAGTTGCCTTTACCATTGTGCGATGTAGGAATGTCTCCCATTAGTTTTTCTTCACGAATATTTTTGTGGAATATACTACTTACACGCTATTTCTGCCCCCTTAGAAGGTCGCCATACGAAGCTTTTTTTTAATGTTTTTAAATTGTTTCCGCAGCTTTCAGGCTGTTTCCACAAAGGTCAATTGTAAAACTGACATTGAATAGGTTTTCCTTCCAAACATTTTCGTGGAACACGCTTACCCCCTAATATTTAACATGGTTGCAGTACAAAATTTTAAAAAATTTACAAACCCCTTCAACTTCTCCGGATTCGCCTTTAGAGGAATAAAATGTATCACAGACCCCTACAGGTTTTTCTCCCAAACATACTAACCCCGTATTAACATCACCTATGAGGGTTGCCATACAAAGTTAGGAAAAATTATTTAAAAACGCCTATAACTTCCCTAGAGTTGGTCTTAGAAAAATAAAGTGCGCGACCGAATAAGTTTCTAAAACATACTTACTTCCTATCTTCACCCACTAAAGATGTTACTTTACAAAATATTAAAGAAATTAGGGTAAAAACTTTAACATTTTGTGAAGGGTATATACGCACTCTTACTTCTATTTATGTAATTTTTACTTAAAACAAATAACATCTTAAAATTACTTTAAAACTAATGGCCTTAAATTATAATTTACATTTGCATCATTTTCAATATTTTAAAAATTGTTTTTATAAAATAAGAGAAAAAAAAATTAAAATAAACTTAATAATAAATTATTTTAAAGGGCTTGTTGTAAGTCTATGTGCATTCCATTGGTTCTTACACCAAATTAGCAGTAGATTTCAACTATATTTTTGAAAACTCATGAATGTTTTCTGTCTTTGTATTAAATCTTTAATATACTAATTGAAAATTATGGAAGGCCAATCAAAATATTTAAGAGTTCCTTCAAAAACACCACAATCCATTCGTCTCTACTTTTTTAGCACAAAGCTTGCCACTCAATAGTCAAATACACACAAATTGGATAATAGTGCTATTTAAGTACTTAGAAAAATCTTTAAAAGGCCTCGAAATAGCTACAGCAACAAATTATCCAATTTTTTAAATAAAAAAGGTTATGGAGATAAAAAATAAATGAACAAAAATGTTACTTTTACAATACGCAAAGAAACGTGCTCCCCAGTTCCTAATTATAGTCAGATTGGGCCCCAACACCTTGAGACAAAATAGGTTTGCACTTACCTGCCTCACATTAAATGCGAATAATGGGGCAAAGTTGACATTAATAAAATTTAAAATTTTTGAAATTTCTTGGTTTATTAGCAAAATCTCTTCATCTACATTCCAGGCTTTAGCTTTTCAACTTAATTTTGAAACTATCCTGGTACTTAGGAATTATTTATTGGGCACTGACTTCACCCTTAATATTTATAAAACAATTTGAATTTTCTCAGCTAAATTAAAAATTTTGAATAATGTGGGAAAGTAGTTAAAGAATCTGGAAACACATCAAAGTCCTCCCGGGCGACACATCTTACAACATGGTAAACACACTTGCTTGAATAGGAAAGACATTGTTGTCTTCAGATGATACAGGATGTCTGATGGCATATTTACATTTTCAAATTTTGGTTGAACACAAAAATTTATTTAGAGAATTGATTAATATATTTGAAATGTGGATTTTTTTTATAGAGTCTGTCTTCCGTCAAGTTTAACACAGTGTTTTAATCAGATCCTTGTATTCTTCGCCACGCAGCAGTAAACTTGGTTCAATTGAGCTGATTTCTCGATAAATATTTTTTTTAAGCCACAAGAGATTGGAAATTGTCATTATAAACTCTCTTTTTGAGGACGCCCCATATAAAATCCATGGAAGTAAGATTGGGTGACCTCGGTGGTCCAGCGACTGACCAGTTGTTGGAGAAAAGTTTCGAGAAGCAAATTCATCGAAGCTCTGGCTGCGTGTTCAGGGGCTCCATCCAATTGAAACAACGTGTGTGAAGAGACCGATGGAAGAGCTAGTAGGTTTGGCAGAAATAATTTCGTAATCATGAGGTGATAATTTTCACCGTAAACATTCGTCGCCTTGCCTCGAGTATTTGTGAAAAAATGGTCCAATTATGTCATGCGTGAAAATAAGCCTCGTCGCTCCAAAAAATTAAGACTTATAGAGCGAAAATGCTCCAACTTCGTCTCACAAAAACTTCTTCGTAAATCAAAGTCATTTACTTTCAGGTTTTGGTCGGTTTGAATTTAAAAAGGATGTAACGTCAGATCATTCTAAAAAACTTCATAAAAAATTGCTTTTGGAAGTCCCAGTAAAGATGCTCTTTTCCGTTCAGTTCAATGTTTTTGGGGTCCTTGAAGATCGACTGGGCCCAGGTCGTGAGATATTCATAGCCGGAGAGTGCATGATATTTATGCACCCACGCGCAAATTAAATTAACAGTCGATCAATCATGTGTTCGCTTTGAACAAAATTGTCGACGGGCAAATACGTAAAAATCATTACTCTTAAAAAATGTCTTCACAGCAAACCCGCTATTATACTTCTAAAATGCCTTTTTAAATGGTCTGATTAAAATTTTCCAATAAACTGGGCTTAAAGATCTCGTTAGAGTTAAGGGGTAGAAATGGTCCTCTTTATTCTCTCATTCAACTACTTAATTTGGTAAAAAGGGGCCTAATGAAACACTCTTTAAACACTTATATATTTTTCGTTTATTATAGATATTGAATCACAGCTTGTCCCACCAGATTAACTGATATAATTTTTTTAAGCTACAAAGACTTTCTTTTTATCAAGCCTTAGTGATAATAGCTCATACAAGGAAATGGGACTAACCAAGGAAAGCTGTGGCATCGGTATGTTTCATCCTTCACACTAATGAAGAAATAGTAATATTTGAAGCAGTTATAGCCCTAAATGATTATTCCTGGACTATATTTGTATATCAGGCATATGCCAAATTTCATCAAAATGTTTTAAAAGCTGCGACCTGTAGCCAGTTAAGTGTACATGGACATCCAGCCAGACGGACAAGCTTAAATCGATTTTAAAAGTGATTTTGAGTCGACTGATATACCTGAAGGTGGGACTTATACTCTACCTTTTGGGTGTTACAAACATTTGGACAAGCATGTGGTGTCGGTACAAAAATTTAATAAATAAAAGAATTTATTAATTTGTTTTGACTTGGTTAAAAAACCCTTATTAGCTTATTATAAGTTTCCATATAGAAAAATGTAAGTGTTAAGGGCCCCTTACCCTTAATAATTTTTGAGGTAATCTAGCTAATGGCTTAAAAATATAAATCTAAACCTATACTGTTTGCTAAACTAGTTGCTAAATTTTCCCTTTCTGCATTGAATTTCTTATTCATGATCTTAGAATACCTGCACTTTTATAGTGACATCAGTAGTGTAACATCGAAATAACAAAAATAAGTGACGGAAAAAATAAACTTAAGTGCAGATGAAAGTGCAAAATAATGTCACGTAGTAGTTTAATGAGGTCATATACGTGTTTCCCACTCAACACGTTTAGTGCTTTAGTGTAACTTTAATGCATTTTTTTTTGCGCACTCATACAACTTGCCAAACAAACAAAACTCACACTTTCATACAAACATCTAAAAAGCAACAACAACTTATGCCAAACATATACCAAACCATCCTTCAAACTTGCTATACACTTCTGCACTTTTGACAAACGAAAAGAAAATCTAAGCAAAAACTTTTCAAAAAATAATGAAAAAATTATTTGCAAAATCAGCATTTTTGGCTTAACTTTCTTGTTACTTGTTGTTGTTTTTCCAGAGAAAACATCAACAGCTACAAAAATTCCTTAAAAATCATATACATAACGACAAAATGTTGTCCTTTGGAAGCAAATTATTTCCATTTTAGACACAAAATTCTGTGGTTTATTTGCACATTCATAGAGGCACTCATATGTGTTTGTTTTTTAATGGGGAGGTGCAAGCGAATAAGTGTTTCTGTGATCTGCACATATATTTTATCACGCCATTAAATAGTTGAAAGCAAAACTTTGTTTAATTTTTAAGTACATGTTAGTTTTTTTTTATATTTTTATTATTGAATCTTCGTTTCAGCGAACTAACAATAAGTATTCAAATCTTAAAACTAAGTGTGTGTATTATTAGTCCAGTCAGTACCAGACCAAAATTCAAGTTCTCATAATAAAGATGATTAATTACAAAGGTTTCACCTAAGAGCAATAGTATCCCTTCTTTTAAGGCGGGTTGCCCACTATGATGCTAAATGCTTCGAGCGAGCGGATTAGGATGTGTTTCCAGCTTATTTAAATACTTGTCCACATAGTTTAGGATTTCGCTTTTTACTAGTGGAATTTCTAGATCCTTGTAGATGTTGCTGTTTTTAATATACCAAGGAGCACCAATTAACATTCTTAGAATTTTGTTTTGATGGCGTTGAATTTTTTCTATGTAAGAGGCGGAAGCAGTGCCCCATAGTTGAATACCGTAGCACCAAATTGATTTTAATATCGAGTTGTAGAGTAGAAGTTTACAATCCAGATGTAGCGCAGAGTTTCTACCAATTAGCCAGTAGATTTGAGCAGCTTTAAATTTCATAGAGTCAGCTTCGCATCTATATGAGGCTTCCATGTGAGGCGACAATCTAGGTGAATACCAAGATATTTTGTCTCGGATTGTTGAGGCACCATATTGTTGTTAATAGTGATTGGAAAGCACGTTTCCTTGCGTAAAAAAAAGTTACGTATGTACATTTCTGTTCATTTATTTTCATTTCTCATAACTTTGCCCATTTCTTATCTTGGGTTACGTGTTGTTGCAGCTAGTTCGAAGCCTCTTTAGGGTCTTTATGAATACCAAGAAAAGCAGTGTCATCAGCAAATGTCGACGTGTGTGTGAAACTATTGATTGGCATATCTGCTGTGAAAATCATGTACAGAATTGGACCTAATATACTCCCTTGAGGTACACCACCCCTTTTTGGTTGAGAAGAACTTATTTGGTTTCCCTCTTTGATCATAAATTATCTGCCGGCTAAATACTTTTCTAGCAGGTTGGAAATTTTAGCTGGTAGATTGAGTTTCAGTTTGACTAACAGGCCTTTTCGCCATACTTTATCAAATGCTTGTACTTTTTTTCTTTAAAGACTTTTCTTATAACCTGTCCCATCCTGTGGGTTTGTTTGATGGTACTATGTTGACCTCTAAAGCCGAACTGGTAATTTGGAATGCAGTTGTTGCCATTCAAGATCGGGGCCAGCTCGTTTTAAATCGGATTCTCAAGCAATTTTGACTTTGCCTATAAGACTACACCTTTGAAGAATCTCTACCAGGCCTAGAAGTCATCTTTACTACGGCTACTTTCCATGTTGGCGAGAAGTGTTTAAGTCGCTTTATAAAAAGAATTATTCTTTTAGCTATAAAAAGTAGCTTTAAAAGCATTTTGTAGCTTACTTATCAACGCCAGGATCCTTTTTTCATCTAAATTGCGATAGCCTTTACAACATCTGAATATCGGAAGCTTATTTCCATAGGACATCTAGCAAAAACAGGCAGCAATTCGTTCACGCCAGTGCATGCGTTGGCAGTAAACATGTTCTCTAAATGACTTGCTAACTGAGCGCATTTTTCTTTGTCATTTTTTGCCCAGTATCCTTTCATATTTCGCAGTGTAATGAAATATCTTTTTTGTTTTTTTTCTAATATATGTTTTTAAGAAACTAAAAATTGTTAAAAATAAAACAAGTTTTGATATAAATGCTACCAAAGGCTTCTTATACACTAACTCAAGAAAAAACCTTAAAACTTCATATTAGTTTGATTTAATAAATTAAAATGTTTGTTATCATTAGAAAAAGGTTTCATATATTTTATTAAGCAAATGCATTGCATATTTAAATTTGCTCTTTGTATAATTTAACAAAAGCAGGATATAGACTATCCAAAAGGATCATATCTTATAAAAACCCTGATAATGTGATTCGAGACTAAAAGGAGTGAAACCCTCATACAACTTAAAACTATTTTAAAAAAGCCAAAAATATATGCGCTGGTATTGGAACTTTAGTTGAAAAGTCTAGATTTGAAAGAAAAAAATATTTTGAAGTTATCAAAAAATACTATCGCATCGAGAGATACACACCTTTATTAAGACTAAAAAACGCGTTTTTTAAAGGAAGTTGTTTACCTTTTTTTTCCATATTATAGTGTGTTAGTTGACCTTTATTTTTAGATTGATATTTAGATAACTTAATCGTTCGGCTTGAAGTCAATAATTCAATATTTTTTTAACAATAAAATTGAAAAAAACAAATTATTATTTTTATTCTGCAATTATTTTATTTCCCGATATTTCGATCAACTTCGTTGATCATCCTCACGGGGTAATTATTTTAATGTTTATACAAAGTTCGTATGAGAACTTGGCGGTAAATAGTTTATGCAAGAACTTGTTTACTTGTTTAACATTCCCTAACTTCTGCCTCAGAATATAATCACATTTTCTGATTTAGAAATTTTAATTCCACAACTTGCAGATTAATTAAAATTTGAAAAAAATTATGAAAAACTGCTTATTTTGAAATTGAAGGCTGAAATTTTGCATTGGAAACAAAAATTAAAAATTTGGAAAATGTAGAAAATAGAAGATGTCTTAGCAAAGTGTTTCCCATATATTTATCAAAATTTGCGAAAAATATTAATAATTTTTGCTTTAATGCCGGTCAGTAATGCTGCAGCTGAAAGATCGTTTTCCACCCTTCGCCGTATTAAAACATGGCTGAGATCAGCTATACAATAGGCATTCCATAGTGGAAGGGGGATAGTTTAGCAAGAAGTACAACCTTCACAGTATTTATAATTTAGAAGGCTAATGACAAACATTGCAGCAGTAATATTTGTTAAAAGTCTCGAAGAATAAACATGCATATCTTTTGAAGTTTGACTGTAAAAGAAATAGCTCGAAACTTTGCTGGCTCAGATCCTAACTGGCAACAACTGAGTTTCAAAAACCCAGCTAGGGTTGAGGCTTAAATATAAAGTATAGTTTATGATCAAAGAAGGGACCATTACAATAGAATCTAACTGATAGGGCCCGGCATACCACATGGTTGTGGTCTAGAGCCAGTTCTGTACTCTCTCTACACCTCAAACATGCCCTCCAATAGGCAAACACATACGTTGTCATTTGCATATGGCACTACTTTTTCTTGTACCCCTAAAGATGCTTAAAATGCCTTGAACCGACTGCAGCGTCATGCTTTTCATTTAGAGGAATGGGGAAAATTACGGGAATTAAAAATTAATTTGCTAAAGTGCACCCACGTAACATTTAATATATGAATTGAAATGTGCTCCACAATTCTAAATAATCACTAAATGGTGCCCAAAAAATACTGGAAGTCTTCTTTACGTGTAAAGTTGATGCAGATAAAACTAAAAGCAACCCTGGTTTATGGGCTTATTGGTAGAAACTCTGTTCTTTGTCTTTGTAAACTTCTGTTTTAAAATTGAACTTAGAAAGCAATTAACTGCTATGGCATAGAACTTTAAGGCAATGCCTCTGCCACACACATAGAAAAAATTGAAAATCCTACAAATACAAACTGATTTCCTGAAAATAAAAACTATACTGATCACTTTTGCATGCAGTATTATAATCGGTAACATAAAAGCAAACATTGATGCAAAATTTCGAGAATAAAATAATATTCAAACCATTTACAGCCCAAATTGGTTATTCCGGGAAGATATTTGTATGGGAAATATAACTAAAAAGGGAGCGATCATGTTTTCGTCCAATTTAGTATTTCATGGTATAGTTTTGATGCAAAAGTTTGTCAAAATTTTGTAATGTGGGTATAAAAAGTGATTTTTAGGCATTGATACTCAGTACCAAGTGTATAAAATTTGACTACAAAACCTTCGACTTTAAAAACAATTTTACTTTGTGTACTTGTGTTAGTTTCTTTATAATAAATATTTTATTCGCTTCCTAGTTACATCAAAAATATCTGAATATATCTCTTAGACAACTCTAGTCTTTGTTAAACAATTAATAAAATACTTTAATTTAGAAGTTTAAAGTTACATTGCATTTCACTTACATATGTAATGTACTGAAACAAATATATACTTGGAATAATGCCAGCACATGAATAAACTTGTTCTATGTCATCATTTTAGGTTCCACATGAGAACATTTTTTCAAAAATCATCATTTTGTAGACTTCATTTTCCTACAGAATTGTTGTTGTTCTTTCTTTATCCGTCTTTCGCTGCGTCTCTTTTCTAAAACAGTTCAGTAATAAACTACATATTTAATTAACTGGTCATTCCCTTTATCATCTGTTTTATCTTCTGTTTTGTTGTTTTTCTGCTGCTGTTTTGCTTCAGTTTTAATGCAAAAGAAAAATATTTTTTTAGGGGATTAAATATCAATTGAATTTCTTTTAAAATAATGAAAATAGGGGAGAAAACAGATGGTATATCAAGTACTTAATGTTGTTTAACGAAATTGATTTTGGAAATCTTAATAACACTTTATAGAAGCTATTACTAATCTGAAGTGATAAAAGCATGATTTGGCTTTGATTAAAAATATTCGATAAGCGCATCTGCAGGATGTCTGGTGGCAGATTTTTTTTAATAAACTTAAATAAAAAACTAATATAAATAAAAAAATAAATAAAAAACGTAATAATTCACACAAGGTTTTATTAAGAGCACTAGGCAATTGAATGGAAATGCGAACTTAATTTTTTGAAGAGTTTTTCATCCAGATGATGTCCGTCGTATATACCCAAACAAAGCCTTGTATTATGCGCCGCACGCTGCAGTAAACTGAATTCAATCGGGCTGATTTCTTGGCGAATATTTTATTTAAAGCCACAAGAGATTAGGCACTGTCATATAAACCCTTATATTGAGGTACAGCCGCACGAAAAAAGAATCCATGGGCATAAGATCCGGTGACTGCGGTAGCCATGGGATGTCCCCAAAGCTAAAGAGATTCACAGGTAAGTCTACCTTTTGTTTGGCTAACAGGTCTTAATGCCATACTTTTTTGAAAGCTTGAGCAAGTGGGATTAAAAGCGCAGAACAATATATTTTTTCCTCAAATGGTTTTCTTATAACCTGTAACAATCTGTGGGCTTGCTCGACGGTAAGTTTGTCCCATCTACAGCCATTTTGGTGATTGGAGATAAATTTGTTATTTTTTAGATCAAAAAAGTCCCGCTTTTAAAAAAATTGTCTAACAATTTTGACATGGTACGTAAAAGACTTATATACCTATGCTGCTGCCATTTAGAAGGCTTTTTTGAAGCTAAAGGATAATCTCTACTTAAGCACTTTTCCAATTGGTGTGAAAAGTAGTTCTAAAATAAGTTTGTCGCTGATTTTTTCAAGTTCAGGATTTTTTTATCATTCAAGTTATTAATAGCTTATAAAATATCTATAAGCTATCAGGCAATAAAATGCGGTTTTTCATTTATTTAAACAATTTTCAAATTCATAACTTATTATTTTCATAGTGTCAAATTTTAATCTGTTTTTCCTTATCACCACAAAAAAAATATCTGAGAAGACCTTTTAAGTATTTCCTTAAATAATACCAAAAATAAGTTCTTCTCAACCAATAAGGACTGGTGTTCCTCAATGGAGTATACTAGGTCCAATTTTGTGCTTGATTTACACAGCAGATGTGCCAACCAATAGTTTTACACACACGTCAACATTTGCTGATGATTTTGCTTTCCTTAGTATTCATAAAGACCCTAAAGAAGCTTCGAACCAACTACAACAACACGTAACCCAAGTTGAGAAATGGGCAAAGTTATGGGGAATAAAAATAAATGAGCAAAAATTTACCCACATAACTTTTACTTTACGCAAAGAAGCGTGCCCTCCAATCCGTATTAACAATCATATGGTGCCTCAACGATTCGAGACAAAATACATTGGTATTCAACTGGATCGTTGCCTCACATGGAAGCTTTATATAGATGCAAAGTTTCCGCAATTAAAACCTAAAGCTGCTGAAATCCACTAGCTAATGGGTAGAAACTCTGTGCTTTATCTGGATTGTAAACTTTTACTTTACAACTTAATTTTAAAACCAATTTGGGGCTACGGTATACAAATATGGGGCATTGTTTCTGCCTCTAACATAGAAACAATTCAACGCCGTCAAAACAAAATTTTAAGAATGATAACTTGGGCTCCTTGTTATATTTAAAACAGCAACATCCACATGAATGTACAAGTTCCACTAGTTAAATGCGAAATCCTGAACTATGTGACAAGTATTTAAATAAGCTGGAAACACATTCAAATCCTTTCTAAAATGAAGGGATACTGTTACGCTTAGGTGAAACCTTTTGAATTAAATAATTTTATTGTGAGAACTTAAATTTTAGTCTGATACTGAATGGACTGCATTAAACACACTTAGTTTTAAGATTTGAATAATTATTAAACACACTTAGTTTTAAGAATTGAATACTTGTTGTTAGTTCGCTTCAGCAAAGATTCAATAATAAAAATAAGTCAAGAAAAACAAAATTAAAATATACACAAGAAAAATTTTTTTATGAAATCACTTCAAAAAAAAATTTATTTTCTTTTAAGGGGTGTAGAAAAGAAGGTTCCCTTTTTTTCTACAAAAATTTTTATGGAAGTTAGTTCTTAAAAAAATGACTCATGTAGGTCTAGTATAAGCTGAAAGAAATATATTTAAAAAGCCAATTTACCGTGTGCAACCAAGTTTATTACTTTTTTTAAACCAGCAATGGGTTTTTAGATCTTAAGAAATAAAATGTTAAATTAACAACAAATTTTTTTGCGAAGAATTAGGAGAGTCATGTACATATGTAAGTCTGATCGAAATAGAAAATTCACGTCTTAAATGAAAAAGTTGTTATAATCAAAACATTTAAAAAAATGCTGCCTTAAATTTAAGAAAATAAACAAAGCCGCAACTCGCTGTTATTTTTTTTCCTGTCTATTTTAGTCTAAAGTTAAATTTTATGCTTAATTTACATAGAACTTTATTAAGCACTTAAAATTCCTTTTCTGCCAACACAGCAGCACATTTGCCTAAAATATGTAAATTTTTCTAATGAAGCTGAGACAAAAAATTTTGTAAAAAAATTTCTTAAATAAATATTTTAAAACAGTGAAGAAGAAATAAATGTTCCTCGTAGAGACCGCGTCACAAAAATCCTGCTGTTAGATTGTGTGTATGTGTGTAAGTTTAAGCGCATAATTTTGTGGCAACATTTTTCTTGATTAACCTAATTTAAACTTATTTACAAAGAAAAAAAAAATGGTTTTAACTAGGACAGGTTAGCATTTGAAATATTCTTTGGTTTAAGGGCCCAAATAGATTATTTCACGTTGAAACGGTTTATACACTTGATTTAAGAATGAGTACATTTCATTTAGTGTTTTTATGATTTTTTCAGCCTAAAATCTTAAATGCTTTAATAACATGTTTAATATTTCAAGCACTTTGACCTTGTTTCAAATTATTTAAAGGCCCCTAAGAGGCGCTCCTTTAAAATTAACGAAATCATCCAGCCGCCAAATCTAACACTTAGAAGCGAATGCTTTATGTAATTTTTTACTTCATTTTATGGTATTTTTATCTTATGATGTTGCGCTAATATTATGATTTTTTTCTTGGTTTTCTTTTACATACTTTTCATCCCTTACAAGCAGACAAACACGATTTGTTGATAAAGAAATAAAATAGAAATTGTTAAATAAGACACATATGATGCTGATAAATTAATTTCGTATATGCTCGTGAATGTGTGGTATGAGATAAGTAGACTTTATAATTTTTATTCATATATTTTTTGTTAACAACCCAGCAAAAAATAATCGAGATTTCGTAAGCAGTAAATACTTTTTTTAGTATACTAATGCGCTTCGCAGCAAGCACTTATTTATTCCCTTAATAAATGCAATAGTGTATGGCAGTAAATGTAAAATTTTTACTGTTATACACACTCGCTTACTCAAGTGCATACTAGGAAGCAATACTGTAAGGCAGTGAGTAAAAAAAACAATAGTTTTTCGTCAAGTAACGAACATAGTAACTCGGCAAAGCATTTATTTCGATGACGCAATAAATTTAAACAACTGAAGAAGCACTAAAATTACATGAATTAACTGGATATTCATAGCCCCGAAATAAGCACTTAACATGAAATGCAACTAAGTGGGACATCGCGAACAAATATCATGCCATACGTAAGCAGGTTTGTAAGCTTTGCTGTCTTGATATTCCCTTACAAACCTACCTACGGCGAAGCAACAGTTTTTGCTGGGAAGCTACCAAGAAGGAACAAAAAGAAAAAGCACCAGCAGGAATAACAAAGGAGGAACCAGTCTTATTCTAGCGACATAATAATGACACAAAAATTAGTGTAATAAAGCGCAAATTAAGCTACTTGAATTACATTTAAATTTTTTAATCTTGCGGCAGTAGCAATGGGTTTTAAAAAAATACTTAAAACGAATTTTAACTAAAAATGTAAACTTACAGAACGAAAATTAATTTGGGTTAACTAAAGGAGCTTAAATTTAAATATATATTGTTCTTACTTTTAATTAGTTTTCTTGTAGAAAATTTAAATTTGTTTCCAAATTACTATGAGTTTATATAAATTTTGAATTTTTTTTTCAAAATAAATTTTTCTTCTTCCGCAAAATTCCATATTAATATTAAAATTGTTTGCATTAACAAAGTCTTTGTTTAAGCTTTGCATACGTTTGTGGGTACCTGTGTACACAAGAAAAACTGTTTTTTGTAGGTTTTTCTATAACTCATATAGAAAAAAAATTTTAAATATATATTGCTTATGTTTACCTTAATATGTGAACAAACTCTTGCAAACAATCATGTACCACATATGAGCACATAAGTATGGGTTATAAATTTACACAGGTACAACGACAAACATGTTCAGCATAGGCAACCGTATAAATTTTTAAGCCTGATACATAATGGCAAGCACTTATGTTAAAGTCACCATAATTTCTATTAAGCATTGAAGCAAATACAAGTGAAAAAGAAAGTAAAAGTTGAAAATAGAAAACTAAAGGACTTTAAAGAAAAAGCTTTTAAATTTATTTTTTTTATTGGATCTTCGATTATACAAAACAAACAATTAGTAAATAATTTAAATACTGATCGGCAATTTGGTTTTCGTAAAAATAACAGTTGCATAACGGCGCTTACTGATGTCGCAGAGGACATAAAACAACAGGGGCCAAATCGTCGCATTCGATTCGAATCGAAATTTCACTCGATCGATCGAGTTGTCAATGCTTTAAGTATAGGAATTCTAATAAGAATTTTGAAATTTCGATTCGAATCGAATGCGACGATTTGGCCCCAGGTAAACTGCGGTAACATTACGTTTTTAGTTCAGTTGGATCATTCGAAGGCATTTGATTCAGTTAACCATAACATTTTATGTAAAAAACTGAAATGTTTTTTTAATTTCTCCCCAACTGCCATTAATTTGATATCTTCATATGTAACTGATAAGTATCAGTATGTTGAAACCCTTGCTTCAAAATCAAACCTTTAGCCAGTAACTCGAGGTGTTCCACAAGGCTCTATCTTAGGCCCACTCCTTTTTTCTTTGTCGTTAAATGATCTTCAAAGCAAGCTTGATAACTGCAGGGTACGTATGTATGCTGATGATGTTCAACTTTATATAAGTTGCAAAATTACCGAAGTTGAACCATGTGCTAGGAGTCTGAACCATCAGTTGCATCTAATTCATGAATGGGCCACTGCTAATACTCTTGTAATAAATCCAATGAAATCAAAATGTTAATTCATAAAAAAGAGATTCTTAAAAATAGAATATCTCCCTGTCATAACTTTTAACAACCAGGCCATAGAAATCGTCAGTTCTGTCAAGAATCTTGGAATTTATTTTAATAATACCCTTACTTGGTCAAATCATATTTATTATGCTTGTGGTCGAACGTTTTCAATATTAAGAAATCTCTGGCGGACACAGTATTGCACACCAATTAAAATTGTTGGCAAAAACTTTTTTAATGCCAATTTTATTGTATGGATGCGAATTGTTTTTCAGTTGTGACAAGAAGAGCAAGGAAAGGCTTAATGGGGCTTATAAAAGTATTATTCGTTATGTTTTTGGTCTGAGAAAACACGACCATATTTCAGCGTACTTAAACCTACTCTATGGTATTAGTTTTGACAATTTCTTAAAAGTTAAAGTTTTACTTTTTATTCACAAAATTATATATACTCGCCAACCGGAACACCTTTACGAACGACTAAACTTTTCATTACTGGAAAGAGTTAGAAGACTTTTAACTTTTAGGCATAGTACGCAGATTTCTCAACAGCAATTTTTTATTCACGCAATTGGCCCCTGGAATGCAATTCCTCACAGATACCAAATCATTCGTAACGCACGCCAATTTCGTAAAGATATTACTAGCTATTTTTCTTCTTAGAAGATACATAAATGTATGTTTAATTTACAAATAATAATAATTTTTTTTAGTTTTTTGGCATATTTATTTATTATTATTATTATCATTGTTTTTCAATAATTTTAAATTGAGTACAAATAATGGGTTTTGCAAAACAAAATATTTATAATTTTACAATATGTATATTTTTAACTTACTTCTTCCTTGTTAGGTTTTTAATTAAGCTTGTTTAAATTAATTTCTTAGCTCAAAACTCTTTCTTTAATTATTTTGTATACATTATTCGTCTATAGGTAGTATAAGCCTTTTAGCATAAAATTGTATTTACGCTTACTCAGTTCTAAACTGTAATATGAGACCTAAAGCCTTGTGTGTGGAACATCGAAAATAAATAAATAAATAAAATAAAAAATAAATAAATAATATTAGTCCTGCGAAATTTTCAATTTCTTTAGCAAAAATATACCAAATTTTAATGGTATCATCTCACAGGGGATATCTTATTTAAGCGAGCGTGTCTTCCATGTTTCAAGATATTTCGAGCAAACGGATGTGCTTTAAGCTTAAGTAAATACTTGTCCACAAAGTTTGATATTTCTCATTTTACCAGTGAAGCTTATAGATTCTTGCGGATGTTACTTGTAGTGTGTAGTGTTTTGGGGTCGTCTTAATTTTTGTGTACCCTATAGCCCAATATAATTTTATACAGCTGTAGGGGATCAGCTTGATGGTTAGGCGTTCTCTCGAACTGCCAAATTAGGGATTAGACATAAAACAAGGCAACGATGTGCCACTTTATTGTTTCAAATACAAAATCCTTGTTTATTTGTGGGCTACTACCCTTTTTATACTAATTTCTACATTATTGCTTACTTATTCTAACTTACAGTGTTAGTTTCTTAAATATATTCTGCTTTGTCAGTGCCATGCAATCATCAATGCATATTACTCTAGCCAATCAGAATGTGAGAGTGAGGAATGCACTCATTAACATTTGACACTCTTAAGTTTGGTCATTCACATTCTGATTGACCTACATACTTTACTATAGTAGACTCATATTTAAACATATTGAGTCACTGGATAAGTGTCGTTATTTGATCTTTTATTAGTGGCATTTACCCTACCATTATTGGGGTGGTATGTATAAGTTTTAGAGTGGTTATTTGGTATGCAGTGGACACTAGTAAGGTACACTACACCCTCACCGTTAAGAGAAAAATTAGGGGAGTAATTTTTCTTGATGCATCCATAGCACTGTAAAAATTATGATTGTCTTAAAGATTTTTACAATTCATTTACATCTATTATTATTATTATACTTCTATATCTTTGCCTTTACATATTTTGTTTTATTTATTGGTTCTTAATCCTAGGTATGGTTTTAATTGGTTATTGTGAATCTCTTTTTCTATCCCGTTATAATCTATAGTGGTATTTACACCATTACTCTTAATTATTCTATATGGGCCTTTGTACGGGCTTTGGTATTTCTTTCTATTTTCTATTTTTATTAAGACTAAATCTCCTATATTTAAATTTAATCTATTATTATATCTATTGTCCAGTATTCTCTTTTCTTTCGTTTTATTTGTTAGTTCTTTTGCCCTTTCCAAAGAAAACTTTAATTTCTGTTTTAACTCTTTTGTATAGTCATCGTAATTATAGATTTTTATTTCCTTATTGTCACAGATTTCTGATGGTAAGCATGGTAATTTACCATAAACTAGTTCGAATGGCGTGTAGCCAGTATCTATGTGTGGTGCCGTGTTATAGGCGAAAGTAAAATAATTTATCCACTTATCCCATTCGTAATCATTTGCCGTTGTTAGCAAGAATTCATTGAGAACTCTATGATTTCTCTCCACCGAACCTATTGTCTCATGGTGGTAAGGGGTTGAAAATGTCTGCTTGATATCAAGTAACGAGCATATGTTACGCATCAGTTCGTTTTTAAATTCAGTTCCGTTGTCTGACTTGAGAACTTTAAATTTACCATGTTTTAAAATTAATTGTTCTACTAGTGTTTTAGCAATTGTAGGTGCATCTTTTGTTGACATTGGGTGAGCAATAACGAATTTTGTTAGTTCACATTGCATTGTCAATATATATCGGTATCCGTTTGAAATACGAAGCGGACCTACAGTATCCACTGACATTGTCTCAAAACTGTTGTTTGGGGTGTTTGTTAGCGTAAGTGGTTCTTTAATGTTCTTCGTTTGTTTGTTTGTGTTACACTTGTCACAATATTTTACAAATTGTTTAACCATCTTATTCATATTTTTCCAAATGTATCGCTGTTTCAATTTAATTATTGTTTTTCTAATTCCTAAGTGGCCTGCGTGTGTGGCATTGTGGAATTCTTCGATGAGTTTATATTTCAATATGTCATCTGTTATTCTTTTTGGGTCATTATATATTAGAATTTTAAGTTGAGGACTTTTATTGTTTATTTTTATCTTTGTATATGCTTCTTTCAATTTTTCCATTGTATATACTTTAAATATTCTATCACTTTTTGCTAGCGCTAATTCTCTTATCTTTTCTTCATTCATTTTAGATACCAGTTTCCTCAGAATCGAATCTAGATTCGCTGAGTTATCGCTGAATCTTGCATGCATATTATCGTTTTGTACGTTCCTGGTATGTAACTTCTTCATAGTCGAATCTTGTTTCGATGAATTATCGTTACATCCTTTGTTCATATAATTATTATTTTGAGTACGTGATTTCTTCATGATCGAATCTTGTTTCGATGAATTGTCCTCACGTCCCACGTGCACAATATTATCTTTAATTCTTATTTCGACGTCTTCTATATTCTCAAACTTATTAAATTGCAATTTCTTTATGTTCTTGATATCATTTATGGATGTGCATTCCCATATTAGAAGTTGATCAGACTCCTGAGAGATGCTTTTATCCGATACTTTTGTATTTACATTATCATTCCTCTTTGTATTACCTGCCTCATTATCTTTATTTATTTTATGGTTTGTCTCATTATTTATATTATTTCTGTTAAGTTTTTCTTGCATGGCCCTTGTAGTTATTAGTATCTTATTTTCCGTTTCATCATTTTCTAATGGTATCATTTGTTTAAGTATTTCCGAGTTTATTTCAATTCTTGATAATGCGTCCGCATTAGTGTTAATTTTCCCTTTCTTATACATTATTGTAAAATCATAGTCGCTTAAATCTAGCCTGATTCTTGTCATTTTTGATGACGGATTCCTGTGTGAAAATAGGGAGATTAGTGGTCTGTGGTCTGTTACTACTATGAATTTTCGACCGTATAAATATGGTCTGAAAAAATTTATTCCCCAATGGATTGCGAGCAATTCCTTTTCAATTATCGGTTTGTTCAAGTCGTGTTTCTGTAGAGATTTACTTGCATAGGAAATTGGTAGATCCTGGCCAATTTCGCCTTGAGATAAGACAGCTCCCAGTGCGTAGTTTGAGGCGTCGGTTGTCAAAATGAATGGTTTTTCGAAATTTGGGTATTGTAGAATTGGGGGTTTCATTAGTTTTTCTTTTAAGGTGTCAAAAGCATTTTGACATTCATTTGTCCATAGGAATTTCGCTGATTTTCTTAGTAACATATTCAAGTGTTTCGCAATGTCTGCAAAATTTGGTATAAATTTCCTATAATAATTGCAAAATGCAACAAATCGTCGTACTTCGTCCGTGTTTCTTGGTATTGGGTAGTTCTTTATCACCTTATATTTTGATGGGTCTGTTTTCACACCGTCTTTTGTTATTAAATGTCCCAAGTAAACAACTTCAGATCTTAGGAAACAACATTTCCTTGGATTCAGTTTTAAATGGTATTTTTGCAGTCTGTCGAGAACCTTTATCAGGTTTTGATTGTGATGATTTAAGCTGCAACCGTATACGATTATATCATCCACGTAGAGAAATGCTTCGGATTCTAGTCCGGATAATGCTATTGTAAGCATTCTTTGAAAGCTGTTAGATGAAATTTTTAGTCCGAATGGAAGTCTTTTAAACTGAAAATGCCCTTGTGGTGTTGAAAATGCAGTTAGTGGTCTGGAGTTTTTATTCAACTCAATTTGATAAAAAGAATTAGTCATATCGAGTGTAGAAAACCATTTTGCTCTACCTAATTTGTCCAAAATATCCTCCAGTCTAGTTAGAGGAAATTTGTCATTAACAATTCTATCATTAAGTTTTCTAAAGTCTACAACAAGTCTCCATTTCTTTTTATCTTCCATATTTTTCTTTGGTACTAAGAGGAGTGGAGCATTGTATGGACTAACGGATGGTTCTATTGTTTCGTCATCAAGCATTTTCTTTACCTGTTCATTTATTATGTCTGTATGTGAATGTGGTAATCTATAGTTCTTTATGTACACAGAAGTGTTGTCTGAGGTTATGATTTCTTGTTTGTAAAAGTTGTTGACACTCAACTTTTCGTTTTCTAAATGAAAAACGTTTTGATATGTTTTAAGTATTTCTGTTAATTTTGTTTTTGCGTACTCATCGTCATGGTCTAATTGCAATTCATTTAAAATTTTGTTAAAACGTTCGTCGCTGTTTATATTGTTGTAACTTAATATGTCGTAGTTTTTTAATGGGTCAGTGTGTAGTTTAATGCCCTGTAAAGTTGTTGTTTCGTTTGTTGTGTTTAAAATTTTGACGTGTGTCATACCGTTTTTAGGTGCTATTGAATTACTTAAAAAAATTCCGTCTTTCAGTTCGGTATTAAATATGACGCAATCTTCTGTAAGGTTCAATCTCAATGGTTGTATAATTTCTGTTCGTGGGGGTACGGTTATTTTTAGGGTATCGAATGATTTTGTTTGCATTGGCAGAGTTATTGTTTCATTGTTGATGAACAAAGAAATTGTAAATGTCTCGTAATCTATTTTGCATAGGTACTCTCTTAAGAAATCTCTTCCTATTATTCCGTCTGTTTCTATTGGAAAATTGTCGTCTACTAGATGAAAGTTGTGTTTACATGTTTGGTTTGCCATTGTTAGCTCAAGTTCACTTGTCCCTAATGAATGTATTTCCTCCTTAGTGATGCCTGTTAATTTGCATCTATTCTCCACATTTAATGGTTCATCATCAAAAATTTCCTTGGTGCGACATAATGATACATCGGCTCCTGTGTCGACAAGAAATGTTAAATTTTTTGTTTTCGTATTTAGCAGTTATGAAATTTGTATTATTATTTGAAACTTTGTATATCTTTAATTTTGGCTGTCCGGAATATCCCTGTATTCCGAGCCTTCTTCGTTTCCCTCGTTTTGAACTGTACGTATATACCTTCTGTTGTGGCTGCTTCTGTTGTCATTGTCTCTGTTAGAATTATTGTTATTACCTCTACTGTCATTGTTGTTACCTCTGTTGTTTTGGTAGTTGTTATTTACTCCATTAGAATTGTTATTTCTAGAGAAGTTTGTATTTCTTCGTGAATTGTTATTATCATAGTTATTGTTTCTAGTGTTGTTATTGTTGTTGAAGCTGTGATTACTGTTGTAACCATTGCCTCTGTTGAAATTTGCATTGTTGCCATTATTCCTGTTATTAATATTGTTTTTGTGAAGGTTTCGGTTATCATGATGCCTGTTCTTGGTGTAGTTAGAAAATCTGTTGTTATTTCCGTTGTGGTTTTGTGGTTGATACTGTGGTTCTTCTTTTCTGATATGTAGGATATCGTGCTGCGTTGCCTTTTTCTCATTTTCAATTTCGACTGCAAGGTCGGATGCTTCCTGTAGTGTAGTTGGTCGGGCAGCGTATATGGTTGGTTTAAAGTACTCATTTAGACCTTTCTTGAATGTATCTAAGGCAAGCTTATTATTTAATCGGACTATAACGTTTTTCTCAGCCTCTGTTACTTGATCTCCTAACTCTTCTATGCCTAGTTTGTTTAGGTTGTCAATTATACTCATTATCTTCTCCCTATATGAATTAATAGACATCTTCCCTTGGGATAATGTAGTGAGTTTGGATTGTAATTCTGGGATTGTTTTATTGTTCTTGTATCTTTTCTCTAAGAGTCTCTTAAGCGTTTCGAAATTTTCAGGTTTCGAATAGCTTCCAATTGATGTTCTGACATTCGAGGATAATTTAGCATGATAAACATACTGAAGAAAATCTATTTTTGCTGCTTCCGATAGGGTCTTATTTAATAACTCCGCTGTTATTATAAAACTGTCCAATTCAATATAATTACCTGTAAACAAAGGTAATGCCTTTGCAACCGTTTCTAAATTAAACGATGTCATGTCTAAGTCTTTTGTCCTTAATGGTTTCTTTATACTACTACCTAAGTATTCTTCTACTAGTCTGTAAAGATTATTAAATTCTAGTTTTAACGCTAACTGTTCCTTATCGTCTCCTTTTACTTCTATTAGTTGAAATTCAAATTTTAAATTTCTGATATATTCCAATTTATTCAATACCGTTGATTCGGTGTAGGTTCTCCCTGGACTCTTCTTTAAGTTCTTCCAGAGTTCTTTCAAATTATTTAATTTCTCTTCCATATATTTTTCTTAGGCTTATCTATAAGCAAAATTTAGTTTCGTTTTTATTATTTAGTTTTTCCTTACAACTTATACATTAGTTATACTATTTTTATTTCTATTGGTATTTATAAGTTTATGTATTATATATAATATAGACAAGATTATGACAATTATTAATAATGTTGACATATTTTTCGAGAACATTGTGTTAAGTTATCTATTGTCTTCTACTTATAATCGTACATACTAGTCTAATAATGTAGGCAATTGCTAATATTGCTAGGATCACTATCATAATTACTTCAGAGATGTTTAAGTTTTCCGTGTCATTTTTATTCTGTATATTCCCTGTGTGGACTCTCATGTGTTCTATTAATTGATTGTGTTCGTTTTCAGAATCTTCATGTTTCCCTACTTCATATCCCGCAAATAATAAAGGGATAGCTTTTAATATATTTTTCCACCAAGTCATTCTAATTTTAATATTATAATTTTGATACGAAAACATATAAAATACAACAACATATTTTGGTAAAATTTTGATTCAAATGTTCATACATCAAATCTTATTTTGTCTGTAGTTTTAGTTGTTTTATGGTCCTTTTGATGTTGGCACATTCTTCTTTGGTGGTTGTGAGGGTGAGCCTTTGATACAGTATGGCTAGTTGTTTTCTCGCCTGGAATCTCTTTCCCGCACGTTTCTTCTTCTTCTGGATGTCCTTGGATGGTTGGGGTTGCTTTTTGGTCACCGCAGTCCTCTTACAGTATTCTTCAATGCTTATAGCCTTCGGGCCTGCATTCAGTGGAGATGGAGTATAAGTTGGTGCTGTTGTTGCTGGTGGTCCTGGGTTATACTGTTCTGTCAAGTATTTTTCCCATCGCTCGAAAATTTCACTTATTTCTTCCTCCATAAATATGTTATTTTTCTTCAGTTAGCTATTGGTCCGAGCTGGCAGGATCGCCATGTAGTGTGTAGTGTTTTGGGGTCGTCTTAATTTTTGTGTACCCTATAGCCCAATATAATTTTATACAGCTGTAGGGGATCAGCTTGATGGTTAGGCGTTCTCTCGAACTGCCAAATTAGGGATTAGACATAAAACAAGGCAACGATGTGCCACTTTATTGTTTCAAATACAAAATCCTTGTTTATTTGTGGGCTACTACCCTTTTTATACTAATTTCTACATTATTGCTTACTTATTCTAACTTACAGTGTTAGTTTCTTAAATATATTCTGCTTTGTCAGTGCCATGCAATCATCAATGCATATTACTCTAGCCAATCAGAATGTGAGAGTGAGGAATGCACTCATTAACATTTGACACTCTTAAGTTTGGTCATTCACATTCTGATTGACCTACATACTTTACTATAGTAGACTCATATTTAAACATATTGAGTCACTGGATAAGTGTCGTTATTTGATCTTTTATTAGTGGCATTTACCCTACCATTATTGGGGTGGTATGTATAAGTTTTAGAGTGGTTATTTGGTATGCAGTGGACACTAGTAAGGTACACTACATACTGCTTTGAATGAATATTCTCAGTACTTTTTTTTTGCAGCGCTAAATTATTGAAGAAAATAAGCACTGCCCTTAAATTTGACTCTGAATTGGTTTAAAAATCAAGTTGTAGAGCAAATGTTTACAATTGAGAAGTAGCACAGAATTTCTGCTAGTTGTCTTTTGAATCTAGTCAATTTTAAGTTGTATTTATGTCCACTTTGCACTTAAATGTGACTTCCACGTGTGGCGACGAATCAGGTGAGAACCCAAATGGTTGTTAATAAAGATTACAGAGCACGTTTCTTTATAAAAAATTAAAGCAAAGTCGAAGCATTTTTTTTTCATTTATTTTATTTTCATAAACTTCTCGAGCACTAACGACAAAATTGGTAACAAACTTTTAGTCTTCTAGGGTGCCAACTTGAAAAGACCCTTTCTAGACTTAAGAATCATCTCTACTAAGCCAAATTTCCATATTTGCAGGCAAGGTTAAAGCTGTAATATGGCGTTAAAAACAAAAGATTTTTTTTTTGTTTTGCGAGGTAACTCTTGAAGCTTATTCTATTAAAACCAGGAGCTTTTTAAGGATTTTACTGCCAATAGCCCATTCGACATCTAGAAATTAGAAACCTATTTCTATACGACGACTAGCAACAACAGGCGGTAATTTACTTATAGCGTGTCTTGAGAGTAAACACGTTTTTAAAATGGCTTACGAGCAGACCATATTTTTTTTTCGTCATTTCTTTCCTATGATCCTGCAGTGGTTTTGATATAACGGGTTTTATAAGACTTTTGGCTCAACGTCATATAGAATAATTCGTCTGAGGAGTCGGGGCCAGAATTTTCAAGTGTTTCTCAAGTAACGCTTTTTGAATATCTCCAGCAAGCTTATAAGTTGTTTATACATTCTGATTATTTTCTATGATAACTTTTTTTGTGTTATTCAAAAACTTTAATTTAGTAATGAATACACTAATTTGAACACCATTACGTATGAGTTTTTAATATTGCGTATACGTACTGAAGGGCACGCTAGTGGTTTTTAAGAATCGATTTTGATTCAAAACGGTTTGATACTAAAATCGATTATTGAGCACACAAAATTGATTATTGAATCCACAAAATCGATTTTACTTACAAATTTTAAAATGTCAGAAATTTAAAAATAATAACTTTTTAAAACAATTTTTATTAACAATTTATTTTAAATATTTGGCTTATATGTCAATATGAAGCGTTAACGCGTTTTTTAAAACTTGTTATGTTTGACGGCGAAATTAAAAGTTAAAAATAAAAACAAAATCATTCTAGTCAGATATGGGAATATTTTTAATCATTAGAAAAATAATTTGTTCAGTACTTACTACAGTAGTAACAACTTATGATTATTAAATCCCAGTGGAATCCCAGTTTAACGAATGATTTTATGTCGGGCCCCTGCATTATATTAAAAACTCGTTAAACCGGACTTTTAAAATTTTTGTTTTATAGAGCTACAAAAAAATTAATATTTTGGTAGCAGGCTATTGGGAATACCGGATTTTTGTTAACTCGAGTATTGGTTAAACCGGGCTTCATTTGTATGTATATCTGTTGTGTGTGCGTATTTGGATTTTCAGGCTTATTTAATTTTAATCGCTTATATTTTAATAGATATATGCAAAGAGGTTATATTTTCTCATACGAAATTGAAATTTTTGAATTTCTTAGGACCTGCGTTCTTTGTAATTGTAAACCTTTTCTAGTAATATAATTTTGTCTTTGAGAAAAGCTTAAGTATTTTTTAAAAAAAATTATTTTTGAGGGACAATAGACCGGCAAAATAAAAATCCATTTTGAATTGTAATCGATTATGAGCTTCAAATAATTGACTTTGAAAATCGAAATTAAAATAGTCGATTGTAAATTCCAAAATAAATTTTTTGCTGATTCTGGAGATTTTGAGACATTCTTCTTTCATTTGATGATGCAAAGGGCGCTATTTTAGTTGCGTTCAACCAATAGAGTCTACCATATCTCAAATTAGTATTTTAGAACGATTCTTGCATTAACTGTAAACAGCCGGCACGGCAACAAGCAGTCAGAAACCTACGTTGACATTTTCTGAAGAAAATGATTTTCTTAGTTCCCAAGATGGCGTTTAGAAGGCCTTAAACTAACTTAAGCATCATACTATCGAGGAAGAAGAATTGACAAAGTTATGGGAAATAAATAAATTAGTGAACCAAAATCCAACCATTTAGCTTATCCATAACGCAAATTAACGTGCTTTTCAATCAATGTAAACACCAAGAAGAAGTCTCAACACTTTGAAGCAAAATGCCTGGGTAAGCACCTAAAAAAAAATTACATAAAAATTAATAGGTGACACAATGGAAACTAGAAGCAGTCCAAGACCCTACAATAATTTTTAAAGACTCTCCGCTTCACCTTTATTTATTAAATATAAATTAATTATAAATTAATTTTGTGCTACGGGGTATGACTATTTGCACTGATTTTGCTTGCAACATAGTAAATCTCAGACGTTGTCAAACAATATATGACGCTAAATAGTATATTTTTAGCAAAAACATCCACAAAAATTTTAAAGTTTATCCCCCAAGCCCGAAGCATCTTTCAACATGGCAGAGACACTCGTTAAAAGAGGACGAATACTATTGCCCTTAGATCACAAAAATAAAGGGATTTCGTTTTCTATTAATAAACTTTCGGTATCAAAATAATTTATATTTTTAATTTACATTATTTTAATTTCCTATGATAATAATAGAAACGTTGGCGAAATTGTAATGAAATAAGTTTTTATTTACACGAAAGAAATTAGGCCCTATTAGCTAAAAAATATATATATGAAAAAAATACATAATGTTTGCTTAATATCGCTCATTTTTTGCTGGGATATTTTCCAGTATACCACTTGCTTTAAAAAGTCAATTTTATTATAAAGTTTCTATATAAAACTTGCATTATTTTTCTTCCATCCCTATAAGATACTCATAAGTTAACTTCAGACAGCAAAGTTCAACTAATACATTCAAACATACGTATTTATATTGGAGCATCATTTTTCTCTAATACATACATAAGCATTTATGCCTTAAGTAAATGCATTTGTTTGTTTAGCAGTGCCTGCAGCTGTTGCACCTGTAAAGCACGTTGCAGTGAATCACAAAAATAAGAACAACAACTTTTAAAAGTATATTATATACTTATGTTTAGTTTCATACAAATAAACATTATGTTCAACATAAAAGCAAAGTAAACAAATTTATGAAAGAACAATGCATTCCTTTATAAATGCATTAACAAGCAGAGCTACCAAGACTTAAGGAAGGTGAGCTTCTAACAAAAGATAGATGAAACTAATAATAAAAATAAAGTTTTTCTATATCCTGGCGCTGACCTTAATAGAATAAATTAAAAAAAAAACAAACAAAAAATGGATTAAAATCCATAATCTGGCGACTGGGTTTCATTCGAAATAGTGATGTTATTACTATCCCGAATGAAAAATAATCGAGTGGAAGGACCACAAAGGCTTACCACCGGAACTATGTAAAACTAGATGCTGTGAATTAGCAAGGAGCATATATCACCGTATCTCTTTAATTTAGCCGAAAGGACGCGTATCCTATTGTTGGATTCTCAACGTGCTATGCTCCGTTAATAAAAAAGGGCATAAAACTTATTGCACCAGTAAGAGAGCGATAAGTCTTCTACACATTGAGAACAAGATACTGTCCCATAAAGTAAAGTTACTGAAATAATTTGCACTTACCAATATGGCTTTAGACCTGGTATATCCACCACCAATCAGATACTTGCAATTCACCTTACTGAAAAAAATGTAGGCGTATCAAAAGTTCATACTTTTTTTATCGATTGCAACGCTTGTGACAGTTAAATTTGAGTGTCTAAGGCCATATCTAAATTCAATATATCTGCAAAGCTGATCATATTGTGAAGAATAACCTAACAGACTCAAAATCCTTTGCTCCTAAAAAGGTCCAATATAAGACCGACCTAAATTAATTTTTTTTCCAAATATTTTTGTGGAACATACTCAGCCTCTTCTCAAGCCACTAATATGGTTTCCATACAAAATTTTAAAAAATAGGGTAGAAACCCCTACAAATTCCCCGGAGTCGCCCTAACAGGAATAAAATGTATCACATAACCCCATTATATTTTCCTCCCCAACACATTCATAGAACATATTAAGCAGCTATCTTAATCACCTAAGAGGGAAACCATACACAATTTACAAAAATGATGTAACTTCCCCATATTTGGCCTAATGGAAATAAAGTGTGAAGTTGGCCAACATTAGTTTTCCCTTTTAAACTTGGAGAAAATTAAGGTAAAAACCTCGACAACTTTCCCGTAGTTATCTTAAACGAGTTTAAATATGACACCGACCCCTATTTAAAAGTTAGAAACATTTTATAAATAAAAAAATGAGTATGAGTAAAAAAAGTTCGGGGTTTCGAAAAGCCAGTGGGAAGGGTATTTAAGATTCGTCATAGTCGAAGATAGTGCTATTATTTGTTTTAATTTGGCCAGTTTAATATAAAAATTTTACATTAAACCTTCTTTTTTTAAACAACAATTGATTTACATTTTTCAAAGTTTTTAAAATAATCAGAAACTAGAAAAATTATTGGTTTTTTAATTTTTTTTATAAAAAAAGGTTTTTTGGTTCCTTAATAAAATAAAATCTAATTTTTTTTTACTATTCGAACCACTGTTCTGCAATCATTTCCCCATTTAAAAAGTTTATGTCGGTTGAGTATGTAGTCCTTTGTATTTCAAAAACTTTTTTCTTGCTCTGCAAATATAAAAGGGGTAAAACAAAGCACATATTTTCTAGTTTCTCTTAAATCTTTGAATAAGTGATATTACTTCTTTCTTTTAATGAAGTTCAACAGCCTTCTTAAAATATTCCAAATTGAATTTTTTATTTTATCAAACTTTCTGAAACTTACTCTTCCAATTACTTTTATATTTTCCTTTACATTAAATTGGCATTTCTTTTGTTAATTTCAAAATCTAATTTAATAAAAAAGTTCTTTCTTCATTTTATTTTTTGCAGCCACCTTGCAAAAAAAACAAAAATTAATGAAATATGTTCTGCAAAATTAACTTTAAAAACTATATTTGCTGTTCCTTTTTACCTTGAGTTTTAAGTATAAAAAAGTATAAAGTGAAGGAAAAATAAACAGAGTTTTAAGGTAGAAGAATGACAATATTTTGCAAATTTTATTTGAGTAGTGTTAAACATGTACACACGATTTACTTTCTGTTTCATAATAATTTTGTTTTTTTAATTTCGTTGCGAATAATCTCAAAAATAATAATCACATAAAATATTTTCAAATTTAAATTAAAGACGTAATAATTGACAAAAAGCCTTATTAAGATGACTAAGCAATAGAATGGAAATGCAAATTTAAGTTATTAAGGAGTATATCGAGCTTAACACACTGTTCAAAATAGAGTTATGTGCTCTGTGCCACACGGTGCAGTAAACGTGGTTCAATTGGGCGAATTTCTCGACAAATACTTTGTTTTAAAGCCAACGGAGTTACATCGGCCGACCTCGATGGCCTTGGGATGTTCCCAAAATGGCTGATCAGGTTTTTGGGTAAATTTTCGCGAAGCAAATTCATCGGAGCTCTGGCTGTGTGTGAAGTTGCCCCATTCTGTTAAAGCCAGGTTTGTGAAAAACACTATTGATGACCTCAAAGGTTTTGCAACAAAAATCGATAATCATGCGTCAATAATTTCTATCATTGACATTCTTCGCCTGGCCCCGAAAATTCTAAAACAAAAATCGTCCAATCACCTTACGCGTGGATAAGGTATCCGAAACAGTTACACTGGGGCAATGCAATGGTTTTGATATTTAAATCGAGTTTGTGGGTTTTCAGAGACCAGTAATGGCAATTTTTCTTGCTGAAGTGACCGATTAAGTGAAAATGAGCCTCGTCGCTCCAAAACATGGGACTTACATTGCAAAAATGCTTCAACATCGTTGTAAAAAAATTTTCGCGTAAATTAAAGTCATTTTATTTCCGATCTTGAACGATTTTAGAAGGATGGAACTTTAGATCCCTTTTTAAATCGCTCTTGAAAGTCCCAATAAGGCTGCTCTTTTCCGTATTTAAAGTCGCGGATTTTCACATATACTGTTTCAACCAGTTTAATGTTTTCGGGAGTCCTTAAATATCGACTAAGCCCTGGCCGTTGAACATTCATAGCCCAAACAGCTGCGCGGAATCTCTGTACTCACGAAAAAATTAAATTTACACTCTGTCCATCACGTTTTCGCTGAATACCGAACTTTAAACAAAATTGTCGACTAGCAATTACGCTGGAATCATTTCTCTTACAAAATGTCTTCAAGATTTTGGAAGCACTTAAGGACAACATTCGACACAAGGGCGAGAATCTGTCTCCCAAAATTCTCGCCGAAGTAATGAAAAATGCCATAAATTGAGCTCGTAGAGCAACAAGTTGTGATGGCGCCCATTTGGTTGATACTATCTTCTTGTCTTAACCAAAAAAATTCTAAATGGTTCAAATACGCATAATCAAAACACAGAGCCGAGGTTTTTCATTTAGAAGCCAAACAACATCGGATGACTTCTTTTGGCTTACCTTGTACAATTACCAAACGCTTGTTTTAATAAATAATTCTTAATTTGTTTCTAAGTTCTTGTGTCTTTAGTTTTAATTTTTAGTTGTGGGTTAACAATAAAGTTATTTGAAAAAATAATGCTCAAATTTTGCTTATAACTCAATTAATTTAAAATTTTGGTTTGAAAAAAGGCTTTAATTTCCAGGGATGTTATATTTTTAAGCGATATATGTACTGTAAGCAGATACGACATTAATATTATTTCTGCTCACAATGATCACTTGAAGAATGTGGCGGGTGTAACTTTACAATTTTACATTTTAAAAAATTTTGACTTTAAGATCGAATTGTGTAAAACATTCTTTAGGGCTTAAAATGTTTCTTTACATTATGGTAGTTTTTCGTGGAATTGACCATATATATACCTAAAAGTACAACACTAGAATGACTATAACACAATATAGTCCCTGGACTCTTGTTCACTAATTTATAATCAATTCTATGACAGAAACTTCCTTCTCTGCCCATAGTGGAGTAACAAATGACAGGTAAAGGCCATAAGCAAAAGTTTTGTTAAATATTTAACAAAAAAAAAGTGCAGATTTCTTGGGTTTGCTTTTACTCACTTCATTGTTCTTAGGAGTTTGTGAATTTAAAATTAGTTTTTCAGTTTCTACTTTCTTGTGTTGTTTTTATGCTATTTTTTATCCATACTTTTGCAAAGTGAAATGACGGTGTAAGACTTTGTTTTTGTCGCGAATATTTTTTCTTTATTTTATCATTAGATAAAACACATTTTTGGTAAAGAAAAAACGAGGATCGGAAAGGTCTTGACAAGAATTTTATAAAATTAGAATACAAAATTTTTATCTTAATAATAATTTTTCTTAATT
Source organism: Melanophora roralis (assembly GCA_963583895.1). Taxonomy (NCBI): domain Eukaryota; kingdom Metazoa; phylum Arthropoda; class Insecta; order Diptera; family Rhinophoridae; genus Melanophora; species Melanophora roralis. The sequence goes on from OY757188.1 coordinate 76,941,340, forward strand.
TTTCCTAAGACATGTATTAACCTAAACAAAATTATAGTGAAATTTAATTCTAAAACTTATTAATTCTTTATTTAATAAGAATCAACCAACCCTCCACTGTTTTCCACCTTTAATGAATATAAAAAGTTACTGAAATAAATGAATTTTTATTTTTAAAATACGAACAAAAAAAAGAAATTCATTTAAAACTACACTTTAGCAGAAAACAGGATACAACTAATGACTCTAAAGTGAAATTTAATACAAAACATTTTCTGCATTTTATTTGTTTCTTTTTATTATTTTTTTTAAATGAGTTCTTAGTGAAACTGCTCTAAAGCCAAGAGTAGAAAATAAAACGAAATTTTTAACCATTCTTTAACAAAACCAAACACAGATATGCATACTATAACGTGTGTTGTGCGGTTGCATTAAACATCCTGTTTTTCAGCTGCGGCGCGAAGAATAATCAAATCTGTTTACAAGATTGTTTGAGATTTTGTGTTTTGCGTTCCACATTGATTTTATTTAAGTCAAAATGTTTTTGTTTTAATTAAAACTTCCTCAATTGTAAATAAGCGTTTTAACATAATTTAAAAAATAAGACAATAGATCTTGTTTTTTCACATCATGTTTAATAAGAAATTTGTCAGATCAAAGTGAAATATTTCTGTTTTACATTAACTTTCATCAATGATAAGAAACAAAAAAATAAACCTGTCCATTAAAGAAGTAAATACCCATACAGAGGAACACATACCCATGATAAGGAAATTAGTGACTTGTTAATCATGGTACCACTAAAATTCATAAAACTAGAGACTTGAAGATTAAATATTAAAAAAGTCCAGATTTTAAGAAAAACTAAAGAAAAAGGGATAATTTTTTATCTGCCTAAAATGTCTATTTTATTCAAAAATTAAACGGGATATGTCTTGCTCCTTTTTGGAAGCTCAGACCCTAAAGTTTACTCCTTTTCAAGGATAAAACCATATTTCGATAATGTTTTATAAAGTCTGTTACGTTTAACTTTTGAACCAATAATAATAGAAATTTTGTTCAACTGGTCCCAAAAGAAAATAAGTAAAAATAATGCTAAAATTTTTATCGTATACTTTTCAGACTTCGTTTAGACTTCCGGATGAACTGTTGACGATAGGCTAAGCGGCTGGCTGGCTACGGTATGGTTTATTTGGCAGGAAACTTCACCAACAGCCTTTCTGCCAACAGTACCGTTACTAATGTCTACTCTACATAACAACTAGGCCGCGAATGCCGGACATCCTGTTGATAGCTATTTACTCTAAAATCACTCTGGCGTAGATGAGAGGACACGGGACCATTGCGGGCGGCTTTGCGGCTGTTATACTTGCCAGGAATGGTGCCAAGTTGGATGATGGGGCAATCGACAACTTCTGAAGCATTCCGTTCTCTTTCTGTATACTCCGTGAAAATGTGTACGCTGGAATGATTGCAGGAGCTAGATGGTTCAACGGGTCTAGATGTGGAACCACTAGCATAACCTGGCCGAAGATAGACCTGTGACGTTCTAAGTCTTCTTCTGATTTGGGTAAACGAAAGATAAGGGACACCGTTGCCGCAATTGTCGACCTGGTACTAATGCCAGTAGTTTGGGACTGCCTTTCAACGTCTTCTGTAGAAGCTGTCATGGTGGAGAGAAGATTGAAAGTAAACAGCACCTTTTGTGCTTCTGGCCGGCACTACATGACGTTAGGATCAGATATTTAAATGCCGAAAGACTGTTGGTGTAAACAACTTTGGCCTACCTAGTCTATCATTATTTGTAATTGATAGCGGTTGGTTCGAAGACAGGAACTACTACGGCGAAACTTTTGCCAACCATTTACATAATCTTTGTTTTTATCTAAGTTTTCTAATCTAAGTTGACCTAGTTTAATATTTTATGCTGCCTTGTTGTCCTTCACTATTCCAGGTATCACAAAAGGATCAAAGAAACAAACCTAAGTGGGCTAAACATTCTCGCACCATTTCCGCTGCCGCTTATTCTACCTAACCTAACTTTGGTACATCTAAGGCTGACTCTAGGGAAGATATGGGCATAGGGGATGGAGATAAGGCTTTGAGGTAGGGGATAAGTATGTTAGACTAACATGTTAAAAAGGACAAATTAAATAAAATCGATCTTACATTTGAACTTCGTAGGAGCACCCTGAAAGCTATGGGGACGATTTAAAAAAGGGATTAACATTTAGCTTCGTATGGCAAAGCTGCGAAGGCGGAGATAGAGTAAAGTATCCCAAAAAACCTTTGCTTACCTGGTAAGCTACCAAGTAATATTAGAGGTGAACAAGCACTAGTTACCTTTTGGCCAAATAACCCATGCATACAAATGTGCTTACAAAAATCAATAGAGTAACTATTTATCAATGATTTACTGAAAAAAATAAATGACGGTAAAGGGTGTCGTTTCTACTCTGTCACATATCATCAATTTCCAAAGTGCTAGGACTGTAGCCAAATTAGTATGAATGGCATATTCTGCTGTCACCTGCAAAGAAATATGCAGAAATTAAAGTCTTGCCCAGGAGGTGGTTAAGAAGGATGGGAAAAAGAGTAGGAAAGAGGACGAAACCTTGCGGTATTTAAACTCTCATTCAACACGGACAGTTTCAACTCTGCAAAAACTCGATATAAATCGAGAATATTTTCCATCAATAACAAAATCAGCAAACTTAGACAAAAGTGCATCATATTATACCCTATTAAACGCCTTAGAAATATCAAGAGCTACCATTTAACTTTTGCTCAAATGATGAATGGTGGTACACTATTTTCTTGTCAAAAAAGCCAGTAGTCCCCAATAAGACGTCCTTACTTGCTTTCGCTTAATAAACCGTTGGACTCTAGAAAGTTGACAAGGTGAAAATTAGCCATATTCTCCATAACCTTGGAAAGAGCTTAACAGATAGCTATCGGGCCCTTAAGCTACACGACCTGGAAGAATATGCCAGGAATTTTCCCAGGCATTCGCTCAAGTTCGGACAGTGATTTGCTAAATAATATATTTTTTCAGTGGAAGTCTATATACTAAGTTTAGTAACGCTAGTCTGTCAGATAATATTTTTTGCAGCAGCTCTGCGATTTACTGCCATAGTGGTACGATATAAATACACGCACATATGCAGCTTTAAAGGGCTTAAAAGAATTAATTATTATAAAGAATTTGTTTGACGTTTCTAAAGTTGTCAAAATTAATAATTTATAAACATTTATTCCCTAAAGGCTAAAACAGAAAGATAAACAAACTAGATGTTTCTAAATTTGTATTGTAATTTTTTTTAAACACACTTCTGATCAACATCAAAAATTTATCATAAATACTTTTTAATAAAAATAAATACAATTAAGCTATTTTACGTGTGCATGAATGCATGCAAATTGTAATAGTGTAGGTGGATGACGCTACAACCACAAATACACACACACACACATGTATTTTTTTCTGGTTATATTGTGTAAATTGGTGGTCAACGCTGACATAAACCACAAATGTTAATTTCATGTTGTTTACTAAAACTATTTTGACATCTATACATGCACTTATTAACACACACACTTCTATACAAATTGTGTTTCAAAAGCACACACGTTTACACATATCTATAGGCTTAAATAAACATTTTAGTTGGCTGCAAATGTAGTGAGTAAATGGCACTTCTATTCTGTTAACCAAATTGTTAAACAATATCTGGGTTAAGTTAATTTTATAATTATTTCCAAATACGTTTATTTATTTGAGAAGTGGTTTGATGTTAAGATTAATTTTTATGAGTTTTGGTATTTGTTTAAACAAACAAAATATAACTGAAATAAAGGAAACTAAAGAAAATAATTTTGTAATGACAACAGTATATATCAGCATTTTAGGAGCATAATGATTGGCCTTTAAGTGTGAGATAAAAATATTGTGGTGCTTGGCTGAGTTGCTTTAAAAGTGGTTAAAAATTTTAAAATTTTGGTCAAACGAACAACTAAAATAAATAAAAAAAATATTTTTAATTAATGTGTTAAAGAACACAAAGCTACGTTTTGAACAGTGTGTTTAATATAAAATCCGCATTTCCGTTCAATCACTTAATGCTCTTAATAAAACTTTGTGTTAATTATTTCGTTTTTTATTTAAGTCTGAAAATATAAATCTGCTACCAGACACCCTGTTTTTGCAAATTTGAGCCGTTTTACCTAGAATTGACCATATATCTACTTAAAAGTACAACACTAGAATGACCATAACACAATATTGTCCCTAGACTACTGTTCACTAATTTATTGTTAAATCTATGACAGAGACTTCTTTCTCTGTCCATAGCGGAGTAGCAAATGACAGGTAAGGTCCGCAAGCAAAAGTCTTGTAAAATATTTGACAAAAAAAGTGCAGATTTCTTGGGTTTTCTTTTACTCACTACCTTGTTCTTAGGAGTTTGTGAATTTAATATTAGTTTTGCAGTTTCTTCTTTTTTGTATTTTTATACCCTTCACATAGTAATAAGGGTATATATCACTTTGTCATTCCGTTTGTAATTTCTTTATTATTCATTTGCGACCCCATAAAGTATATATATTCTGGATCCTTATAGATAGGGAAGCCGATTTAGCCATGTCCGTCTGTCCGTCTGTTGAAATCAAGTTTCCGGAGTCAAATAAAAAGATACAGACCAGTTTATGGTGTCAAACTATTGGAAATATCCTGGAGACAATCGCTATTAAAATCAGCAAAATCGGTTCGCTATTGACCGAGATATAAGCGAAAACCCGGAGTAACCCATTTTTTTTAGGACAAAATCCGTGCATATATCCCTATATATCTCAGTAAGTATAGTCACTCTTGCCACAAAACTTGGCACGGATACTCCTAAAGAAGGGACCTAAATAATATAAAAAGTTTTTTCAGATCGGGCCAGGGGAAGGGGTATTTTTCCTACAATTGCAAAGATTCGGTGAAATATTTTATGTGCTATATCTCGTAAACTTTGCAGACGAAAGCAGCATATGCCATTCATGCTCGTTTGACCATAGACCTAACTCTTTGGAGATTGGAGGTAGGAGACAGAGTATGGATGTTTCGATTAACCGCGATGTGATGGTAATGTCCAAATGGGGCCGTGCGAATAGGGTCGATTTTAATGCCCGTAAAACCCAATGTTGTCTTTTGACGCACAAACGCACATTGGACGATGCTGCCTCGTCTGTATTAATGGATGGTATAAGTATTGAAAAGACAGAGACTCTTGATGTTCTGGGCATGAAAATCCAGTGCAATGTCCGCTGGACGGAACACATCTTTCTTGTGTCGAAAGAAGCATCGAAGTGCCTTGGTTTTCTTAAACGGTGTAGGAATTACTTTACACCATCTGATCTTCTCAATACTTATACCACCTATATCCGACCGAAAATGGAATACAACTCTCATGTATGGGCTGGTGCCTCAAAGTCTTTTTTGGGGCTACTTGACCGCGTACAGGAACGAGCGAGGATACTCATCGGCGACGTTGTGGTATCTAATCCTCTTGATTCACGCGGACACCGTCGTGATGTGGGATGTGTTTTGTTGTTCTATCGATACAATAACGGAATGTGCTCTGAAGAAATCAGGGAAGTTGTTCCCGAAACCCGGAACTTTTTGCGTGATACACGTTTCTCTAGAAGAGCGCACCCATATGTAGTTGAATGGCACCACTCATTACAGGGAGAATTCCTTCTTCGGTCGCACGGTTCGTATCTGGAATGAACTTCCTAATAATGTCTTTCCTGCCACAGTAAATATCGAGAAATTTAAATCAAATGTCCACAAACACTACTCCCTTAATCCTCCTTCCCATAACCTATTTTCCTGATACCAACACAATGCAATGCATGTGTAGGGGCCATCCCCTGAGTGCTGGTTATTACTAAAAAAAAAAAAAAAACAGATATCCACATCAAATGTTCTACAATAAGTAATTGGAACACAAGGACTACGCTTTAAAGAAAAAAATTTTCGGATGGGGGGTGAAGAAGGGGTAGCTTCCATACAAATTAACAATTTTTATAAAATTTTCGATACGCTTCTTTTGGAAAACTATTACAGCTATCGACTTTGAATATTATTCATACGAACGTTAAAATTTTGTTATTTTTTCAATGGGCTTTAAAACTCGCACAAGGTTTTTTATTATATTATTTGCAGTACAAAATTACTCGGCTGGGTATATTTAAAGACCAATGTGAAGGGTACATAAGATTTGGCACAGCCGAATATAGCGCTTTTACTTGTTTTTATTCTATTTTTTTATCTATAGTTTTGCAAAGTGAAATGACGGTGAAAGTCTTTGTTTTTGTCGCGTATATTTTTTCTTTATTTTGCCATTAAATTAAACACATTTTTTGCAAAGCAAAAACAACACAAGAACTCTATTAAACTGGACTATATAGTGATTATCTTATAAATGATTTTTTCTTTATTTTTCCCTAAACATATATTCACTTAAACAAAGTTAGATTAAGCTTTGATCCTAAGTACCATAATTTCCTTGTTGTCAAAGTTATGCTCTGCAGTTTAATGGGGATCTCTTTTCTAAAAGGTATTAACCCTGTAGTTTTTCTTTTTTATTGGTCAGTTGGATTCTTATTGTTCAAAAAAATAAAAAGGTATGTTTAAAGGACACTTAAAAATAGATATTCCACAAATATTTTTGTCGAAAATTTCAGAGGTGTGGCCACCAAAGGCATTAAAATTTTTAAAAGTTTTACTACGCTCTATTTACAATGAAGAAAAAATGCTAAAGTGAGTGTCTGATGATATTTTTATTATCACAGTTATATTCTAAAATTTTATGGGGAACATTTGAACCACGTTAAAAAATACTTAAAACATATCTAACTGCTTTTGCGGTGCCACAAATAAAAACAAATAAATTTTAAATAGTATTCAAATTGTAAGAAATTTACTATTCCATTTTGAGCTTGGTTTTATTGGTAATTTTTGGGGTGGATAAAAATGCAAAAAAATAAAAGGTAATTTAAAGTTACAATACAACATATTTGTACAACTGGTTTTACTCACAGCAAGACTCCATTTTATCTTTCAACGCGACCAGTACTTATGACTGAGTCCCATGCACATAAATGAATTAAACATAATAATTTAGTTTTTATTTGGCCCATATAGGGCATCAATTAATATAGGGCATCAATTTGGATCCAGGTGGTAAAACTTTTGCACCCAAAACACAAAATACGAAAATTTGCAACCTTTATTTCTATTCATCTTTCCTTATCATGAATATGTTCTTTTTTTATTTATTTTTTAACAAATAATTAAAATAATGTATACTGACTTTTAACCATAAATATCAGCAAACACATGCTAAATTTGGCAATTTAGGAATTTTATTTTCTTTTTTTACTTTTTTCTAAAGTACAAATAGTACAGCAGACAAAAATAAGGAATTCCAATGCATATAAAAAAGCTTATTGCAATATTTTATTAGTATTCTGTCATATATTTTATAAAAATATTTATTTAATATTTTTAATATTTGCCAACAAATACATAAATGCAATATTTTATTGCAACAGAATATTTATTGCGCAGGATGTTGCACAATAATTAAAACAAACAACAAAACAAACACCACGACACAGTCAAAAGTGTAGAAAATAAATTAAATTTTTTAAGGAATTTAATTGTTTAGCTTTAACAAAGCAATTTGGTTTAAGTATTAAGAAACAAATGTGTAAAATTAGTTTAGGTTCGCTACCAAAATAAATTGATAAAATAATTAAGCAGTATTTGACTATAATTGGGTAGATTGTACCCGCAAGCAAAATTTTAAGAGGTGCAAAAACACCCATTTTATATAACAGTTTTATTAAATCAAAGTGAAGCTTAATATCTAATTATTAAAATCAATGAAATATATATAATTTTTAAACCATAAACGATACTTCATCACTTTTTTGATATTAAATTGCAATGTTAAAATATGTTCTTATATTTTATTCAGGTTTTTCCCCTAAATTTATTAAACTTATTTGGTTTGTTGTTGGTTGAATTTTTTCTGGATACATTTTATTAGTTTTAATACATAAGAATTAGTAAATAAAAGAGATGGTGGTCAGAAATATTTTCAAGTAGTTGGTCGAATGAACTTATCTCTGACTATTATCTTTTTTTATTTTACAATTAAAATCACCTAATGAGATTTGTGTAAAAAACAAAAGTATTTAAAAATACCTGCAAAAAACAACAAACCATTTTTACTCATAGAAATAGAAACTAAAAAACAAAATTATTATTAATATTAAGTCCTTAAGATTAATTGTAAATTTTTTTTAAGTTTAGTGTAGAATTAATTAAACTAAGAAATATGTTATTTAGTACACACGAGTACAAGAAATTTGTTATGCTATTTTTATTTATTGTTGAACTGTTTTTAATACAAATGTTTGCGTTTTAGTTTGGCTTAAGTTCATAAAAATTTCTTTTTTTTTTTTTAGAAAATTTAAATATTTTCCCTTAATGTTGGAAGAAACTTTAATTTGAAAAAAGCAGATTTTTCTACCGCTACTAGCCGAGTAAAATGCATTTTCGAAAGCAGCTACGCAATTTCATCATCAGTACTCTTTAAACGGTAGTAGTGTCTTTTGGGTTGTAAACATCACCTATTTAACTTACATGTCACTGAGAAAAGGAAACGGTATGAGTGTTTTCCTTCTGTTTTATTTTGTAAGTTAGGACGAAGTTTACTTTTTATATACACTATGCTTTTTTCTACTAAAAAGAAAGAAATTATATGAACTTAAGCCAAATTAAAAAGCAAAATTTTTTTATATAAATTTTTGTCTTTTTCTAAGCCTCTGTTATGCATATGTTAAAAGCACTTTCTAAGAAAAACCAAATTTTCAATATACTAAAATTCAACAAACATTTTTAATACAAAAATCCTAACTTGGTGCGTTTTTTTAATGTCGTGTTTTTTTCTAAGTTTTGGTGCGTTTTAAAGTTTAAAAGTTTATAACGCAGGATTTCATCCTTACAACTAAATAATTTCTTTAAGTCCTCAATTTGAGTAATATTACAACAACATCTGTAGTGTTTTCATCTAAGTATTGTATCTAAGAATGCTTGTGGAATGCTCCTGAGAGCTACTGTAATACAACCCAAGGCACTTCTGGAAACCTTATTTAACAGTGACCATACATACGGTGGTGTTCTTTGAGACAGCATTTTTCCAAATAAAAAAAAAATACCATGGTAAAAATTAGAATAAAATAAACCCCTTCATTTTCACCCACCGAGCTTCTTAAAGCGTAGAGAGCATTCAGCCCCTTCTTTACCCTCTTATTTTTGCCTCCGAAAAAAGTTTAGCTTTTTGCCGTTGAGGCTCGATCTACGAAATTTCTCCAGCTTTTGTCTTTAGAAAATTATTACCAGTTAAATTTTCATTTGGTTTTTCTAGGGCTCCCTGCATAAGTCATGGCAGACTGATAATATCTCTGAACAGCACTATCCTGTCATCAGTTTAGGCTAACACCCTTCTTCTCTCCTTCCTTAAGGAAGTTAAAATCCCGTTGTTACCAGTAATCACAGTGGCGCAAGGATCTAAGCTTCATCTGTGTTGATTGTCTAGCTTTTGAGCATCAAATCAGTCCAATCCCGTAGGCAGGGTCCAACAGCAAACCACACAATCGCCCAATTATTTGACCTCACATAAGCGTTCCTAAATGCCCACTGTATATTCAAAAAGGTAGCCAATGTAGAGTTTAAGTTCACTTTACTATATTTTAAATACCTGACCACTACATGCAGTGTACTGGAAGGCTAATGAGTGAGGTGACTCGGCTTTCCTGCCTTTGTATACAGACAGCCCGCTCTCCAGTTGGCGAAATGTGTGCCCAACATGGGCAACCCCTTAAAATCCTTGCTTAAAATTTAACCATTTTTAGTCCCATCATTTATAGTATGACATGGGTAATACCATCTGAACAAGGACTTAAACAAGGTTGAGGGCCTATGCAAGTTCCATTTTATCAAAAATACCTTTCGCCAGCTTTATGACCGATTTTTTTTTTGTATATTTTTTATTATTGATTCTTTGCGCTTGGCGAACATACAATAAGTTTTCAAACCTTAAAGCTAAATCATTAAAATTTATTCAGCTAGTGACAAAGTAAAATATAGATGTCGAAATAAAGTATCAAACATTACTAAAGGTTTTATGTAAGTGCGACAGTATACCTCTTCCTTAACCGACCAAATTAGACTTCTATGAATGTAGGTTGCTATTGTTCAAAATATCGATCATGTTCAATAATCACTTTTCTTTTAATAATACCAGCGGGTTTTGAATCCTAAGAAAGTCTTCTCAGGAATCTTGCCGTTTTTTTTATCCCTTAAATTTTTTGACAAAAAGTTTTTCAAGGGACATATTTTACTTTTCTGGCGGCGTTATTTTTATTTGTTGAAGCTGGCCATATAGACATTCCAGTCGGTAGTCTGCTAAGCATTATAAGGCATACTGTGCAAGCTCCTAATCACCTTCCTGAGATTATACAGCAATCGATTCGGCAAACTTCCTGTGATCTATTCCCTTGGTGTGTAAGATGACAAGAACCTTCGCAGTCTCTGGTCATAATTTCTGTTGGCTTTTGCATAGCCCGATTTATTTCTGAGCTTGTTGAAATGGTGCCGTATGTGTCCGCTCATGCCCGCATTCTCACCAATCTAGTGCATTTCAATCAAATTGATCGTTTGGGATTACTGAAGATAGTTCTTTATTAAATCATACCACAAAATTATTTAAGCTGTTGGCTTAAAACACGGCTGGAAATAATTTCGTTATTATGTTTAATGTTTAAAAAATTTGATCTGGAAAAGAAGAAAATTTTTAATTAAATTTTATATGTAAAAAATATAAAAAAATTTATCCATCCAAAAACAGCGCCCCTTTTTTCTTTGCGAAAAATATGAGCAATCCGTTAAAGATTTCGCCCAATATGAAAATTTAAAATTTAATTTTTTATCACGTATTAAGAAACTCTATTTTAAATTGCCTTAATAAATTGAAGTTAAATTCCATTTTGAAAATAATTATTTTAATATAATTTTCTTTTTCATTTTTAAAATTTTCCGTGAAAATATCTGTGAGGAATTTAAGAAGCTTAATTTTCCTGTAATTTTAATATTTTTTGGACGGAGTGGTTACATTTGTAGAATGCCCGATAACCTTCTACCGAGACAATTCTATTAAGGGTAGACCAGGAGGCTCATGGTAGAGGTGAAGAAGATAATTTACACAATATTAACTATTTTTGTAAAGAGATAATAAATCCATTAAGAACTTTGACACAAGATAGGGTAAGCTAGTTTAATCTTTATAGAAAACCTCTACTCTTAAATATAAAAGAGGTCTGGAAAAAGTAAATTAAGTATTTTTAAACTCTTTTAAGAGTCTTTTTCACTTTAAACTCAAAAAGTTTAAATGCTACTGCCTTACAGCACAATCGAGTGTAGCAAAGGGGCAGATTAATACGTAAATAAATAAAGGATTTTGTGCATTGTTGAGATCATAAATAATTGACGACAATTTAACCCTTTTAATATCTTGTAAAAAATGTTAAAAATTTTTTTTGTTTTGTGCTCTGTTTTACAACTTTTTTTCTCCATAAATGGTGTGTTAATGTGTAATATGTGTGCTGCTGGTTGAGATTTTAATCGTTGGTGGCACTGAAGTGGCACGTGTCTCAATTGCTAAAAAAAAGCTGCAACAAAATCTGTGCCAGTCACATTTGGTAGGTATTTTAAGACCTTTTGACATAGTAACACATATCGAACGTTGTTAGACTTGTAATGTTAGACAATTTAAAGCGAGAAAAGAGCAACCAATAAATGGAAAAAAATTTCCAAGATTACTTTTTAAAGACTTTTCCATTTTTGTTTAAAACCTGTCTCTTGCGATTTTGCGGCTCTACTTTTATTAAGTTTTATATTCTGCTAAAGTTTTATATTTAAAACCCACAATTTTACCATCTCTGCTGAAGTAGTATATTACTATTACCACTACTCATACTCAAATAACATAAAACTACCAACACAAGTGTGGGTTTATCTTGTTGACTCATTCGCAACACAAACAAAAGATGCTTGAACAAATATTAAAAGGACTTAAGCCTAAATGTTTTTAGTTTTTCTGCAATGGTACAACATTAATTTCTATTTGCTGGATTAACCAAGTGGGCTGCAATGTTATTAAGGACAATAACACAAATCCCTATACTCATTCTTGTAAATTCCTTTTCATTTATTAAATATTTTATTTTGCACTTTAACTTAATCTAATAACCACAAGACGTTAAGTTTTGTATATTGTTCTTGGCTCTACCTACAATTGGGTGCTTATGGCTTTAGTTTTTATCCTTTTAACATTATTAATGGCGAATTATTTACGCAGTTTTTTTATTTGTTATTTTCTTGAAGGTTAGTGTTTCATAATTCTTAATTAAATTTTCAGACCCCAGAAAAATATTTTAGAACTTATTTTCTTAATTTTTTATACAAAACAAAATATTATTTTGTTTACTAATCGTAAATAATAATTCAACTAATAATAAAACAGGTTTTTTATATATTTGGAAATCTAACAAAAGTATTTATATGAAAAGTTAAAAGGGTGAAATACTGGAAAACTGATAGGCAATCTAAGTTCGCCAAACACATATACCTTTAATATTTTTGAGAAAAATCGTTTAGATAACGTAATTTCAAACCTGTTTTTTATTTAAAAGTAATATTAAAATTCGTTTTTGAAAAAAAATTTGTTTAAAAATTCTGCAGGATTATTTAATGGAAGCGCCTTTAAAAAAACTTTTTACCTGATAATTATTTAGCGAGTGCTCTGAGATATCATACAGGGTGTCTGGCGGAAATTTTAAAATACGATTATTTCAAAAACTAACAAGGGCAGTAGTCGAGTGTTCACTGTATGTCGACAATTTTTTTAAAAGTTCGGTACGTGATAGACCGAGTGTAAATTTAATTCAATCGTGGGTGCAGAGACTCCCCGCAACTGCTTCTACCTATGAATGTCCAATGGCCAGAGCCTAGTAAATCTTCAAGGACACCAAAAACATTGAGCTGGTGAAAAGCAGTTTACGTGAAAATCCACGACTTTCAATACGGAAAAGAGCAACCTCACTGGGTCCACAAATCGTTCAAGAACTAAAAGAAAATGACTTTGATTAAAGCAAAAGTTTTTTTGAAACAATGTTGGAGAGTTTTTGCATTGCTAATATCATTTTTTGGAGCAATGAGGCCACGTCAACAAGCAAAACTGGTACCGTGAAATAACTCCCAAATGAAATAACTCCCAATGAAAAAATGAAATAACTCCCAATTTTTTTCCATACAAATTGGGAGTTATTTCATAATGAAATAACTCCCAATGCGTTGGGAGTTATTTCATTATTTTTCATTGGGAGTTATTTCATAATGAAATAACTCCCAAATGAAATAACTCCCAATGAAAAAATGAAATAACTCCCAATTTTTTTCCATACAAATTGGGAGTTATTTCATAATGAAATAACTCCCAATGCGTTGGGAGTTATTTCATTATTTTTCATTGGGAGTTATTTCATAATGAAATAACTCCCAAATGAAATAAATCCCAATTAAATTTTGTTGGGAGTTATTTCATTTTTTCGAAGTGTTGGGAGTTATTTCATTCTTGTTGGGAGTTATTTCATTTTCTATCATTGGGAGTTATTTCATTTTACTAAAAGCAAGTGTATATACCAGAGCATTTAAAAAAATTTAATCACGCTAGTATAAAAGGTGACATTTATTTAAAAGTTTTGGGGTTTTAAAACCGTGGGTATATAGCCGGCCTTCGGCCGGGCGCAAGAAATAAAAACTCCAGTGGATTCGATCCGCCGGCTTCGCAGTAGCCTTCGGCCGGGGAATATACTTTAAACTGTAGTGCATCGGAAGTATTTGCAGCTTCATAACTAAAGTGTCATAAAATTCATGTTTTATTTGGCGAAGCTTTATATGGAAAGCAGTAGAGCTTAAAGTCCATTGACCGGCCGAAGGCTACTGCGAAGCCGGCGGATCGAATGGACTGGAGTTTTTTTTCCTTGCGCCCGGCCGAAGGCCGGCTATCTAAATCACTCCCTTTTAATAAAAAAATTATTTAACCAAAAAGGTGCTTAAAGTCCACGCGTGTAATGTACAGCGGAAACCAAAAAGGTTTCTTCCTATAGGAGACTGGGTTCGTAATGGAAAATCAAGGGAACGACGGGAGCCATTAAATGCCACTAGCGGTCAGTCGGAGGGTGGGTTCTTGTTCACCTTAAAGTTCTGTTCCTATAAAATCAGATACATAAATAATTAATTATAGACTCCCTGCTAAACACTACTGATGCAAACTTATTAAAAGAGGTGACATGTTGACCGAGCTTTCTCTCAGCATTGTAACTACACGGCTCCTGAATCCTCTTACCTCTAAAATTGTTCTATTCTCCCAAGTTGTTATTGGGAGATCGCCTCAACACCCTCCCTACCTTATGATCCTAGAAGGCGAAATTTCTCTAAGATCCCTAACACATCACTACACTTACTTCATTTAACTCAATAACGAAAACTGGTTAAAAGGCTTTAGAAATTCATAATTTTAAAATTAATTTATTCAAATAAATTCAAAGAAATACATTGTTAAAACAAAAGTAGGCTTGAAGAAAATCTATTGGCTTTGGGGCCAATAATATATCATGAGTTAAATTCTTATAGCAATTAAAGATAATATTAAATTTAAGAATAATAAAGATTTAGTTTTTTTTTTTTTTTTAATTTTTTTAATTATTTTCTGTTCTTATATAATGAGACGCGACTGTTTTGTAATAATCACTTATTCATTAAAATAGAAACAACACAATAATGATCAATTACAACTCTCTAATATATGTACATACATCATTATCTTCTGTGTTACGACTAATGATCATTAATGGTTGCCGATATTGTTGTTGCAATTTATGTTATTCTTATCATTTGTTTCTTTTTTTTCTTTGTTTTTTTTTTAGATTTTATGAACTTTATTTGAAGAGAAAAAAAAACGTGTGATAAAAAAAAGATGCGTAAACCGAATGTATGTAATTTGTAAACATTGGGTTTTTTTTTTTTTTAATTTCTTCCTCACATTTAGTAACAGTAATCCCTTGAAAACAGGGAATAAAATAACTTAGATCGAATTTGTTAATTGAAATTTTTTTTTTTTTGTTTACTTTAATTCAAATTGGATAAAAATAGCAAGATAAATGCAAAACAGTTTTATTAAGTTTATGTACCAAGAAATTTAAATGACTTACCAACTTATCACTGCAATTGCTGGATGATGAGGCCTCGTCATGCTGCTATTGTTGTTGGTTATAGATGTTGCTGATACTAATAAAGTGGCTAATTTTGGTTTTGCATACCTTTGCTTTACAATGATGATTGAACTATCTTAATAAAATAACTAGGGTTAATAAGTGAGGTAATTCTTTGAGCTGTGATATTTTAGTGTGCAATATAGGTTAAGTTTTTACGGTAGTTAGGCCACTTTACAATTAGGGGTTTTCACTTATTATTTTTGTTTTTTTTTTGTGATTTGAACTTACTATATTATTTTTACTATGTCTTTTTTTTTTCTAAAAATGGTTACCTTTTTTTAGGATTTCAGTAGTTTTAGCCGAATTCCGGTTAAGGCCAAATTAATTACTTTATAATTCTCTAAACATTAAATTTTCTTTAAAAAAAAACTTAACCTGGTCTTAGCTTACTTGCCCTATTAAAACTTTTTAAACTCTTCCTTAACGAACCGCTTAGCAATTTGGGAGTGGGAGTAAAGATGTAGTTGGGGCTTATCCTAAGAGGGCGTCTTGAGTGGAGCTTCTATTTCGGTGATTTTTGGTTGCTTGTCTGTTTTATACTAAATATATGATTAAAATTTGTTGCCTTTCTGCCTCTTTTTGCTTATTTCTTCTGTAGTATAGATGTAAATTTTTGCTGTTTGATCTTGCATCTATTGCGGATTACTTTAGAGAAGTAAATGAAGTAACCAGAAACACGTGGACAGTGGTGGCCGAAGAAATTGGTCCACCACTACAAAGATTTCTTAAAATGTGGTTTGTTTCTCTTTAGCAAAAGAATGCAAGCAGAATAAAACGTTTTGTTAGGTATTTCTTCATTTAATGCGGATTCCACGCACTTTATTTAAGAAACTGAGTCTTGAGTAGTTAACTCTGGATATGTTTTCAAAAGGCAAAAAAAATATTATTATTAAAATATTTAATAGGATGAAACTGTTCTTAGGTTAATAAAATTAATTTTAAATAATTTATTTTTTTGTCTTATTGAAATAGATGTTTCCACTTTGACGTTCCAATTAGAAAAGAAAGAAGTTTAGTTGGTGAGCAAAAATCACATTTTGGCTTAATCGATTTTGACAAAAATTTTATTTCCGTTTATATGTCATCTGAAGTTGCCAGTGCAGCTAACTATATATTTACCTCAAATACAACAGTGGAAGGTGAAATACTGACTACCAAAAATTTCCGTTAATGTTCAAATTAAGTTAATAAGAGGATTTAAATTAAACCAAATTTAAACTTTATTTTTATTAACTAAAAAAAATTCTGAGAAAAAGCTTCATTCACAAATATATCCACATTACACGCGCCTGTCCTAAAGCTGTAACGAAGCTGGCATATATAGCCGGCCTTCGGCCGGGCGCAAGGAAAAAAACTCCAGTCCATTCGATCCGCCGGCTTCGCAGTAGCCTTCGGCCGGGGAATATACTTTAAACTGTAGTGCATCGGAAGTATTTGCAGCTTCATAACTAAAGTGTCATAAAATTTATGTTTTATTTGGGGAAGCTTTATATGGAAAGCAGTAGAGCTTAAAGTCCATTGCCCGGCCGAAGGCTACTGCGAAGCCGGCGGATCGAATGGACTGGAGTTTTTTTCCTTGCGCCCGGCCGAAGGCCGGCTATTTAAATCACTCCCTTTTAATAAAAAAATTATTTAACCAAAAAGGTGCTTAAAGTCCACGCGCCTGTCCTAAAGCTGTAACGAAGCTGGCATATATAGCCGGCCTTCGGCCGGGCGCAAGGAAAAAAACTCCAGTAGATTCGATCCGCCGGCTTCGCAGTAGCCTTCGGTCGGGGAATATACTTTAAACTGTAGTGCATCGGAAGTATTTGCAGCTTCATAACTAAAGTGTCATAAAATTCATATTTTATTTGGCGAAGCTTTATATGGAAAGCAGTAGAGCTTAAAGTCCATTGCCCGGCCGAAGGCTACTGCGAAGCCGGCGGATCGAATGTACTGGAGTTTTTTTCCTTGCGCCCGGCCGAAGGCCGGCTATCTAAATCACTCCTTTTTATTAAAAAAATTATTTAACCAAAAAGGTGCCTAAAGTCCACGCGCCTGTCCTAAAGCTGTAACGAAGCTGGCATATATAGCCGGCCTTCGGCCGGGCGCAAGGAAAAAAACTCCAGTAGATTCGATCCGCCGGCTTCGCAGTAGCCTTCGGTCGGGGAATATACTTTAAACTGTAGTGCATCGGAAGTATTTGCAGCTTCATAACTAAAGTGTCATAAAATTCATATTTTATTTGGCGAAGCTTTATATGGAAAGCAGTAGAGCTTAAAGTCCATTGCCCGGCCGAAGGCTACTGCGAAGCCGGCGGATCGAATGGACTGGAGTTTTTTTCCTTGCGCCCGGCCGAAGGCCGGCTATCTAAATCACTCCTTTTTATTAAAAAAATTATTTAACCAAAAAGGTGCCTAAAGTCCACGCGCCTTTCCTAAAGCTGTAACGAAACCGGCGGTTCGATCCACGAGAGTTAACTTATCCTGCGTCCAGACGGAGGCCGGCAGTCATTTGGTTTGTTTGTTTAGAAAATAATTTTACGTTAGTAACATCTTATTTATGGATACAAAAGGTTTTCGCATTATATATATTTTAATTGGGAGTTATTTCGTTTTCGTTGGGAGCTATTTCATTTTCGTTGGGAGTTATTTCATTATTGTTGGGAGTTATTTCATTTCCGTTGGGACTTATTTCATAAAACAATTATTTTTTTTGTAATTGGGGTTATTTCATTTTTGTTGGGAGTTATTTCATATGGGAGTTATTTCATTTTTTCCATTGGGAGTTATTTCATTTGGGAGTTATTTCACGGTACCAGCAAAACTGCCGTTACTGGTTTTCAAAAACCCATAACCCTCGATTGAAACATCAAAAACTATTGCATTCCCGCAGGGCGACTGCTTAGTGTGCCTTATCCACGTAAAGATAATTGAACCACTTTTTTTCTTAAATTTTTGAGGCCAGGCAACGAATTTCAACGGTGCAAATAATCGACGAATTATGACGGATTTTTTTTGCCAAACCTGCGAGCCCATCGATTGTACTATTCACATACATTTGAGATTAGTAATTGTCATTATAAACCCTCTATTTGTTGAAGCTCCATGAAAACTTCCGCGGGAGCTACGTCGGGCAATCCCGGTGGCCGCGGAATGTCCGCTTAGCGACTAATTAGTTATTGAAAGAAATTTCCTTAAATAAAATCATTGAAGCTTTGACTGTGTGTACAGTCGTCCTATTCTATTGAAACCACGTGCGGATAGAGAACGATGGATAAGCTCGCAGGTTCGACAAAATGTATTCTGAATTCATTCGTCTGTAATTCTCACCTTTACATTCGTCGCCTGGCCTCAAAAATTTTCGAAAATAAAATGGTCCAGTTATCTCATACGTGGATAAGGCAAACCAAACAGTTACCCTGGGGCAATGAAATATATTTTTATGTTTAAATCGAGAGTTGCGGGTTTTTGAAGACCAGTAGCAGCAGTTTTGATTGTGTGCGTGGCCATCTAAGGAAAAATAAGCCTGGTCGCTAAAAAAATGGGGCTTACAGTGCGAAAAAGCTACAGAATCATTTCAAAAAATGTTTATGTAAATCAAAATCACTTTGTTTCAGTTCTTAGACGATTTGAAATATAAAAGGAACTTCAGATCCTTTTATAAAATTTAATGAAGAGTTTCTCTTGGAAATCCCGGTGACGGTGCTCTTTTCCATAGTGAAAGTCGCGGATTTATAGCCGAAGCAATTCCACGCAATTTTTGTACCAACGCACGTATTAAATTTACATTCGGTTCATCACGTATTCGCCGATTACCGAGCCTTGAACAAAACTGTCGGCAAGAAATTACGTAAGGATAACTACTCTTAAAACATGTATACACAGCAAATAGCGACATCGTGACTGAAACATCCGCTCAATCGATAATTACAACGGCGCCACTGTCCCTTGACACCGTTAACCACCTTTTTGAAATAATATTCATACCTTTTTTAAACGATCCACTGACTTTCCAAAACCTTAAGAGCCAATAAAAAACAAAAACCACTTTCGTCAATACGAATACGTGGTTTTAACAACCTTTGTTAATAGAATCGAAGCTTTACTATACCGTCCTTATATTTGTTGGCTTTAACTCGAAATTTTTTTCATAAATAAAATTAAGGCCGTAATTCTTATCCACAGTCAAGCGTATATTTACCATGTATTTCATATAAGCCCGACTATCTGAAACTGTATACCAATTTTAAAAATTTTTTAAAGTTTATTTGCAGATGAAAACTTATTCTATTATACCAGCATCTGGGTTTTTATTAATATTACCTTAATTTCTAGGTTATTGACTATTTTTCATGTAATTGGATTTTACATGTGTTATTAGTTCTTTTACCTCCCTTTCACACATAGAAATTTTATTTTACGCAATTCGAAGTTGCTTCATGTAACATTTTGTATATTTTTATATTTTAATTTACGTTATGACTTGTTTTCTGTGTTTGTAATAAAAGCAAGTATGTTTAACAATTGAGGTTATAAATTTTATTAAATGGTTTGTAAAATTTTTACCACCATATTGTGTTTGGGTATGTTAATGAATTTAATTGTAAGTGTGGAAGCAAGCGGCTGTTTTGGGGGTGGAGAAACAATCTAAATAAAGTGGATTTTTAAAAAGTTAATACAGATGCAGAATCCGAAGTAACTTTTTAAAATTTATAACTAGAAACCATTTAATTTCACAATGATTTACAGAAAGCCTAGAAATGTGTAAATAAGTACTTCTTCAAACAAATTTAAAAAATAAAAACTTTTTTTAATACAGAGAGCTTTATACCTAATGAAATTGCTTTTTTAACTTTGTTTTTCTTTTTATTTTTTTATTTATTTATTTTCTTTTTTCAAGGGTTTGAATGAGTGTGTTCTTTGTTTAACACACCTATAAATCTGCAATTAACACTCAATTTGTTTTAATAAAATAATTTTATTGTTCTTATCGCCCTATGAAACCTTAAAAATTCTACTTACGTAGCGTGTGTTTAAAGTAATAAATAAAAAATAGAAAAAAAAATTACTTTTAAATTAAAACGAAGTAGGGAAGTGTGATTAAAGGCCGTACGATTTTTTATTAAAACAAACACCAAAAGTCACACCCGTAGAAGTCATTTACGGATATTCTGAGTATGAACAACTTTCCTTAAATGTCAGATAATAATCAGAAATTTAAAATCTTACAATCATTAAAAGCCATTAAAAATGTTGTAGTTTAAATTTGAAATTTTTGGTTTCTAATAAAATTGTGAAGAAAATGGCACCACCTTTCGCAAAAAAATTTAATACTTGTAAAAACCCCTTCTAAACTCTTTTTTTAAATTTGTTTTCAATTTAAGTTTTTTATACCTTAATCTTATCAATCTTAGTTTGAACAAATCTTTTCAATATCTTCTACACAAAAAAAGTTTTAACTTTTTGAGTGCATAGAGAAAATCGCTGATTTGCAGTACAAAAAAATATTTCTTATATATTGGGTAGTCATTAGAAGAGGCAATTGGCTCAAAATTAATATCTCGTGTCAAGTTCAAGGTGAGTCATGTATGAGCTCCTTTTGCACTAGTTTCTTAACATCTGGTTAATGCTTATTTGTATTGACGTTTGTGTGTTTGTATGTGTGTACATATATACAAACAGATGTTAGTATATAAACTAAGAAAAAAATTACGATCGTTCTGCTTAATCTATCCCTACCAATCCAAACTAATTTATTGCGAAAGTTTTATATTTTTTTCTAGAGACAATTTTACTTGCAGTTTTTGGAATTACAACTTTTTTCTCAAAAGCTTTAGATACTTCTTGACCAAATAATCGAAAAAAGGTGGCCGTCCGTAAATCTCGTTTTGGGCCAAGAATTAAAAAAATGTTTAAAAAATATGTACATTGTCAAATACAAAAAACATTTTCTGTATTCTCATTTTAATTAAAATTTGGTTTTGAGGGCTGATGAGGAGTTGTAGCGGCCTCTGGAAATGCATTCCACTCGGCTAGTTTCGGGAAAAACTTATTCAAGATAATTCTTTAATAAAGTTCTGATTACAATAGAACTGAACCAATTAGCCTAAAAGCTTTAAAGAAAAATTGGAAAAAAATATTCAATATGCTATAATAAATATGCTAAAATAAAAATTTTTAGACACCCAAGCAGAAAAAGACAATCAAACCGATTCTGTCCCGACGTTGGGAGAGGGCTCTTAATATCAAAATAATGTAAATTTAGCAAGTTGCCAATGCTGTCTCAATGTTAAAATGATTACGCTAAATGGGTTTTTATGTTGTAGAAATACTGTAAATTTAAATTTACGGTATCAGAATAACTTGGTTGCAATAAAATGGTGGACATGGTTACTTTCGGTTTTTATATATTGTTACGGAGTTAAATGTTGACTGGGTATGTCAATGTTTACTGGGTATGTAACATGATTGGCGGTTGTTGTCTGTGCTAAGAAGTTATTTAAATGTAACGGCCATTCGCTAGAAAGTTCTAGGGTGTTATCGAATCTTGTGGAACATTACAGCGTATTACCAACCACTATAAATAGTCGAGTAACACGAATGCCGCAAGCAGTTTAACAGTTGAGTTGAATAAGTGAACATTCAAAAGTGCTAAATAATAAAAGTAAACAACTTTAAGTGTTTTATAGAAGATTATAAATAAGTGTTTTAAATAAATAAAGTTTTGTACTGTTAAAATAAAATTTCAAGTGTTTATTATTACTTTGGCAATAAAAAGAATCCCGGTTTATTTAGAGGAAATAAACCAACGTTTATAAAAGGTATAAACGTAACAATTGGTGTCAGAAGCAGAATTGCATTTTAATAAACATGAAATTCGAGGAACTTAAAGTTGAGCAGCTTAAAAGAGAGCTGAGCAAGCTGACATTACCTACAGCAGGTAATAAGGCAGAGTTACAAAAGAGGCTGATTGAGGAATTTAAGCGGCGTAATATCGACATTGATGTTTATGAGTTTGACGAAAAGGAAGATCTGGAGGTTGTTACCTGTGCAACAACAAACAACGTCGATATAGGCACAATGCTTGCTGCTATGATGGAAAAAATGGAAATGAAATTCCAGGAAGTTCAAGAAGCTTCTAAAATGAATTTCCAAGAAGTTCAGGAAACTTCTAGAATTAACAATGAAAAAATAGAAAGGAAATTCCAAGAAGTTCAGGAAACTTCTAGAGTTAATAATGAAAAAATAGAAAGGAAATTCCAAGAAGCTCAGGAAACTTCTAGAATGAATTTCCAGGGAGTTCAGGAAACTTTTAGAATTAATAATGAAAAAATAGAGAGGAAGTTTCATGAAGTTCAGGAATCTTCTAAAGGTATGGAGTTTAAACTTCAAGAAATTTCTGAAGCTGTAAACAACAGAGTAGAGGGCATAGTAAAGGAAGTTATTAAAATCGATAAAAAACTATCTCACCTTGAAGATGGCATGGTTACGCAAGCAAGTGACTTTAATAAGAAAGTGCAAGATGTTGACGAAAAATGTAAAAATCTAGAAACAAGAATTAATAGTCTTCAAAGCCATGAGGTACCAGTGCGAGTAATTCCAGAAATGTCGAACAGAATAAAGGCCCCTACTTTTGACGGTAGCGCACCATTTAATGTTTTTAAGTTCCAGTTCGAGACAGTTGCAAATAGAAATGCGTGGAACAATGAAGAAAAGGCCTTAGAGTTGATTTTGGCCTTAAAAGGTAACGCAGCGCAAGTTCTAGAAAGCATACCTATTGGCTGCAGAGAAAACTTCGAAGAGATAATGGTTGCACTACAACGCAAGTATGGCGGTGAGCACAAACGAGATATATACCGAATGGAATTGCGAGGTAGAGTACAGAAAGCCAACGAATCGCTACAAGATTTTGCAACAGAAATCGAGCGGTTGGTGCAGTTGACATATCCAGGCGAGAACCATCCGTTTTTGGATCAATTTAAAATAGAAACGTTTGTGAGTGGAATACGTGATCCCGAGATCAAGCATGCAGTATTTGGCACACAGAAGTCTACATTTGCTGAAACCGTATCATACGCGCTGACACAGGAGACCGCAAAACTACTCTCTAAGCCGCAAATACATAAGGTGAGAAATCTCGAAATTACCGCAGAAAAAGACGGAAATATTGTCGATGAAATAAAAAATGCAGTTATACAGGCGTTAGAAGAAAAGCGAGGTACAGCCAGAGTCAAATGTTATAACTGCGGTAAGAGCGGCCATTATCAGCGAAATTGTAAAGCATCAAGAAAGCGGGCTAGATCTGTTTCACCACCGAGAAACAGCAAACGCGTAAACATGAAATCAGCAAACGAGTCACCGTTAAACTAACACGAGCTAGCACTACGGGGCAAGAGCTAGCTCCCATAACCGAGGGCCCCACAATCTCCATATCAGTCATGCAACAGAAAAATAGCAACCTTACTGCTTGTGGGTATATCAATGGTCGAAGGCATATTTTTACTATAGACACAGGAGCATCACAGTCCATTATCAGACCTGATATAGTCAAGAAAACAATTGAACCGTTATATGGCGTAAGTCTACGAACAGCAACTGGAGAGCCTGCTACTGTCTATGGTAAAATAAACGTAAAAGTAACTATTGCCAACATAAGTGTGAATCATGTATTCATTGTTGCCGACATTGTGGACGAAGTAATCATCGGTGCAGACTTTATTATCAATCATGGAATTAGTCTGCATATGGGGCAAAAGACAATGATTTGGCAGAATATTGAAATACCCCTAGATGTTGGTTACGAAGATAAATCGCCTGTAAGGAAGCTGTTTGCTATAGAACAAGAGAAAATACCACCACAGTCAGAAAGTGTAGTATGGGCGCGTATAGAGGGAGATTGTGTCGACAACCGGTTGTGGGTGGTAGAACAAACAGATAGAAAAAGTGACTTAATAACAGCAAAAGCCCTCGTGAGAACCTGTAACAACGGAAGAGTCCCTGTTAGAGTGCTAAACCTTTCCACATGCGAAAAAGTCGTCAGGCCGAATTGTGAAGTGGGCCAGTGTGCTATAGCTGAGGCAATAATAAATTGCGAAATGGAATCGGGTCCTGTCTGTATGACAAACAAAGAGCAGGAGATGCTATCGGAATGCATAGAAAAATGGGTTAAAATCTTATCCTCGTCCGATAAAAATAAAGCAAGGAAACTGCTTAGAAAGCACGCTTCCATCTTCGCCTTGAAAGGACAACAGCAAGGAAGAACATCACTTGTGAAACATCAGATAAATACAGGAGATGCAAGGCCAATAAAACAAGCTCCTAGAAGTATTCCTCTAGCAAAACGCAATGAAGTAAAAGAACTTGTCAGCGAAATGGAGCGGAGTGGAGTAATAGAACCTTCTTCAAGCCCTTGGAGCTCCCCGGTAGTGTTGGTTAAAAAGAAAGATGGCAGCACCAGGTTCTGCGTCGATTATAGAAAACTAAACGACGTAACCAAGAAGGACAGTTACCCGCTGCCAAGGATAGATGACACGCTGGACACGCTAGCTGGAACGAAATGGTTCTCCACATTAGACCTGCAAAGTGGTTATTGGCAAGTAGAAATCTCTGACAAGGATAAGGAGAAAACAGCTTTTAGTGCAAGTGATGGGCTGTGGCAATTTAACGTAATGCCATTTGGGCTATGCAATGCCCCAGCCACATTCGAACGGTTAATGGAGCGTGTATTGAGGGGACTACATTGGAAGACATGCCTGGTGTATCTTGATGACATTATTGTCATGGGTAAAAGTTTTGACGATCACCTGAAGAATCTAGAAGAAGTCCTCAAGCGGATATCATTGGCTGGACTTAAATTGAGTGCGAAGAAATGTGCATTGTTCCGAAAAGAGGTTAAATATTTGGGCCATCGCGCCGCAGAAAATGGTATATCAACTGACGAAGATAAAATTAAAGCTGTGAAGGACTGGCCTCGCCCAAACAATCTGCATGAGTTACGCAGTTTTCTTGGTCTTTGTACCTACTATAGGAGGTTTGTGCCAAATTTTGCCAGTGTCGCTGCCAGTCTACATGAGCTTACGCAGAAGTCACGACCGTTTCTGTGGGCTGACGCACAAGAACAAGCATTTCAGAAGCTCAAGGAGTTATTATGCGTAGCACCCGTCCTGGCCTATCCAATTGCTGGAGAGAAATTTGTGCTGGATAGTGATGCGAGTGGCTACGGGATAGGTGGGGTTCTTTCACAAGTTTTCAATGGTACAGAAAAAGTTATAGCCTACTACAGTCGAACACTCTCAAAGCCTGAAAGAAATTATTGTGTTACACGGCGAGAGCTTCTGGCAGTGGTAGAGTGTGTAAAACATTACCATAAATACCTGTACGGACAACACTTCGAGATAAGAACCGACCACTCCGCACTCAGGTGGTTGCTACAATTTAAACAACCAGAGGGGCAGCTAGCCCGTTGGATTGAACGTCTCCAGAGCTACGATTTCGGCATCGAGCATCGAAAAGGTACTAAGCATGGAAATGCGGATGCACTCTCCCGAAGACCTTGCAGATCGGACTGCAAATATTGCCTTAAAGCTGAAGAAAAAGAAGGCGTCGTTGATGTTCGACTTACACGCATAGAAACAAGTGACGACTGGTCAGCGGCACAAAGGGACGATCCCGTACTGGGGAAAATTATTTCGGCAAAGGAGGAAGACAAAAGGCCAACCCGTAACCAAATATCAGCGGAAAGTCCACTGATGAAATCATATTGGGCGCTGTGGAATAGTCTGCAGCTAATTAACGGATGCCTTTATCGTCAATGGGAAAGCGCTGATGGTAAATAAAAAACGAACTTAATTGTGGTGCCATCCTCTAAAACTGAAGAGGTAGTAAAGGAGTTTCATGATGGTCCTAGCGGTGGTCACCTTGGCGTAACGAAAACCGTAGAGAAGATTTAACAACGTTTCTATTGGGTTGGGTGTCCACAATCGGTTGCTGATTGGATAGCCAACTGTGGACGATGTATCGCAGCCAAGGGCCCAGTAAGAAGAAGTAGGGGACCACTGCAGCAGTATAATTCAGGTGCTCCCTTTGAGCGAATAGCGATGGATATAGCAGGACCTTTTCCTATCAGTGAGGCGGGAAACCGTTACGTCTTAGTGGTAATCGACTGCTTTAGCAAATGGCCAGAGGTATACGCTATACCAAACCAAGAGGCTAAAACTGTCGTAAACACGTTTGTAAACAACTGGGTGTGCCGCTACGGTGTTCCGCTAGAATTACATTCTGATCAGGGGAGAAATTTCGAATCTTCGATATTCCAGGAAATGTGCGAGCTATACGGTATCCGAAAAACGAGGACTACACCACTTCATCCACAGTCTGACGGCATGGTTGAAAGATTTAACCGCACGTTAGAAGAACACCTGAGAAAAGTGGTCAGCTCACACCAAAGGGACTGGGATGAGCACATACCTAAATTTCTGTTGGCATACAGGTCAGCCGTTCATGATTCTACCTCAAGAACACCTGCAAAAATTATGTTTGGAACCGAGCTGAAGCTGCCAGGTGATTTAGAATTCGGTCATAAGCCCACAACAATAGATGAACACGAAGACAACTCTTCAAGGGAACAAAAAGATCTTAACCAAGTTCATGAATTCGTACGTGGCCGGATAAAAATGACCAGTGACAAAATGAAAGCCAGATACGATCTAGCTTCGAATTCCGAAGGTTTTAAAGAGGGTCAGCTAGTTCTACTATATAACCCACAACGGAAAAAGGGATTGTCTCCTAAATTACAAACCCATTGGGATGGACCGTATAAGGTGATAAAAAGAATAAATGATGTCGTGTATAGAATTCAAAAATACAAAAGCCCAAGATCAAAGATGAAAGTGGTTCATCTCGAGCGCCTCGCCAATTATGGAAAAAGTGAATCTATGCCTGTTCGGGACGAACAGGCTTAAGCGGGCGGTAGGGTTACGGAGTTAAATGTTGACTGGGTATGTCAATGTTTACTGGGTATGTAACATGATTGGCGGTTGTTGTCTGTGCTAAGAAGTTATTTAAATGTAACGGCCATTCGCTAGAAAGTTCTAGGGTGTTATCGAATCTTGTGGAACATTACAGCGTATTACCAACCACTATAAATAGTCGATTAACACGAATGCCGCAAGCAGTTTAACAGTTGAGTTGAATAAGTGAACATTCAAAAGTGCTAAATAATAAAAGTGAACAACTTTAAGTGTTTTATAGAAGATTATAAATAAGTTTTTTAAATAAATAAAGTTTTGTACTGTTAAAATAAAATTTCAAGTGTTTATTATTACTTTGGCAATAAAAAGAATTCCGGTTTATTTAGAGGAAATAAACCAACGTTTATAAAAGGTATAAACGTAACAATATGTTTATATGCAGCAAAACTAAATATGCAAAAAATTTTCCAACGCATCCTAAGAGTTTTTTTTAGTTTTTCTTTCTTTTATACTTTTTTAATTTAAAAGAAATTTTCGTATAGTACTGTAGTGGTACATAATTTTGAAAGAGTTGAAATTTTGTGTTTACAGGGCTCTGGTGGTGCACAACTTCTTGACTATCGTTTTAGAATCGTATATTTCTGCCTGGGCAAATACTAAATTTGACGATTGGGTTTTCATAACAAGTGGTAGAATATGCTTATTTTTCAGACTGTTTTATAAGAGACGCATTTATCAAACCCTCTAAAACAAACAAAAGAATATAAAACTAAACTGAGGTACCAGGATCTGCTCTGGTTATATATATAACTGAAGGCAACCTAAGCTTTCATTAAGTCTTTTAAATATAATTGTTCGATAAAAAAAAATTTTTTAAATCAAAGGCATAAGTAGGTTAGGTTTTACATGCGTAAAAAGCAAAAACAAACACAATTTTCAAACTCGCTCAGAGAGGATAGCCTTCTAGATATGTTTGAAAAAACATTGTACAAAACTTGTAAGGATTTTCTTAATAATACGTGTTTAAAAGTTAATAACAATTTGTTACAAATTTAGAAACTCTTAGAGAGAGATATTTTAGATCCTGTAAAGTGTAAGTCCTTATTTTGGAAATTGCAACACTCAAATATTTAAAAAATTCTTGGGAAAAATTAAAATTTAAAATATATTTAAAACAATTAAGTTTCATCGCGGTGGTATAAAAAATTTGTTTTTTAAAATAAACTAGAAAAAAATAAGGGAAACTGCAACCGTTTTTGACATTATTTTTAAACTTATTGAGTTAAGCTTAAGCAGACTGTGATTTCTTAACATAAAAAAACATATTCAGATTTTTTGTTGTTACAGTTGGCGTAGTGGCTTTTAGTTATTTGCTACCATCTAACAAATGCGCCATTGTGAAATAAAAAGCACCCTTGTAGTTAGTATGTAATTCGAGAGATACCAACATGAAAACGCTTAGCACAATAAGGCTAATTATGTTTACAAAAATATATACCCATACGACATATGTAAGCGGATCAGCTTTGATGTTAATTTAACATTTTGCTTCGGTAGTCCGGTAAGAAATAAAACAACCTTCTGGCTCGATTAACAATGCCTGTCTTTCGAGCTTTTTGACTTCTGGAAACAAGTATATTCGCATATTTTAAAATAGTTTAAACAATTTTGGTATAAGGCAAATGTGCGTTTAAAAATGGTGATCACCAATTCATTACGTCATCCAGTAACCATACAACAAACTTCCTATTTAACTACGAACTATCTAGAGGTATGCATGTGTAAGTTTCACTAATGAAGATCACATTTAATTACAGAAGAAAAAAAAATTTGGTATCAAGATAATAAATTCGCAATTCTCAAAATTTTTTCTGCCGCCATTTAAAATTTTGTTCTGCTCATAAGCAGCGAACCCTTCGGTAGCAAAGACTTTCACGGACATCAATCTAATCAAAATAACTGCCAAAAGCATACCGATATCAAAAGCAAGCTTACTGGAACAACTTTATATAAAGAAAATAATTTCTTAAAATTTATGGGGTAAAGATTAATAATTAAAAATGGGTCGCATATCAGCCTCACTTTTGTAGGTTTATTTAAGCCGTTGTATTTAATTATTAAATCTTTTGTCTTGTTATCAAATCTTGAAGATCCTATTTTCATTTTTAGTGATTTTAATTTTCCATTCCTTAATTGGGAACTTTCACCAGACTCATGTTGCTTTTTTTGAGTTAAATTATAATAAATATTTTTAAACAATCTTTTTGACTAGTGTCTTTTTCAAACAAACG
Organism: Melanophora roralis; assembly: GCA_963583895.1. Classification (NCBI taxonomy): domain Eukaryota; kingdom Metazoa; phylum Arthropoda; class Insecta; order Diptera; family Rhinophoridae; genus Melanophora; species Melanophora roralis. The sequence goes on from OY757188.1 coordinate 76,971,010, forward strand.
GTAGCCTAAATAACTCTAAAACAATATTTAATCTAGTATATGTTAATGAACCCGTCGAGTGTACCGTCACCCGCCGTTAGCCATCACCTGAAGATTGGCATTAACCAACAGGTTGAGTTAATTTCTAACATGGTAACCTTAATTCAGTTTGAGTAACATTGAACAATATTGTTTTAAGAAGGCTTAGGTTAGGTTAGGTAGAACAGGCAGCCGTAGAAAGAAAGGATTCAGCTCACTTGGGTCCGCTTAATTCGGTCCCTTTTTGTTACCTGGAGAAGCAGATAGAATAGATTGAGACGGAAGGACAGAAGAAATTTAGAGAAATATAGAAAAGAAAGAAAGAACAAAAGAGTGAAGCAGACTTAACCAGGGTCTCTGGTGGGAATTGAACCCACAACCCCCTGACTGGTAGACTCGTTCACTTACCACTGACCTGCCGGGGCACCCAGGGCTTAAAACTACCTTGATTTAAATTTTAAAAAATCTGTTTCATAAAGGAAGATATCATTTCCATATGTGGACACAGGTAATATTTTGTTTTGGGCCCGATGGAACTCCAAACTATCTTTAAAAAAATTGTGCTCAAAATCTGGCAAACCCTTATTTAATTCTTGCTAATATTTCTGTTAATAACGGTTATTTTCCAAAACTGTGAAAAGAATCGTTAATACGACTATATTTCTAGAGCTATTTAAACACTGCCTTATTGAGTCTTCCTCTCACCAAACATTGACTTTAATAACATCATCTTAACATACTTCAACTAACTTGCTGCCATAAACCAAAGCCATTATTCATCGTTTTACGAACGGGCAGCACACAGATGTTCTTTTCACAGGCCTTGGTACATCATTTGACAATGTTAACCACAACCTTCTACTTATAAGACTGCGTTTAATGGGACTCTTGTATAAGACCCTACAATCGATTAAATCATATATATTTGGCCGACTAGAACGTGTGCAATTAACCAAGACTCTATATAAAAAATTAATATAAAACCTGGTGTATCACAAGTAAACTATCTTGGACTTATTTTATTCATATTTTACATAAACGATCTTCTTTCTCTCAACAAATACGTCAATGTTTTTATATACACAGACAATGTCAAAATATTTATTAGTTCGTGTAATAAAATAAGACAGGCATTACTGCAACAAGATTTGGATAAATTGTATTTATGGTATCAAGAAAATTTTTTGGACATAAATCTCAAAAAATGCAATCATATGCACTTTTCAAATTAAATTTGTTCCAGTAGCTGTTTTAGTTTGGGAGATTATACAGATCAGGTAGATGAGTTTCTTGGTCGTGGTGTCCTTTTTGACACGAAGCTCTTGTTTTAAAAACATATTTTTACCAATAAAGTAAAGGGTATTTATGTTTTACTAGTAATGATGTGACAAGGCTGCTATACACCTCTTTGGTCAGACGGATCTGGAATACTGTTCAATTATCTGGGATCCTTTCTTTAAAATCCATGCCGATCGTATTGAGTCCGTACAAATGCAGTTTTAAATTTTTATTCTAAAGAGCGAATATCCTTTTTCTTTATTAAATTTACTATCGTTGAATGTAATATTCGACATAAAACTTATAAATGGTGTTTTTCGTTCTTAGTTTCTATTGAAATGGTTATGTTTAATGTATCTCAATGTGTGCTTCTTCATCACCAGTCCTTGGCACTTCAATATTTTTCTCAAAAATTTAACTTAATTTTATTTTGTTCAATATAAATGCCTAATAGAAATAAGAAAAATCATTTTGTAAATGTAATAATTTTTTCTATCTGTTAAGATGTAAATTTGTAGACCTAAAATAAATAAATAAAATAAAACAAAAAAATAAAAAAAAAACTATATTGTTCGCAAACAAATATGATCGATGCTGACTGACTGTAGTTTTTTTATTGCTAAATTTGAAACAGTAAAAATTACCTTTAAGAAGTTATGCTCAAAGATAATTTAATTTAAAAATCGCCATTTAATGTAACACCGAGCGTATAAGCAATATTACCGATGTGTAATAGAAACAAAAATAGTCATACACACAGGTGCCCTGGAATTTATTTTCTATTGAATATACCTTCTAATCAAATTTTTTTTTTTTTATTCTATTAGTGTAAAGCTTGATTTTATTATATAAGTAAACTTTTTAGCCTTTTTAACAAAAAATAGACTTCAATATAAGCAAGATAAAATAAAATACGAAAGTATCATATATGCAATGATAGTTTGTTTAAAAGGATTTAAAATATTCTTAAAAGTTTTATGTTTTTATTTAAGCTACACATGCACACATACACACAAATAGCCACATACACAAGCACAAAAGCTCACACATGTATCTTACTTCTAGTACCATATTTCTTTGACTTGTTTACGAAGCTCATACTGGAAACCTAAACACAACAACACTAATTGAATGCTCTATCAACTGGAAGTTCAAATTTCTTCTAAATAATTTGCTTCAAAAAAATTTGTGTCACTTATGCATGAAAAAACTATTAAAATTAATTATTGCAGATATTTTGTTTACATGTTTATGTTATTACTTACTTGTACAGCATGTTTTTAAATTTACATTTTTTTACGTATTTTTATAATACAAAATAGAAAAATTTTTATCGATAGTGAATACCAAATTTTTGGTTTGATGCAAGAATGTAAAGTTTTTCAAATACATAAAAAAATAAAAATAAAATAAATTTTTGCAATATTTTTAAATTTTAACTTTAGAAATGTAAATAAAAATTAAAAAATCAAAAGACTTTAACAGCGGGATATTTTAATATTAATATTAAAATATTTTAAAACAGATAAAAATATAAAAAATAAAGCAGTGTTTTGCGCTATCATATTTTTTTTTAATTTGGCTCTTTTTATTTCCCACAAAGTAGCAGTGGCCTGCCCTATAATTTTTAAAACCAAAAATAATTACATTGGGGTCTTTTAAGTTAATAAATTTTGAATCAGTAAAAGTAAAGATGCACCACAAGTCGCAAGGTATATCTGTGAATTTTCTTACTCCACATTTACCCGTTTGAAATTACTTAAATGTTAGTCAGAAACTGTTTGACCCAGTGACTATGAATTTTTTGTATATAAAAATTGGAAATACATATCAGCCCCTTTCGGTGCTCGTAGGGAAAACTTTTCATTAAAAATGGCTTGCATTAAAAAATCTTTCACTTATTTTTTACCCTCAATGAAATACATAATAATTTTACTACTAAAGTCGTTATAAGTAGCTAAACATGGAAATTTTTATTAATAATAAAGCAACTCAAATATTAGCCAAGTGTAAGGCATTTTCGAAATCAGCTATGATTTTTTGTCAGTACTACTGGTAGTTGAATGAAAATATAGATAAAAAATGTCTAGCTACTAGCATTGCACAAAACAGGGGACGAGACGGTATGTGCCAACTACAGAGAATAAGTCTACTTCCCATTGGTTACAGAAATTTATCCAGCGTTTTGTGTGAAAAATTAAAATTAAATTGAGATAATTTGGCCATATAAATACGGCTTTAGACCTGGCAAATCCCTCGTAGACCAGATATACACACTACCTTACTAAACTGAAAAAGACCCAAGAAGGATAAATCTACGCAGACCATCCATTTGTTGACTTAAAGACCATTTTCGGCAGCCCCATACATTCAAAGGTGTTTTAAACTATGTCTGAGTTTGGTATCCCTGTGAAACTAATACTCTGCAGATTGATCTTAATTGATACGCAATCCTTAGTTGAGATAGGCATTTAAGTACCAAATGAGGTTTCAGACAAGGACAACCTTTTGTATGATCTTTTTAGTATCCTCTTTGAAAAGGGTTTACGAGACGTAAATTTGAATACAACTGGCACACTACTCACAAAACAGCATATGTTACTTGCTAACGCTAGTGAGGAGCAAACATTGTAAATAGTTATTTTCGTTTTTAAAAAAGGCGAGAAATAATCAGCAAAAATGGCAGGCAGTAAACGCAGATAAAACAAAATTGATGGTTTTAATACAAAAGACCTCTAGTAAACTTGGCCAGACAGTGGAAGTGAAACGTTAAAATAGCCAATGATTTTATCTACCTCGGTACGCCATTAACAAAACAAACAACATTAGTTTGAGATAAAAAGTAGTACAATATCGGGCAATATTTGCTACCTTGGCCTAAATTAACACTTTAAAAGCAAATCCACCTCCCGAAAGGCAAAAATTACGTTCTCAGAAGCACCAATACTACATGTGCTAATACAGGGTGTCCACTGGCAAGGAATACTGCTTTGTTTGCTTATAATCTTTTTTTATAAAATGAATGAGAATGGATCTTATATTAATATATTTAATGTCCGCCTCTGTCAGCCTTACAAATATGAGCCCTTTTGAGCATATTTTTTATTACATTCTCACACATTTCACACGGTATTTCATTAATTTCATTACGAGTATATTGTTTGAGTTGCTCCAGCGTTTTTATTATGCTTGCATAAATCTTGTTTTTAAGATACCCTTACAAAAAGGACTCCACAGCAGTGGAATCAGATGACCGTGGAGGCCAACTAACATCACCATTCCTTGATATAACTCGTTGTGGAAAAAGGTCTCACCGTAGTTCATTGTAATCCCGCTTGTATGCGATGTGGTATTGTCTTGTTAATACCACAAGTTAAGCCGAAAACATGCAGTTGCGGCATCAAAAAGCTTTCAAGCATATCACAATATCGCTCCACATAGAAAGTTACTGCTATGGCGTTTTCAGTTTCAAAAAAGTAAGGTCCAACTTTTCCTCCTGGGCAAATTGCACGATTTTCGTAAAAATCGAATAAAACTCTTTGGCTTACTGAATATTTTTCCATTATAAATTTGCCACGTATCTACTTCACCACTGCCAAAATGTCAAGACAAACAAAGTAGTATACGTTGCCGGCAGACACCCTGTATATGGCTCTGAACAGTGGATACTTGCAAAATAAGGTAAGGCATTGCTTGGAGTTTTCAGAATGGAGAGTCTATGAAAACCTATGGACCAATCTGCGTTAATGGAGAATACCGGTGTCGTATAAAGCGTGGGCCCTGTGAGCTGTTTGCCAACATGACGTAATAACGCGTACAAAAATTCACCATAAAGGTTGGCAAGGTCATGTTGTAAGAATGAATTAAGACTCTGCAACTAGGAAGTCATTTGGACGCGAACCTGATGACAAAGAAGTAGAAGACCGAAACTCTGATAAAAGGATCAAGTGAAAAAGACATTTCGAAACTTGGTGTCAGTAATTGGAGGGAAAGCGCAAAAGATCGATGCGCCTGGGTATCGAATCTAGGATCGGTAAATGGGACAAAAATTATAGCCATTTAAGAAATTTAGAGGGTAGGCAACATAATTTTTTAAGTCATATACAACTTAACTTTTTTCTTATTACGAACATTAATAATTTTTTTTTATATGTTTTTCTCGCTCAATATATATGTAAAACATTTAAATGAAATTCCTTATTTCAGCCTGCGGCAATTTAAGCATATTTTTTTATTTGTATTTTAATCACATAAATATAGAAATACCAAAGCTTGCACATATCAGATACTAAAAACACACATTTAACAACTACAAAAAAACCAAATAGAAAATATTTCACAAAATAACCACAAAACATCTCTTATAATGCCCCAGAGAAGGCGGATTCTTCTATTAGGCCTACATTTTATAGTTACTGTTACATAAACAACACATACATAGATACCGATAAATATGATACGAATTTACAAAACAAAAGATATCACCGCAACCATAGGTTCATGAGTACGCACCCACATATGTATGTTCGCATTCAGTTTATTACATTACGTGAGTAAACTGTAAAACCATTTATGCTCCTTTTTTACTACTCAAGCCAATGGTTCCATTGGGAATTTGTTTTAAGACTATCCTGCTTATATATATATATGAACATTTTTGTAAGAGTTAGTCGTATTAGCGTCATGTCAAATGCTCATGCAGAGAAAAAGAATCTTTCATTTCTTGTTTAATTTTTAAATATTTAAAGTAAATTAAAAATATAATGCGCACTATTCATCTCTATAATAATTGCAAACAAACAAATCTTTTATTTGTTCAAATTATCGTTTTTTTTAAATTTACTTACAGCTGTTTACAAAAATATAAAAGGTTTAGTTTCACTTATTATATATCACTGCGGGAACTGTGTAACAATTGGTCGGCGTACCCGTCCTGTGACAGGTACAAAAAATGAATTGGGCAAAAGTTATTGGCCGTGATCGGCTAAAAACGCACACATAAAGTAACTGTTTAAAAGGTGTTAAATAGTTGAGGGGAACACATAAACATACATCTGTTTATATATACATACACACACGCGTAAATACAAACGAAGTAGTTTGAACAGGATCTTAAACAATTAATTCAAAATTTGCTTATATAGGATTGACCTGTTACCATGTAACTGTTAGTTTTTAGCCAATTGCCCTCTCCAACGACAACGCAATGCAAAAGTGATAGGTTTTCTTCATACAAAGTGATAAAAATAGAACCAGTTCTTACTCTAAGGAACTATTCACGTCAATACATAACCAATGCACTCAGAACAGAACAAACAGAATAATATTATATATAATTTTTTTTCTTTTCGTTTCAGAACTTTCGCAAAATTTTGGCCTCACTTCAGTAAAGAAAATAGCTGGTATCAAATTATTAAAAATATTTTTGGGCAAATCGCTATTTAAGTTATTTCTCTAAAATTTGTATATAAAAACCTCTACAGCTGCTCCGAAGTTTTTGTACATGCGTGCAATATAAGACCGACTCCAACGAGTTTTTTTAAAAACATTTTTGTTGAACATATTTAACCTCTATATGCAGCCGCTAAAAAAATGATCATACAAAATTTGAAAAAAAATTACTTCCTGGACTTCCGCTTAGAGGAATAAAATGTATCACAGACCTCTATTAGTTTTTTTCTCTCTATCACATAATTGGGTTACCATATAAAATATATAAAGTAAAGTAAGAACGCCCATAAGTAGGCCTTATAGAAATTAAGTATAGGATTGACTCCAATTAGTTTGTTTTCTAAGCATATCCCTAGAATTTACTTACCCTCTATCTCCGTCGTCTAGGGAGCTCCCAAGCTAATTTTGGGAAATTTAAATAAATCACCCAGGAACTTCCAGGGTGCCCGTGGAGAGGGCAAGTGCAGGACTGACTCCAATCCTATTTTCTTTAAAAAGATTTTCCTAGACCATACTTACCCCCCATCAGCATCCCCAAAGGGGTTGAAATAAAAAATTTGAAAAAATGTATACGTTGTGAAAGGTATTTAAGATTCGGCACAGCCAAATAAAGCGCTCTTAATTGTTTTAATTTTTTATATTAAATTTTAAAAAAACCTAACAAAAAATCTTCCCAGTGCTAATTGTCACCTTTTGTTAGCTATTGATTTGTAATGTTAATATTTATTTTAAGCCAGATCAGTAAAATATTTATATGTTATATATAAACAAACTTAGCAAGCCAAAACCCTACAAACAAACTTCGATTGGGCTAAAATCCTGAATAATATTTTATTTTGTCTTCGGTAGCGCTTGTAACAGATTTTGTGATAGCCGGGGCATATAAAACTATAGGATTTATGCGCACAAAAAATATATCGGGTAGAAATTTTTTAAAAATATGTTTAAACCTTTAAAAAATAAATGCTTTAAAAATAAGAATGATAGGAACCCTAACCACCTAAAATTAAGTTGCACTAACAAGATAACGAAAAATTTCGGTACAGAATAAAAAAAGGATAAACAAAAATTATGTTAAATAATGATCAATTTTTGTCAAATAAAAACAAAAACAAAACCTTTTTATATTTAAAATTTAACTACTAATTATTAGTTAGAGAAAATTAGGATTAAATAATAAAACATAAATATATTGGGCCAAAAAGAAACCAAAAGTCTTATTTCCCTAAATAATGTTATGATTCCAACATTTGTAAAGTACAATTAAAATTAATTTGAAATATATTATAATATGGTAGGGGTTGTTTGGCTATAAATTTCCGACCTGTTTTTTAATTTCACCTGTTTCTAATTTTGCTTTAGTTTTTAAAAGTTTTATGCTGATAAACTTCGATTAATTTTACGTTTAAAGTTTAACTTTGTTGTGGCGCTGTATTTATTCTCATGCTTATGTGTTCTAACTCGTGTTTTTTTAAAGCAAAACTTTTTCTTTTTAAAAATTGTTGAACCACAAAAAAAACTTTTATTACGATGATTCAAATGTTGAAATTAGAATAAAATTTTATTGACAAACAAAAAATAATATATTGGAAAAACAAAGCATACTCAAACCAAACTAGAAAACATAAACATAAAGTGAATTGAAAACAAGTACACAATTTAAACAAATTATTTCAACACTCTCACTATTTGTTTAAAGTTAAGCCCTCCTTAACATTGATCAACTGTCTTAGTAGTTGAAATCTTGACTTTAGTAGAGCTTTAGTGAACACGTCAGCCAATTGCTCGTCAGAACAAACATAATTTAAACAAAACAAATTCTCTTCATATTTTTCTCTAATGAAATGATAACGCACGTCTATGTGTTTTGTACGTTTGTGGAATTCTGGATTTTTGATTAGCCGTATTGCACTTTGATCATCCATATTGAACTCTGTTGGGATTTCTTCATTAGTTAATTCTTTATATAGGTGCTTAAGCCAGATCAATTCTCTAACAGCAACACTGGCTGCAATATACTCAGATTCAGTAGTTGATAAAGCAACAGATTTTTGTCTTTCAGATCCCCAGCTCACAATATTTTCTCCAATCAAAAATACATATCCAGAAGTCGATTTTCTAGTATCCTTATCACTTGCATAGTCTGCATCACTATATCCATACAGCTTCAGTGGTTCGTTACCTACAAACGATATTCCAAAATCTACCGTCGATTTAATATACTTGAAAATTCGCTTAACAGCATTTACGTGTCCCGCATTAGGGTTTTCAATAAAGCGACTCATAACTCCCACTGCAAAACTAATGTCAGGCCTTGTTGCAACAGATAAATATAAAAGACTTCCAACCGCTTCACGAAAAAGGAATTTTGAATCTTTTGAATCCTCGAATTTTTCATATGTTTGATTTGTATCAAGAGGTGTTGATATTCCATTGCAATCATTCATCTTAAATCTTCTAAGAATCTTTTCAGCATAGTGTTTTTGGTTAAGACCTAATGATCCATCAGGATAATGGCACACTTCTAGGCCAAGGAAGTATTCAACATCAGAAAACGTCATTACAAAATCAGTTTGTAAATAGTCAATTACAGATTCAATTTGTTCTCTGGAAATTGCTGCTATTAGACCATCATCTACATACAAAGCCAAAAACAGGCTTTTGTCGGAATTAACAAATACGCACGGATCGGATTTTAACTGCTCTAGCTTGTATTTTTTTACAAATGTGGTGAATTTTTTATTCCAGCAACGTGATGACTGCTTAAGGCCGTATAAGCTCTTATACAATTTGCAGACCTCACCAGTTCCATCACTGAACCCATCAGGTTGAGACATATAGACATCCTTATCTAAATCTCCATAAAGAAATGCAGTTTTAACATCAAACTGCTTTACTGTCATTCTATTCTTGGCTACTAAAGATAAAATAACACGAATGGATGTAAATTTTACGACTGGGCTAAAAACCTCATCATAGTCAATTCCATGTTCTTGCGTAAAACCCCGGGCAACTAGCCTAGCTTTAAACCGATCAACAGTACCATCTTTTCTCTGCTTAATTTTAAATACCCATTTATTACTTGTAATTTTTTTACCTGGCGGAGCATCTATTAACTTCCAGACCTCATTTTCTTCCAACGATTTTAGTTCATCACACATGGCTGTGTACCACTGAGATTTGTAACGGGATTTCATTGCTTGATCATAGCTCTTGGGCTCTTCATCAGTTTGAGACATAAAACCGCTGGAATCATTAGGTTTTTCCATATTTTTACGCAGACGGCCTTCTATTATGTTGTCCTCACTTAAATGGGAAAATCTTTTTCGTTTTTCCTTTAATTTGGCTATATTTTTATCAATTTTTGCTTCAGCTAAAGCTTTGGAAGAACCAACAGGAGTACAAGTTAAATTTCCGGTTTTTTCTGCTGGCAAAATTTGTTCATTTGCAGGCTCATTACTTTCTAAGCTGCCGCAAGCATCTTCATAATCTTCGTTTTCAGATCCAGAAGCATTTACTTCACTGTTAATTATTTGATCATTTTTATTTTCCATACTTCCTTCTTTAAAGCCAACACCAATGGTCTCTGTAAATGTATTTTTAAAAGTTTTATTACTGCTAACTACTGTAGAATCTAAAGGTATAATTTTAACATCTCTGGAATATTGGATTTTATTCTTATTTGGATTCCATACACGATACCCTTTAACGTTTTCATCATAGCCGACAAAAATACATTTTTCTGATTTAGCATTTAGCTTGCTTCGGTGCTCTTTCGGAACGTGTGCGAAAACTACACTACCAAAAGGTTGAAAACTTTCTATTTTACTGCTGTCCCCTACCCACAATTCGTAGGGTGTTTTGTTTAGTATAGTACTAGTACCTGAGCGATTTATTACAAAAACAGCTGTGTTAACTGCTTCAGCCCAAAATTTTAAGTCCATATTTTTCGCATAAATCATCGTTCGAGCTGCATCCATAATAGTTCTCATCTCTCTTTCAACAGAACCGTTTTGCTGCGGAGTATAGGGAACCGTTCGTTGATGTCGTATACCTTCTTTTTCGAAGAGCGTTTTCATACTTTCATTGACAAATTCTCTTCCATTATCAGAACGGAAAATTTTTATATTATGACCATACGAATTTTGTGATAACTTAAGGAAAATTTTTACTTTTTCATATACCTCAGATTTATATTTCATAAAAAACACAAAACGATAATGAGAAAAATCATCTTTTATAATCAAAAAATACCTGGAGCCACCAACAGACTCTACCTGTATTGGTCCACAAACATCAGCGTGAACTATTTGCCCACATTTATCTGACACAGTTTCTCGTGTTTCAAAGCTGTTCCTATTGTGCTTTCCATACAAGCAGGCCTCGCATGAGAAATTATCATCTTCATAATCGATATTATTTTTCTTTAATGTTTTCCGAACTTGTTCAATATTTTGATGAGCCAGTTTTTCATGCCAAAGTTTTAGTGATGAGTTTGCATTCGAAGCTACATTAGCTGCGGATACTAATACCTTTAAACATATGACAGTTAAGTTTCCTTCACGCTGCCCCACAACCAGCGTTTTTTTATCAGACCTTCGTTTAAATACTACTCCCTTACTATTACCTTCGACAATTAGTCCTTGATCTAGCGCATGATTTTGTGAAAACAAATTAGTTTCGATTTGTGGAACATGGAGAACATCATTCAGGACTCCATTTCCCCATTTAATTCCATCGAATATTTTTACGACAATAGTTCCTATACCGTGTGCTTGAATTGTGCCTTTTGCTATTTTAACATTTCTTACCTCTGCGCGATAAGTATGAAACCAATCACGATTCGCGGTCATATGATGACTCGCACCAGAATCCAACAGCCAACTGTCTTTTGTTACTTTGAAATCATTTGCATCGGAATTTAAAGCAATAAAATTGTTTGTAAGGTTTCGCTCAGGGCAATTCCTTTTCCAGTGTCCTTCTTCACCACATATAAAGCATCGATTGTTAGAGTTGGAATTCTTTGACGTACTAGAATTACGAAAATTCTCGTGTGGTCTATCCTTTTTTGAATATTTATTTATGTTATTTTTAAATCCCTTTGATGCAATCATTGCTTCGTTTGTTTCAATCTGTCCACGCGAAATTAAACGTTCTTCTTCTATTACTAACCTTGCTCTTAGGTTATCAAACGTTCGATCGGATTTACTTGCAGACTCCCATGCACTACTAAACGCTGCATATTCAGATGGTAACGATAATATAGTTTTAGTAATTAACATATCATCTGATATTAACTCTTTCATGCTTCTCAAACGTTGAACCAACTCTTCAAGTCTTGCAATGAACGATATCATACTTTCAGCAGAATCTTTCGTAAAATTAAAAAACTGCTGATGCAGCATTAGTAAACTTGACTCATTTTTCCTTTCAAAAACATCATGTAATTTATTCCACATCGCTTTGGCAGATTCACAATTAGTAATATGAATAATCTGCTTACTACCAACTGAAATTCCTATAATCTGTTGAGCTTTGGCATCCTTCTTGCGCCATGCACGAATTTTACAGTCATCAGATAATGGGCATTCCTCATCTCCAGTAACGACCTCGTAAACATCTGCAGCAATCATTGTAATTTTAACTTGAAACTTCCATGTTGCCCACTGACTTGCCTCATTCAATTTCTCAATTTTGCTTTCAGATTCCATTTTTTTAGCCTGGTGGTATTATTTAAACGTATTTTTTTAAAAAAACTTTAACAATGTGCGGTATCTGGGCCCATAACCTGTTGAACCACAAAAAAAACTTTTATTACGATGATTCAAATGTTGAAATTAGAATAAAATTTTATTGACAAACAAAAAATAATATATTGGAAAAACAAAGCATACTCAAACCAAACTAGAAAACATAAGCATAAAGTGAATTGAAAACAAGTACACAATTTAAACAAATTATTTCAACAAAAATGGTTTTCATTTGATTTGATTAGCTTAGTTAAAAACAATTAATTAATGGTAAATAGATTCTATATAGGGTGGTTGATATAAGTTACTAACAAAAAAAGACTTTTTCATAAGACACACACCTGTGTCACTAAAGGTAGATGCCATTTGAATTCAATGATTTTTTTAACTTCATAAATTACTTTAATACGCATGCAGCTATTTAAATGGCCTCCACCTTCGGTAAGAAATGTGCGACCTCTTATCAAAAATTTTTTTCGGTATTAACATTTATCATCCACCCTATATCTTTAATTAATAAGCACACATATATAAAAACGCAAATACAGGTTGTCCGCCGGCAAGGCATACTACTATGTTTGTTTATAATTTTTCATTAAATGAAAAAGAATTGATCTTATATTGATAAATGTTTTATTTATTGTCGGTAATTTAGTACCAAAAACAATTTAAATTAAATGTCCGCTTTTGTTAGACTCACAAATGTGAGCCCTTTTGAGCGCAATTTCATTACATTATCACACATTTCACGTGGTATTTCGTTAATTTCATGATTTTGCTTAAGGTGCTCCAGCGTTTCTGGTTTGTTTTCATAAGCCTTGCTTTTCAGTTATTCTCCCAAAAAAAAAGTCCAGAGCAGTCAAATAAGGTGACCGTGGAGACCAACCAACTTCACCATTTACTTGAAATTACTTGTTGCAGAAAGAGGTCTCGCAGTAATTCCATTATTAACCTGGCTATATGCGATGTGGCACCGTTTTGTTAATACCACACGTTAATCAAGCCCAAAGCATGCAGTTGTGGCACTTAACAATTATCAAGTATATCACAGCTTCTCATTGACAGCTACCATTACACCGTTTTCGGTTTTAAAAAAGTAAGGTCCAATTAATTTTTCTGAACAAATTGCCCACCAGACTGTAAATTTTAATGGATGCAAAGGTAACTGATGAATAATTTCATTCAAATAAAAAATGCTTAGTCATTCAAAATGATTTCTTCCTGAAAATCGATGACAGATTTTGATAAAATGTTTTAACGATTAAAACGCGTTGGTTTACGAACTATTTTTCTCTACTTTACGACTGCCAAATTTTGACTATCAAGTTTAATGTTTACCAAAATAGCGGCAAAACTAATTATTATACCTAACCAGTGTACACTCTGTGATTTACGAGAAAATACAGAAAATAACATTTGGTTGTTACTTTTATTTTGTTCAAATTATTTATTTCTTTGTTTTGTATCCGGTTTTCTATGGAAAAGTTTATTTATAATTTAAATTGAAAGTTTTCCTAATTAAAGGTTAATGTATTGTAAATACTAAATGGGTTTTTTGGAAAGATAAGTTTTGTTTAACATGGCGGGAAATAGTGTGTAGTTTAATTGGCTGTAAAAGAGAAAAAGGTTACTTTGATTAATTACATTAAATATATTATTTACTACCTTTGTTTATATCATTTCTTAGTAATTAACAAAACAAAGGCCTAAGAATAATAACAACCAAAGGATTTAATAGCTTTTGTTTATTATCGAGATAAAAAGCATTAAAGTCAGACATAAAAATTTTAACAAGTAGAACATACATACATACATATGTCAAACACATATTATTAATCTAAATTGTGTTTAAAAATTTTTATTTTTAAAGACTTCATTACCTTATATTAAGGTAAGGATTGTCTTTTTACAGAACTGCTTTTAACCTAAAAAAATAAATATTTTACTTAATTGCTGAACCAAAAAAAAAAACTATTCAATGCATAAAATATATTAAAAATTACTTTTACAAACTTTTTATTTTCTTCTTGGTTCTTATAAGAAAATATTCTTAAGTTTAAATTTGAAAATTTATAGACTTGCATGCAGCTGCCAAATAACAAAAAACGTTTTTCTTTTAAGATGCGCAAAATAATAACTTTTGCTGGCAAAACACAGTAAACAACAACATGTTCGTTCAACTTTTTTTCTCTTTTTTTTAATAAAAAAAAAATTTGCAACAACAAAAACTTATGTATATGTAGCCGTTATAATGACTGCAATAAGTACAACAAAAGGTATAAAAATAAATGCAAGTGCAAGTGGAAATGGAAATGAAAAGAAATGGAAAAATTAAATAAAGAAACGGATGCAGCCAGAAAAAAAGAAGAAGAGAAAAATTTAAGAACGACTTTTTGGCATTTAACTACAATTGCAGCACGTATTGTTTAACATACAAAAAATAACTGCATAAAAAAAGAGAACATCTACAACAACAACAGCAAACATGTATGGAAAACAATACACAAAACAGACTTTTAGGAGAAAAAAACAAATACACAAATCTTTTTATACATGAAGATGTAAAACAACGTAAGTAATGCAGCTTAAAAATAAAATATACGAGGGCTGCATTATCCTACATAAGCAAAACATAAACTGCAGGCTCCCGTCGTCCCGAGCTTTTCCCCGTTTTCTTATAACAGGCAAAAGACAACAACATTATGCTGCCAATTTTCCGACATTGATTCATATTACAAGAACCTGTGAGAGCAATAATGAGCAGTCATAGAACCCTCGTACACAAGATAGCTTGGTCTTGCTTGCCGATGATTCTCTTCTTTTAGGCTTCGATAGCCTGCAGCATCGTCCTAGTTCCTGAACATGACTGTCGTCGGCTCTCAACCATTTTATAGGAGTTCACCAGCAGCTTCATTCTCGAATATCCTAAAACGCCCCGGAACCCAGGACAACTGGCATCCCTGAGACCACAAATCATTGAACTACAGGTCTTAACGTTTTTGTTTTACTGACTGGATTTAGATGATTTCAAAGTGGCTTGAAAAGGTAGTCTACCTGATCAATCAAACGCGTCACCCACATTGTTTCAAGTGTCTGCTTTTAAAATACTCCAAACTGATAAATGATTTTAAATTTTTGAGTGTATTAATTTTAAATTTTGACACATCAGTACATAAAGATGCTCCCTTTAGTAGTAAGAGGCCACATTTTCTTATATATTTTCTTCAAAATTAATATTTCTGTGCCCGGTACAAGGTGCATAAATGGTGACAAATAGTCAGATCCTTTTGCAGTATGCCAAAACCACTAAATCTTACTTATACTAAATAATGTGCTGGCACATGCCAACTGAGAGTTGAGTCAAGACGCTAATGGCTTAAGTCCAAAAGCAGTCTAAACCAGAATTCACTTAATAAGCAAATCCAGGACAGCTTTTGGTGTGATTTTAAGGACTTCCTTTTTATAAACCAAAAAAACTCTCTAAACGTGCTCTACATAATTCAATAGCAATCCTTTGAGAAAGCATCTAGTCTCGTCAAACGCCACCAACTAGAATAAGGGCGTTCAACGTGTGTATCCAACGAACAGCACTTAGCATTTATCTTCAGTCCCTTAAAGGTCCCTTCTTGTCTTTCTTCTGGGTTTTCGTCTTTCGGTTTAGCTTTAGGTAAATTAAAACATCAAAATTTCCGCTTCTGAAGAGAGTTTTAACTCTCTACCATTTTAAACAGGCAAACAAAATTTTTCGATATCACGCGTCGTCATCCTCGAAGACGCTGAAAATCTTACTGATAACCAGCATCCACAGTAGCGACAAGAAAACTCCTTTTTGTAGTATGCCTCTGGTGACAACATATAAATAGAATTTTCCCTCAATTCTCAAACACAAATAAATGCTAAAAATAAATTTGTTCGTAAAAGAAAGAACCTTTCTTTAAATCAAGAAAAAAAAATAGCACCAACATAAACAAAAAATGTATTCAGAAAAAAAGAAAACGCAATACAAATCTACTTTTTTTTTTAAAAAAAATTAAAATTGAACGTCTTTCATTATGTCTCCAAGGAAACTAGGAAAAAATTTTACTTTATATTGGCAAAGAAATTTCATTATTGGAAAATGAATTTCCAAATTTAAAAGTGTGTGTGTTTGTTTATGTGCAACTTTGAAAAATTGGCAACACATTTAGCAACACACAAGCATAAAAAATGATGCAGTAATAAACAAAGAAGCACTAAACAAATAAGAAAAGAAACCCCCCAAAAAACTGTTTCTTTAACTTTCCTTCCGAAAAAAAAAGAAAAAAGAATAAAATTGTATGGCAAGGCAAACGATTTAATAATCTAGTTTTTGTAGCAAGTTTTTATCAACATAAATCATAAACATCTGCTGCAAATGCAGTTAAAGTTTTAAATTTTTTTCCTCACATAACTTTCTTTCCGAAAAATCCAAATATAATAACTTAATTTAAAAGTTTATTTTGAAGGGTGTCTTAAGTAAGTACCACATAATTCCTTGAACCAAACATTTAAGCACTTTTGCGATCCACAAAAAATACTTTTAATATTATGACAAGGTATGTGGGTATTTTTTTCTTAAAATCTGTGTTTAGTAGACTTTAGTGTAGGTGGAATTTACAACATACGTTTTTTATTAATAGGTGTGAAATAGATACAACCAGAGAATTATTATCTCCTATTTTACGTAAGGCTCAAGCGATGGAAAAAAAGCTAACATTGCTAAAGGCTCGTTTTTTTCAAGAAGAGGCAAAAGCGTATAGCTATAAAGTTCAAGGGGCATTTCCATAAAGTCATCTAAATAGTAGAGAGCCGTTTCCACCAATCTTCCCTTAGGGTAGGCGTGTTGAGAGTTCGATAGGAGGCTGGTATTATTTGTCAACCTTAGTTAGTTGTCGACCAACGTCTCTAGTGTCCTAAGCAGTAAAAATGTAGTACCAAGACAAAAACCTTTAACAGAGCAGTTCTACATCTGCCAATTAGTGGTGTTCGATTTAAAGAGGAAGTTTCCCTGACTTTTCACGGTACCTATATACCTATAGTATGAAAAGGAACAGCTACTTGACTCTTTTCTATCCCTAATAAGGTCATTGTTTTCCCCTTTGACCAATGTTATATCCAACACATTCTGTTTGTTATCGACTTAAAGTTTCTGGACGCCCGTTTACTCTTTTTAAATAATTATCAAGTGTGAGATTGATTAAATAAGTACTTACCCCACTGCTCGCCGCACAAGATCGTATAGCAGGAGGTAATTATCATCGGAAAATATGTAGGCTTAGAAAATCCACCACGTTCTATCATTTGTCTCTCAAGCTGCAGTCTATAATGAGACAATAAGAAGACGCTAAGTTGCCTTTTGGTCAGTAGGCAAGATTAAGTCTTACCTTGCACGTTTGCTTTCAGTAACTTGTGCTCTCGAGTACTTAGCCTAAGGGTTTAACCTTTCGAATGCCTAGGGTTCCAGGACTACTTAAATGTATTTGGCCCTCTCAATAACACAAAGATTGAGTACATAAGATGCTGCTTGGAAATGGTGAACTCTTTTTTGCGCCCCCTTTGTAATTTTCTAGCTTGTAGATGGTAGCTTCCGCTTGTACACAATATCGAGGCAACCAAAATGATCACCAATCAGTCTGATTGGTTAGTGATGTTATTGTTGTGTAAGGTTCTATATGATGTGCGATATAACTTAATTCTCATCCAAATAAGAAACTGTACAAGGCTTGTTAAAACTTGAACAAAAATTTTTCATGATCAAAGTAATATATTAATATAATTTAAACAAAAAAAACATTTACATTTTTTCATTATGTTCATTTGCTTCAAAGAAATTTGTCGAAAAATCCTTTAATGAACAAAAAAATAGCGTCAATAGATATAGAGGTTACAGAGGTTCTCATATATTTTACCAATAAAAAATTCATTGTTGAAGTATAAAAAAATTATCATGTTTTTTCCTTTGCATTTTAAGTAGATTTTTTCTTAAATTCCTTTTAAGTTAAACAAACATTAAAATGCAAATATATAAAACAAATATTTATTTTCTTCTTTTTTTATAATACTCTTTTAACAAAATTCGGTTCATTGTTGTTTTATCCTTTAAGTAGATTAAATTTTTAGAGAATTGAAAAAATACTGTATAAAGCTTAAAACGGCGACATATGTCGCATTCTTACGTTTTTTATTTTTAAAATTTTTTTTAAATTAAATCGAACACATGCATGATATCAAAAATTATGCAAGAATTCCTTACGGGCCTTAAATGTAACATATAACTTTTATATTTACATAAATACACAGCCTTTTCTATACTTTTAAAAATATATGAAACAGCTTGCAACTAAATAAAACTAAGTTGTTTTACTTTTATTTTAAAACATATGCTGTTATTGCGGCACAACCATTTTAAAAGGACTCTTGAAGGCAAAAGAAAGTATGTTAACATGACACTTAAATGTCAATTTTGCATTCTAATATAAAACAAGTAAGAGCGCTATATTCGGATTTTATATATACCCAGCCACCTGAGTTAGCCTAGTTATTTCGTACTGAAAATATTCAAATAAAACTACTTTGTGCTGGGTTTTGAGTTTGATAGTTTTGCTAGTTCTTGAAGTGAACAGACAACTTAACAAAACTTAAACGTTTGTATGTTTAATATAATTACCATGTAGAAAGTTTGAGATCGAGATATTTTACAATTTTCGACATATTTCGCATTAAAAGTTTCATAAAAGAGGTTTATTTGTATGAAGAGTTCCCCTCTTGCTGTCCCTATCCAACTATTTTTTCCAAAATGTAGGCATTTTTGTACCACTAGTTCTTGTAAAACATTTGAGGTCGATATCTGCTATAGTATCCGAGAAATAGCGTATCAAAAATTTCATATAAATTTTTTTTTAATTTTTATGGGGGCTGCCTATTGCTTTGCTCCCATTTAATTATTTTTTTTTCCAAAATGTAGGCACTATTGTATCATCACTTTTGTAAAACCTTTCAAGTCGATATATTCGGTTTTATTAGTGGGAAAGGTTTTAGACGGACAGGGGATTAGCTCATTGCAGCCTAGACTGGTACTGGGGTTGCCAGAGTGCCTCTTTCCCTGCTTCTTACCAACTATTTTTTTCCAAACTGTAGGAATTATTGTACAATTACTCATTGTCAAGCATTTAAAGTCGAAAGCTATAATAGTTTTCCAGACATAGCGTATCAAAATTTTCTCAAAACTTGTTAATTTGCATTGGTGCTACCCCTTCCCATGCTCTTATCTAAAAATTTTTTCAAAATAAGACCTATAGTCTTATTGTCCAATTACATCTTGCAGGACATATTTATTCTATATCTGTTACAGTCTCTCAAATTTAGCGCATGAAATATTTCAAAAAGTTTTTGCAGTTGTAGGGGGAATACTTCTTTCCCTGCTCCTATCTAAAAAAATCTCTATGGTTTATTTTGGGTTTAACTTGTTTCTCAATTTCTGATTGTTTTTTTTTTATGATAACCAGCACTGAGGGGATGGCCCCTATACATGCATTGCATTACGTTGGTATCAGGAAAATAGGTTATGGGAAGAAGGATAAAGGATAAAGGAAGTAGTGCTTGTGGACATTTGATTTAAATTTCTCGATATTTACTGTGACAGAAAAGACATCTTTAGGGAGTTTACTCCACATACGAACTGTTTGACTAAAGAAGGAATTCTCCCTACAATGAATGGTGCGATTCACTGGCCAGTCGACTATGTATGGGTGTATCTCGCAAACAGTTCCGAGTCCCAGGAATAAGCTCCCTGATTTTCTCAAAGCTCATTTCACTATAGTGTCGATAAAACAGCGAAAAACACCTCACATCACGACGGTGCTCAAGTGAATCAAGACGATTAGATACCACAACGTCGCCGATGAGTATCTTCGCTCGTTCCTGTACCCGGTCAAGTAGCCCCAAACTAGACTTTGGGGCACCAGCCCATACATGAAAGTTGTGTTCCATTTTCGGTTGGATATAGGTGGTATAAATATTAGGAGGATCAGATGGTGTAAAGTAATTCCTTAATTCCATTTAAAAATGTGTTCCGTTCAGCGGACATCGCACTGGATTTCCATGCCCAGAGTATCAAGAGTCTCTGTCAATACTTATTTCAATTTCAATTTATTTTCAATTTATTTATTTAAATGAATTTCTAATACAACAAGACATAACATCTTATAATTTATAGTATTAGAATCAGGTACGTTAAACAATACTTTAGATTAATTAATGAGTAAAATAACATAAATAATATATAAAATAATATTTAACAACATTTTTATCCTAAATTAACAATTACAATATTTAGAAGTAAAACAATTAACAAGATTAACAAAATTACAGCAAAGAACGATAAGTTTGCAAAAGTTCGTTTTTAAATTTAATTGCGTTGCTAGTATTTTGAAGGTGAGGAGGAAGTTGGTTCCAGAGACGAATTGTTAAAATAAAAAATTGTCTCTCAGAAGCTTTGTCATTGTGTCGAAATTGAATTATAATGTTTCCTCTCGATGACCTAGCAAATTTCAAGCGGTCAAACAGGTATTTTGGTGTTTCTGTCATAACAATTTTATGTAACAGAATAAGGTTTTTAAGCATGAGGTAATTATCAAATGGAGTATTAAAAATTCGACAAGTGTATTGAGAGATATGATCAAATTTTTTTTTAAGCCATAAACGTAACGCACAGTGTTATTAAATGTTGTTTTTAACTTTAGAGTATCCTTCGAATTACAGCCATAAAAAACCTCCGATGCATATAAGAGGGTTGGTAGTATATAACTCTTAACTAGTAGCAGCCTTATTTTCAGAGGCGTAAAATGTTGCGTAGCCCATAGACTTCTCAGCATACCATACACTTTACCACATAACTGATTAATATGATCTGACCAAGTTAAGGTGCTATTGAAAATCACACCAAGATTTTTTACCGAGCTAACAATTTCAATTCTAGAATCTCCCAGAAAGACGTCAATTTCGGTTTCAATTCTGATTGATTTTTTACAAATTACCAAGCATTTCGACTTATTAGGATTCAGACGTAAGCCGTTTGCCGACGCCCACAGAAAGATTCTATTCAAATCAGAATTTAAATTATTTACAGTCGAAGGAATTTCATCCTTAGAACTACTTACGTGAATTTGAACATCATCAGCATACATTTGAATATTGGAGTATCTGAGTTGTTGTGGTATATCATTTGCATACAGTGAGAACAATAGTGGCCCAAGTATGGATCCCTGCGGAACCCCTCTGTCCACCGGTAGGGGATTTGACACAAGACCATTATATGAGACGCACTGCATTCTACCTGTCAAATATGATGAAATTAATCTAACAGCGTACTTAGAAAAGTTGAACATTTTAACTAGTTTCAAGCATAGTATCGTGTGGTGTACCGTGTCGAAAGCCTTGGAGTGGTCAAGTAACACCAATATTGATACATTCCCTGCATCCACACTACTCCTTATATCCTCGACTACATCAGTTAGAGCTGTTATACAACTATGCTGAGGCCTAAATCCTGACTGGCGGTCAGTTAACAAATTATTTTCGTTCAAATATTTAAACATTTGCTTCTGTAAAATGTTTTCAAAAATCTTGGAGAGATAGGGGAGAATTGAAATTGGGCGATATTCACTACTTGTCTTTGGTACCGGAATTACTCTGGCAAACTTCCATTCAGAAGGAAAAGTGCTTTTTGTGATGCAAGTGTTAAAAATGTAAGTGATAAGGCGAATCACCCAGGGTAAAATTAATTTTATAAATCTTGGATTAATATCATCCAAGCCTACAGCGTTGGATTTAACAGTATTAAAAGCTTCTGCAACATCTGCCACAGTGAGATATTTAAAACTGAATTTTTGAATCGACGGGTTATATGGATGTTCATCATAAAAGTCAGGGTTAGCAGCAGGCATAGCCATATTAACAAAATTTTCGTTAAGCTTATTAAGATCAACATCAATAGCGCTAGCTTTCGATCTACCAATACCAATATCTCGAATTTGTTTCCAAGCTTTCTTGGTGTCAATTGCGTCATTGAATTTGCTTGAATAATATTCAGATTTTTTACGCTTTATTTTTGAAACAACTGCTTTCCTAGCTAAACAATACTCGTCATAATACTCAGGTGTCCTATATCGTCTCCATAATTTGTACTTATTATCACGCAGTTGTATTGATAGCTTAATATCGTTAGTAAACCATGGTCGAGCTCTATTTTTTATCGTTTTCGTCTTGATTGGGACATGTTTGTTATATAGGTTTAAAATTATATTATTAAGAAAAACTACTTGATCATTCGCCGAGGGTATGTAATAAATTTGACTCCATAATATGTTATCAAGATCATATTCTAAAGCCAACATATCAAGATTGTTAAAATCACGAAAAGAAAAATATTGATCAGGGTTTTCAGGAGCAAAATCATACAAGGTAAAAATTAAATCATGTTTGGAGAACGCAGGTGCAGCAAGTTGATCATAATGCAAAACTTTTTCCTTATTACTGACGAAAAATAAATCAAGCAAAGTGGAATTTGTGTTCGTAAAGTGTGTAGCTCTACAGTTATTTATGGGAAATAAGTTAAATGAAGACAACAAAGTTGTTAAGCTAGTATCCACATGTAAATTGCAGTTAAAATCCCCAGCAATTATAATTTCCGAATAAGACACCGATAATAGCTCCAATTGAGCGATAAGTTTGTCAAATTTTACCGTTTTGTCGGCCCTATAAACACAACCAAGCAACAAAGTGATTCCATTACAGTTAAGATCAATAAAATCGTATTCAATATCATTTGCTTCATTATAGCTACAATTAAATTTGCATTGAATGTTATTCCTTATATATATAGCTACACCACCAGCATGCTTATGTCTATCGGATCGAAAAAGGCGATATCCGTTTACATTATATAAGTTATCACCTATTTCTCTTCTAAACCAAGTTTCCGAAACACAAATGACATCAACACCTGAGTTTTCAAATAAAAAACGGAATTCATCTAATTTATTGCATAAACTTTGAGCATTTATATGGCAAATACTAAAGCCATGCCTGTGTTTAGCTAATATTCGGATCATATTATAGTTACCATCTCTAGAACCAAATTGTTCATACATAATGTTTGTCATAATGATACCTAAACGCAACGCAATTAAATAAAAATATAAATGATGGGGTACAAAAGCAAACTGACTCGATCAACAAAGAAAAGTTTAAAAGTAATTTAAAAAATAAATGGGAAAGTAAGTGTAGAATAAAACTAAATTTTAACATTTTTTTAAGATATTTATTAGTCGGAAAAATTGTACTATTCACGAAAAAGATAAGTGAGTTCCTCAAGAAATTCTACTAGTTGTGGTTCATCAGATTCAAATTTCTTCAAATAAACAAGGCCTCGGAGTGTAAAGACGGATTTTATCCTGTTCTCTTTTTTCATTTTAAGTGCTGCTTTAAATATCTGGTGATTGTGAGGCGTAAGGTTCTCATTGAGGTAAATTGGCTCATTGCTGTCAAAACCTGCATGTCTTAGACATAACGTAGTTTTAGTATCGCGGCGGTATTTTGATATAGATTTCAGTAGAAAGTTTTTGTCAAATGGAGATTTAAATTTAGCAACTATAACGTCATCCTTTGGATTATATGGTTTGTTGTTTTTATATATTTTTTTAAGTCTATAGACATTATCAATTTGCGGGGTAGGAACTTTAATTGACTCACAAATGTTATTAACAATGTTGTGAAGATTTTCATTATCGTAGCAGGGTATGCCTGATATTCGAACACTACCGGCAACAACAGAGTTTTCAGTTTTTAATAATTTTCTTCTCAATTCTACAATATTATCTTTCAAGTGGTTAACTTCAGTTTCAGAACTCTTATTTTCCAGGTTTTTAACTCTTTCAGTAATATTATTTACTTCAAATTTAATGTTATTTATTTTTTCTTCAATAATTGAGAGAATTCTTACTTCGCTCTCTTCTATTAAACTTTTTATAAAATCAAAATGTTTATCTTCACTCTCCTTTATAGAGCTTTTTATAACTTGAGAGGTGACAAACTCGCTCTCTTTAATTAATTCTCTCATAAAAGTTTTATCATCTGTTGATAAGCACGGAACTCTTAAGCATTTTTCAGCAGGTGAACCTTGCTTTGAATCTCTTAATCTCTTTGTCGATTCACTTCGCGTATACATCTTTATTTATTTTGTAACGCTTTTTATGTTATAAAAAAAGATTTACTGATGTTTTTAATATTTGTTTTTGGTTAAAGTTACAGAGTTTTTAAAGTTTATTATGAAATGTAACCATAAAGTGAGCACAAATCAAATAATCAAGTTTTATTGTTGATGGTTTTATTTAAAGAAAAGCTTTTTCTACTGTTGTGTTTTTTTAGTTTTGTAGTTTTTGTTGTAATGCAAGTTTATTTGTTTTGTTTTAAGATGTTTTTACTTTCCAACTTTTAGAAGTATATTATTATTTTAAATTGTAGATTTAAACAATTCTTTCTTAAGCAAACATATGGATAGAAATTTGTTTTTATTTGGATGGTGTATCCTTTATTCGAATTTAATATTTTATGTTTAATAATATAAAAAAATTCAGAGCACCCGCCGAAAATACGTCCGTTCTCTTCGATTTCTCTTTATCCCATCCACAGTTTGATACTAAAATGTTTTCTGTGCAACTTTATTAAGGGTACGGAAACTTAATTTAAACAAACACCCAGACAGACAGGCGGACAGCCGAGCATGGCTATATCGATTTCCCTATTTATAACGATGCAGAATTTACAGACATCAGCCGATGTTGTTTAGCTCTATGGTTTTTCTTAATGAGAAACTTCGTTTCGGTTTTTAAGTAAGATTTACCTGAACATTAAGAATTTAATTGGTCAAGTCGGAAGGATTATATCGGCTAAATAGGCGCCTTCACAATTGATTGCTATATGGACTCGTTTTATTGCATTTTTCATCACTACAGCTAGAACTTAGACAGATTCTCCAAATCTTGTCTTATGTTGTCTTTGCGAGTTTCGAGGGTCACAATTTTGTTCACTTAAGCTTGGAACTTAAAATAACCCCACAAAAAATCTGGAAGGGACAAATCTGGTGATCTCGCGCGCCAACGTATATCGCCAAGACGAGGAAATGAGGCCGCCTTCAGAATATTGATTGTGGCTCGCACAGTGCGTGCCGTTGCTACGTCCTGTTAAAACCACATGTCCTCCAGTCCAAATTCGTTATACTGCAGCAAAAAAACCTTGGCTAACATGGCCCTATAGCGCGCACCATCTACTGTTATCGTTTGACCAGCGGCATTTTCAAAAAAATGGCCAGTGACTACCCCAGCATGAGCAGTGCACCATGCAGTCACTTTTAGCGAGTGTAAAGACTCTCTGTGCATTATCCGTGAATTTTTTGTGCCCCAAAAGCGATAGTTTTGCTTTTTCATGTACCCGCTGAGGTGGAAATTAGCTTCATCGTTTATTATGGTTTTGGTGGAAAAATCGGCCTCGAGATTAAGGATGGCTTGGGCTTAAGTTACGCGCATTTGGCGGTCAACAGGCAGCAGTTGAAGCATGGACTAGACTTTGTACTGGCACATGTGCAGGTTTTTGAACAAAATTAGCCTCAAAGACGGCCAGCTGATGATTTAATTGCGAGGGATGGGGTCTGATCAATATTTCTGGCGACAGCTCGACATCCTTGTTGACATTGCCGATATTTTTCGCAGAACCGGCGCTCCGGGGGCAGCATCTCGTGTAGTTCAATACTCTTCAATATTGGTAACCAAACGGCGCAGTTTTTGCGCAGTCGGTGCCAGCTGACCGGGAAATCGGTGACGGAATTCGCGATGCGCCAGCACTACAGACAAACTGTTTCGCAAAAAATTACTCCGCGTTTTTGGTAAATGTATCGCTCCATGGCTTGCTAGCTTGATTCTGCATCTGTCTAGCTTACAAATGTCAAAACAGATTTGACATTGGCCGCCATTTGCAAAAATAAAAGCATTTCAATTGGGTGATTTATCGGGTAGCAAATGGATATTAAAGAAATTATTAAAGGAATAAAAAAATAATTTATAACATTATCACTATATGAAGGGTATAAAAATCGAAGGGTAGATAAGAATGTATTTGTTAATACATATACATAAAGGGTTACTTATATATGCATCCGCTTATTTATTTAATTCATATGTTTTACAAACATATTTTTATGGATTTTTTAGTTTTGGCTTTTTTGGTTATTGTCAACACGTATGTTACTCCAATATAATAATTTTATTCCCCAAAAGGGGATTGAGGTTAATGGTGGCAATAAAAATAAAAATGTTAATAAGTAATATTGTACATTATTGACACAAAATCAAGAGCATATATAAACATGGTTTCAGCAAAAGAGGCTAGAAGAAATATAAGTAGGTTTTTTGAACCTGTTGTTTTGTAAAACTGGAAGTTAGAAAATGTCAGCAGCTATAAATTGGTGTCAATTCACTACTACTGCCCTGCATTGCATTGTTCAAATCTTTAACTAACTTACAGTGGTTATGTTTAAAAAACTAAACAGAAAAACCATGTTATAGAATTAAGAATTTATTTCCTGATTTATCTAAAATTGCACAATTTTAAATACTTGTTTAAAAAAACGCATAATACTACAACCATTGATATGGTATGGACACCAAAATAATCCTAAATATGTAAAAATATTTATTCAATTTTACATGGACAAAAGTTTTTAAGGCAAATGCTAACACATGAATGATTTATTACATATAAAAGGACCTTTTTACTCCAAATTTTGCAAACAAAAATACAAAAACACTACCAGAGTTTTAAAATTCAAAGTCAAATACCAAGGACATACACAATCATAAATTATGCAAATACAAGCCACTAAATAGCCAACAGTATTTGGAACTAATACAACCATTTGTTAAACAAGAAGGAAAGTAAAATGAAAATAAAAAAAACCATATGAAACCCAAAAGCAATTTGTATAAACCAATAACACATACATACAACAACAACAACAAAATTGATGAGCATTAAAGTAACTTACAGCTACTTAGTTAAAAAAGAGATAAAAACAAAACTGACACCAGTGCTGAACCAAATTTAAAATAAAAAAAAGTGTTTAACGGCCCAACAAAAACAATAAAATAAAAAAAGGTAAAATGTTGAAAATACAAAACCAAGAGTTAAAATCACTCATACCACCCGTTATACAATATTACTTAAAACTAGTTCTAATAGAGTAAATGGAACTTCAAACGTAAAAAAAAATTTTCTATTGTTTGGCATATCATTTACACTTTTAATAGCTTCACTATTCACAGCATCATTTTATTTTTTTTTTTCATCTCATTGTATGCTTTTTGTTTGTTTGTTTGTTACTTAAATTTCCATTCAATTTTGCTGTTAAACGTACCAACAGATGATGTTTATACAAATGTGGAACAATTTACCACCACAGGGATTCCTAAGCCAATTGTCAAGAAATCATGCAGCAAATTGTGAATAAATGAAGGTATTGGTTGGACATGTTAAACAATACCTTGAATAAAATACCTGAGAAAGTGATTTCTTTTTTTGTCTTTTTATCTTTCTCTGGGGGATTTGTATTAGAAAATGTTTTTAAACAAAAAACTATAAAAGGTTTCACTTTTAAGACGATAATGTTAGCTTTAATATAACAAATAGTTTTATAATGGACCACAGAGATCTAAAATTGTTTTCACATAATAAGAAACGAGGAAAGGGGGAAGTGGAGATACATACAGTTGTGGCCCTATAGTTAGAAACGACGCGGAAGAATGTGTTTATATTGAAGTGTTTCAAAAACTTTGTTTATCATATTGAAGATAAGATTGAAAATAGCAAAGTTTTAAATAACAAAAGTCAAAACAATTTTTAACGTCCGAATTATCCTTGTTTATTTGCTTACACTTGGTATTGAACTTCAATGCCTATTAATCATTATGTTGATCTGTAATTATATAAAACAAAAATTTGTAAAATTTTTGCTACAATTCAATTATAAATAAACTAATAATTTATTAAACCATTTTAATAAATTTTAGCTCATATTATTTGAAACATTCAAGATTATCGAAACTAAGAATAAAATAATAATTTATAAAACGTAATAAATAATTAAAAATAAAATCCAAAAGTTATTTTTAGTTTAAAATTCGAAAGCGACTTTTAAAAAAATTTAATTTTCTTTATTTAGTTTTTCATAAAACTGTCAAAATATTTCTGAAAGTATAATTCTAATAAAAAATTAAAGAGGACGTATCTTAAAGGTTCTCTTGGTTTTATATTCTTTTCGGTTTTTTTTTAATTTTTTAATCGGAGAAAATGCCAAATTTGCGATGCAGCATTTTTTTGTATACCCTTCACATAAGTTATTAGGGTATATATAAATTTATTATTCCGTTTGCAATTCCTTTAGTATCTACCTGCGACCCCATTTAGTACATATCTTCTTGATGCTTACAGATAGGGAAGTCGATTTAGCGATGTATATCTGACCATCGTTCTGTCTGTCCTTCTGCCCGTCTGCCCGTATGTCCGTGTTATGGTTGAAATCAGCTTTTTAAAGCTTTAAAACTTTTTAAATCGCTACTTAAATTTAGCAAAATCGCCCTATTACTAACCGAGATATATTTCTCTAAGATTTGTATACAAAACCAACTGTCTCGGAGTTGCTCCGTACAATGTGCAGTATAAGGTAAGCTCCCATTAATTTTTCCTAACAACCATATTTATGGAACATACTTACATCATATCTCTGCCCACTGACAGTATTTCCCTACAAAGTTTAATTTGTTTTTAATTTTTTTAATTGCTCCAACAGCTTACAGGGTACTCCCGCAAAGTTAAAATGCGAGATCAACCCCAATAAATTTTTACTTTCAAACATTTTTGTGGAGCAAACCTACTCCTTGTCTCCAGACCCTTACATGGTTGCCTTACGAAATTTGAAAAAAAAATAGTGTTAAAACCCCTTTAACTTCTTCGTAGTCGCCCCTAGGGGAATACAACTTATCAAAGGCCCCCATTTATTTTCCCTCACAAACTTATTCCTGAGGCATACTTACCCCTTATCACCATTTGACCAACCATTTGACATGTCTGATGCAGAATTTAGCTGTCTTTGGGTTAAATTCAAGATCAGGTGGCACACTCTGCACTTCGGCTTTCTTTATAGAAGTCCAAACGCTAGAAGGGATATCACTATGGGTGGCTTCGACTCCCTTTCTGACTCCGTGACCAAAAAATGGATGGTATAAGTATTGAAAAGACAGAGACTCTTGATGTTCTGGGCATGAGAATCCAGTGCGATGTCCGCTGGACGGAACACATCTTTCTTGTGTCGAAAGAAGCATCGAAGTGTCTTGGTTTTCTTAAACGGTGTAGGAATTACTTTACACCATCTGATCTTCTCAATATTTATACCACCTATATCCGACCGAAAATGGAATACAACTCTCATGTATGGGCTGGTGCCTCAAAGTCTATTTTGGGGCTACTTGACCGCGTACAGGAACGAGCGAAGATACTCATCGGCGACGTTGTGGTATCTAACCGCCTGGATTCACTCGAACACCGTCGTGATGTGGGGTGTGTTTCGCTGTTCTATCGATACTATAATGGAATGTGCTCTGCGGAAATTAGGGAACTTGTTCCCGAAACCCGGAACTTTTTGCGTGATACACGTTTTTCTAGAAGAGCGCACCCATATGTAGTTGACTGGCCAGTGAATCGCACCACTCATTACAGGGAGAATTCCTTCTTCGGTCGCACGGTTCGTATGTGGAATGAACTTCCTAATAATGTCTTTCCTGCCACAGAAAATATCGAGAAATTTAAATCAAATGTCCACAACCACTACTCCCTTAATCCTCCTTCCCATAACCTATTTTCCTGATACCAACACAATGCAATGCATGTGTAGGGGCCATCCCCTGAGTGCTGGTTATTATAAAAAAAAAATAAAAAAAAAAAAAAGGTGTTGCCATACATAGCTTTTAAAAATGATGTAGAAATGTCCATAACTTTACCAAGGTCGGCCTTAAATAAATAAAGTGCATGACCGACTCCCATAAGATTTCCCTCTTAACATTTTTCTAGAATATACTTAGCCTTGTCACCACTTCCTAAGGGAGCTCGTGTATAAAGTTTGGTAAAATTATAATAAATTCCCTCTACAGCTTCCAGGGTGCCCGTGGATAGGTCAAATGTGAACCGATCCCAATTTACGTTTCCCTGCAAACATGTTGGTGAGGTTCACCAAAGACACCAAAGTCATAAATAAAGTTTTTTTCGTATTAAGGGTATGATAGTGCTTACATTGTGGCAGGCTTAAGAATTGTCGACTTGCACATCAAGAATAATCTGGCTTCTTGTCTGCTTTCTAGCAACCAGAACGCATATAGACAGAAGTTTGTGGAAATGGTGCTTAATCCCGTATTCTTACAGACTAAGAAATCCCTAAAGTAAAAATGCAGTTGGAGTTTTATTTTATATGCACACGGATGCAATCGTTGAAAGCATGACACAAACGGAAACTGCTTAACAGGTCATGAAATAAATACCTACCATCTTAAGGCGCAGGATAATATGTGAAGAATGGGGAGATTTAAATACTGGGAGAGTGACCTGTAGAGAAATAATTCACATAGAGGACTTTCAAAACTTCCTTGAATGCCGGCTATCGTCAACAAATGTCTCACTGAAATCTGGGGCGAAACCATTTACATCACTGTGCATGAGGATGATGTAGTGATTAAAATAACTGGAAAGTTCCTGAGTATGATTCGCCCTCTGATGGAAGCTACACTGTTGAGCATTAGTCAGTAGACGGAAAAGGTGGGGCTAAGGATAAATTTATAAAGGACGGACTTACCAACAATCAGGTAACTAAGAAAGGCACAAAGTGCTTAGGAGTAATGATGCATTGTTAGTTATTGTGTCAAGGTACTCTATGCAAAGTGCTAGACAAACTCCGGTTCTTACTTCAAATCCTACATACTTACCTATCTTACTTTACGGAATACTTGATTTGTTGAAAAGCAGGATGAGCATAGGCGACTAGAATACGCGCAGAGACTTTTAAGACTGTGTATAGCTAGCACCCAACGAATCATCCCTATGGTGTCACTGAATGTTATTTTGGATTTTTAAGACCTATTATTCTGATAAATAAGGGTATAACAAAAAGGACAGAAAATCAATTAAGGGCAATGGACAATTTAGACAGGTGCCATATGGACGTGACAGAATTGTTTGGGACACAAAATTTACCAGTGAATGTATAGTCTTAAAAATATGCTTAATAGCGAAGCCGGTTGTAACGAGGAAGGAACTCTGCTGATTGGCTGTTCCTAGCCCAAGCCACATGAATTGCCGATGGGTCTAAGATGAAAAGAGAAGTTGAATCTACAATCCTGTCTCGAAGGCTGGGCGTTTTAGGAGTGTATTCTGGAAGTTTAAAAATAAATGTGTTAAAAATGGTCAAATGGAAATTAAGGAATGCAAGCTTTTGTTTTACCTTGAACCGTGAGGAACATGTTCCTCTTCTGGAATCGGAAACATAGAGGTATCGAGGAGAATAACATAGCTGACGAAGAAAACAGTCTATTTGCCCATGGAAAGGACAATGTAGGTTTGGCCACCGATTCAGTTTTGCAATGGCAGTTATTGCAGTCAGGGCTACGAAGGTATTGGTAAATAAAACTTGGTGTGGAGTCTTCAGGGAATTGTGGTGATCTTACGACCCTGGGACAAAATGGTATTTACTTGTTTTTGGAAGAACTGTTGTAGACTCCTTGTCATGGTTAGATAGCGGTACACGCCAATAGAGTGGAAAAACTATGAGCGACGATTGCAGGCTCCATAGGATTCCAGGCTTTAGTCTCATTCAATATTGGCCCTTATTTATTTTTAAAAAACCTTGAGTCAAATTACGGTATTCTATTCGAATCGAAATTCCACTCGATTGATCGAGTTGTCAATGCTTTTAATATAGGGATCCTAATAAAAATTTTTAAATTTCAATTCGAATTGAATGCCGCAATTTAACCCTTGGAAAAGTTATCTGGGAGTAGTAAAACATAACTTTGATATTTAACAAGAAAATACGGAGTACGCTTGGATCTAATATATCGGATTACTTTACTAGGTTATTATTTCTTGCTTTTTGGTAATACTGGGGACCAAGATGCTCTGTACAAGCCCTACGGGGAAATAGACTAGTCCAGGACTATTGACGTGAACGGTCCATTAGTATAGGGACTGGTTCTAGTTCCTGCACTTTATATGAGCCTGTCACTTTTACATTGGGTTGCCACTGGAGGGGGCAATTTGGTTAAAAACTAACACCTCAGAACGGGTTAGAGGCCAATCCTATATAAGCAAATTTTGCATTAATTGTTTAAGATCCTGTTCAATATACTTTGTTTGTTTTTTTACGCGTGTATGTGTGTATATATAAACAGATGAATGTTTATGTGTAGGGACCAGTATTTCTATTTTTCACCTAAACTCTTTAACACATTTTAACCAGTTACTTAATGTGTACCTTTTTAACCAATCACGAACAACAACTTTTGTCCAATTCATGTTTTGTACCTGTAACCGGACGGGAATGCCGAGCACAAAATAATTTTGGAAATTTGTTTCGTTTTTAAAAGGACGTACGTACTATTTCCCCTGTTTGTAGTCAACTATTTTTTTAACTTGAAATCCTAGGATAATTTCGTACAATATATTCTAAAATTTAATTAAATTTATGCAACTTAAGGACTACCATTTTTCTTGCTCGTATCTTAAAAAAAATGTTTCCCGATTTGGTTTGCCTTCTATAAAGTATCCGTGCCAGGCTTTGTGGGAATAGTGAGTTACATATATCAGGTTAATACTTATCTTTCGGTCCATAGTAACCCGATCTGGCTGATTTTAAATAGCAACATGCATAGGATCATTTCTGCTATTTTGATACCATAATGTGGTCCACTAAATGAGATTTCTTTATACCTTATCGGGTCGCAAATAAATATCGTAGAATATTGTTATTAATTCTTAACACTATTTAGAGGTATAACTTTTCTATTTATTTTACCGCCTAAATAAAAAAGAATTTCAAGTTTATGACTGGGAACTACTGCTGCCACAACAAGCTTCCACTTAGTTTCAAACAAAACTGAACCACTTAAATAACTCCCTATTAAATTAGTATTCATAAAATTATTGCCTGCTCTTTAGTTTGCGATTTTTATGCAAATTACTTTAGTATTTCATGCTCTAAAATACAACTATTACTACATCAAGTAAGCTAAACCGCAAAAAATAAAATGAAATTATTTTCAATACGAATACGTATAGATATTATAAATACGATAAAATTGAAGAAAACAATATCTACTTATGCAAAATATAACATTTCTAAAATTCCACAATGCGAATAGCAAAAGGCACACACACACCTTTACTTACACAGCCATACATTGTAGATATAATTCACAAGAACATAAAGCAAAGGAGCAGGGAGAAACGTAGATATTAACATTTAAAATGCTTTTAGAATAAAATATTCTGTATTAAAATGTACTTAAACTCTACAAAAAAGAGGCCACTTAAACAGAAATGCATTTTTACAAAACTAATGAAGCAGTATTTTGCATTAAAATTGAATAAATTTATTTTCGAATTTTTGTCAAACCACAAAAGCAACTCAAGTATTTTATAAAATAATTTAATTGGTGGTTTTGAAAGTTAAATTGTTTTTTTGGTTGAATATTTTCAATAGTTTAAATTGCCATGTTAACCAATTGAGAGAAATTTTTTTTAAATTATGCTAAAGTTTTTCAATGGAGATTTTGGTTTTATATTGAAATTGACAAAAAGAAATTTTTGCAAAAAAGTGCAGGAAAAAATTATTTTTTGCACATAAAATGTTAAAAAAATTTGTTCAGTAGACTCTTCACTATATTATTGCCAAATATAGTTAAGCAATATCATCATGTCTAAATTAGCTGTTGCCTAAAAACTGAGGATACCTTTTTTTGAGTGCTACACTGATTTTCAAAATCTTTGGAGGTCCATTAAAAGTAATTGGTAGCCAATTTGGCCAAGCCGAGTACAGGGTTTTACTCACCTTTGGCAGTTCAATCGGACGTATACTGTCGACTCCGTGCATTTTTTTCACTGTTGCACTGTGTTATTATTATTAAAAGTTTTCCAAAAAAAAAATTAAGTTTAATATGTAGGTGATGTTTACAACCAAATACACTACTACCGTTCAAAGAGTACTGGTGATGAAATTGCGTAGCTGCTTTCGAAAATGCATTCTGCTCGGCTAGTATTGGAAGAAAAATCTGCTTTTTTCAAATTAAAGTTTCTTTCAACATTAACGGAAAATGAATAATTTCTTCTAATTAAAAGAAATTATATGAACTTAAGCCAAACTAAAAAGCGAAAATTTGTATTAAAAAAATTTTTTTTTATTGATTTTTGTATATTTTTCATATTTTTTTTTTTGAGAAATAATTTATTTTTTAAATAAAAATAAAAAAAAATACAATTATTAATAATTAAAATGGGTTTTTATGTAATTTTTATTTAATAATAATTTTTGCCAAAAAAAACATTTTTTCTATACCTTTTTGCATAAGAACAAGCAAAAACTCACATTGCTTTGTAATGAGTTAAAAACCAAAAAACTCTTACTCATTTTACGCATTTTAACCCATTATTTTAACATGGCGAAGACATTGGAGGCAAGTACTTACCATTTTCGCTTACAAAGAGGCAGTTAAAGAAGTACTTACCATGCTCGCTTACAAAGAGGCACTTACAAAAGCTATTATTTTATTGGTATTAAAATAACCTTTTCCTGGGGACCCAGTTACTCATTGTTGCATTTAAAGTTTTTTTCTTTGATGTTTTGTTTAAAACTGGCTTAAAACCTTAAGCTAAAATAAGTAAAGAAATTGTCAACTGAAACTATCTGCCTAAATTTTAGATAAGAAATAACTCATTATCTAACAACTGCTAAGTAACACAGAAGGTATGTAATAGTAGTTGAAAAGTAAGAAATTTGTAATGACTAATCACTTCCAAGTTTTTGCTGGGAAGGAAACAACTCACGAGAAAAGAACACAATTTAAGTGGTATTTGCTATTTTTTTTTAATCAAGTGCTTTTAAAGTTTCTAAATTTCCTTCTTTTTTTAAATAATTATGCTTTTTTATTTATTTATATTTTTAATAATAATTTTGTTTGTTTAATTTTTTTTCTTTTAGAAGAAATAAGAATAAATTAAAAAATTACGATTATTGATAGCAAACTTGATTTTTGTATCATATTTAAGGCATAACTATTTTCACCCAAAAAATAAAATTTCAAGAAAATTAAAAAAAAGTACTTTTAATATTTGAAAAGAACTTTAAAATTATTATTTTTTTTATATCTTTTTGTGATATTTATTTCGGCCCCTGCTTAAAATATTAAATGACTTGCAATTAGCTCCCAGCTTCGCAAGGGTTGTTTAAAATATTTCTTTAAGTACAATACTATTTGCAAAAGATTGGGCATCTTTTATATAATTTTAATTTTAAATAATTTTAATCCAGTATCTCTAGACTTTATTTTTTTTAATATGCAGAACTTAACAAAAAATATGAAAAAAATAAAATCAAAACTTCAAAGCAGTGCAAAAGCCCACCAAAGAGTGAAAAAATAGCTTTTGTCCACTAAGTTGACTTCTAAATCTCAATCGCAGACAGCAGATCTTAATTTTATATTTATGAAATCAAAATCTTGAAAAAATGCAAGACCTTTCGATTGACTTGTGGTCACAATTTGGGATTAAAGTCTAAAGCTTCATATTTCAAGACTTATAAAATCAAAAAACTTTCTAATATATCAAAGACTTTCAAAATTTTGAATTTTTTACCTATAAAATGACTTTCCATTCCAAAATTGGTAAAAAGCCAGTAATTTTATGTCTATAGGCTCCAACACCAAAAAAAAAAAAATAATAAAAAATAATAAATAATGTAAAATATTTACTTTCTGTCCACTTTTTAGAACAATAACTATGTTTAAGGTATAGTTGAATGGTTCTATTTAGTATAATTATTAGAGGCCAGCTCAAGATGTCACTAAATTAAGTATCATCTTGATTTTTCAATACATTTCATATACCTTACGTGTGCACACACAACAATAAGTGCTGTGCTGTATTGTTCGCCATTTTTTTTTTTTTTTGTTTACTTAACTTAAGTGACAAAAATATTTACACTTAAGTTAACAACAACGGCACATAAATTCATCATGATCACATATTTCAATTTCAATTCATCTCGAAACTTTACTGTTGACGGTATGTTCCTGGTTTGATAGTTTTAAGAACGGGGATTGATTTTTAATGTACATATGTATGTAATGTAATGTACTAACGTATGAATTTTATATTGATTTGCCTGCTTATATGTTTGTTTATGTATTTATTCAACATTGTGTGTAATACATACAGTTTTGTTGTTGGTCACACATCATCACAGTAGTTTTTTTATCGACCACACATCATGACACTATATAAGTTGCTTTAACAACAATGCATGGCACCACTCTTTATTCTTAATTACACTGCATTGCACCACACAAACTGTGTCAGCACTTAAACAGTTTAATCGCACAATAGAACAAGAATTAGAAAATCATCCGGGTCTTGAATTATCTTGAAATAGGACTTGATGCAGGCCTCTAGTAATTATATACAAGCAATCCACACATTAACTAAAAGAACATTTTTACTCAAACCCCTTAACAAATTCACAAAAAGAAACTTTTTACAAATTTATTTACAAATTATAAATCAATCTGTCACAGAAAAATCTGTTTTAACACTACTTTTTCCAAATATTTTTTAAAAAAGTTTTATTTTATTATTTATTAAATTGCTCTAATATTTAAAACATGTCCTGTTACCATTACAAATCTATAAAACTTTTTCTCACACTTAATATGTTGACACAACGGAGTGCATAATTTTTTATTCCGATTTCTTATCTGATTCCAATCGATATTAAAATTCCCGAAAGGAACGAAGTGGCGTTTTTATACGTTTTTGTGAATGTATGTAGGTGTTAGTATTTTAAACTATTTTTTTCTCTTGTTTTTCAATATATTTTGCCTTGTCATATGGGTAACCGCAAACTCACAAACATGTAAAAAATGTTCGTGAATAAACACAAGATTTAATACATGATGTTGAATTTACTTTAATCAAAATCAAATTTACAAAAAAAAAATGCGCTTAAAAAATATAAAAAAATAAAACACAAACATACTTATGAACATAATGGATTTCAAACTAAATAGTGCCATTAAACTGATTTATTTTAATTCTTTTTCCCTTTTTATTGTCTGCAAATAAGTGTCGCATTTGTAACAAAGAGTTTAAGATTTAAATTTATTAAGGTCTTGTTGCTAAACACTTTTACCTTAAAAACATTCGAAAAAAATTTAAAGAAATACATATTTGAAAAAAACTTTTTAAGTGTAGATTATGCCCTTGGGAGTTTAGAAATCATTTAAGCAACTTTTAAAAAGTAAATGTTTTAAAATGAACATTAAAAAGTTTTAGTTACGGTTAAGGGTTAATTTTAAGTACAATTGCTTGATAAAGTACCTGTGCTTAGTTGAAAGTGACAAATGCTTTAATCCCATTAAAACTTCGAAAAAAAATTTACAAAGAAAAGTTTAATCATGTTAAATAGCGACAAAATTTCTTAAGTAAAATAAAAACAGTATTTAAGAAAATAATATAATTTTATACTGTCCTGTTCACAAGGTTCTTATAAATATTACTAGCAATTAATCCGCTCCCTCGTAAGTGCAGTTTTAAACAATATATTTTATATTTATTATTTAAAAAAAAATGTTTGTACTTGCCACAGCTGGGATTTCAACCTGGGTGTCTTTGAACTGCAATACCAGAGCGATTATTTCTAGAGCAGCCAGGCTGTTATTTTTTTAAATGTTAAAGTATATTCCAAAAAAAAATTTGTCTACTTGATTTTTTTTAAATAATCCCGATTAGACTTAATTTAAAAAAAATAAAATTAATGAAATTTCAAGTGCGATTTTGAATATTTATAAAGGATAAAATTATATTTGGGTGGTTTATCCCGCAGTGTGAGCGACGGTCTGCACGTTTGTTGCCCATATGACCCGGAACCCATATAAGCGTCACGTCATTGCTCCAGACACTCACATACCAACGCGGATTTCACATTATATGTCGCTAGGGCTCTACTTTGCACATCACTGTCTGAAAGAATGTTTATTGCAGTCCCCCCTACATTTGTTTTAACACATATAGCGTTGATTTTAGCCTAAACTATCAATGGGCCTTTTAAAAACCGGGCCCAATTGTCCAAGTGGTACGGTCAAAAATCTCCACATCGAGGTATCTAGCAAAGATACTTATATATTTTCCCAAT
Source organism: Melanophora roralis (assembly GCA_963583895.1). Lineage (NCBI taxonomy): Eukaryota > Metazoa > Arthropoda > Insecta > Diptera > Rhinophoridae > Melanophora > Melanophora roralis. Next base: position 77,010,076 of record OY757188.1, read on the forward strand.
CTCGCTCCTAGCGCCAGGAATTAAATCGTGAGCCAGATATTTTACTTTCCTCATATGTCTATCCAAGTCAGGAAGTTTATATCCTGAAGACGCAAGGCGCCTAAGCGAGCACTGCCGATCACAGACAAAGAGTTCGCGGCTAATCAGAGCCCCACTATCAATGGTTGGAGTAGACCTACTGTCACCAGTAATACCCACATATACATGGAGCTGATATGCATTAGAATGTTCCTAGATCAAACCTGCTCAACCTTCGGTCTCCACACAAGAGTCGTTAGGGGTCCCGTAAGTAAAGTTTGGTCCTCGTCAATTCCTTGTAAATGATAAAGCAGGGTTTTAAGTAAAAGAGGTGAGTTAGTGTTAAAGTTTATGACTAACAATTATTTTTTATCTATAATAGTGGCGACACGCCGACATTTAGAAATAGGGATAGTGATGCATTTATAAATCTCACACTTACCAATGTAGGCTGAATTTTTTACGGGAATGGAGGATGTCGAATGACTAGTCCCTCTTGTACCATAGCAGAATCGCCCTTAGTTTAAATTAAATGTCCCTAAAAAGCCTTCTTATACGAATTCGAAAATGACGGAGCTGGGAAATCTTCAGGAGCGACCTTAAGTCTTAAATACAGAATTCTGATCTTTGTGAGATTTTGCACAGAAAATTCCAGGGAATTGTAGATTTCTTTATGGTTTCGATGAGATAGAGCTTTGAACGGGCATGCCTGGAGATTTTTTTGGGTTAAAGGAAGCAGCCGTATTAGAAGACCAGGAAACTCGGGTAGCAGCAGACTTTGGTCGGAAGGCTACTCAATAGTGCAGAGCTGACAGGAAATGATGTGGACTAGGAAAAATGCAAGATATGCTTTTTTAAAGCTGCTTTTTATGGCACTAAATACATTTTGTCAAATAAAAACCTATTTTATAAATTACAGATGACATCTCTCAGATTCTCTTGTAAAGACACTGTGTTACTTTTTTATGAATAAACATGATTTCAGCTCAAAATAATCATTTAGAGACTGTGAAGGATGTGACCTTACACATTTCAATATTAGAATTTTTTGCCTTTAAGGTAGTGTTGCGAAAAATATTTTTGAGTTAAAACGGTATTTTAAAGAGAATATCCAGCCCCAGAGCGCCCATTTAGCCGGGACTATCACCGGTATTGGGGAGGATGGCGGACTGTTGCCAGAAATATCGATCATATGCCATGCCTCGCAATAAGCCATCGGCCGGTTGTCCCTTAGGCGAATTTTGTTGAAAGACCTGCGCATGTTCCCGTTCAAAGTCCAGTACGTGCATTAGCTGCTGCCTGTGGACGCCAAACACGTGTAACCTACGTCAAAGCCATCCTCAAACTCGAGACCAAAGTAAACGATTTTCCGACCAAAATCATAAGGAGAGATAAGGCTCATTTTTTATCTCAGCGGGTACGTTAACAAGCAAGCCTATTGGTTTTGGGCATCAAAAATCCACGAGTGATGCACGAGAAGCCATTACATCCGCTCAAAGTGACTGCGTGGTGCGCTGTTCACGCTGCAGCAGTCATCTGGCCATTTTTTTCGAGGACACCCCGAGTTTTTTTGCCGTAGTTGAACGACATAAAGCTGGAAAACATTTGGTTTCCACAAGCCGAAGCAACGGCACTCACTGCCCGAGCCACAACTGATATTCTCAAGGTGGCGTTCCCGGGTCGCCTCATCTGCAGTTTTGGCAAATTTACATTGGCCCGCAAAATCGCCCTACTTAACCGTTACAGACTTTTTTTGTGTCGTGTTTACGTGAAAAAGCTTGGGACCCAAAAAGCCCTCAAGCTCAACATTTTACACGATTGTGAGAATCTGTCACTCGAAGTTCTCGCCGAAGTGATATGAAAAATGCCATTGAACGAGCAGGTAGAACAATCAATTGTGATGGCGCCTATTTGGTCAATACCGTCTTTTTGACTTGACCAAAAAAGCTCCAAAGGTTGAGAAAAACATAATTAAAAAACAGAATCGAAAATTTTTTATTAATAAAAAATGAGAGCCAAACAACCTCGGATAACTTCTTTCAGTTCACCTTGTGTATGATGCACTTTTCATACAAAAAACTTTATTAACTTTAGTAAAACCATTTTTGAAAATGTGACAGGTGTGACATTTTTATCAAAATTCACAAAAATATTTGCATTTCAATAATTGTTATCCTCTTATAGATGTTAATTCACCGATTAAAAAAAAAGCGTTTTTTAATTTAGGTCTAACAACTTTTGTTTTAAACTACTATTGACCGCGCTTACCCAAAGGTGTTCACCAGGCAACCAATTTTAAACAACTCTAAAATGTCACCTTTACCAGAGCAAAGTGATACTAAAAATAAAACAAATTGCAGAGTAGGGCATAATGTAGTCGGACTTGACCGGCTTTAGCTTTCTTACTTGTTTTGAAAGCGACAAAAAATCTTAAGCTTTACGTTGTAAAATAATTAAAGGAATTATTACAATTAATATTTTCTTTCTTTTGTAAAGTAATTTAACAATTACTTTCGTAAGAAAATTTAGATTCCACTCACTAGTTAAACGATTATCTTTCTATACAAAAAACAACATGAAACTGCTGTTAAATCATTTAAGAACTGTTATTCAATTTAGTGGGAAAATTTGCAACTAAATAGAATTTCTATTGAAAAACATAATTTTATTATTCTCTGTAAAACTAAATATAAAATTTTAAACATCATAAAAAGAGAAACAAAATAAGCTCTTCCTCTTAAAATAAATTTTAAATAAATATTTATGTTGCAAAGTACTTCAACAAAATTTTAAAAAAAGTAAAAAAAAGCCGTGAACTTGCTTTGACCCGTCAGTTCTACTTTAGTTTTCCTCTACCCATTTACTTACTAGAGCTTTGTGTACTCTTTTAAAAAAATCAGTTACTTTCTAGCTGTAGTTTTTTGTTGTTGTTGCTTTTGTTTTTTAAGTTAATTGTTTACAAAAAATTAATTTATTTTTATGTAAAGCTACTTGCAGCAAATTAAGCAGATTCAAAGTTGTTACAAAATCTAAAATGAAAAGGTCTTTTTTTAATTTTTTGTTTTTTATTTGCTGGTAGTAACAAAACAATAAGTTTATAATTTTTTGCAAAGAAAAATAATGAAATTGAATTTTGATATTTATCTTCTTAGATATAGTAAGGGAAAAATATTATTTTAGGAAATGCCTTAGGAGGAGGATGTAATTAAGTTTGTTAAAATCAGAAAAAAAACTTTTTGTTAAACTTAAGCCTTTTTTTGTTTATTAAAATATTCACTCAAAATTTTATTTCCGAAAACTTTCTCTGGGTAAAACAGTTTTTGTAAAAAATTAAATTTTAAAAATCTTACACGAAACTTTTTTATATTGAAATACCATTAACATCAAAGTAGAGTTAGCCTATGAACGAAATACACTCAGGGAAAAAACATGGTTGAGTATGGTCACAGGAATATGATTACCGAAAATTCCATTATTGTATGGTTAAGAAGATCATCATTATGACAACCATACTATAGCTGTAGTAAGTTTTAGGAGAAGGGTGCAGTGAAAGTTATTATTAAAATGACCATTATATGTTTGTGGTAATTATTACTTTGATTTTAGGTAACCTTAATCTTGATTATGGGTTATCATACATGTGTTGCTCTTATATTACGGTTATCATTTTCTAAAAGCATTTTTCGAAAAAAAAACTTCTTGCAGCTACAGTATGGTTGTGATACTTACAATAATGATCTTCGTAACCATACAATGATTAAATTATCCATGATCATATTTGTAACGAACGGCCAAACCCCTATATTCATCAAAGGGCTGCTGCCTTTAATCCCAGCTTAGCTCGTCAGATAATGGGGAGATCCTTTTTCTTAGGATGAATATAAGAACCCCCTACAATAAAATTAAAACTTAGGTAGCTTTACACTATCCTTGCAGATGCACCGTAAAACAAAAGTAACCTAAACAAAAATATTTAAAACTCTGAAGGGAAGTCTGTTTTCTAGTAGAGACCAGATGGTTAGTGTCTCTTTTCTCTGTACCCACCCATGACCTATGCTGCTCAGGTACGTTCATTGAATAGCCCACGTAGTTTCTAAATTTTGGGGCTTAGCTGTTTCGTGAAAGGATAAAGAAAGTATTTAGAATGTCATATTAAAACTAGATGTTTATTTAAAGAATCATAAGAAAAGAAACATAACTATTTTTAGTAAAGATACAAATGTAAAAAAAAGGGGGGATGGGGGAGAAAAAAAACATAAAAAGAATTTACATACTACAATTAAGATATATGGTGTTAATATATATAATATGGGTAAATTTAATACTTAAAATTTGTATACCATTTATTTTAATATTATTTTATTAAACACGAAACAAATAACTATTTAAAAATATTTGACTCACCCGATTCTCGTTCCGTAGACCGCAGGCCTGTTGTCCAAGGAGCTTGATAGGTGACTTCCTTTGCAATTAGTTCGTAGATATAATAATTAGTTTATAAATTAGAAATATTAAATTACTTGCATGTAAATGTTAGTGTTTCGTCATATAAAATATGTTGAGTGTAAAAGTGTTTGTGTATTCGTGTGAGTGTTCCGAAGGTTTTACATGCGTATGAGTAATGTTTACATTAAAGTTAAGATTTTAAATATATAATTAGTAATTAAGTTAAATTATTTTTAGAAAATGTTAACATCCGGGATTAATCAAGGTAATATAGTGACAGTTGTTTGGTTTAGTCCAGTTAGGTTTTACTTAATCTTATTTAGGCTGATTTAGAGAGTTTTGGTTGAGATAAAAGTATATGGAAGATGCTGGTATATCGCCAAACGAATATAAACTGTTATTGGTGGGGATTTCCCCCATACGCTCCCTTTAATCACCAACTTATGTGAGGAAGATTCTTTAATCTATCTGTGTAAAGACAAAATTGGATTTTACTGACAATAAAATCGACCCTACTTGTACGACCGCAAATAACATTTAAGAGTTTCATTCATACTCTGCCTAACAGCTCCAATCTCTAAAAGTCAAGGCCGGCAGTCACATGACTATACGTGTCATATGCAGCTGTCGTCTGCAAAAGAAAAGATAGGTTTTGAGATCCGACGTAGGAAGTTATTTAGAAAGGTAAGAACAAGAGTAGGAGAGAGAACAAAGGACAGAGAACAGACCCTTGCGATACCACTTAATTGATTTTAAACTCGCTGTTTTTATCTTAGCTTGTTGTTTTTTAAAGAACCCCTAAAAATTATTTTAATTATAATAATGTTAACGCGCATAATGTAAACGCTCCCAATTACATAAAATAACATAAAATAGCCAATGATTTTATGTTTTTAAGTCGCTGGCCCTTGTTGTTTTGCAAATCTCTATTTTTGTTGTAAAATATTTTATTACTCATTGTCAACCCAAATATACTTTAATACAAAAGAAAAAAAACCCACGTTTGTTAATATTTGGAACTATTTTTTTGGTCTTTATCCACAAATATTTTCAGGAAATATTTTGAGGTAAACAAATACAAAAGGGAAAACATCCTTAAAATAAACGAAGATACCAAAAATATGTATGCTCATTTCGCAAGTTACTTTCTAGTAGTAGCTCCCTAAGTAACTATTTTATGTGTGAAAAAATTCAATTCCTTGTTAGCATTTTAAGCTCCGATCCTTGTAGACTTTAAGCTGGTCAGTTCCACGTAAAACGCCTCAAATTGGGGAAAATCGATTTTTTATTTTTTTAAAAAATTGATTAAATTAAGTCTAAAAGAAAACGAAAATGATCGAAATATAAATAAATTAGTTAAAATTTAGGGGGACCATTTACTTCTGGGTTAAAATCAGTACTACTTTTATTTTTTACAGGTTAAATACCACTTTTAATTGAAGTTATCGAATTAAGATCATTCCCTGATATTAAAGCATATATTTATGTCCGTTTAAGTGTCTAGGTGTTCTTTAAGTCAGAGAAAAGATCACAAGTCGATACTTAATTAAAAAAAAGCCCCTAATAATTTTAGGCTACTTTCATTCCGGTAGATCAGTGATAAGTGCAAGAGTCTATCAGTCTGGGGGTTGTGGGTTGGATACCAAAGACCCTGGTAAGTCTGCTTTGTTCTTATTTTATTTCTTTCTTATGTTTCTCTAAATTTTTATTCTTCCTTTCTTTCTTATCCTTCTCTAAATTTCTTTCTTCCTTTCATCTCCACCCTATCTTTCTGGTTCACCAGGTAACATAAAAGGACTGAATAAGCGGACCCAAGTGAGCTGTATCCTTTTCTTCAACGGCTGCCTGTTCTACCTAACTTAACCTAACCTAGACTGCTTTCAACTGGCTTAAAACAAGACTTGAGTGGTAAAAAAAATTTTAACACCCGTTCCGTTATTAGAAAAATACTTTATTATTTTATTTTGATCTAATTTTAACAAATTTTTTAAGGTAAATTATTTAAAATATCAATCCATCTTTAAAAATCACTACAATCAGAACTTTTTACAAAAAATAAGTACAATTTAGTACACAATATTTTAATCTGTACGCCTAGTGAATAATCAGTACATGTACTGATAAAATTAATGCGAATGGTCACCCTATTCATATTTCAACTTTTTTTTGTGGCAAATGTCTAAAGTGGTAACATACTGAATAATCGGCTCTTCTTTTTCTACGTTCTGGTGAAAATGTCCGACCCGTTTCATATTATGAAAGGGGCTCCTCTAGCCAAAATATTTTCTAGTATAAATAACATATCAACTACGATTGTAAATACTTTAAACTACAAAGAAACCAAAAAATTAAGCCCGTTCTCAAGGATATTTCCTACAACTTGATCTTAAAGTCAAAATTCTGTTAAACTCAAATTTTTAAGGTCACACCCGCCAAGTGATACTTGTGAGAAAAAATTATGTTCCTTAAATTTAATATAATTAGAAATATAATATATATATGTTGGAAAGTGTACATTTTTATTTTAAAAAAAGTTTTAAATACAACTGAGGCCAAATCATCGCATTCGACTCGAACCGAAAATTTACTCAATACAAGTGATACAGCAATATGAGAGGCCAAGAACTTTTCTAGTCTTTGATGTATGGTTGGACAAAATTGTCAATATTCACTTGCCAATATAGGAATTCTTATTACATTTTTTCAATTTCGATTCGAATTGAATGCGACAACTTGGCCCCTGTCCTTGGCAATATAGTGTTTTTTTAATAACAAAGCAATATTTGGTGAACGTTAATAAAGAAATTTAAAAATATTCAATAACTTACAGTTGTTGACTGAATAAAATGAACGAACAATTTATTTTGCTTGTTCTGAGCAAAATTTACAAATCACTAAAAGAAACAATTTTGTCCAACCATTACATTAAGGGCTTAAAAATTATTCGCCTTCGATATTGCTGTATCACTTGGCGTTCCATTAATATTTTTATTTTATAATACGCCCTTTAAGTAATTTTTCATTACTTTTCAACACATAATGTTAAAAATCATTCTGTTATTTGACTTTGCGCTTTGAAAAGATTAATGATGGCAAAAAATGTTTTACAACAAAATAAAATAAAAAGAAACCAACCAAAACAGAAAAAAAAACTTAACACAACCATAAACAAAGTGTTGTGTGTTCCCCTCGCACATTTGTTTATGGTGTTAAGTTTTAAAGCTTCTTTTAATATAAAAAATACATCAAGCTGAGAATAAACAATTTTTTTTCATAGAATGAAAGGGAGAAGCCAAGAATTTATAGTTTACAATTCACTGGTCAATACCTAACATTAAGTCGTTTAGCTGTCTCCTTAAACTGTTAAATTTGTCAGGGTTGTGCTTTCTCAAATATTTTGTTTTTATATTCTTAAATAAATAGTTGAAGATTGTCCCTAGTGGCTGGATGTTTTGGAAGAAGAAAAATGTTTTAAAATTTAAAAGGACTGTTAAGAAGGGTAAAGGCATTATTAGAAATTGATTGATGTTAACAGTTTAACAATTTTGCGCTTGTTAAAAACTTAAAATTTTAAATCAGTGTTGAAAACGAAATATACTTTTATTTTCTGTGATTTATTTTCTTAAAATCTCAAATCACAAAATAAAAATTGCTCTTAAAAATACTTAAGATAAATAATGTCTAAAATATCCCTTTGATTATTTTTGATTGTTTTTAAAAATTTTTAATTCGTATTTCAGAAATTTTAGCTTCAATTTAAGAATTTCTAAAGTCGATTTAGGAAATTTTTAACATTTTTTTAGAGTTTATAACTCTTTCATTTTTCCTTTAGAATTTTTAGTTTGTTTTTCAAATTTAAAACTTTGAAAAACAAGTAAAAAATTCTGAAATAAAATAAGAAAATTCTATTAGTTCTAAAATTCAATCAGCTGCTTCTGAAATTGCACTAGAAATTACTGAAACTGAATCAGAAACTTCTTAAATTGGAACAGAATTTTTCAACTTAAATTAAAAAATGATGACTTAGAATAAGAAAAATCTGAAATTAAATTAATTAGGAATTTCTGTAATTAAAATTTGTAGCGCGGCTTAATTAAGATGAATTTATGTATTTATATTTTATTATGGAATGTTAATTACTATTTTTGTATAATCAATTTTTTCTTTTAATTAAAACTTTTAGTTAGCGTTATAATAATCGGTAAAGTAATCGATAACTAATCTATGAAAATACAACTCTGTAATCACATGTTTAATCACTTGTTATTCTTATTATTTCATTTCTCTTTGTATTAGTATATGTATTGTATTTATTCAACCTGTATGTAAATGAAAATTGAGAAATAAAATCACTTAGCATCGAGCTTTCGAACTGGAAACATCGCCTCGGCTAATTCATTTTATTTAAATAAAAACACAGCTAACCCTTGTGGACTTGTGCCCTTGTGGACGTTGTGAGCCAGCTATTACCGAAGCTGACCAAGTGTCTCTTCTGGAGCAGGCTTTAAATCATTTTAATCATTTATAAATTAGCTCCCCGCTACATTGGCGCCCAACGAAAAATTTTTTAGAGAAAATTAAATAAATTTTTTCTAATTCACATTGCTGCTTTGTCGAACCTTTTGGTGTTTTACATACATATGCACGTGTGTTGTTTTTGCACATATTGTCGCTGTCCAACAATTTTGCAACGGAAAGCTACTGTTTGATATACGTGTGTATTGTTGTTGTGAATATTAACCTGCGTTCCGGCTGTAGCAATACTTTACCCTTCATATACGTTCGTTTTGTTGTTGTATGTATCAAACCTGCGTAGCAGCTGTATATACATATTTGCTGTTTGATATACGTGTGTGTTGTTGCTGTGACAAAATTTTAGCTGCGTAAAAACTGCGTTTAAAATAATTTTAAAATTAAATTGTGAACAATTGTAACGGTATCACAATATACCTACATACATAGGTACCGTTTGTTATTCTTACTGTTTTTTAAGTTTTGACAGAGTAATAACTACTGCAGGAATATTAAAGATTAACATTGCTGTTGTTGTACAAAATTTAAATACAATTGAAAATATTTTGTGCATTGTTTGTATGGTGCTGTTTTGCTCTCTGTATTTTTCTGTGTTATTAAGAGATTTTAATTGTTGGTAATTACATTCGTAAGAGTATTGCAACATTTTATTTTGATAAATAAAAATGCCTAGAGTCACAATGAATTCACAAAATTCTAACAATACCACAACAAATCAAAATATAAGTGTTCCAGTCAGAGGTGCCAACTCTTCCACGTCTACCGTTTCTGGAGTAAGTGCTGTGCCAGGCAATCCTGCTCAAAATCCACTGGTACACGAAACAAATCAATACCAAAATAATGCTGGATTTAATTCCCAAATGGTAACTTTTACTCAACGTCAGTTTTCAGACCTACTAGGAAACTTTAATGCTAGACCACAATACAAGTCAACATTTAGTAATTGCAGTGCAAGATTTAATGGGGGTCGAAATACTACAAAAGTAGAAGATTTTATCGCTACTATTCTTGTTTTTAAAGAAGCTGAAAATATCTCAGACTCGTTTGCCCTTTTAAGTCTGCCTCTTCTTCTAGAAGGCTATGCATCAACATGGTGGCAAGGTATAAAGCACGAGGCGCAAACATTTGAAGAAGCTATTACACTTCTTAAAAACGCTTTCTCGCCACCGAAACCTGATTGGAGAATCTTTTCAGAAATATTTCAGGATAAACAAAAAGTAAATGAAACAACTGATAGTTTTGTTTGTAGAAAGAGACAATTGTTTGCACAACTTAAAGATAGGCTACCAGAAAAAACTATAATTAATATGATTTTCTCCCAAATAAGTGTGCAAATTCGTGAAAGAATCAACAGAGATAGCATCGAATCTTTTCAAGATCTATTAGGCAAAGCTCGAGAAATAGAACTATTTTTCAGTGAAAATAATGAAACCGTTAACAAAAGCACAGAACGAAAAGAAAAACCTGCATTACGATGTACGTATTGCAGAAAGAAAAACCATTCGGCAGAAGATTGCTATAAAAGAATTGAGCAAGAACGAAAAGGTAAAACAATTGAAGCCAAATTGAGCTGTTATGGGTGTGGTGCTCCTGGATACTATAGATCTAATTGTCCAACCTGTAACAATAAAAATGGGAAAATCATGGAAAGTCCAAAGGAATTAGATTTCAACAGTATTTACACTACAATAGTTGGTAGGAATGTCCCCACTGTAAACATAAATGTTAATGGGTTAAACGGAGAAGCCTATATGGACACAGCCGCAAGAACAAGTGTTGCAGGATATTCTCTCTTTCAAAAATTAAAAGAAAAGGGAGTATTATTTCAAAAAGTTTTGGCGGAAATAACATTAGCAGATGGCTCTATTACTAAGGACACGGTACTGTCAACCATAGTACATATAAGCATTGGAAAGCGTTTAAAACGTATAAGATTTATTTGCTTGCCAAAAGCCCAAAACAACCGAACTTTACTAGGCATAGACTTTTTGGAGCAGATTGGAATCGTAATGGATTTGGCCCAAAGAACATGGCACTTTAAAGATGATCCACAAAACATATTTGAGTTTGAAAATAAACCATTTAAGGAATCTGGAAAAGTATCCATAAGCCAAACCGTAATTAATGAACAAACGAAAACTCCGAAGCGAAAAGAAGCCGTAGATGATTTTTTGACATGGTTCGTTGAAATAAATAAAACTCCAAACAGAACATCGCCAATGAAATTTGAATACTCACCTAATGGCATTGAGAAGATTTTTGCAGATTGTCTACCAGACACATATGAAGCTCCTCAATTATCCAGTTTATTCCCTCCGCTGAAAAAAATTAAATTGAACCAACAATCACCAACGATCCGATATTTTCAATTAAACTCTATAGATGTTCGTTTAAGGAGTAATGAAGCCCCTAATCTTACAAAAGCCCAGAAAGAGAAAATTGAACTACTTCTAAATGAAAAAAAAGAAATTTTTGAAAATATATCTGAACCGATAAAAGGTGTCGAACACGTCATTAATACAGGAGACCATGCGCCTATATCAACTGCGCCGTATCGCCTTTCTCCTGCTATGAAGATTAAAATACGTAAAGAACTTGATAATATGTTGGCGGAAAAAGTTATTGAAGAAACCGAGTCCCCGTGGGCGTTCCCAGTGGTACTTATACCTAAAAAAGATGAAAGTACAAGGCTTTGTGTAGACTACAGGCGTCTCAATGCAATAACAGTGACGGATACTTACCCACTGCCAAGGATAGATGACGTCTTACATGCTGCAAAAACCTCACCTTTCATGACAACGTTGGACTTAAAGTCAGGGTATTGGCAAATTAAGGTCGCCGATAACGATAAGCCAAAAACGGCTTTTACTACGCCTTGTGGAATCTTTGTTTTTAACCGTATGCCATTTGGTCTAAAAAACGCACCGGCAACATTTCAGCGAATTATTGATAAATTCCGGTTGAGTTTGCCTAACGTTCTTATATTAGCATACCTGGACGACATCATTATTTGTTCTAAAGATTTCGAATCGCATTTGAATGATCTCAAGCAAACTTTTACGAAATTGAGAATGCTTGGTTTTCACTTGAACAGAGATAAATGCTTTATTTGTAAGCCAGAGGTCAAGTATTTGGGCCACATTTTAACAACAGACGGTCTTAAAATAGATCCGGAGAAAACGTTGGCAATTCTTGAACGCCCAGAGCCTAAAAATTTAAAACAATTAATGTCTTTTCTTCAAAGCTGTTCATGGTTTCGTAGGTTTATTCCTAATTTTGCACAAGTGTCAAAACCGTTGTCTAACCTTACTAGGAAGAAAACAGTTTGGAAATGGACATCAGAAGAACAAGGGTCGTTTGAAAAACTAAAAAGTCTTTTAGCTACTCCTCCTATTCTCCAGCAAGTAAAAGAAAACGAAATATTTTATCTTTACACAGATGCCAGTCAATATGCTTTAGGAGCTGTTTTGATGCAGGGGGAGGGTCATAATGAAAAGCCAATTGAGTATGCCAGTAGATTACTGCTTCCTGCAGAACGGAACTATTCTACCACAGAGAGAGAGGCGTTGGCAGTGGTATGGGCAGTACAAAAATTTAGAGGCTACATAGAGGGTGGTGAAGTTAAAGTACTTACCGACCATCAACCGTTAAGATGGCTTTTTACGTTGAAATCGCCCACAGGGAGATTAGCCCGTTGGTCCCTATTACTACAAAGCTACAATTTAAATTTTTCATACACTCCTGGTAAACAAAACATTATAGCCGATACATTGTCAAGACCACCTTGCGTGACTGAAAGCTGTAAAGAGACATGCGAGTGCAACCATATTGAAATAGATTTTCCTAGAAAGGGTGCTGAAGAATTTCGTAATACACAACTTGAAGATGACGAAATCAACAAAATAATTACGGCATTTGAAAACAATAATGAAAACGTAACGCGTTATACTGGTCGAGGATACATGATGGTCGATGGAATTTTATTTAGATACTGTTCAGAACAAGATTCAGAGAATGGACAGGTAGTTCTACCAAAATCTTTGCGTCAAGAAATTCTTTTTAAATACCATAACGATGAAATAGCTGGTCACTATGGTATCGATAAAACGACTAATCGCATTACTAGATTGTTTTACTGGCCTGGAATAAGAAGCGATATTGAAAAGTACGTAAAGTCATGCGAAGACTGTAAAAAATATAAATTATCAAACATGAAACCTATGGGATTACTTCAAACTGTAAGCAGTAACAAACGATTTGAGTCAATCGCAGTTGATTTGTTTGGACCCCTACCAAAAACAAAAGAAGGCTACCAGTGGATTTTAATTGTTGAAGACTTATGCAGTCGATGGGTTGAGTTATTTGCACTAAGAGAAGGATCTGCAGAAAATTGTGCCTTAACGTTGCTTAACGAAGTGATACTTAGATACGGCATTCCACGTCGGATTCATACTGATAACGGAACTCAGTTCATTTCAGCACTTATGCAAAAGTTAACGTTCTGTTTAAAAATAAAACAAACATTTACTCCTATTTATCATCCAGAAGCAAATCCGGTAGAAAGAAAAAACAGAGATTTAAAAACTCAGTTGTCAATTTGCGTAAAGAGAGAGCATACCAGATGGAGTTTAATGCTACCGTCAATAAGGTTTGCAATGAATACAGCAAAATGCAATAGCACTGGCTACACCGCAGCGTATTTGACATTTGGAAGAGAGTTGAGAACACCAACAGAAGTTCAATATGATTTCAAAGCAATTGTGAAAGCGGAAAACTTTATTCCACAGATAACTCCTCATTTATTACGTTTAGCAAACACTTTAGAATTCGCAAACGAAATGCAAGAGCAGATGCAGGATAAAAACAAAAACATATGCGATCGAAGTCGAAGACCACAAACAAACATAAATGTTGGTGACAAAGTTCTTGTGGCCACACACATCTTAAGTAACGCAAGCCAAAAAGTAACATCGAAGTTTACACCACGTCAAGATGGCCCATACGTTGTTATAGCTAAAAGCGGTTCATCCTGTTTTACGTTAGCAAGTGAAGAAAACCCTAAGGTGCCGTTAGCAACACACCACGTATCGGCACTAACTCCATATGAAGGCATCCCAACAAAACCGATATACCCTATACGAAAAAGAGGTCGTCCTAGAAAAGACGAAAATCAACCTTGTTCCAGTCAACACACTAATGTATGTATGCAACACAACAACAAGGAAGATACGACAAACACACCAAGTAAACAAAGAAGATCAGCACGTCTACAAAATCAAGAACCTAAGCCAGCGAAAGGAAGCGGTTGAACTACAAGTTGCTGTTACATAATCGGGACGATTTTATGCAACAGAGGGGGAGATTGTAGCGCGGCTTAATTAAGATGAATTTATGTATTTATATTTTATTATGGAATGTTAATTACTATTTTTGTATAATCAATTTTTTCTTTTAATTAAAACTTTTAGTTAGCGTTATAATAATCGGTAAAGTAATCGATAACTAATCTATGAAAATACAACTCTGTAATCACATGTTTAATCACTTGTTATTCTTATTATTTCATTTCTCTTTGTATTAGTATATGTATTGTATTTATTCAACCTGTATGTAAATGAAAATTGAGAAATAAAATCACTTAGCATCGAGCTTTCGAACTGGAAACATCGCCTCGGCTAATTCATTTTATTTAAATAAAAACACAGCTAACCCTTGTGGACTTGTGCCCTTGTGGACGTTGTGAGCCAGCTATTACCGAAGCTGACCAAGTGTCTCTTCTGGAGCAGGCTTTAAATCATTTTAATCATTTATAAATTAGCTCCCCGCTACAAATTAAAAAAAAATTTCAAAAATACAATGGGAAAGTTTTAATATTCAAATGGAATTGGCCAGAGGGGTGTTATGTTTACGCTACTTTACTCGATTTACTCGATTCTTTTGGAAATGGACAAGAAAAGGACAAGCTTCTTTGCTTAAGAAAATAAAGTTCTTAAGCTTAGAATTGTTTCTTTTCAACAAATAAGCTTTAATTTATGGTCTAGCAGTTAACCCAAACAAAAATAAACTCACAAGATCTACAGCAATATTTTAAACTTCAGACTGACACATTTTGGACTTTTGAAATCTCTTCTTGTACAATGCAAAGTTTCTGAGTATTGTCTCTGACTCGAAATGATAAAAGAAGTGATTAAAAACACCAATGCCAGAGTAAATAAAGCCACAGTAGCCTTCTACACTTTTCGTTTGTTTTTTGGCGCAAATTTCATTGGCTTAATATAGTCAAATGGATGTGAATGACAATAGTAGGTCCAAGATTTACTCAGGTTGGCCTTAGATTTTGGAGAAAATTGAGATAAGTTCTCATATAAAAAGACATATGCTCCTCATTAGGTTTGTTGGCTTCTACAGGGTGTCTGATGGCAGATCTATATTTTCAAGCGTAATAATCGACGCAAAATTTTTTAAAGGGCTTGAAAGATAAAATGAAAATGCGGATTTTATTCTTGAAGAGAATGTCATACAGATGCTCCACGCGCTGAAGTAAACTTGGTTCAATTGAGCTAATTTCTCGACTTATATTTTTCTTTAAAGCCAAAGGAGATTAAAGATTATCACTATTAACCCTCTCAGAAAATAATCCATCGGAGATATAGATAAGGCGAGCTTGGTTTTCATGGAATGTTCCAAAATTTACTGATCAGTTTTTTGGGGTTCCGAGGCAAATTCATCGAAGCTCTGGCTGTGTAGGCAGTCGCCCCACCCTGTTGAAATCACGTGCGGGAAGACTACGATAGTTGAGCTCACATGTTTGGCAAAAAGAATTCTGTAAAATGGTCCAATTATTTCGCACGTATATAAGGCACACCAAACAGTTACCCTAAGGCAATACAAAAATTTTTGATGTTTTGATCGAAGTTTGCGGGCTTGCGGAGACCAGTAACGGCAGTTTTGCTTGTTGTGGTAGACGTTTAAGTGAAACTGAGCTTCGTCGGTCAAAAAATAGGGACGGTGCGGAAACGCTCTAGCATTATTTCACAAAAATTTTTGCGTAAACCAAAGTCAATTTGCTTTAGATCTTAAACAATTTAACTTTTAAAGGAATGCAACTTTAGATCCTATTTTATTATTTCATAAAAAATCGCTCCTGAAAAACTCAGTAAGGCTGCTCTTTTGCATATTAAAAAGCGGGGATTTTCACGTAAACTGCTTTTTACCAGTGCAATGTTTTCGGGAGTCCTTGAAGAGCGGCCGTTGGACATTCATAGCTGAAGCTGAAGCGCGAAATTTTTGCACCTTTTAACAAATAAAATTTATACTCTGTTCATCACGTATTCACCTAATACCGAACTTTATACAAAATTGTTGGAGCGAACGCGCAACGCTCACCTGACCAATGCGACATCGTAAATGACAAATCCACACAATCAATATTTCCAATGTCGCAATTCTCTCTCTGCGTTTAATTCTACTAAAAAACCGTCAGCTGGTTCTTCACATAAGGAAAATTTACTAAAAAGTTCATCCTCCCACTCATCGTTATCCCTAGATATTTAACCTGAGAAACATATCTGATACTTACGACTTCAGACCAAAGGAAGGTGAAAGGGCAGACAAGCATTGCTCTTTTTCACTCTGGAAGTGATTCTGAGTCATCCAGTATATTTAAACATAGGTCTCAGACTGTTTTTTTCCACTGCCCCATATGTATGTGGTGTGGGTATTAAATAACTCATATTTTTATTTTTGAAGCATCCTTTGTTTAAAAAAAGAGATTTTTGCATTTGTTAAGTCGTCTACTTATTTTCAAAGCCAAACGATAAATTTCATTTTTAAGTTCAAAAATAAAATTACAAAATTATTACATCAAATTGCATAGTAAATACTTACAAAGACTTTTATTCTTTTAGTTTAGAATATTTTTTTACCAAAAAAGAGAATGTTCTGCATATAACACACATACACCCACTTCTCAATTTTCTGTTTAACTTGTTCTTACTTCATCTTTTTCTTTGATAAAATAATGTGGCGTCATGTTTTCCAAAATTGTTACTCCCATCAAAATTGTTTAAATAATTTGTTTACTTTATGATTATTTTTCATTTTTTTATTCTTATTTGATATTCTTTTTAAACTAAAATTTAATTTTTCGAACGAATGGGCAAATGCGATTATTGGCATCTTCATAAAAACTTAAAAAAATATAATCTCATCCATTTAGCTGTTTCATCTACTTTAAATAAAAAAAGTGTTTATTGGTTTAGTGTTTCCAACAATGGAAAAATTCACAAAAGGCAAATCAGATGGTTTTCAGATTTTTTGTATTTATTTAAAAAGGGCAACAGCAATTCAATAAAAGATGTGAATTTAATCTGATCTGATTAACCGTATGCTTCCTTTACACTTGATATCATTTTTAGTTCGAGTGCATTTGCTGGTGCTTTGCATTTATGTCAGTCGATTTTGTTTTTGCCAGTCATTTTTTATTTGTCTTAATTGGCAGCTTAACAGTAAAATAAAAATTGTTTCGCGTTTAAAGCCAAAATCGTTCAAGTTTTTTGGGGAATTTAAATCGACAAAAATAAATCGACATTAACAAAATACTACTGAATTATAACACAAACATGCTTAAATGAAAAAAAGCAAATATTTGTGTGTATTGATGCATACTCACATACATATATGCACAAGGATTACACAGTTTAATGGAAAATATGACTCAAAAGTGAAAATGCTCAAGATTATTATTATGGTCTATATTTTTAAAGTCGGAATATCGAATGCCAAATTAAAAAAAGAAAAAAAGTTCCATAGATTTTTCTAAATTCGTATTAAAGTTAATGTTTTACCTAAAATGCATATTTTTGTTAAGGTTTACATTGTTCTGCTTTAAGATGGGCAGGATGCTATATTGTTGCTTTACCTAATTACTTTAATTGACCAAAGTTCGCGCTTGGAAACTTGCCTTTTTATCCAGCTGAAAGCTTCATAGAAAGAGGCTCAAACTTTTTTAAGTTTAAATCCATTGCTGCTGGCTGAAGACAAGGGTTCTATATAGTATGGGTTTTTGAAACTCTTGACTGTATGTGTGGATCTCAGGTAAAGCTGAAGAGTTTTACATATTACAGAAGAAAACTAAAGAAAACAAAGAACCTCTCAAAGTTTTAAGAAACATGCAAAAAAAATTTTACTTGAGAAAAGTAAGTGCGAAAAAATGTTAGGTTAGGTTGCGAAGAATAGGGGCAAGTTCCACTTGCCACCTCCACCCAGAGGTTTTAAGGCCCATTGTGAGTCCTTTTAGAAGAGTCAAGAAGAGGGCAAGAGTGCCGTCCGCAAGAAGTCTAAGAAAGTCAGAAATTTTAGGCACTGAATCACCAATCTGCCCTGCCACCGAACCCCCTTGATATTCCCAAGCCCACATCCAGGGTCCTCATCAAGTCCGCCTATGAACTGCCCTCCCAACCATCTTTGTCGGCGGATCCACAGGCCAGGGCAGTGGCAGACAATGTGTTCCACCTTATCCCCGAATAACCTGCAGAAATCTGGAGAATTCCTGATCGTCATACTCCTCACATCGCAGTGTCCCATGAGAGTCCCAATATTACAACTCAGAACCCTCCTGCTTTTCTTCAGCAGCAGATCAGCACCCAGCCTGTCCAGATTGGGTCTTAAAAGTCTAGAGATCCTGCAATCAGACCTGTTCCTCCAGGTTTAATACAGCTTGTCTATTATCCAAGTCTCTATCAGCCCATAATAGAAACCAAGTGGTGGCCTCACCGGCTCCCGACCAAATCCAATATCCCGGGCCGATCCTTTTCTTGTTAGTTCATTGCCAATCTCATTTCCAAAAACATCACAATGACCCTGAACCCAACAGAGTCCAAACCTGCGTGTCACCATGAATACCTTAAGATCATGTCAGCAGTCCTCGCCGAGTCTATACCTGATATACTGTCCCACTAGGGCATTAATCCCTCCCTGATTGCCAACGTAGATTGTCACGTCCCCTCTCCCATCCGCATTCTCTCCTACCGATTTCACGGCCTCCGCCACCGACAGAATTTCAGCCTGAAAAACGCTGCACTCTTTCGAAAGTTCGTAGGGCATTTGTGCTCCCGTGTTCATTATATAAATACCAGCCCTTGTGCCTGCCTCCATCTTTGATCCGTCAGCAAAGAATGCACACCCGCATAAAGCTTCTTTAATCTTTTCCATGCCTCTCTATCCGGAAACAGTACTTGGGACAGGATCCCAAGATCCATCCCATCTGACCGCCCTAGGAGTATACCACCCCTTTTCTTGTATATAAGTAAGTAAAAACTAAAAATTAGAATTTCTTCGTACCGTGTTTGGAGTCGATAACTATCGAATTTTTTAAGCAGAATCTTCACAAAAATTTAACGTTTTTACGTATGATGCTACTTCTGGGGCTACTTTTTAATAGGGTTAGGTAAATCAGTTATTTAACTTCATTGCTGTTAACAACCTCGTTCTTTTTTTTTTTTTTTTGACAACCCACTTTTTATTTTGTATGGGGCTTGAAGGCGATATGAACAAGATTGTTTGCAGAAACAGGCTAAAGTTGTACCATTTTTTGAGATATTTTATATAAACAATTTGATAAAAACTTTACATTTGTATAGGGACTTCTATCTAACGAATTTTTTTCAAATGTAGGCATTGTCCCACATTTACTTTTTGAAGGAATTTTAAAGCTTATAGCTATTTTAGTTTTTATAACATATCAAAAATTTCATAAAAACTGCTGGCTTATTTGGAGGCAACTGCTGCCCCTCCTCTTTTCTAAATGTTTCTTTTTTTCAGTGGATAGTTTTTAAAATTTCTCAGATTAAGCGCATGAAAACTTTTCAAGCTTTTGGAGAGTTCCATAACTTGCCGACAATTCAAAAAGGGAAGCCACTGAAGTTGTTCACCAATAATAGGGGCTTGTGTACCTTAAGGGAATATATTAGCTCCAATTCTGTACTTGATTTACACAGCTGATATGCCAACCAACAGTTTAACGCACACGTTTACATTTGCTAATTATACCGCTTTCCTCAGTATTTATAAAGACCCTAAAGAGGCTTCGAGCCAACTGCAAGAACACGTAATCCGGGTAAAAAAATGGGCAAAATTATAGGGTATTAAAATAAATGAACAAAAATGCACCCACGTGACTTTTACTTTACGCAAGGAAACGAGCCCCCCAATTCTTATTAACAACCAAACGGTGCCTCAACGAATTGAGACAAAATATCTTGCACGCTACAGTCATTTGAATAGAAGGAGTACTGTTGCACTTTGACAAAACCTTTATAAATATTTTATACTTTTATTTGAAAACTTAAATTTTAGTCTGGCACTGGCTGGATTAATTTAAATTATTTAGCTTTAAGATTTTAATACTTATTGTTAGTTCGCCAAAGGCGAAGATTCAATAATAAAAAATGTGGAAAAAAATGTATGCAATTATAGGGGGGAAAAAACCTTTACATAGGTCGTTGCTTTAAAAACTATGTACAGAGTTATGTGATAGCCAACATATACATAGATTTGGTCCTAAAAAAAGGTTTGTTTTAGGTATTTAGCTTATATGTCACTCTTAAGTAAACCGTATTCACAATTTTTTTTTTGTTGGTTTTTTGATGTATTTCTGGATATTTTTGTTTATTTTTTTTTTATTCCCAGTATGTAAGTTAAGATGGTCTGAAACAATTTTAAAAATTTTATTGAGGGTTTACCGATGATTTGGTGTAAGATCCAATGAAATGCATATAGACATACTTAAGCAAACAACAAACCAAATAAATAAAAAAATTAATGTTATTGGACAAGATTTTATTTTTATTGTTTTGCTTATTTTGTTTGAAATAAAAATCATATAATAAATAATTAAGGATCTAATAAAATATTTTGTATAAAAACTCTCATTTAAAACAAATAGTTATTATTTTTTAACTCAAAAATTTTTGTTATTCACTTTTTTCAAAAAAAATTACCATTAGCCCATATAAAAACAGCTGTATAAGCTTAAAAATTGTTTTACTCCAATTTTTTTTCCAGTTTTTTTTTTTATATAAGAAAAAAATTCTAAGTTACCATTTATTATGTTTACAGTACGCCGTCCATTTCAAAACAAATATCATTCATACGCACAGCTGACTCCCTTAGTATTAAATATTACTCATACGCTCTTATATATAAAGAGAAATGAGAAAAGAGAAAAAGTAAAAATCACAATTAAAATATTTATTTTTATATAAATATATTGTTGCTCTTTTACGTTTAATTATCATTTCCATTGTCAAATTTTTATTTCCCTACATTTCCACTGCTTATCAATACCATAACAATTTCCGTATTTAATGTTCAATAACAACAACGACAAAATAAATTAAATTTTATTGTTGGTAATTACCACGAATTTATTCTCATTTGTTAAATGTTATCAAATATTTTATCGCTATAACACAAAATTTTAGGTATCTTTTGTGTACTCTTGTTATAAAGTAGTAGCCTTAAAACTAAATTAAATAACATTTAAATTAAAAAGCTTTTTAATAATACCAAAACATCTAGCAAAGTGGGATATAAAATCAAATAACAAAAGTCAAACAAGTAGCATAAGTCTTTGGCATTTAAAGTTAAATGCAAAAACGAAAGCAATTGTAATAAATAACATTTATAGTCAGGTTTTATGATTGTCGCGTGAGAGAACACATTACGAAATTAAGTGCAAATTGGTTTAAGGTGGAGATAATTATATTAAAAATATTTTTTTTCTTATTTAAAAAACTCAAATTAAAAATTTAATTTTTAAATGAAGTACGAAATTTTCTGGTAAAATCTTAATGGTGTTTGGGGTTTTCTAAAATTTAGGCTGTATATTCATAAAGAGCGACACAAGCTGAGATTTTTTTATGAAAACTTAAATGGAATGGTGGAAAGCAAAAAGTGTTAGATCATAGCACTTGCCTTCTTAACACAAAAACATAAGCATACCAACCTTAAAGATACGAAGGCACTTGCCAATGATATATTTATATTTGAAGGAATTGTTTTGCTGACTGACTAAACCATTATCGTTTTGCCCATTTAGATCGCAGGTACGTCTTCCAATAAATAAATTCAATATAATGGGATTTTGAGAAACTTGAACCGAAACGGCATAGGAATTGACTAAAGAGAAACGACTTGACATTTTGATAACTTCTAACCCAAACACGATAAAAAAAATTAAAAAGTATTGAATTCTACTCAAAAATTAAACCAACCGTTGTTAATGGATGCTTAAATCCGCTTTTAATTTTTTAATCAACAAGATGGCATATTATTAAAATTGCGTTCGACCGGCCCGAAAAAAGATTAATAAAGTTTAAATACTTTTTTAGCTTGAGCCCTAAAAAGTAGAAAGTAAAAGTTACATTTTGCTATGTTCATTTTTAAACTTTTAAAAATTTCAAGCTAATAAATATAAAAACAAATTTGAGTTCAGACCGACAGTTTCCCTTTTTTTTAAACTCTAGACCTTTTACTGTAAACGAAGAAAAATAGCTGTTTTTTGCTACATTTAAAATACTCCTGAGACAGTACAGATAACAACATTATTTTAATTGCATTTGAAAGATCTTAGAAAAGCTTAAACCGTTTTTGGTACTTTTTTAAAATTTTGTAATACCTTGCATAAAAAATATTTAACATTTTATGTCTTGGTACTTTCAAGTTATTTTGGACAGTTTTAAAGGTTATGCGTTTAGAAATATAAAACAAAGAGCATTTATAAGTACTTCTTTCTCGACATGAAATTAAATTTTTTGAGCCTAGCCCATATTGAGCTGAAAAGAATTGAGTTAACAAAGAGTACTTTTTCCCATTATTGGTACTATTTTTCATTTTTTTAGGGCTATGAGTACAAAAATTTAGGAGCACAATTCTCTCAATCTCCGATTGAGTTCGATAGTCATGTACCTTAAATACGAAGTTCTTTTTCAAAATGTTTAGTACTTTTTTGCATTTGCTCTAACTAATAGTCTTGAAATGTAAAATTAAGGATTTTTAACACAGATTATGTTCAAAAGTCAATCAGGATATTGAAAAAAGTATTTTTTTCAGTTTTTTGTGCTTTTTAATTTTTATTTGGTTGTGGGTCTTAAACAATTAAAAGTTATACTACCCCTAATTAAGGCCAAAAGTCAATCAAGTGTAAAAAAATAGTTTTTAATATTTTTGGTTGTTTTTTTTGTATTTTTGAAGATTTAAATTAGAGATATATGAAAAAGAGATAAGTAAAAAGTATTTTTTTATACTTTCGATGCTCCATTGCATTTTTTTTAATAAATAAGGTAGTCATAGGTGGTCAAACCCGACCTTATTCTACTCTACGCCACATTTGGTCTTTTATGAAGTACCATATTATGCACAAAATGTACGTTAGCTTACGATAGTTTTTGTTAGTTCCGTTAACATGATGTTCAGAAAAACACCACGAATTGGTGGCATTTTCAACCATAAACCAGTTTTCACATAATTTGTCGATTTCATGGCTATTTTAAGAAGATAAGACTAAATGTTTGCCGTGAGTTGGACTTATATGGGACCCATATTATTCTAGGAAAATAATGTAAAAGTTAAAATTCAAAATAAAACCATGCTATAGATATACATACAAAAAAATTTGTGGGGGTAAAGACGTTTTTAAGGAACTTGGGGCAGCTAAAGCCCAATTGCCTACTCTGGGCAGAAAATTGTATTACGGTTAGGCCATGAAATGAATCGATCATATCGGTATCCAGTATAACAGTTGGTGGCATAAAGTGACAAAAAAATTTGTGACGATAGATTAATTTCTGCGGTTGCTTAGGCCCATAATGTCTATTACGGGCAAAAATTTGTATAAGGCTGTTAAAAGAATGAACCAAACAGTGCCAACAAACAACCGATAGCTACTACAAAGAACAAGTTTTGTGGCATTTCCAAAAAAACTTATCTTTGCCGGACTTAATAAAAATATTTTCAAACCTTGCACCGTGTACACCGTGTTCACAAGAATACGTGAGCATCAAGCCGGTTAACGGATAGGCAGACGGAAGGATGGATAGATAGATTGATAGACGAGTGGATGGGTGTATGGATTGGCGAAAGGAAGGAAGCCTTTAATCGACTTAGGAATTGAAGACCATAATTTTGGACGTAATAAAATCTGAACAAATGCATAATATATTTACTAAGTAATCAATGTGGGTACACTTAAAAAATTATTACAGTAACTGACTGTAAGTTATTTAGGAAGTATTCCGTAAAGTTGTTTTTAAATGAAAAAATTAAATTTGAATACAATATTTTTTTAACTGGTTTGAAGGGTTATTCAAAGCCTCAAATAAACAAAAATACTGATTTTCAGTTGAAGTTATTTTTGTCAGTTATTTTTTTAAAGTATTTAAATTTGTTATTTTTTTTCTAATACTTTGTGTTTTGCTGTAAATGACAGAAAACCTAGTTCATTTTAAACGAAAATGTCAGTAACTTTTTGATGTCTGGATTTAAATGAAATATTTTGTTAATTTTAATGAATATCTTGTTGGACGGTTTTTAAATGAATATCCAGTTATTTTAAATACCATTTCCAGTTGATTTTACATTAATAATTTTTTGAGTGTATAAAAAAATGACACAGAAAATTATGAAAATTTAACCTTTGAAATTCGTAGTCGGTTTTTGTATTTATTACTGTAGATTAGTTAAAACTGACTGACGGAGTAGCGAGCTTACTGGCTTGTTAAGCATTTTTTTAAGTAAAAGCTTTTTAAACATGTGTCCTAAAACAATAAGGCAGGTAAAGTAAGACAAAATTTAAAACAGGGGCCCTCAAAGACCTTAAATTTTGCCGGGAATATACCTAAGCCATTAATGAGCCTGCTGAAAGCTTCTAGCTAGGAAAAAGCATATTTTGTAGAAGTTCACAAAAAATTTGGTAATGCAGAAGAATTCCTTCAACTTTTTCCATTCCACAGCTCTTACGTAAGTCAAATCTTGCAAACTTTCAGGCATAAATAATTTGGTTTTGGCCTGTATAAAATCCAAACAATGACACAGCAAATATTTCATCGTTTTGGTATCCTCCCTACGTGCTTTGTAGTCGCTGCTCTTCAAAGCCGATTGAAGTGTGCTCGTAAATTCAAGTGGCCCTGCAGTACACCTATCTTCTTTCTTAGATAAGGTTTCCAAAGTATTTAAGTGCCCCAAGTACTGACCTTGTTTGTATCAAACTAAAGTATTTTCGTCATTTTTTCAACTGATAGCAGAAAATTAAAAAAAAATGTTATTAAATTAGCGACAAATCGGCCCAAGATATATTTTTATAGTCTTTATATTCATCAATAGGATGATGAAAGTTCAATCAAATGGATGTCTATATATTTATGTGGTTTTTATTTTTTAACGTCAACTGCTTTTCTTTTTTGCTGTTCAAGCAAGTCAAAAAAATTCAATCATTCATAGTAACCATTCCACAGTTCGCTGAAAATTCTGCAGTCGATTTAAATATTTCTGGTGCAACAACATTTTCCCGGGGTGGAGTGCACCTTTACGGATTACCAAAGATGATTAGAGGAACAAAAAATTTTAGAATAGAAGAAAGTGAACAAAAGCTTCTCATCTAAACGATTAAGTTTATATTTTTAAAGTACTTTTTTAATCTTTGCTCAGCTCACTCCATTGCAAAAACAATAAACTTAGTTAAGTGTAAAGAGATACGTTGGAATTAAAATTGGGCAAAACATTCACTCTTAACACTTGCATTATCATGGTTTCTATTAAAAAACAAAAGTGTCAAAATTGCAGTGCAGTATTTAATTGCGATACGATGGAGATATTTTAATTTGTGCAAGGCCCATTGAAGTTTAATTACCCATAAAAATTCATGAATTGCTACGGAGAAGAAACAAGCATGTTGGTTATTTTTCGCAGTTTAATTTTAAGCAAAAAAGAATCGAAATTTATTTGTGTTAATGGTAAAAGGGAATAACAGTAATAAATAGAAGTCATGAAGAAATTGAAAAATTCAACGAAGTTTGTCTTGTGTTTTTATGTGCCCTAACAAATACCTTAAAGAAAATATTTTGCAGCACATAGCGTTGTTAATCTTAAGGCACTATGAATTATTGTATTTGCTAAGCAAATTTTATTCTCAAAATAAATTTTTATTCAAAAAATTAAAAAATTATGCTGATATGTAATAATCACATAACCAAGTTATGTCCTTTTTATACTACATCTTCTAGCCACACAAGTTTTAACGACACCCACATGTCACATAAAATATGACCAGACTCATGATAGTTGATGCCTTTTCGTTATTATCATTTTAATGTTGTATGAGTGAATTTATGTACATGTATATGAATGTTAAAACTAACTACTATGAAAGCAATAATTGTTCTACCAAAATTCAGTTTCAGCAAACACAGACTGACAGTTGCGCACTTGTCATCACTCTTAAATATAATTTAAATTTTCACACCATTATCATGGTCTCTTGTCATTTTTGGATGCTTAAGCCTCTTAATGGACAATGAAAATTGAGATGTGGTTTTTTAATTAACAAGAAGAAATGTGTCTCACACATCCTTCCTCTTCTAATCATTTCGAATGAAAGACAAACCTCAAGAAGTTAAGTAAAATTTATGGTTGATTTTGAATACAAAGTACTTAATTTATTTAAAGCACTCTAAACTAAAGTGTTTTTGTTTGATGTTTTCTTGCGGTTTTGAATAACAAACTCACACTTTTTCGAGTGGTATTCTGACCTAGAACTTTTCATATTATTGCAAAATAAAAATATGCAAATGAGAATGCTATAGTTGGTCAAGCCGACCATATTATACCATACAACACATTGGCATTGGGGTTATATTAAAAACTGTTCTGTTTATATTTTTGCTTAGTATAGTAGTTGGTATCATAAAGTAAGAAACATATTCAAAATTTTGTCAAAATAAAGTAATACTCAAACTATTTATACCCCAAAATTTTTATTCTATAAAGACTTTTGTGCGGTGGATATGCCAAAAAAATTAACTGATCAAAGAACAAGCTTTGTTTCAGAGCCAAAAAAAACTTATCTGTGCAATACTTCATCAATTTTTTTTCAAAATTGCAACTTGTACTTTTAATAGCACATGAGTCTTTGTCACATTTCGGACTCAGGACTCATTTCAGGAAGGGATTCTGAGTTGATCGGTATACTTGAAGCTAAATCTCAGAACATATTTTTAGGCGTTGCAAACATCCGCAAAAACGCATTATGCCGCTTCCACTTATGTTAAGAGTTCATAGGTTTGGCAAAAAGAATTCGGAGATCATACGTTGACAATATTCACCATTGGCATTTGTCGCCTGACATCGAGCATTTTCAAAAAAAGTGTTCCAATTATCTCACGCTTGGATAAGGCACACCAAACAATTACCCTGGAGCAATGCAATTGTTTTCAATGTTTCAATCAAGGGTTGTGGGTTCTTGGAAACCAGTAACGGCAGTTTTGTTTGTTAACGTGGCAGTCCAGGTAAAAATAAATCTTGTTCCTCCAAAGAAATGGCATTTCGGTGCGAAAACGCTCCAACATCGTTTCACAAAAATTTTTGCATAAATCAAAGTCACTTCCTTTCAGTTTTTAAACGATTTGAATTAAAAAAAAAATGGAGCTTTAGATCTTTTTTTAAATTTCATGAATAATCACTCTTGGAAGTCCCAGTGAGGCTGCTCTTTTGCATATTTGAAAGTCGTGGATTTTAACGTAAACTGCTTTTAACCAGTTCAATGTTTTCGGGAGTCATTGAAGATCATCTAGGTTCTAACAATGATACATTCCCAGCCGAAGCAGTTGCAGGGAATCTTAGCACCCATGAACAAATTAAATTTATACTCTATCGTCACGTATTCTTGGAATACCGATCTTTGAATTAAATTGTCAACGAACAATTACGTAGGAATCATTCAATCGGCCGCTCAAAACGCTTGCTTCAACACTCGGTAAGTACAATTACAGCAGAGTTTTCTTCGCCGCCATTAAACAACTTTTGCCTAAAAAAGAATACCTGAAAGAGAATAATAAAACCATAAATGAAAAATATATAAACAAACTCAAAAATTCGCTGAAGGCACATAGAACAGCATCACATATATTATCTTTGGAAAGTCTAGACATGGCTTCTCAAGTACAACATTAACTATGGCGAAAAGTCAAAAACTTTATAATGCTCTTATCACAAAATCACCATTGCGTATCCAAGGAAAATCCCGAGCAACAAATTACAAAAATTAGGGTGATGTTTACTCAAGCGCTTTAAAAACATGTTCACTTTTCAAACATGTAATAACATGAGTGGTGGGCTGTAGTGCAAGACAGCTTGCAGGAATATAAATGCCTTGTACAGCAAAGAAAATGATAGACTTTATATGTCTTTATACGCTAATACATATAGAAGTTTGACTTGGGAAAAATTATTGTTTAAATAATCGTACAAGTTATAAGAAAACCGTTGAAAGAAAAATACATTTCCGAGCACGTGTCCTTGATATCTCTTAAGATTTTTACAAAGCATAACATTAAGTCGTGCTTGGTATACTAAACCTGAACTTGCCAGTGAGTTAATTACTTTAATTTTTAGAAAATAACACTGCTTTTCGAAAGTTCATGATTAGGCTATTAAAGCCATCTCCAACCCATGCATACAAAGCTATTTGTTGATGATACTGCTTTTATCAGTACTTATGATGATCCTAAGGAAGCTTTGAACCAATTATAGAATTATTTTGTCAAAAGACTATGCAAAGCTTAGGTTATTAAAAATTTAATGAAAATAAATATATCGGCGTAGCTCTTATTTTACGCAAAGAGTTTTACTTTTTAATCCTTGTTTATACCAATTTTATGCTTTATCAAGAATTTCGTTCTTGAATTTATCCAAAAACCTACTTCAAATTTTTAAGAACGATTCGTATTTAGGTTTTCATAAATAAAATCCATGTGGGGATTACTTTTAAAAAATCAAGCAGAAAAAACTTGTTGTTTTTGAATATGTTTTAGCATTTAAAAACAAAGTGTCTCGGTGGCCAGGATGGTAGCGAGCTGGTGTTTAGCTTAAAGAGTCCCAGGTCCAAATCGCTAAGTATAGGAAAAAATTTTAATTTAAAAATTATCAATATTAAAACAAAAATAATATATAAAACGATTCTTTTTAAGTAAATATCCATTAGTAAAAAAAAAATAATTTTCATCACGTTTAGGCTTAAATCAATCTTTTTAAATTTGCATCAAGTACGGTTTCGAACTAAAATGAATCTTTGCTTATGGCCTAGGTGTGGCGAAACGTAAGAAATTTGTACTAGAGAAATCGTACTTGGTTTAAGAAAATCTGCACTCCCTGCACAAACTGCTACATCTTGATTTAAGTAAAAATTTCTGTTTTTATTTGTTTAGAAGTAAATTCAAGTCCACTCGTTAGCCCGTTACATTATACAAGATAAAGGATACACTTGTTTGAAGAAAAGGAACAATGTTTATAACAAATGAAAATCCCGGAATTGATATTGACATTAATTTTAGTCTTGCTTAAGTGCTAATTTATGAAAATATGAATTGGGTAATAAAAACTTTCAAAATTTTTTAAAATTAACGGGATATCAAATCTGTATTGTCAACTAGAAAAGCGCCTTCTTCAAATTATACATCTTCTATAACCCGTTTCCATATTAATATTGCCTTAAAGAATTAAAACTTGCAAGTTATTTTGAATAAATAAAGATTTTCCATCAAATAACTTAATAATTTTAAATGCAGAGTAAATTTAATTCAACATTTTTATTTGTAGAATTAAAACTCTTATTTATTTATTCAAATATTTTACTTTTCAAGGTCTTAAATGCTTCATAAAGAAAACTTTTTACACGAAATGTTAACATCCTATAATGCTGTCTAATTTGTAGAACAAATATTTAGTTTCTGTTTTAGCAACAAGAAACTTTGTCTTTATGTTGTTGTAATTGTTCTTCAATTTGACAACTTCTTAATAATAATTTTCCAAGAATTCATACCTGAGTAATTTTTGATTCATAAAGTACCTTTTAGTAGTTTTGAATATAACTCCTAACTTGTTTATGTTCAGAGATGATTTAACAATTTTTTTAGTATTGAAAAGTATTTTATTTACTTATTTATGAAATTAGTTACTATATAGTTTTACGTATTTCATTCATTCTAAATATAATCATTTATATATGTTAAATGATTATATATATATGTTTATATATTTATTTGCAAAAAAAATATATTTAACTTCAGACTAGCAATTAGCCCGGTTCTATGCTAGGCCCAAAGAAGTTCAAGTTTCCTCTAAATACTGTTTTCTAATTCACAATTTTTTATTAAAACCTCCATCAATTTTTCATAATTTCATCCTTTTCTTAAATTTATAAATTTTTATTAACCCCCTTATTTCCTAAAACGCAACGCCCTAAAAAAAAACAAAATGCATGGAAAAGTTTTTAATATCTTAATTTTTTCCATACAATTGTTGCGTTATTATGCGTTGCGTTTTACGTAATTAGACCCTAAGTGTGTTTAAAAAATAATATGGAAAAAAAAAATATTTTTTTTAATTTCTATATTAGTTAAGCTTACATGTAGCATCAAGCCTTTAATACTGGTGAGTGACGTTTATTAAAAACATGCCATTTTTAGCCAACTTTTTAATTTGAATAAAATACATTAAAAGGAATAGATATTCTCACTAACAGTGCCCTAAAGATTTTAAACAAATAAAAAAGAAACGTTTTTCAAATCTATTGGAAAGAATCACGCACTTAAACTTCTCTAAACTTATATTTATTATCTATCAAAAAGAAAACACACAATTTAAAACAGACAAAAGAAAACTCAAAGTTATAAAAAAAATTTTTCTTAAACATTTCACACTTCACACTTCAATGATTGTTTATTTAAGAGTTAAATCGTTTAAGAAAATGTGGTTTATGCATCAGTTTTCGGAAGCGTCTTTAAACTAAGCCAAATGGAAAATAAATAATTTTCTTAAGGTATTAATTTCAAATATAAAGAAAATGATAAGTTAATAACTGTTAAGATAAAAAAAAATTAAAAAAAATAAAATTTTTGGGTAAATGAATTTGTTACAAATTAAAGAAAGGAAAGCTGGTGGAAAATGCCTAATTAGGAAAATTGCATTACAACTGAAAGAAAAAACGTATTTTGGGTTCAAAATCGACCTCATCGTAAACAAAAAATTAAATTTTGTTCAAACTTTCAAGAGTAGACTTTATTTGTTCACTATGAATATCCCAGTCGATCTTCAAGGACTTCCGAAAACATTGAACTGGTTAAAGGCAGTTTATGTGAAAATCCGCGACTTTCAATACGGTAAAAAGCAGCCTCACTGGATCTTCCAAGAGCGATTTAATATGAAATTTTAAAAAAGGACCTAAAGTTCCATCCTTCTAAAATTCAAGAACTGAAAAGAAGGACGGAAAATTTTTTGTTAAACGATGTTGGAGCGTTTTTGCACTGTAAATCAGTTACTGGCCTCCAAGAATCCGCAATCTTCTAATAAAACATCAAAAATCTCTGCATTGCGCCAGGTTAACTGTTTGGTGTGCCTTATCCACACATGATATAATTGGACCCTTTTTTTCAAAAATTCTCGAGGCCAGGCGACAAATGTCAACGGTGAAAATTATCGACCCATTATTGCGGAATTCTTTTTGCCAAACCGTGTGAGCCCGTCTATCGTACTCTTCAAAAACGTAGTTTCAGCAGGATGAGGGGACTGCTTTAGCGAATATGCTTTTGGAAAATTTCTCTCAAAAACTGATCAGTCGCTTTGGGGACATCGCATGCATCCAAGGTCGCCCGATTTAAGCTTTAATGGATTTGTTTTATGGGGCTGCCAATTCCGATTTCCTTGTGGCTCTAAAGAAAAATATTTATCAAGAAATCAACTCAATCGAACCAAGTTTACTGCAGCGTGTGGCGCAAAACACAAGGCTCGCTTTTGAACAGTGTATTCAGCTCGACGGAAAACACCTGGATCGCATGCCCTTTAAAAACTTAAGGCCGCATTTTCATTATATCGTTCAATGCTCTTAATAAAACTTTATGTCAATAATTATATTTTTCAAATAATTTTAAAAATATAGATTTGCGCCCAGGCACCCTGTTTAATAACTAGACCATATGTAATCAAAAACAAAGGGGTCAGAAAAAGGTATTATATTGAGACACCCTTAAAACCTTTATTTTTTCTAAAGAATTTTGTTTGTTTTAAAATATCGGGGCTTACGTAAAAGGGGTTTAGTAACGATCGAAAAAAACTTATAATTATATGAGGTTAAATAGAACTTAAGCCATTCAATAGAAAAGCTCATAAAAAAAAATAAATTCATTCAACTATTGTACAAATTCAATATAAGAATAGTATATATAGGTATTAATATATTGCATTTGCTCTATTAATTTATACACTTTTCACCGAAAACCTCCTATTTAAGATTTTATAGTTGCTTTCAGTACCTTTTTTGTTGGTCCGTTCACACTTAAAATCAGACATATCCTGGGACACCTTGCCTTTGTTCTTAAAAACTGTTTTACAAGAGTCCGATACCTCTCTACAGGCGTAAGTTTTTACGTACTAGCCTTGACATTATTGTTTGAATACAACTCAGGAGCCTTCCTTCCAAGTATCATGATACCAATCGGGTCCCACTGTGCTGTTTTAAAAAAGGAAAAGTCCGCTTCTTTGTACACTCTATGACTAAAATATATTTCTGAGTTTATCAAGCCTGTTTTAACACATGAGTGGCTTTTTTACTACAATTGCAAATGGCTCTCCACAAAAGAAACTTCTTGGGTAAGTTTGCAGGTTTTTTTCGCCGGTATATGTCTGGAGCATTACCTCGCCTATCAACCACAAACAATGCTGACTTAGAAATTGTAAAAAATCTTCCATTAAAAAAATGGCATCATTCATCACGCCAGAGGTGAGGTTTATCCCAATTTTATTTCTCGTTCTTTTGCCTTTAAGTTATATACCGCACTCAGCATTTGACTTTACGAGCCGTTTTACCGATAGAAGTGTTTATTGCTCATCGAAAGATTGGCTCGACTTCCTTTGCCTTACAAATATTTAAGAGACTATTTTTCGTCCTGATCCAGGGTTTCCTTCTAAAGAGTGTGACGATGTTACTTTAGATTTGTTGCTATTTTTTGAAAATTAATTTTGAATTTTTTTTAAGTTTTAACTACATTTAGCTATTTTTTTGTTTATATTTTGGTGTAGTTCGCTTCTCAATTTCTGCCTTCAACAATACTAATTCAAACGCATATCACTTTTTTTTATCTCTAACTCTTTAAAAAAAATAATCTTCTATTTAACGACAACATTGTTATGTAAAAACATTCATTCAGACTAAATAGTCATTTTTTTTTCTTGTTTTATTTTTAAGGTCTGCGTGATGTTTCCTCTCTCTTTCACTCTTCTGTGCCGTTTGCATTCACAACATTGCATCAATGCAGTTGATGTTCTCCTTGTTAATGGTATAATTTGTTGAACTTTTATACGAAAAGTAAAACTTATAATGACTTTACATTGATAAAAATCTGTAATAAACAGTGAAGTCATGGGTGGTGGAAATAATAAATTATATATGAAACCTCTTAGTCTTTACAAAAAAGCGCGAATGTTGTATGGCGTAAAGAAAGAATGATGCCAAGTAAGAATGAAGTAAACTTTTTCTACTATTTGAAACTTTTTCATTTTTACTACCCTTCACATAGTGATAAGGGTATATATTAGTTTGTCATTTTGTTTGTAATTTCTACAGTATTCATTTGCAATCCCATAAGGTATATATATTCTGAATCCTTCTTAATGGAGAAATCGACGCAGTCATGTCCGTCTGTTGAAATCAAGTTTCTGCACCCTAATAAAGTCTCATAGAAAACGATGCTAAGCAATCAAAAATGTTCTTGAGATAATCGCTGTTAAAAGTCAGCAGAATCGGTTCAATACAAACCAAGATATAAGCAACAAAAAAAATAACCTATTTTTTAAGATAAATTCCGTGCACAAATCCTTATATATTTAAGTAAATCCAGCTACTCTTGCCACAAACTTGCCACACAAACTTTAAAAATGGGGACCTATTTTGTTTTGGATAGAAGCATAGAAAGTTGTATCCCCCCAAACTTGCATAAATTTTGTAAAATATATCATGCGCTAAATCTGAGAAACTAAAACAACTAAAGACTTAACACCTGCAGCAAATTAGCTCCAGTATAATATGTATACTAATGAAATTGGTTGGATCAATATTTGATACGCTTTATTTCAAAAATTATAAGAGCTATCAACTTTAAATTTCCCACAAAAAGGGGTGGAAGAGGGGGACCCCTACAAATTAACAATTTTTATGAAAGAAATTCTTATTTCAATATTGTGAACCTGAAAATATGTATCAGGGGCGGATTTGATTTAAAATACAAATAAAAATATTGGTATATTTTATTAAGCAAATGTGTTGCATATTCAAAGATGCTGTTGCTTGTTTTTTAATACATTAAACAATTTTCGTCTTGAGGTGGCAAAGCAAATACACACGTTGACATCGAGATGATGGTCCTTTGCTATCTTCTGAAAATACAAGCTCGGAAGATATTTTGCGTTCACTTCTGCCATTTCTTATAGAAGCTAGAGATAAAATTTTAGGCAACCATTTCCAAGTATGCCCTTTAGATGCTTCATATATATCAATAATAATTTAAAATGAAGTAAAGTAAAAGTTTCCAAAATCTTAGTGCAGAAATTATATTGAAATATTTCTACCGCTAAAATACTATTCGATTATTTTTGACGAAACCAATGGTTTATCAGGAAAAACCCAAATTTCTTTAGCTTTAAGGTATTTTAACGTAAACGAAAAGTTAGTAAAAGAAAAATTTATCCATGTAGTGTTATAAAGCCATAGGCAATAAGGCCATATGATCTTATTTCTCAATGGAATGAGCAATAAAACCATATGGCTTTATTGCCTAAACCCAAGGGCAATGTCACCATAATCGTTTAGTAACCAAAGTGGAAATATCGCCATAACAGTATAATTTTTACGGTTACAAATTGCCAAAAGAATGAGTTTCCATTGTCACACTTGACAATATATGATAGAGGAGGTGGGTGGAGAAGGAAGGGGGGCGCAGGACTCGTCCGACGGGCGACACACGCAGCACGTGCGCTTAACATTGCATTTTAACCACCGTTCTTCAACGAACTTCTTTGTGTACAAAGAACCGAACCGAACAAGCAAGGCCACAGAACGCGTTCATATCCAGCTTGGTATAGAGCTTCCAAAACATGGTAGTTTTTATAGATTTCTGGATTATTTATGCGATTTAGATGCGGCTGAATCAAGTTATTTTTTAACATCCATTTCCGGATGCACATCGTTTTACAAAAAGAAAACCAGTTATCTTAAAAAGCAAAACAACAATAATAACACTGAACTTCTCGGATTCTTCTGGAAGGAAAAGGAAAATACTATTTGATCCATATAATTATCACGAATGGCACATTTATTTATTGTTAATTATTAAAAATTTATAAGCATTCCATTTGTGGACTTTATTTATTAATTTTTGTTAATTTTTTTGTAAATAAAAAAATTAACTTTGAATTGTATTAAAAAAAATTTAAATAAGCAATAAAGTTTTATTTCATTCCTTACATGGAAATAAAGCCATATGACCTCATTTCTTATTCCATTGAAGTATAAGGCCATACGGCTCTACTGCTTATGGCTTTATAACACTGGCTTTATAACACTTTATCGGCTTCAGTGACGCACTTGAAGAGGCTTCAAATGATATTGGCGATTACGTCGAAGTATCAGTTAATGCGAACACACTATCATCAGTAGTTCTATGAGCTTTAAAAAACGGTGGTCTTGATTTGGAAAATTGTGTAGGGATTAAAGCTGACTGGTGTCCTTTGATGTTCGCAGAGATAAAAGAAAAAATATAAGAAACCGAAAAAACCCCAAACAACTCGATTTCAAAAGCCAACAAGGTACAAATAATACAAAAAGCTTTATCGTTTGTTGAAGAAGCCATCAAATTTTATTACATCATCTTAAGCGTAAAGCAGTTTTTCTAAATTAAAGAGGTACAACGTTATTTAGATTATGCAAAACACCAGAGAGGCATTGAAAGAGATATCCGAGTGGAAAGACAGGAATACGGCTTCAAAAGTCTTATTTTTAAAAATTTCTTTGAGTGCTTTCGAATTTATTCGCAGATTACACATTTCTTAATAATATACTTACTTACTGTCACATAGCCGCTAAGTGTTATTCTACAAAAATAGGATATAGATTTACAAAACAGATCATCTCTTATAAAAACCCTGATAATGCGTCTTGAGACTAAAAGGAATGAAGCCTTAACAGAATTTATTATTTTTCTTTAAAAGGCAAACCATATTTGCGTTGGTATGGGAATTTTAGTTGAAAAGCCTAGATTTGAAAGAAAAAATCATTTTGAATATGTTGCAGTATACTACCGCATCGAGCTCTACTTTCACTTAATTGAATCTCTTTTACAGAACTTAATAACACATTTTTCAAAGGACGTTCCTTATTTGTGTAACTATTTAAACTGATTTAGAAATTTAAATTCCACAACTTGCAGATTTATTAAAATTTGAAAAAAATTGATAATCGAAATTAAAATCTAATACTTTGTATTGGAAACAAAAATGGAAAATTTATAAGTTCCGCCCAAAAAATATAAAAGATATTTGAGAAAGGTGTGACCCAGATATTTCGCAAAAAAATATTTATCATTTTTTTTATTAAACCGCTAAAATCTTATTTTAAAATTAAGTGCTTCATTCAAAAAATTCGATCTTAAACTTTAAACACTAAAATTTATTTGTCTTAAAAATATTTTTAATAATTTTTTTTACCGCTTCTTTCTATACACTTTACTGCTCAAAATCCAAAAAAAAAATTGTTTCCAACTACTCTTTTATGTTTTCTTACAATCATTTTTGTTTTATAATTTTATGCCATTTTAGCATAATCTTAAGTTTATGTCATACCGTTTTAATGGTTAAACTGCATGACACCAGCAAAGAGTTAGTCACTTGTTAGCTATTGTATCCCCATGCTGCTGTGTCAGCAGAAACTACAAAAATTTTATCACTTTTATCATAATATTTTACCCTCTAAACAGAAATAGCAAACTATTTAACAAAGCATAAGCAGAAATTACATTAACTCTTTAAAAAAAATGCTACTATGGCGTTTCATAGACAAAGAGAGCTACTGAGAAGTAGTCAGAACTTCAAATGTACAGGGTGTATAGGGTGTTTCTTTAACTGTGTTGAAATATCTGCAAGGACACACCAACAATGGCTCTAACCAACCGATTTTTCTGATAAGAGATGATAGGCCAGGTAGGCCAATGTTATGTATCTCCAATAGGCTATCCAGTCTGTTGGTACCAAAGTGTCTTTTCTAATGTCATCCAATGCCGGGCAGAAACACAATAGGTGCTGTATACTCTCAGCCTCCTCTGGGCTGTTACAGCTTCCACAGTAGTTGAAAAACAGTCCCAATCTACTGGCATTGGTAGCAAATCGTTAGTGGCCGGTATCTGCTGCCACGGTATCTTATATCCTTTGATTTTCCAGATCAAGAGGAGATTTGGAAGGTTTCAGACCTATCCTCGGCCAGGTTTTTAAAATGGTAGACGAACAACCATTTGGCTACCTGGTCCTTGCGTCTCTTCCGGCTTACAAAAGGACAGAGGAATGCCAAAGATGTGGTCGATTGTCCCATCATCCATTTTCGCCACATTTCGCATTTTTCCCATGCCCTCCCACCCATTGCCAGGGCAAAGTTGAAATGCGGACTAGCTGTGATGTTACATAGTTATAAGGCCTGATGGCGGCACAACTGTTGGTGAAGATTTCAATATTCCTGTCGAATATCTTGTAGTACCGTAGCCAGTACACAGACTCCTGTTTGTGAAATGAATATGCCTCCACCAATACTAATTCTCCCCTTAAACTCATCCGTATATTATCT
Organism: Melanophora roralis; assembly: GCA_963583895.1. Classification (NCBI taxonomy): domain Eukaryota; kingdom Metazoa; phylum Arthropoda; class Insecta; order Diptera; family Rhinophoridae; genus Melanophora; species Melanophora roralis. Next base: position 77,048,222 of record OY757188.1, read on the forward strand.
TAGTTAAGAAACAAAAAAAGTAAAAACTTACAATCCCTTGATTTCTAAGTAATATTTTACATAATTATTTTCCTATTTTCTGCAAAAAAAAACATAAAAACTCCAAAACAAGAGCATAAAAAATTTATTTTTAATGTCTTTTGCTTTTTAAAAAATCACGAAAACTCAAAGGAAGTCTGAAGAGCAGTTTTCCATTATAATGCTAGACAAGAGTAGGTGTCAACAAAAAAAAACCAATCATTTTTAAAGATAAGAACCCAAAAACATAATTTTTATTTGGCATCTTTACTTTAACACTGACAGTCTTTATTATGCTGAAAAGTAAAAAAGAAAAAAAAATTACACACACAAATGAAGAAACTTAGAGCATAATAATGAAGTTGTTGAAAGGCGATAACAAGATTTATTATATATAAATGTCTTTGTCTGAAAGTAATGTCTTATTAAATTTATCAAATGGTTGTTGTAATTGTAATTTTTATTTTTTCTGTTTAAATAGCATGAGGGGCTACTTTCCTTTTTTTTATCACTTCGGTGAGAACTTCGGGCGATAGATTTTCGAATTCGTGTCGAATGTTGTTCTTGAAGGATTCCAGGGTCTCAGGCTTGTTCCCGTTAACACGGAACTTAAAAAAACCCACAAAAAAGTCTGGAACGATTTAGTCGGGCGATCTTGTGGGCCAATGTAAATTGCCAAAACGAAAGATGAGATGACCTGGAAACGCAGTCTTCAGAATATCGGTTGTGGCTTGCGCAGTATGTTCTGTTGCTGAGTCCTGTTTGAACCACATGTCCTCCAGTCCTAACTCGCTCAAGTGCGGCAGAAAAAACTCGGCGAGCATGGCACCGTCCATTGTAGTCGTTTGATCAGCGGCGATATTCTCGGCGATATTCTCGGGGCCGACCACTCTGGCAGCGTCTTCTGTGGTCCTATATGTATTTATGTACAATATGTATGTATGTTTGTATTTTATACCTGGTCACACCATTGGACCGATTTTTTTTTAAATTTATACAGGGAGTTCCTCCAAGTCTGGAAGGAACATTAGGCTCTTTTTTTTGGAAATTATTAAATACAGATAAATTTTTAGAAATTCGGCCCGTGAAGGGATAAAAAGGGGGCAAAAAGGGAAAAATCTGTAACCTACTATCTTCTGAAGTATATGAGATAGAAACATAATTTAAAAAGTTTTGTGTTTTCTTAAGAAATAGATGGACAGTTATCTCCTGTTTTTTTTTAATTTTGGGCCGAAAGGGAAAAAAAGTTAAAATATATTTTGGTTCTTTTGGGTACTTTTTGCTACTTTTAAAAGAGTAAAGATAGAAACATTATTTAAATATCGGTCGATAGGTCCTAAAAAATATGATTACGTTTATTGCACTTTTTTAAATTTTTGACCCAAAGGGGGAAAAAAAAGTTAAAAATCTATTTGATTATACAAATTAAGTGCGACAGGCCTAAGAAATATGAGTACGGTTTTGGGTACTTTTTTAATTATTGGACCCGAAAGGGAAAAAGGGTTAAAATTATGTTTTATCACTTTTTGTAACTTTTAAACCAATAAAAATAGAAAAATTATTTGAATTGCATTCGTCAGGTTACCAAAATATGTTAATATGTATGTTGATAAAGGGCAAGAATTATATAGAAGTTTATAAAAAAAGGTCTGATAACTAAAGATTTCTGGATATCTCCAAAACTATAAACCTTGTAAATTCCCAATTTTTATATGTTAATTAAATACTAGGGCAGAGTTATAATTTGTTGCAACTTCTGTGGGGCAACCAGTAAATTTAAAAATATATAAATGCTTTTATTTACAAATTTTGGTAATTTTACTATGATTGGTGCTGCGAAGCACAACGGGGCTTAGCATTAAGGTCGGTGGCTGAACGGCACGGTGTTTGCGCAGTCGGTGCCGGACTACCGGGGAATCGGCGACAGATCTCGCGCTGCGCCAACACCATAGACGAATTGTTACGCAAAAACATAGACACGATTATTCCGCGTTCTTGGCGAGTGTACTCCATGGCTTGTTCACTTGTATTTAACATCTGTCTAGTTCACAAATGTCAACACAGATTTGGCATTGGCAGCCATTTGCAAAAATAAGAGCATCTTCCAATAGGGTGATTTCCTCTGGCCCACCTTGTATGTAAAATAAAAATCGTACAGCCGAAATGCTAGAGACTATAATTTTGACGGCGGAATCCTTTCCTAAATTAAAGATTTTGAAAAATTTAGACCCTAAGTAAATAAGGTTCAATCAGGAAAAATCTGTAAATTGTCATTTCTTATATATTTCAACCAATTTACGCTTTTAAATAAAAAAAATCATAAATGGCGATTATTATGGGTAAGTGGTCAGAGGATAAATGAAACGGGGCTTGAGGTTCAAAAATTTCCGGGGATATATTCTTTGCTACGCCGAAATCGTTAACGTCTGGAATTTTATTGTGGTCAATTGGCCAATAGGTTGGTTGCCCAGCGATAATAACGTTAAGCCCCATTTTAGATACGGAATCATACAGAACATGACCTCCAAGGCTATCTAGGTGGTAGCCATAGTATGTGTGCTTAGCGTTAAGAGTCTCCAGAAGCTTTTAAACGAGAGACTAAAGACTTGTAAAAATATAGTTTAAGATATTAAAGATAAATTTTATAAAAAAAATGGAAACTAAGCTTACGAAGTAGCGGGTTAATTGCTTTAAGCCAATATCTTTAATGACAGTAATACAATCTTGTTTGTTTCACAAAAGTGATGACCACTTTTTATGAAAAAGAAAAATAAGACAAAAGGTAAAACAAAAAACTTTTACTTTTACAAAAAAACTCAAAATTTTAAGTCCTTTATTTCAAGCCACTGAAGCTTGATTAAATCCTTTATATTCTAATAGAGACAAATTTTCATTTCTTACACTTCGATTACCACTCCATTTAACAAATTTAAATATTAACTCTTTGCTAATTTATTGGATTCAAATCTGTATCTTGTTTTCTTCTTCTTTGAGGGTTGCAAAGGGTAGATGGATTAATGGTTTGTTTTTTTATACTTAAGAAACATGAACTTAAATCACTTTTGTTTCTTTTTAAAAGAGAAAATAATAACAAAACGGATATCAAAAAGTTCAAGAATTTAATTTGGGTTCCTAAATAATAAAGTTCTTGTTCTTTATTTTCTGTTTCAAATTGATTTCTTTTGTTGTTTTTATTTATCTTTGCTGGTATTTTTGTTTTGTAATTAAAGTTATAGAATTAAGAACTTAATTGTTTAGAGAATTTTTGGGGGAAGCAATTTGTTTTATAAATTTTTTATTATATAACGCTGGTATTTGCATCCACAGTTCTAAACATAAAAGTATACGTTTCTTTTATACAGCCTGCAATCCCAACGGGGTAAGTGTTAATGTTTGAAATACCAGAAAGATTTTAATGATAAAAAATTTTAAATTTGAAACTTATTAATTACTTTCCAAAAATTTTTAGCAATAGATTTGAAAGAAGCAACCTTTACTTCAAGTGTCTGAGATAAAAACCAAAGCGTCAAGTGACTTTAATTTTTATATTGAAGATTAAGACAAAAAATACTAAGAAGTTATGACACATCACCCTTTTATAGGTTAGGTTTAACTGGCTGGTTTGAAAGACCTTCTAATGAGCCCTTTGGGTTTTAGTAAATAAAAATGAAAATGGTGTACCATTTCTAATTGTATTTAAGAAATTTAAAAATTAAATTTTAAAAGTTTCAAAACCTAATTTAAAAATATTTAATTTTTTTCCAGAGATTTCTAATTGTATTCCACCACAACTTTTTAAAGTGACGTGGCAGGGCTTTTATGAAAAAAGTTTGCGCAATAATTTCGATTTCCTGGGGCAGAGTTTTCATGACATTAATAAAAATACAAATATTTCTGCAATAATATTTAATATGGCAGCTTGTGGCATGACGTTTTGCACAATACAAGTTGATGAATAAATATTTAATGAATATTTTATCAATAAAACATGTGCGAACTTGCTTTTATTGGTCATATATCCTAGCACAGTTGACGTAATCGGTGTTATTTGTTCATTTTAAAAACCCAAAAGGGCTAATCCATTTTCACAAAAGGTCGGCAATCAATACCAGTCCTCTGCCGGATTTCCAAAACGTCTACAGCAAGGGTAGTTTGAAAGAAATAGTTGTCTACTAGCTGGCAAGTAAAATTAAGAGGATGTATTGAATTTTGAAGCTACAAACTTGTGTTGTTTATTGATATAGAAGGTAATATATATAAAGTTGTATAAAAATAGTCTCTAGAAGATTTAATAGTTTACCTTCAGGATTGTAGAATAGTAAATCCACAGTTAGGTGAGCCAAAGTCCCGAAATCAGCAAGCAGGGAAACCCATGAAACAAGGGTTCTGTTGCCATTACCAAAGAACATTACTTTAAATATGTTGCTTAGTAATATTGACTCAATTGGACTAAGAACTATTGCCGGTGGGCATGTATATCTATATGCCATTTTCTAAAGGATAACATTGGTTTTAAGGGCATTGAGTAAATGGAGTACAGAGAACTAACTGCCTATCAACCATTTTAAAAACAAAAGAGCCATAGGACTTCTGCTTTTGACCCATTGGCACTGAAAGGTACTAACTCTGTCAGTTTGAGCGCAAAGTCTATGAGACATTCTGAACAGTAACCTACATATCTTAAAAGAAGGCAAGATTGGCGAAGGTGCAAATACGATATATACAGGGGGTCCGCCAGCAAGGAATACTGCTTCGTTTGCTTATAATTTTTAATTAAATGCAAGGAAATGGACTTTATTTTGATAATTATTTTACTTAATGTCGGCAACAATATATGAAATATCAGATAAATGTCCGCCTCTGTTGGCCTCACAAATACGAGCCCTTTTGAACACATTTTTCATTACATTCTCACACATTTAAGGCATATTTAATTAATTTCATTACAAATATTTTGTTTGAGCTGCTCCAGAGTTTCTGGTTAGTTTGCATCAATCTCGCTTTTTAGATATTCTCACAAAAAGAAGTCCAGAGCACTCAAATTAGGTGACCGTGGAGGCCAACCAACATCACAATTTCTTGAAATAACTTTTTGTGGAAAAAAGTTTCGCAGTAATTCAATTGTAATCCTGGCTGTGCACCGTCTTGTTGATACCACATGTTAACCATATCAATAATATCACGAAATCGCTTCCCATTGACAGCTACCGTAATGCCGTTTTCGCACTCAAAAAATTTAGGTCCAATGATTCCTTTCGACCAAACTGCACACCAAGCTGCCACTTTTAAGGAATACAAAGGCAACTGATGAATAATTTGAGGGTTTTTCATTGCCCTGAACCAACTCTTCTGTTTATTCACATATCTTTTCAAATTGAAATGTGCCTCGTTACTCATTATGATTTTTTATGAAAATCGATCATTGATTTTGATAAAATGTTTTAACGATTAAAACACGTTGATTTACCGAATATTTTTCCATAAAAAATTTGACACGTCTCTACTTTACGACTGGCAAATATGAACTGTAAAGACTAATGTCTTTACCTTGTCGGCGGAAACCCTGTATGTGCAAGCGTGTGATTGTCGAGACCTGGGAACTTAGTTACCGGAACACCAGTTGGGTCTACAAATAATTTTAGCCCTGATTTGTGCTATAGAGACTTAGTCTAGTGAAATACTATTGACTCTACCGCGACTCGTTTACATATAAAAGGGATGGTGCGCAATATGGCGCTTTTGATGACAAGCGCATTGAGAATCCTGGCGAGGAAGCTGGAATTTAATATCGTGTTAAACCTACATTTTGCTGCTGGATGAAAAAACAGAACAAGCATTCACCCAAATGTTATTTGAAGTATCAATTTTGTTTTCCATCTGATTGCCCACTGCACTTTGGAACGTTTTATTTTGCAAGATATTTTCCTTTATTTTTATAGGGGGAGGAGCGAATAAGATCCCCTGTTCGAAGTGAAGGAATAGATGTTGCACAGGCAGAATTTTGTTCCGACTTCCCGATTAATGCAGAATACTACAAGCTGAACTATAGATTGCCAAAAAGGCTTACTGGCAGACTTTATTTCCGCAGCATATTTAACAGAAATATCGGGATTTCCCCCGGAACCTGGATCTTTTTTGATTTTTTTTACTACATCACAACTAGTCTGCGAATGCCAAAAATCTTTAAACTGTTATTTTTCATTTGTGTACGGAATTTAATTGATTTTTTTTAAAAAAGTCCTAATTGTAATGGTTTTTCAGGACAATTTCATATTTCAATTTTTCCCCCCCCCCCATAAAATATGTTAATTTAAAGCAGCAAAATATATTAAATCTATGTAGTTTTAAGTTGTTTGACAGCTTTCCAAAATTTAAAAAAAAATTTTTTTTAAATTAGTTTTTGAATCAAATAACATAAAAATTCAGCCGGTTTTTTAATAACAAAAAAAAAAATTGGCATCAAGACGGGCAAACAAACATGCTTTAAACGGTGATTTTAATTTAATCGCTTTAATTTAAGTCAGTTATAAGATTACAAATACTAGATTTCAACCCAGAAATAAATGGTCACCCTAAGGCAAGTAGAGCCAAGCCGGCAGGGTAAATCTAGTATCTTGATACAAATTTCAATTTATTATTTAAGGCTGAACATTTAATTAACATCAAATAAGTACTAAATAGGGTCAACTGCTATTTTTTTTTAATATAAACAAGCTACACCAAACAACCACCACAAAATATTAAAAGTTACATAAAATTTGCCAGAAACACCTTGTGGGAGCACAACATTTAATTAGATTTAATATTCTTTAAATCCAATTAAAAAAGCTAAAGTTGTCCATATTTTAAACATTTGCCCGTAAGAGATACTTTGAGAACGATAACATTTAAAAAAAATTAAAATTTTAATATGTTTTCAAACATGTTTCAGCCAGCTCAAAAAGTTATTTTCATTTATTCATGGCATTTTTCAATGAACTAATGTTAGGACTGCTTGAAGGAGAGAATTCAGTTCTAAAAACCAAACAAAAAACTGTTGAATTTTAAAGTAGACACAATAGCAGTGGGGGTGAAATGGTTCTGTATGATGTTTATGTATGTGTGTGTGTGTGTGTTTGCTTGCAATATTGTATAACACATTGTAAACTTTTTTTTCAATGATTCAATCACGAAAACTTTTAATTACTTTAAATTTTACTTTACTGCTGTATCTGTTGCTACCATCACTGCTCAGATGTATGTTATCCAATGTTTCATCTTTTTTTTTAATAAAAGAAAAGTTTTTTATTGCTCTTTCAAAATTTTGTTAAAATTTAAAGCACAAATATAAGGAACAATAAAAATGAGGGCCTTAAATGTGAAACTGCGAATTGAGTAGAGTGTAGTCAGTGATAAAATAATGCAAGTTTTACAACAGAGAAAACAAAGTTGCTGAAGCTATAAATAACTCAAACATTGTTTAATTATTAGGAAACTATATTCAAAAAAACTTCAGGAAAAAGAAGAAAATTAAGTTTGAAATTTATTTTAAGTGTTTTGATAATTTTTGAATAATTTACCGTAATTTTATTATACAAAAATTTTAAAATAAAATTCTTCACTAAGAAAAGTTTGAAATACAGGGTGTCTGGTGGTAGATTTATATTTTAAAACTTAAATAAAAAAACGTTATAATTAAAACAAAGTTTATTGATTAACATCAAACGATAGAACGTAATGCGAAATTTATTTTTTTAATGCCGTCCATCGAGCTGAACACACTGTTCAAATTGGGGCCTTCTGTTCTGCTCCACAATATGCAGTAAACTTGGCTCAATTGAGCTCATTTCTCGACAAATATTTTCCTTTAAAGCGACAGGAGATTGAGGATTTTTATTACAAACCCTCTCTTTTAGGTAGCCGCATTGAAAATTCATGGAAGTTACATCGGGCTACCTTAGTGGTCATAGAATGTACTCAAAGCGACTGATCAGTTTTTGGGGGAAATTTTCCCGAAGCAAACTCATCAAAGCTCTAGCTGTGTGAGCAGTCGCCCCATCCTGTTAAAGCCACGTGTATAAAAATTACGATGGCTGAGCTTGCAGGTCAGGCATAAATAATTAAATAGTTCCGTGATCATGCGTCGTCTGGCCTCAAAAATTTTCGAAAAAAAATTATTCAATTATCTCATGCGCGGATAAGGCACACCAAGCAGTTACCCTGTGCAATGCAATGGTTTGATATTTCAAGCGAGGCTTGAGGGTTCTTGGAGGCTAGTAACTGTAGTTTTGCTTGTTGACGGGTCCGTTTAAGTGAAAATAAGCCTCATCGTCCCATCAAATAGGACCTTCAATGCGAAAATGTTTGGGTAAATCAGGGTCACCTTCTTTCAGTTTTTGAACGATATGAATTTTAAAAGGATTAAACTTCAGATCCTTTTTAAACATTTTAAATAATCGCTTTTGGAAGTGCCAGTAAGGCTACTCTGTTCCGTATTAAAAATCGCGGATTTTCCCTCAAACTGCTTTCAACCAGTTTAATGTTTTCGAGAGTCCTTGAAGGTCGACTGGACCCTGGCCATGAGACATTCATAGCCAAAGCAGTTACGCGGAATTGCTGCTCCCACGAACGAGTTTAATTTTCACTCGGTCCATTACGTATTCGCCAAATACCAAACTTTGAGCAAAATTGTTGGCGAGCAATTACGTACGGATAATAACTCTTCAAAAATGTATCCACAGTAAACGCAATATTCTCATCGTGACTAAAAAAATTTGCATAATTGATAATTCGCGCAGCGACACTCTCCGCCCGCACTGTTTAATACTTTTTCAAACAATCGTAATCAAAAATATAATTTTCCACCAGACACCCTGTATGATGTTATTTTCTATTTTTTACTTACTGCGTCGATTTGCTTAAATAAACTTGTTCTACTAATTGCTTAGGCACCTGACTCTCTAGAGATCACCTCTTAGAAAGTCGGGGGAAAGAAAGCAAAGTATTTAGGGCCTTGCACAATAATTTTGTCATATTACAGTCGAATCCCGATAATTCGTAATCGCAAGGGACCGGCCATTTCTTACGAATTATAGGGGTTTTCGATTTAGCGGGATTTCGATTTAACGGGATTAAAATAAAATAAATACGAATTAACGGGGTTTTTCAATTTATTTAATAAAACGATAAAAAAACATAAAAAACAATTGAGTGCGCTTTGGCACTTGTCTTTACACTGATGTAACAAACTGATCTTAAGAAAATAAACACACACGCAAGCAAAAGTAAAAACCTACGCAAAAAAATAGCGGTAAACAAAAAATCATTCTTTTCATGTTTCTATTGTTTTTATTACGAATTATAAGTGGTAGTTAGCAAACAATTACGATTTATAAGAGGTAAAGAAGATTTTATTTTCAAAAAAAAATACGAATTAGCGAGGGGACCAAAATGTATGGAAATTTTGCGAATTAACGAGATTTTTTCAAGGGACCGACAGTTTATTACGAATTATCGGGAATTACGATTTATCGGGGTACGAATTAACGGGATTTGACTGTATTAAGTTAATGCCACAAACTTACTGTAACATAATTGAATATTTTAAAGAACTTGGAGAAAAACTATCGCAAAGCTTATTTAAGGAAAACTTATCTTGTAACACTTGTCATGCTAAAATATCCAACCTTGACTATCATTAACTGAAAGTCACTATTTATCTCGTCCAGTTTTTAAGCAATCGGTCCGTTCTTTTTTCTTCTTTCTTGAGTAGCAGTTGACCCTAAAATCAAATTAACCCCACTGACAGAAGCAATCTGAACCTGCGTATCTTTTGCATTCTCGATGGTATTTAATATAAAAAAGCAGTTCTTTTGATTTATTTTTCATTAAAACGACCAGCTCATGAATTTTTTATTTTATTTTTTTTAACTAAAGCTAAAAATATTTTTTATTTATGTTTAATTAAGACCTAAAAGCACTAAAAAATGTTATTTATAACTTTTTAATTTATTCAAACACAAATTCCCTAAAGCAAATATGTATGCATGTTACACTGTGTATCAACCAAATTAAAAAATAATTTTATTTTAATAATTTTATGATAAACCACCTTAAAAACTTACACCACACCTTAATGAGGGTTTTGTTTTATAGATTTACTTACACACAAAGAGACATGGAAATAAAAACGTTTACACGAACAAACAATTACCATAAAATTTTGAGAAAATATTGACCCATTTCACTTAAACACAAAGCAGATTGTTGAAACTGTTTATCGCTAGTTATCTGCATATTTAAAATTTTAAACTGAGGAGTTTTCTACTAATGAGTATGAAAAAGGACACTCTTACACACACACACCTTTATATAACAACCTACTTACTCGTTTGTAAGTACTGTTTTAATACAAACAAAAAAGTTTACAAAAATTCAAATTATTTATACCCCTTTTACTGTTTCTATATAAATTAAAACTAGAGTTTTTTTCAGCAATAAAATGAAGCGATTTGAAAAATAGCCCAAAGGGTCCCAATTATGTAAGCACAATTGTATTAAAATGATTGGAAACCCAAACAACCTTTAATATTGCAGGCAATCGCTTTACGCGAAAGGGATTTTTAGGCAAAGAGATAAAATGTTATTTTATATATTAGAGCAAAGCAAAACATACGATACAGTGCGCAATATGTCAACTCTAGACTAGACTTCCCGACGTTTAAGCTTTGGAAGGCACACACTTGGAAAAGTCACACAGACAAACAACTTTCAGACTATTGTCTAGAGATATAGTAATTTTTACAATAAATATGAGGCATGGCTGAGCTGTAGTTGGTCGTCAAATTGTTCAGGATATCCAAGACATAGGGATTGATGATGATAGTCAAAAAATTATACAGTTTTATTAACATAGAGCTTAAGATATGTCAATTGGCGCATTTGACTTACTTTCTCAGCATTTTGTTTCAGTTACTATTTTGAAACTTTTGATAAATACATATTTTAAATACCTTCGTTAAATCCAAGTCCTTCTTTAGCTAAAGCAGATGAATAAAAATCACTGTGTGATCCATGGAGCAGATTATTGGTTTTTATCCTAATACAAGATGTCTGATGGCAAACTTATAATTTTAAAGACGATTATTTCAAAAAGTAACAAACGGTGGGAAGGAAAGGTGGCGCCGTTTAAATTACCAATTGTGCGGTTTTGTTAGTTACGCTGTCGCAGTGGTCGAGTGAGTATCACACGCTTGCTGTAGAGAAATTTTTTCGGAAGGAATGATTCTTACGTAACTGCTCGTCCACAATTTTGTTCAAAGTTTGGTATTCGGCAAAGATGTGATGGACCAAGTGTACGTGGGTGCAGATATTCAGCGCAACTCCTCCGACTATGAGTATCCCACGGGTAGAGTCTAGTCGATTTTCAAGGACTCCCGAATATATTGAACTGGTTAAAAGAAAGTAACGTGATAATACGTGACTTTCAATAGGAAAAATATCAGCCTCACTGGGACTTCCAGGAGCGATTATTCATGAAATTTAAAAAAAAAATCTCAATTTTCATCCCTTTAAAATTTAAATCGTTCAAGATCTGCAAGAAAAAAATTTTTTGTAAAACGATGGTGGAGCGAAGAGGCTCATTTTCATTTAAACGGCGACGTATACAAGCAAAACTACCATTATTGGCCTCCAAAGACCTGCAGTTCTTATTTAAAGCTCAAAAAATATTAAATTGCCCCAGGGTAACTGTTAGGTGTGCCTCATCCACTCATGAAATAACAAAGCCATTTTTTTTTCGAAAATTATCGAGGCCGGGCGACGAATATTAACGGTAAAAATTATCAACTCAAGATTACGCAATTATTTTTGTCAAACCTGCTAGCTCATCCTTCGTACTCTTTACACACGTAATTTTAACAGGATGGGGCGACTGTACACACAGCCAGAGCTTCAATCAATTTGCTTCGGGAAAATTTCCCCCAAAAACTGATCAGTCGCTTTGGGGGCCCAGGGGTTGCCCGATCTAACTTCCATGTATTTTTTTAAACGGGGCTCCCTCAAAGATAGGGTTTGTAATGACAATCCCCAATCTCAAGTGGCTTTAAAGGAAAATATTTATTGAGAAATTAGCTCAGTAGAACCTAGCTTACTGCAGCGCGTGGCTTAGAACTCAAAACCCCGTTTCATACAATGTAATAAACTTGGCGGAAGACATTTGGATAACATACTCTTTATATCCGCATTTCCATTTTGCCGCTCAATGCACTCAGTAAAACTCTGTGTCAATTATTACGTTTTTAATTTAAGTTTAAGAATATAAACAAATCTGCTACCAGATACCCTGTATAACGATACAACACAGGTTATTAATTGGACAATGGAAATTTTTTATTCGTTTATATTACTGGAAAAGCCCTTATATTATAAAAAGAAATTAAATACTTTGAAAATCAGAAGCATCAACGTTCCCATAAGCTTCTTAGATATTTAAGGTAAGCAACGGCCATTTAATTTGATAATTTATTTCATGTTTACTTAAGCATAACATTTTGAAGGCAAATTTTCAGATTTTTGTTAGCAGGAAAATAAGCTCTTTTTTAAAATTGAATAACTGAAGCAATGCATCGGAGTTCATGATTTTATCCAAAATATTATACAAAAGTATTATGAAAAGTTAAAAGCAAAAACAAAACAAACACATTAGCCTTAAAAAAGTTGATATCATTTTGAAAGTATGTTTTTCTTAAAACCCCAAAAAATAAATGAAAACATAAACGCTTCGTCTTTCATTGCTAAACATAAAAACCATTTACAACATTTGCTTACTTTAATTCTTTTTCTCTTCATTTCTCCTTTTGTTAATTGTCATCAAATGCCAAGAAAAAATCTGTTGAGAATTCTTCCCTCATACCCAATCAATCTTCATACCAAGTAATTAAGTATTTCACCTCCATCTTCCTTAAGTACCCATCACCCCTACAATGACACAAATTTCTTATTCTACTTTATCTTTTTCTTTGGTTTAATATTTTCTATCCATTAAAATGTTTACACAAGAAATTAGATTTACTTTTCGTACAATGATAAAGTTTTTACATTTAAAATTACATTAAAAAAGATTAAGCAATTATCTCGATGATGTTCAAACAAACAGATTTGAAAATGGGGCAGACATAACAGAAACTCTAAGGCTGTGAATACCAAGTCATTAATGTAATGTTGGTTTTGATCCTTAAATCAATTTGAAAATTCAATAATAAAAGGACGTTGTCAAAATATGTACACAACTGTGCTATTTTTTATTACGTGTAAATATGAGAATTTATTTGTGAATTCAAGAAAATCTTTATTTAAGAATTTTTATTGTCGTGTCAATGTGGTAATTTATTGAAATATTTTATTGTAATTTTAGAAAACAAAAAAAAATATGTTAAATATTGAAGCGTTATAAAATTCCATGCACGTACATTCATACGTTCATACATAGGTACCGGGTGTCTGGTGGAGGATTTGTATTTTCAAACTTAAATGAAACATGTAATATTTGACACAAAAATTCATTGAGAGCATTGAAAATTAGATCGTAGCTTTGGCTGTGAATGCAGTCGCCTTATCATGTTAAAACCACGTGTGTGAAGAGTACGACAGATGAGCTCGCAGGCTTGGCAAAATGAGTTCTATACACAGAAAAATTATAAAATGGATTTCAGTCAAGAAATTTGTAATCCCAATTAAATTTGTATTAATTCTCAGCCTGCAAACAAAATGATAGTATCAATCAATAAGTTTGTAAATTTGAAGTTTGTCCGTATTTTAAAATCAATTAAAAAATTTAATCAAAAGTCCATAAAATCATTAGTTAATTTTTTTGTTGATTAAATTATAGCATTAGTTGAATTAATAAATAGATTTAAAGAAGTGTGTTAATTGTCTCAATCAAAAATATAATTAAAAATTATTATTATAAGTAATTAAAAGTACAATTGAGTTAATAAATATATTAATCGATTTTGTACAAAAAAAGCAATAAATGTTTTAATTGAATGAATATAATATTTATTGATATAAATGGCCTAATGGCTTGGCAAAATGAGTTGTGTAATCATACGTCAAAAATTTTCACTGTTGACATTCATTGCCTCGAGAGTTTTTTAAAAAAGTGGTCCAATTAGCTCATGCGTAAATAAGGCATACAAAACAGTTACCCTGGGGCAATGCAATGGTTTTTGGTACCGCAATCGAGTGTTGCGGGTTTTTGTAGACAAGAAACGGCAGCTTTGCTTGTTGACGTGGCCGTTAAATTGAAAATGAGGCTTGTCGCTCTAATAAATGGGATTTACAAAGTCGCTTTGTAGCGCGGCTTAATTAAGATGAATTTATGTATTTATATTTTATTATGGAATGTTAATTACTATTTTTGTATAATCAATTTTTTCTTTTAATTAAAACTTTTAGTTAGCGTTATAATAATCGGTAAAGTAATCGATAACTAATCTATGAAAATACAACTCTGTAATCACATGTTTAATCACTTGTTATTCTTATTATTTCATTTCTCTTTGTATTAGTATATGTATTGTATTTATTCAACCTGTATGTAAATGAAAATTGAGAAATAAAATCACTTAAGCTGGAGGTCCATACCATACGTTCTATGCGCTGTGCGTTCTCTCCGACTCTCACAAAAGTAAAATCAGTGTAGTTGTATGTGGCAAGAAACATAACAAATTGCATAGAACGCATCGGCGCAAGTAACGGATAAAGTAGGTTTACTTTCTACTTTTTCATACGTCGCATGCGAAATGAGAAAATGAGAGATGGTTTTGTTATCCAGTGATGACAAATTTTAAATGCTATCAAAAAACATGTGTGTGTGGTAGATTATATTTTTGGTATATTTTGTGTTAAAAACAGTATGTTATGAAAGAAAATGCTTTTATTATAAATTTTGCAAATAATTTTAAGAATAAATTTCCTTAAAAATAAGTTTTCAACACAAATATTTTGTAGCCAAAGTTAATATTGTTTTTATCGACTACTTTTATATTTTAAGTGTCATCTCTGTTGTGTTTTTATTTATGTAAGTGTAATGAAGAAAATCTGATTTCTCTTCTCTTCACTTTTCGCACAAAACGTATTGCATGTAACTTGGCAAAAACAAACGTATAAAACGTACAGAAATATGATACGCATAGAACGGAGCCACGCATATAACGTATGGTATGGACCTCCAGCTTTAGCATCGAGCTTTCGAACTGGAAACATCGCCTCGGCTAATTCATTTTATTTAAATAAAAACACAGCTAACCCTTGTGGACTTGTGCCCTTGTGGACGTTGTGAGCCAGCTATTACCGAAGCTGACCAAGTGTCTCTTCTGGAGCAGGCTTTAAATCATTTTAATCATTTATAAATTAGCTCCCCGCTACATTGGCGCCCAACGAAAAATTTTTTAGAGAAAATTAAATAAATTTTTTCTAATTCACATTGCTGCTTTGTCGAACCTTTTGGTGTTTTACATACATATGCACGTGTGTTGTTTTTGCACATATTGTCGCTGTCCAACAATTTTGCAACGGAAAGCTACTGTTTGATATACGTGTGTATTGTTGTTGTGAATATTAACCTGCGTTCCGGCTGTAGCAATACTTTACCCTTCATATACGTTCGTTTTGTTGTTGTATGTATCAAACCTGCGTAGCAGCTGTATATACATATTTGCTGTTTGATATACGTGTGTGTTGTTGCTGTGACAAAATTTTAGCTGCGTAAAAACTGCGTTTAAAATAATTTTAAAATTAAATTGTGAACAATTGTAACGGTATCACAATATACCTACATACATAGGTACCGTTTGTTATTCTTACTGTTTTTTAAGTTTTGACAGAGTAATAACTACTGCAGGAATATTAAAGATTAACATTGCTGTTGTTGTACAAAATTTAAATACAATTGAAAATATTTTGTGCATTGTTTGTATGGTGCTGTTTTGCTCTCTGTATTTTTCTGTGTTATTAAGAGATTTTAATTGTTGGTAATTACATTCGTAAGAGTATTGCAACATTTTATTTTGATAAATAAAAATGCCTAGAGTCACAATGAATTCACAAAATTCTAACAATACCACAACAAATCAAAATATAAGTGTTCCAGTCAGAGGTGCCAACTCTTCCACGTCTACCGTTTCTGGAGTAAGTGCTGTGCCAGGCAATCCTGCTCAAAATCCACTGGTACACGAAACAAATCAATACCAAAATAATGCTGGATTTAATTCCCAAATGGTAACTTTTACTCAACGTCAGTTTTCAGACCTACTAGGAAACTTTAATGCTAGACCACAATACAAGTCAACATTTAGTAATTGCAGTGCAAGATTTAATGGGGGTCGAAATACTACAAAAGTAGAAGATTTTATCGCTACTATTCTTGTTTTTAAAGAAGCTGAAAATATCTCAGACTCGTTTGCCCTTTTAAGTCTGCCTCTTCTTCTAGAAGGCTATGCATCAACATGGTGGCAAGGTATAAAGCACGAGGCGCAAACATTTGAAGAAGCTATTACACTTCTTAAAAACGCTTTCTCGCCACCGAAACCTGATTGGAGAATCTTTTCAGAAATATTTCAGGATAAACAAAAAGTAAATGAAACAACTGATAGTTTTGTTTGTAGAAAGAGACAATTGTTTGCACAACTTAAAGATAGGCTACCAGAAAAAACTATAATTAATATGATTTTCTCCCAAATAAGTGTGCAAATTCGTGAAAGAATCAACAGAGATAGCATCGAATCTTTTCAAGATCTATTAGGCAAAGCTCGAGAAATAGAACTATTTTTCAGTGAAAATAATGAAACCGTTAACAAAAGCACAGAACGAAAAGAAAAACCTGCATTACGATGTACGTATTGCAGAAAGAAAAACCATTCGGCAGAAGATTGCTATAAAAGAATTGAGCAAGAACGAAAAGGTAAAACAATTGAAGCCAAATTGAGCTGTTATGGGTGTGGTGCTCCTGGATACTATAGATCTAATTGTCCAACCTGTAACAATAAAAATGGGAAAATCATGGAAAGTCCAAAGGAATTAGATTTCAACAGTATTTACACTACAATAGTTGGTAGGAATGTCCCCACTGTAAACATAAATGTTAATGGGTTAAACGGAGAAGCCTATATGGACACAGCCGCAAGAACAAGTGTTGCAGGATATTCTCTCTTTCAAAAATTAAAAGAAAAGGGAGTATTATTTCAAAAAGTTTTGGCGGAAATAACATTAGCAGATGGCTCTATTACTAAGGACACGGTACTGTCAACCATAGTACATATAAGCATTGGAAAGCGTTTAAAACGTATAAGATTTATTTGCTTGCCAAAAGCCCAAAACAACCGAACTTTACTAGGCATAGACTTTTTGGAGCAGATTGGAATCGTAATGGATTTGGCCCAAAGAACATGGCACTTTAAAGATGATCCACAAAACATATTTGAGTTTGAAAATAAACCATTTAAGGAATCTGGAAAAGTATCCATAAGCCAAACCGTAATTAATGAACAAACGAAAACTCCGAAGCGAAAAGAAGCCGTAGATGATTTTTTGACATGGTTCGTTGAAATAAATAAAACTCCAAACAGAACATCGCCAATGAAATTTGAATACTCACCTAATGGCATTGAGAAGATTTTTGCAGATTGTCTACCAGACACATATGAAGCTCCTCAATTATCCAGTTTATTCCCTCCGCTGAAAAAAATTAAATTGAACCAACAATCACCAACGATCCGATATTTTCAATTAAACTCTATAGATGTTCGTTTAAGGAGTAATGAAGCCCCTAATCTTACAAAAGCCCAGAAAGAGAAAATTGAACTACTTCTAAATGAAAAAAAAGAAATTTTTGAAAATATATCTGAACCGATAAAAGGTGTCGAACACGTCATTAATACAGGAGACCATGCGCCTATATCAACTGCGCCGTATCGCCTTTCTCCTGCTATGAAGATTAAAATACGTAAAGAACTTGATAATATGTTGGCGGAAAAAGTTATTGAAGAAACCGAGTCCCCGTGGGCGTTCCCAGTGGTACTTATACCTAAAAAAGATGAAAGTACAAGGCTTTGTGTAGACTACAGGCGTCTCAATGCAATAACAGTGACGGATACTTACCCACTGCCAAGGATAGATGACGTCTTACATGCTGCAAAAACCTCACCTTTCATGACAACGTTGGACTTAAAGTCAGGGTATTGGCAAATTAAGGTCGCCGATAACGATAAGCCAAAAACGGCTTTTACTACGCCTTGTGGAATCTTTGTTTTTAACCGTATGCCATTTGGTCTAAAAAACGCACCGGCAACATTTCAGCGAATTATTGATAAATTCCGGTTGAGTTTGCCTAACGTTCTTATATTAGCATACCTGGACGACATCATTATTTGTTCTAAAGATTTCGAATCGCATTTGAATGATCTCAAGCAAACTTTTACGAAATTGAGAATGCTTGGTTTTCACTTGAACAGAGATAAATGCTTTATTTGTAAGCCAGAGGTCAAGTATTTGGGCCACATTTTAACAACAGACGGTCTTAAAATAGATCCGGAGAAAACGTTGGCAATTCTTGAACGCCCAGAGCCTAAAAATTTAAAACAATTAATGTCTTTTCTTCAAAGCTGTTCATGGTTTCGTAGGTTTATTCCTAATTTTGCACAAGTGTCAAAACCGTTGTCTAACCTTACTAGGAAGAAAACAGTTTGGAAATGGACATCAGAAGAACAAGGGTCGTTTGAAAAACTAAAAAGTCTTTTAGCTACTCCTCCTATTCTCCAGCAAGTAAAAGAAAACGAAATATTTTATCTTTACACAGATGCCAGTCAATATGCTTTAGGAGCTGTTTTGATGCAGGGGGAGGGTCATAATGAAAAGCCAATTGAGTATGCCAGTAGATTACTGCTTCCTGCAGAACGGAACTATTCTACCACAGAGAGAGAGGCGTTGGCAGTGGTATGGGCAGTACAAAAATTTAGAGGCTACATAGAGGGTGGTGAAGTTAAAGTACTTACCGACCATCAACCGTTAAGATGGCTTTTTACGTTGAAATCGCCCACAGGGAGATTAGCCCGTTGGTCCCTATTACTACAAAGCTACAATTTAAATTTTTCATACACTCCTGGTAAACAAAACATTATAGCCGATACATTGTCAAGACCACCTTGCGTGACTGAAAGCTGTAAAGAGACATGCGAGTGCAACCATATTGAAATAGATTTTCCTAGAAAGGGTGCTGAAGAATTTCGTAATACACAACTTGAAGATGACGAAATCAACAAAATAATTACGGCATTTGAAAACAATAATGAAAACGT
Organism: Melanophora roralis; assembly: GCA_963583895.1. Taxonomy (NCBI): domain Eukaryota; kingdom Metazoa; phylum Arthropoda; class Insecta; order Diptera; family Rhinophoridae; genus Melanophora; species Melanophora roralis. The sequence goes on from OY757188.1 coordinate 77,067,574, forward strand.
AACGCGTTATACTGGTCGAGGATACATGATGGTCGATGGAATTTTATTTAGATACTGTTCAGAACAAGATTCAGAGAATGGACAGGTAGTTCTACCAAAATCTTTGCGTCAAGAAATTCTTTTTAAATACCATAACGATGAAATAGCTGGTCACTATGGTATCGATAAAACGACTAATCGCATTACTAGATTGTTTTACTGGCCTGGAATAAGAAGCGATATTGAAAAGTACGTAAAGTCATGCGAAGACTGTAAAAAATATAAATTATCAAACATGAAACCTATGGGATTACTTCAAACTGTAAGCAGTAACAAACGATTTGAGTCAATCGCAGTTGATTTGTTTGGACCCCTACCAAAAACAAAAGAAGGCTACCAGTGGATTTTAATTGTTGAAGACTTATGCAGTCGATGGGTTGAGTTATTTGCACTAAGAGAAGGATCTGCAGAAAATTGTGCCTTAACGTTGCTTAACGAAGTGATACTTAGATACGGCATTCCACGTCGGATTCATACTGATAACGGAACTCAGTTCATTTCAGCACTTATGCAAAAGTTAACGTTCTGTTTAAAAATAAAACAAACATTTACTCCTATTTATCATCCAGAAGCAAATCCGGTAGAAAGAAAAAACAGAGATTTAAAAACTCAGTTGTCAATTTGCGTAAAGAGAGAGCATACCAGATGGAGTTTAATGCTACCGTCAATAAGGTTTGCAATGAATACAGCAAAATGCAATAGCACTGGCTACACCGCAGCGTATTTGACATTTGGAAGAGAGTTGAGAACACCAACAGAAGTTCAATATGATTTCAAAGCAATTGTGAAAGCGGAAAACTTTATTCCACAGATAACTCCTCATTTATTACGTTTAGCAAACACTTTAGAATTCGCAAACGAAATGCAAGAGCAGATGCAGGATAAAAACAAAAACATATGCGATCGAAGTCGAAGACCACAAACAAACATAAATGTTGGTGACAAAGTTCTTGTGGCCACACACATCTTAAGTAACGCAAGCCAAAAAGTAACATCGAAGTTTACACCACGTCAAGATGGCCCATACGTTGTTATAGCTAAAAGCGGTTCATCCTGTTTTACGTTAGCAAGTGAAGAAAACCCTAAGGTGCCGTTAGCAACACACCACGTATCGGCACTAACTCCATATGAAGGCATCCCAACAAAACCGATATACCCTATACGAAAAAGAGGTCGTCCTAGAAAAGACGAAAATCAACCTTGTTCCAGTCAACACACTAATGTATGTATGCAACACAACAACAAGGAAGATACGACAAACACACCAAGTAAACAAAGAAGATCAGCACGTCTACAAAATCAAGAACCTAAGCCAGCGAAAGGAAGCGGTTGAACTACAAGTTGCTGTTACATAATCGGGACGATTTTATGCAACAGAGGGGGAGATTGTAGCGCGGCTTAATTAAGATGAATTTATGTATTTATATTTTATTATGGAATGTTAATTACTATTTTTGTATAATCAATTTTTTCTTTTAATTAAAACTTTTAGTTAGCGTTATAATAATCGGTAAAGTAATCGATAACTAATCTATGAAAATACAACTCTGTAATCACATGTTTAATCACTTGTTATTCTTATTATTTCATTTCTCTTTGTATTAGTATATGTATTGTATTTATTCAACCTGTATGTAAATGAAAATTGAGAAATAAAATCACTTAGCATCGAGCTTTCGAACTGGAAACATCGCCTCGGCTAATTCATTTTATTTAAATAAAAACACAGCTAACCCTTGTGGACTTGTGCCCTTGTGGACGTTGTGAGCCAGCTATTACCGAAGCTGACCAAGTGTCTCTTCTGGAGCAGGCTTTAAATCATTTTAATCATTTATAAATTAGCTCCCCGCTACAGCTTTAATTTAGTTTTTGAACTATTTGAACTTTAAAAAGATGGAACTTTAGATCCTTTTTTAAAATTTTATAAACATTTTCTAATGGAAGCACTAGTGAGGCTGCTATTTTCCGTATTGAAAGTCGCAGATTTGCTCTTGATTTGATTTCGACCATTTCAATGTTTTCGGGATTCCCTGAAGATAGTCTGGGTCCCTGAGAAATTCATAGCCAAATCAGCTGCGGGAAATGCCTCCGCACATAACCGAATTAAATTTACATATGTTCCATCACGCATTCGCTGTATACCGGACTTTGAACCAAATAGTCGACGATCAATTGCGTAAAAATCTTTACTGTTGAAAAATGTATTCACAGCGATGATCATTTGACCACTGTGACATCGTGACTGACAAATCAACATAATCGATAACTCCAACGGCGCCACCCTCCCTTCGCACCCTGTTTTGATCTTTAAAAAAGACGCATTTAAAAGTATAAATTTACCACCAGACACCCTACGTATCTGAGTATATATTTTTATGCCTACGCCACATGAGTGGTAGGGGTATTATACGTTTGTGCAGATGTTTTCAGCGCCCAAAAATAATAGTCTGAGACCTGAGTTGTTGTCCTTCCGTCCAGCTAGCTGGCTGGGTATCCACGAATGATTTAACGATATTTTGTTGAATTATGGCATAGATAAGTTTTTTAGTATTGGCGCAAGGCCCATTGCTTGCGCTGGTGATCGGTTCATGTGCTGACATAATTTTCTTATAAATGAAATTCCGCAGCGCGAAATACTCGCTTTTAATGACTGGACTTTTACTTTGTTTTGACAAAAATTTACGTGTTTGTCTATATTTATGCCAATTACTTGTATGCTGAGCGAAAACAGGATCGCTCCGTTTCCTTTATAGCCATAACATAAATGTCCTCCCGGGATAAGCATTTTAGACCATAAATAGTTTAAATATTACTTATCCTCCCTTAAAAACTTATTATCCGTGTTTGTCTTTATGCCACCAACTACTATACTGAATACAAATATTTTGGGTATATTTCATCATAAAGCCCCAAATACAAATGTGGTGTTGGGTAAAGTGTGGCCGGAATGACCAAACTAAAATATTTTAATTCGTTTTCATATTCAAACTCACATGTATTAACAATGGATTTTTTTCAATACATATTTATGTATGTAAGTATGTATTAATAAATGTTTATGTTAAGGAAAACAAATACTATAGAAATCAATTTATAGATATTTTCATGTTATTGTTATTATTATTTTCATAAAACAAAATTTTTCCTATTTTTTGAATTTTCTCCCATAATTTTTTTATGATTTTTCATTACAGTGAGCTTATTGGTTTACATTCAAGTCTTTAAGCAAATGGCAGCAATATAAGTCTAATAAGTAAAATGTAAATACTACAATAACAACAACAACAAGAGCAAATTAGTATAAAGAAAAAGTGTAATAAAAGCAATATGGTCCTTAACTAAACAACATAATAAATTTATAGAAACTTTTCAGAAATGGCCAAAAACCAGATTGACAGTCGGGGCCAAAATTAAAAAAAAAATATTTAAAAGCTTCAAATATTTGGGTAAATGAATCTTGAATCTGCTTAATTTTGTTCTCACCTGTAAATGCAATAACTTTGTTATTGTCACAGTAACTGTCAGCAAATTGGCAATTTTCTTTTGGGAACTTTTGCCGGCCTGTTTGGAAAGACAGGTTGTACTTATTACACTAAACTCTAACAAAGTTTTGTCGAGGTTGCCCAAGGACTGCAGACTAATGCCTTTAAGGTCATGGGCTTATAACTGTACTTGCTGTCAATTTACAATACTCTAGAATACGCGAAAATAAGGCTGTAAATAAATTGACATAAAGGGGATATGGGGCAAATGCCACTATTGAATCTGCCTTTCCTCCGTGGTCTATAAATTATATAAAAAGATTGAAAGACATTGAGAGCCCAGGATGCCGGCTGCAGGTTGTCAAATTTGTTTTGGCAGATATCTTCAGTGAGCAGAAGCAAGACTCTACTATTTTTGGTAAAAGAGGCTTTCACGTATATTTTCTGGTCACTGTTTTACAAAAGTGATCTGCTTAACATAGCACTATAGAATCAAAGAGCCTTTTTTATGTTCCAAAAACTCTATTGGAAAGTGCAATTTAAAGATTATAAATTTTACAGTGGGTAAATGGGTAAATGGCAATGGTCCCATAAGACTAACTTTTGAAAGATCATTTTTAGTAGTTAAACAAGATTTGCAAAACTAGTGTTGAAAAGGAGACTGGTTAGGTGACAATCAATGGTCAGTACTAGATGCTGGTAAATCGTTTTCGATTAAAGTCGAAAGTAAATTTTTTAACCCAAAAAAAATCGAGATTTTATACTGAAACCGATTAATGAGCCTTGAAAGTCGGTTTTACTCTCAAAATTTTTAAACCTTCGAAATTTTAAGAATTAATTTTTTTAAAACTTCAACAACTATCTGTACCTTAGATCCATGTCTGAAAGTGTTTTATAGAAGGAACTTATCTTTATTATTTTTTAGGATATCTTTTGCTTTTTATATAAAAAAAAATCAATTTAAAAATATATTCGATTATAAGCTTCGATTAATCGAATTTGAAAATTGGAATCCAAATAGTTGATCGTTAACCAAATCGAAAATCGATTATTGACTTTGTTTACCATTCCCTGGTTAGTACAAATTTGCCTAAAAATACTGTTTCTGCAAATACATTCATAACATAATAATAAAAAAAGTAGTCCAGTTAGCATAATATAAACAAGTAACAGTGCTATATTCGGTTGTGCCGATTCTTATTTACCCTTCACAACGCTTGGTGTTTTTCTCCTAATTTTTTTAAAATTTTGTGTCTCAACTCCGTTTGGGTGTGGGGATAGGGGGTAAGTATGTTCTAGGAAATTGTGCGCAAGGCAAAATAAGTTGAGGTTAGTCCTACATTTGACTATCCATTGACACCCTGGAAGCTGTAAGAGGGGATTTATTACAATTTATCAGACTTAATTTGGCAACCCCCTTAGGCGAGTGATATAGGGGCTAAGTATGTTTTAAGAATATGTTTGGAAGGAGAAACTAACGGGGGTCAATTGTACACTTTATTTCTCTAAGGCCGACTCTGGAAAGTTATGGGCGTTTTCATATCACTTTTGTAAATTTTGCATGGCAACCCTCTTAGGTGATGGAGTTAGCGGGTAAGTATGTTCTAGAAATATATATTTGGGAGAGAAAACTAATAGGGGTCTGTAACAAATTTTATTACTCCAAGGACAACTCCGAAAAGGTGTAGGGGCCTAATCCCAATATTTTAAAATTTTGTATGGAAACCCTGTTTAGGATTGGAGATAGGGGGTAAGTAGTTCTTTCAAAATATATTTTAAAGGTAAAATTAATTGGGATGGGTCTTTCATTTAACCTTTGAAGAAGCCCCCTGGAAGCTGTGGAAGCTATAGATATTTAAAAATATATATAAAAAAAATTAACCTTGTATGGCAACCCTGTTAGGGGGCGGAGATAGGTAGTAAATATGGCCCACAAAAATATTTGAAGAAAAACTTATGGGGAGTCGGTCTTACATTACACGTAGGGTTAATTGGGGGATTTATTACAATTTCCCAAGCTTTGTATGGCAGCTCCCTTAGGCGATGGTAATAGGGGGTAAGAGAATATGTTAAAGAGGGAAAACTAATGGTAGTCAGTCGTACACTTTACTTTGTCAAGGCCAATTCTTGAGAAGTTATGGGCGTTTTAACATAATTTTTGTAAATTTTGTATGGCAGCCCCCTTAGGTGAAGGTGATAATTTGGGGTCAGTCTTACATTTTGCCTTTGTAAGAGCACTCTGGAAGCTGTAAAAGCGATTTAAAAAATTATAAAAAAATTTAACTTTCTATCGCAATTCTGTCAGGGGGCGAAAATAGAATGATCCACAAACGTGCTTTTGAAGAAAAATTAATGGGAGTCGATCTTACATTATTAGGGGCAACTCTGGGGCAGTTTTAGAGGTTTTTATCCACAAATTTTAGAGAAATAAACAGAAGTAGTCGTCGTTGCTGCCTTATATCTCTTCTCGGTTATCAGGGGATTTTGTTGAACTTAAATAGTAAAATTTTCGCAAATATACCTGAAGTCTTGATACCACAAACAGGTCCGGGAATTTCAAGGGGCTTCAGAAACTTAATTTCAAAAGGTTAACGGACAGACGGACATCGCTAAATCAACCTTCCTATCCAAAGAGATCAAGAAACTATATACTTTGAGGGGTCACAAATGAAAAGACCATACGGAAGGACAATTCTTTAAAAAATCTTATCACTAATATGAAGGCTGTAAAAAAGGCAATTTGGAGCTCTATCAGATTTCAATTTGTATTAAAGCCTTTAAGTATATTGTGGTAGTTAAGGTCTGTAAAACGTATTTTTAAAAGGTGGGTTTCTTATAAAACAAGACTTATGTGTGTCATATCTTAGCAAATTATTTTCAAAGTCAATCCTACTTTAATTACAAGTTTAACAACAACAACAGGCCAAATTAAAAGACAAGCGTCATTTTATCGAACTAATTCAGGTGGATATGGGCGCTACCAAACATTTCTTGTTATAAACCCGACATTTAAAATTCAAGTCTGTCATTTTTTGAGAAAATTTTTTAAAATGTATTTCAAATAAATTAATATTTGTAAACTTTGGGTTTCAATTACGTGATTTATAAGAAAATTTATATAATTTAATTGAAAGAAAAACTGTCCTTCAAGCCACGACCACAAAAATTGGCCGATATACTTTTATAGAGATGCAGGTAGTGCTTCGCTTAAAAACTTGTAATAAAAAGTTTAACAGTTTTTATTGATTTCCCTCAAAGCTCTTTAATAGTTAAATCTAAGGCTTGCACAAAATAGTTAAGCTCCGCACACCCTCCAATCAAGTCTTGACAGATCTGCTACTTTTCCTAAATACTCTACGAATAGTATAAAAAGTATTTATCGGTATGTATTAACAACATGTTCATATTTATGTTTGTATGTATGTAAATGTATAGGAATGTTAGCCATTTGTTTTATCAGTCATAAGTATTTAAGCAAATATATGAATAAAGAGGGGGAGGCAACATCAAAATTGCCAATAAAATTTTATTTGTGTTTACAGAATACTTAAGAATTCTTAAGTGTATAGAATCGATAAATTGTTAATATTAAAACGTATGTATATGTATGTATATATGTATGTACGTGCATGTGTTGGTATTAAGGATTACGATTAAAAAAAATTATTCGTAAAAAAAAAGCTTAAAACCAAAATTTGAGTGGCATTTGTGCTTAAGCACCAGAGAGTTATTTACTGTCAGTTTATGTGAAAATTGGTGTTTCAAGGCAATAAGGGGAATAAAATTAAAAATCATAAATACTACTTTCTAATAAATGTCAATAATACTTAATTACGCTGGTTTGAAAACTGAAATTTAAAAATGTATTTTTTAAAATTTTTATATCAGAGAAAATCAAGTGCTTAAGAAATCAACATTTTCGTTAATATTTAAAGGTCTTTTACACATATAAATCCCCTCTTTCTACGAAAGCAACAAAAGGTCATGTACTACGTTGTTTTAAACCTAATAAACCCTTTGCTTTAACATTCACTTAAGACTAAAGAGGGTTTAAAAAATATTACAAAAATTGAAATTTTGTTAAAGTAACTTCTTGTCAAACAAAATCAATTTTCGGGATCATAAATTGCATCAATATATTGGATTTACTGTCATTTATGGCATTAAAGGGACACCTTCAAAACTTTGATAAAATATTTTTTTATATTTCTTCTCCATAACACTTTTTATCTTCTTTTATTTATTCATTAACTTACTTTACAAGATAAACTTTACCCACAGCCCATGCCTTTACTCTCAGAATTGTTAAGGGATTTATAATATTTTGGACACGTTTGAAATTCTAAATAATATTTCTTTGACAATTGCAAACGTGATAAGCATTTATGTACTTTGTTTTTATTTATTGTTATTTATTTACTTATCTTTTTTGTTTTGCGTCAGTGTATGTATGTGTGCGTGTATGTGTTATTATTTACTTTTTTATTCAAATATGTTCCCTTTATTGGATATGGTGAATATTTTAAATAAATTGCTCATTCGCATTTGCAACACATCTCAACACCAACTTCATTATGATGGTTTTGATTCATGTCAGTGGTGTAGAGTTTGATTGACCTTTTTCGTTACTTAATTTATTATAAAAACCCTACCAACCTTCCCATGTTTGCAAAACCCTAAAAAATTTAATATTTTTACCTTTACTTGTCTAAGTTGCTAAGAATATTCTTAATAATAATGGATTTCAAACAATCTCTCTCAAAAGTGTTTTTAATAAGGCTGATTTAATTTCGAAATGACAGCAACTTTATTTCCAAATAGAAATTTGGCTCTAAGCAATAGCATAATACCACCAGGTAAATCCACACGTTAGTACAAGTTACAGGAACAGCCTTTAAGGAAAAAAAATATTTGTTGATGTCTCTCAAGTCTTTGACAAAGTACGACTTAAAGGCCTGTTAACCAAACATAAGCTTCCTTTTCTTGTGAATCTCTGCAACTTTATTGAAAATAAGCTCTGGGCTTTATCTTGATTTTAAACTTTTGCTCTAGGATTCGATTTTAAAAACAGTTTGATGCAAACAATTTGTTTGATTTGAAAAATGTGCCCAAGTTTTTATTTATATTTCAGAAATATAATAAAACCAATCGGCTAAGTCATTCTACAACAGGGAAAACACTCTTGTGGAAAATTATCACAGCACACTGGTCCCAAATCAATGTTCTTTTTCATAAATTCTAAAAACAATGTAAGGGCCGTAATTGTGGCCCACATATACGTTTGAGCATAGGATAAAAAATATATTTATTTTTCTGCTCATGCCCACCGCCTATTGCCCCACAAAATACCACCAAGATCACTATATTTCTTTTACAAAATTAAAAAACATTTTTTGTTTCGCCAATATCTTTTTTAAAAAGAAATATTTTAATCTTCCCATTAAAAAAAAGTGTGTGATAAACCCCTTTAACTAATTTAACTAATTTCAGGTTGGAACTTTCAAGGACTCTTAAGTTAAATATAAAGAAAATATTTTACTAGATCAAAACTCCTAAGTATTTTTTAGATAATTATATAAAAACATATCGCCAATGCTTCATAGTTTAACGAATGTATTAGTAGAACATAAAATTTTCCGTTTTTAATATGTGTAGAGAGTATCTAATTCAAAACTTACGGATTATACAACACTGTGCGACAAAAAAACATTTGAAAAGTGATTCTTATTATTTATTTTATTATATTTTTTTTTTTTTTTTGAGTGTACGGAGAATTTGTTGCTCAAGTTCCATAACTTAAATTACGGGGAAAAAATCACTGTTTTATATCTCAGTGTAAATTTTTAAACTCAGTTATTTAGTTCAATGTTTTGCTTTCTACTTTGAATTTATATTTGGGTAAATAGCTTGTAATATGTAATAAAAAGTAATGCAATTATTATTTTGGTTGATTAATTTTCCTTTACTTTGTTTCCTTTTTGAAATTTTGAAAGACACGTATATTAAAATGTTATCTTTTTGTTAGTTTGCCTGCCAAAATAAGAGAATTTTCTATCAAAAAAAAAAAAGAGAAAAAAAAACATACAGGGTGGCTGACGAAAGCCGCTACCAAAAAAATATTTTGTTGATGAGATAACGCCTATGTGCCACCGAAGGTTGAGGCCTTTAAAATTTAACTGTTTTAAAAACTTAATGAATTACTTAAATACATATGCGGTAATCCAAATTACTTTCAACCTCAAAGCGTTATCTTATCAAAAAGCTATATTTTTTTGTAGCGGCTTTCATTAGCCACCCTGTATGTATAAAAAAACATGAGACCTTCCTCTTTTATAAGGTTACGTAAATCAGAAAATTACTTTTGGTTTTTTGATTAAACTTGGTCTTAGAAAACCCATATTCACCGTACTTTTGACACCGCTACGGCTTGAAGTAAAAATGCAAACTTTCAATTAAAAAATTAATTATTATTATAAAACCAAAATAGCCCACAAGTTTTTTGGTAATTGATACATAAATGAGATTAATGAAAAAAAAACCAATAACATTGACCATGTTAACAAGAAACCATTAAAAACTACAACTATTTTACAAAACTTTGTTTCAAAATTTGAGGAAAATATTTGCAAAGTTATTAACAAAATCGATGTAAGTACAAGTGTCACTTTTAAAACTGCTCTTTAAAATTCAAAGTACATGAAAAATTAAATTAAAAAGAAATTTTTAATATAATTAGGAAATTAAATGTGAACAAAATTGCAGGTATTGACAGCATAGGGCCTTTTAAACCAAAGCACGAACTCATCCAGCGTTCCGATTCAAGCAAAAACGCCTGTAATAAGATTAATTTATAAAAGCGGAAAAGGCCATACTTTCTGTCAAAGAAAAGGTACTAGAAGAAGTTATCCAAATCAAAATGTTTTTGAAAAAATAAAAATAAATTAATTTTTTGGAAGTTTTCTAAGGACAAGAGTAATGCACTAAGCCAAGTAGAGCACATTCGAAACCTATTTATGGATTTTAATAAAGCTTTCGATACCCTGCCATACCCGATTCTGTACTTCATATTACAAAATTAAAGGCCAATGAAACCTCTCGCGTAGAAAGCGCATTTTGCAGCGACTTTTAGTAAATGTAGTCGTTTTTTTATTACTTTACACGTTCCAAACTCAACCAAACGAGGCCACCATTTACAAAATTATTGGAATCTTCTGCAAAGTATTTAATACAAAATTACTAAAAGTATTTTAGTTAAATTAAAAAAGATATTCTTCCCTTAAGCATCAATAAAAAATCTAGAACTACTGCATGATGTCCCTAGAATTCCTGATAATTTTAGCAAAATATTTTTCTCATAAATATTTTTTTCAACATTTTGTTTATTCCTGTTTCAAAGTACATTTCTTTTGTTTTCTACTTGAAATTTTTTTAACAAAAACATCACTTAAACATCTATTCAATCTTGACACGACATTTCAAATTTATTCATATAAAATAAATTTTTTATTTTAAACTAAACGACTTGATTGCAACTAAATAAAATCTCTTTGCATTTATCTCGTATATATCAGCAGATGTTGTGTAAATATAAACTGAAGTGCATTAAATATACCAATAGAAAATTTTGGAGTTTCAAATAGAATTAAAAAAACTTTAAAGAAAATATTATGAAAATTTTATCTTTGCATCCTGTCTACAAAAGATATAAATCGTTGTAAAAGACTGATATTTTCGACTGTAAAACAGAGTGTCACAATGTGATTCAATGACTTTATCATGAAAATCTTATTTTTCTTCATTCTCGATAACTTCATGCAAAGCGTGTTTGTGGCGAAGATTCAATGATAACTTATCTATTGCAATAGTGCCTTAGTGCACCAATTGGCATTTTATGTTATTTACAAATGTCAGTAACCCCTACATAGATTTAAATACATGTTAGCACAAACATTTATACAAATTTGTTTAAATAAAATGCAGAAGCAAAGCACTTAAAGCTTATCCAGATAAAACATGTGGGTCACGGGTAGGCTTGCCATTTCTATTTTGAGAAAAAGAGGACGCGAGCATAAAAAATGTAGGACATTTGCTGGAAAAAAGAGGACACTTTTTATACAACCCAATTTAAATAAAATAACGACGCCAAAAAAATTAACAACCAAAATTTGATTTTATAAAAAAAACTTTATTTACAAAAATAAAAACTTAACAAAACACAACAAATCATTCTGATTTAATGGTACAAATCAAAAACTTAAAAATAAAAAAGAAAAACAAAAATTCATTGCAAACATTATCGGGAATGTACATTTTTAAAAACTTTTAATACGAAGTTTCAAAAGTTTCACGTATATTTTTCAACACTTCCAATTTGAGCCAATATATTACCATCGCATCTGTTCAAATATTTGTAAAACTCTTGGCAATTCATATTAAAATTATATTTGACTCTAATAATATCGGCGATAGTGTCTGTATTTAATTTATTTCTTTCTGGCGTCCACTGCGCCTTAATCAAAGAAAATATACGTTCTACGTTAGCATTATGTGCTGGTAAACAAAAGTAAAATTCAACAAGTTTTTTCAGTTGATGGCAAACATCATTTTTAATAAAAAAATTGCACCAAAACTTGTTATCAGCAGAGTCAAATGAATTTAAGTTTTTTACATAATTTTTTAGGACAAGAAATTCATTAAATAAATTTTCATCATTAAAATCAATGTTATACTTTTCCATAAACTCAACAGATTTTTGTACATTATTCCAATTAACATTCTCCAAATTTTCAAAACATAACCAGTCAAATACTTCCAAATCCTTGAGAGGTAATGTCCATGATTCAATATAGTTCTTAATAGTGTTATAAAATGCTATAGTCTCTTTCATCAGAATACCTTTTTGTTCATCAGTCACATTTTTAATAATTTCTTTAACTTTTATTGGAATAAAATTATGTTCTAATCTTTCATTTAAATTTTCTGATATCTCCTTTAAAATTTTCTTTACTTCAAGCAAGGAAATATCTGACCTTTCAATTTTCTTAATATTTTTTTGAATTATATTCATCAATGAATGTATTAAAAACATATATGCCTCACTTAAATTATTTTTAAAAAAACATTTTATAATCTTAGGTGTGCCTTCTAGCTCCAAAAAATAGTTCTTCAAGGGCTCAAATAATTTAAGTATTCGCTCAATAGCAGGATATAAACTAAGCCATCTTGTTTTACTATGATAAAGTAACTTTGCATATTCTATTTCTGACTCCTCACAAAAACCTTTCAATGTTTCTATTCTTACAGTATAAATAGAAAAATGATTATAAATTTTCATAACAATAGATTCCACATCTATGGACAATGTGTCACAACCCTTGTGAACTGCATTATTAATTATATGGGCTGGACAACCAACACCAATTATTTTTTTATGCAAAGCATTTATTAGTTTTGCGAATACATTATTTTGGCCGTATCTGTGCATACCACCAAAATTGGTATTGCAATTGTCACCACTAAAAGCAACACATTTGGATTTTAGGCAATATTCTTCCAATTTCAGGAGAATATTTTCCGCTATAGTTTCTGATGTTTCATTTTTAATTGATAAAACATCCAATATCTTTGTTTGGATTCCATTGTTTTTTACATCGAAGTATTGAATAAGTATTGGTAATAGCTTAGTGGCACCGAAATTACTCGTGTCGGATGATATACTCACAAAATCAATTTCTTCCAGGTTTTTCTTTATCATTTTCGTTGAAAGGGGCGCCAAAACCTTTTTAACAATTGCTGTGGCCTTAGTACGGTTGCAAGATATATTTTTAGCTCTCTGAGAATCATGAAAAAGTGATTTATTTAATTCAATTGTGCAGTCCAAAGATAAAAAAGACATGTTATGAACAATGGTGTGATAGGCGATGCAACCCTCAATGGCTCGAAGTTCATTGTCGATCATAATTTTCGGAAAAACTGTATCGATTTTCGTGGAACAATCTTGGCTGGATAAGCCCTTTTTATGTTTTTGTGTCTCCAAATGATTATAGATGTCTTGTACTCCTTTATTTGCAATCGAAATTGTAGAATTGCAAAGTGTGCAATTCACTATCCAATCTTCATTTACTCTTTTCATAAAGGAAAACTTCTTTTTTAGCTCCTCGTTAAAAGTGCACTTACGTTTTGGCATTCTAAAATATGAAAATTAATCAATTTTTATACTATCATTTGTGTTCAAAACTTACTTCTATTTTTGGAAAACAAACTTTATGAAAAACACACAGCTGTCAAGCAGAGACCTCTGCCGACCATTTTGACCGGCGGCGGTTTAAAAAAATAAGAGACAAGTTATAATAAGCCGCCGACTATCAGTAAAAGTAAAACTAATGAAGTACAAAGAGGAAATTTAAAATTGTACTTTTTCAAAGCTAATTGAGCACCTAAATCTTTTTTTTATAAATAAAAATATTTCAATGAAGATGTAAAAAGCCGGACAACCCCGGACGCTTGCTGAAAAAGAAGTAGGACAGCCCCGGATGCTCAAAAAAAGAGGACGGTGTCCGGGGAAAAGAGGACGGATGGCAAGCCTGGTCACGGGTAATGCATTCATTCAGTTACAAAATGGATTTTAATGCATTTGAAAGGGAATCTTAATGGGGTTGTTAGTTTAACAAATAAACGAACAAGCATGGATGAGAGCATTAGGCCTTTAAGTAAAAATTACTAAAAGCATTTTTAAAACATACATTAGTAATTCAGTTAGAAATGAAAATGTAATGACAGTTTAAAGTCCATTACAGGCTTATAATGGTGTTAAAACTTCAAAGAATATGTTTGCAAAACGAAAGGTAGATTTTATAAATATCATGCGGTGAGTACGTGTCTATCCTTTGGTAGACCTTTTTGTTATTATTTTACAATTACGCCTTGCTTTAGCTCACTAGGTCTCCATTTCCGATAGCTCAGACATAAAAAGTGATTATCTATGCGCTTATACAGGGTGTGTGGTGGCAAATATTTAAAAAGTAATAAACGGTTCGGAGAGTGACACTGCTGGAATTTAAGATTGTGCGGATTTGTAAGTCACAATGTAGCAGTGACCGAATGAGCATCACACGTTCGCTGTAGAAACATTTTTTAAGAGAAATGATTCTTACATAATTGCTCGTTGACAATTTTCTTCAAAGTTCGGTATTCGGTGAATACATGATGGACCGAGTGCAATTTTAACTCGTTCTTGGTTGCAAAGATTTCGTGCAAACGCTTTCGATATGAACGTCCCACGGCCAAGACTCAGTCGATCTTTAAGGACTCTCGAAAACACTTAACTGGTTAAAAGTAGTTTACGTGAAAATCCGTGACTTTCAATACAGAAAAGTGCAGCCTTACTGGGACTTCCAAGACCGATCATTCATGAAATTTAAAAAACTGGCCTAAAGGTCCATATCTTTAAAATTCAAATCGTTCAAGAACTGAAAAAAAGACTTTCGTTTACGTAACAATTTTTGTGAAACGATGTTGAAGCGTTTTCGTACTGTAAATCCAATTTTTTGGAGCAACGAGACCCATTTACACGTAAACGGCTTCTTCAACAAGCAAAGATGCCGTTACTTTTTTTCCCCCAAAAACCCGCAACTCTTGATTGAAACGTC
The DNA here is from genome assembly GCA_963583895.1 of Melanophora roralis. NCBI lineage: Eukaryota > Metazoa > Arthropoda > Insecta > Diptera > Rhinophoridae > Melanophora > Melanophora roralis. The sequence goes on from OY757188.1 coordinate 77,082,743, forward strand.
AAAAGCCCTTGCATTGTCCCAGGGTAAGTCTTTGGTGTTCTCTATTCACGCAAGAGATAACTGGATCATTTTTTTCGAAAATTCTCCAAGCCAGGCGACGAATGTCAACGGTGAAAACTATCGACGAATGTTTACGGAATTCTGTTTGCCAAGACTGTAAGCTCATCCATTTTACTCTTTACACATGCGATTTCAAAAAAATGGGGCGACTAGACACACAGCCAGAGCTTCGATTAATTTTCTTTGGAAAATGTTCACCCAAAAATAGATCATTTGCTTTGCCCTATGGCCACTGAGGTCATCCGACCTAATTCCCATGGCTTTTTTTAAGGGGGCTACTTCAAAGAAAGGATTTTTAATGACAATCCCTAATCTATTGTAGCTTCAACGAAAAAATTAGTCGAGAAATCGGTATAATTGTACCAAGTTTACCGCAGCGTGTGGCACAGAACACAAGGCAGTGTGTGGTTGAATTGACGAAAGACATCTGGATGACATACTTTTTGAAAAATAAAAACCGCATTCCCATTCTATCATTTAATTCTCTTAAAGAAACTTTGCGTCAATTATTACGTTTTTTATTTAAATTTAAAAATGTAAGTGCACGGTGGCACCCTTTATATAAAAAACGACTTTAATAAGTTCTGCTGAAATGCCATCTTAGTCAGGCGCTTTGTTTCTCTTGAGTAATTTTATTGCAATGCCCACCTACATGGTGTATGAATTTGTTGTTGTTATATGTGAGCATGTGAGTAGTAATTATGTGATGTTCAGCTAAATATTAATCGTGAATCAATGGTTCAAACTTCAAACTTATTCACATAAAATTCTTCCCAGAGTGTCAGTTGCTAATTGACAGATGTTACCAGGCTATCCATGTAATTTTTCAGCACCTTTAACGCAGCAACGGGACAATTTTCTTAGAGCTCTATATAAATCGCTACTTTAATGAGTATTAACTGCAACTTGTGCCCCTAATGGAACTTTGTTGATCAAGTCGCGCTTGCTACTTCTATCACTAATCTTATTGGGTGATCTAAAGTGATGTATGTTAATTGAGTTCACCATATCCTTTCGTGTTTTGGCAGAATTTAAACCCGCTTTGACTTGCTTCCGAGACTCGAAGAACTGCTACGTATTATACAAAATCCATTCTCTTCGGGTGCGCTGGTTACAAATAATTACGTTTTTTTAAGGATCCATGAAGATGTTCTTGGCCGTTTCCAATTGGTTTTTTTGGATTTCACGCATGGTGTTGTAAGGTTCAATTTTATCACCGTTTAAGAAAAGTTTTTTTTTGAAACTAATTCTCTCCTTTTTGTCTTATACAATTTGCTACTAATTGTGTCCAACATAAAAATTTGTTTTCAAAAAAATTTTGCTATTATTTTTTTTCTGAAATTTGATTTAATATTAGTTAATAAACATTTAGAAAAAAAAAACATAATAGTAAATTTATGTTAAAAGAGAAATTGTGACGCATGTCAGCGAATGGCAACGCATTATTGTGTAAACCCAGAAACCTACAGTAATGCCTACTTTTTAAATAAATTTACAGCGTATAGCGTGGTTTTGGCTTCTTCGTTTTATCCTCGCGTCTTAAAGTTCTTTTTCATCGATCGCTTGTGTAGTAAAGTCGTGCCCAAATTTTAAAACAAATAAAGAAAGAAAACACATTTTTTTGAATAAATTTTTAGAAAGGGTTTGTTAAGCGATTCTCACAACATCTTTTCAAGCCGATACTGCAGGTAATTAATATTAATATCTTTCCTGATGAATAGCATATCCGCATAGAATTATTTGAATATTTTTATGTTAGTTTTATTTAACTATAATTCATCGGCCAAAACTCACGTGCATTAAACCAATAATTGGTATTTACAGTAGGTAGAAAGTTGCTGCAAATCCTATGCCCAAAAACCTCTTCAGCTGCAAAGACAGCTTAAAAAGCCATAAAAGAAAATAAAAACTCAGGTCATAAGAGTTCAACGTGGTGGACTCATTCCATGAGCCACCACTGTATGTTTTTTCGTTCAAGTAAGAATCTTGATAACAGGCAACTAGCATAATCATTTCGGTATAATAAAAGGCATAAACCAAAAATAGAAGAATCATAGACAGCTTTGTGTACAATTACTTGTGTGACGTGTCGAAGAAGAAAAGGTGCAACGCTACCTAGAAGTCCATAAATATTCAAACGCTTCGCCAAGATTGTTGGAAAGAACTGTCGGAAAACAAAGAGACTGCTCACAATTGTGAAAGAAAAATCCAGTGCAGTCCCCAGAAAGTACTTTACCCTCGGTAAGGATGCACCTGTGGTAACTAAGATGAAGGAATCAAGCACCTGTAAAAAGTTTTTTCAAACCTTAGAACTATCATATTGGTAAAATACCCTTAAAACTTTTGCAAATTTTGCGGTAAGTCACCTATTCTATAACTGCAAGGTTCAACCTAACCTGGAAGGGTTGCAGATATTTATTCACGTGGCTAAATGTAGAATAATTTTAGTTAACAGCTTTCATTTTATTGTCTTATAATAAAAAAATATATAAAAAAAAAACAAAAATTAAATTTAATTAGCAGTTTATACAAAATAAAAAAAAAACATATAAAAAGAAACTCCTGAAAGTTAAAAATTGTACACTAGTGCCACTAATAACATAAAATAGCATTAACTAGATTTACTGAGACCGCCCTAAGCTTAAAGTAAAACTAAGAAAAAAAAACAGAAATTTATCATTTAGCCTAATGCACATAGTCCAGATATAACATCATGAATTGTATAATGTAACTTTAATGTACGATCTATTTTAGCATGTATTTCATAAGCCTTATAAAGTCGATAAACTTTCAACTTGCAAACCAACTATAATTTTCATAAGTAAACACTCTACAGTCAGCAATCAGCAGCAGTTTGAAAAGGCCTCTTCAATCAGCAGTTGCAGTATAAAATGGTATAGCGGTGAGTCCACTTACAAATTTTAACGCTATCTTATTGTTTTGCAAGTAGGAGTTAATAATAACTATTCACAAAAAAAAAACATTTTTTTTATTTTAATTAATTTGTGATAAAATTATCAAGTTTATTAAATAACATTAAATAAGGCCTAAACTAGAATTTTAAAATAGCATTGATTGGATGGAGTTGAGTGGGCAGTTAAACTTTCCGTGTTAAGCAAGGGAGTACTGTTTGTTAAAATATATAAAAATTATTTTTGTTTTGATCTTGTTTTTCTAGTATCTTTTAGCGATACTTACATAGATATTTTTTTTACATGTTTAATCTTCTTCTTTTACTATATTTGTTGATAATACGATCCACTATTTGGATTGAGAGTATACAATTTTAGTTACATTTCATCCAATTTAAGAGTAAGTTATCCCACTCCGAACTCATCCATATATTATCTCTCTCCGTAAGTTCACGTTATTATACTTCTTTAATTTAATTTTATCATTCACTCAGCTAACACTTCCAATAATGAGAATAATGTTGTTGCTAAAATTCTAGTTTGTTTTGTTTTGGTTATATCTTTTTGTACATTCATCTAAATTTATATAAAAAACATACTATCTGTTTACAATTGTCAATCTTTGATAAAAATTACAGAAGTACCCTATAGTGGGTCATATGAAACCTTCCTGATTCAAAAAGAAAAGAAGAAAAAAGAAGAGAAAAAAAAATCTTTATATCTTATTATAGGTAAATTTAATTAGCATAAAAGTATTGTACCTTTAAGGTCATATAATGTACCTATGTATAGTTATGTTATTTTTTTGAATAAAAATCGATTTTGCATTAATATGGAAGTTTAAGTATTGCAATTTTCTTACATAATGTGATCGGTTTAGAATTTGTCGTGTTAGGGATCCTATTAATATTGTAAACGCCCTAGGATCATCGGAAGGGAGGGTTGAGAGGCGTAATTCTAACAACACCTAGAATTTATTATATATTGATAAAAGTGATCTACCTGCTTTTCCGTTTACCTGTTGACATCGAATGGGGTCAACCTCAACATCTCTATGCATTCAGTCAACCATTTTTTTTCCATATCCATTTATTAACTTTGTTTGATTTTAAGGGAGTCTATAATAATATTTATGTGATGACCTTACCTACAACTACAGGGATTAACCAAGACAAAGACCACCCCACCCGGCTGACAGCTAGCCCGAATCAATGGCTCCCGTTCGTCTTTACGTCCCTCAAAAATACGCTTTTGTTAGAACATCTCCTCAACATCATATGGTTTACCAACCGTCCAAGTATGTGTTTTTTTTTGTGGAACATTACATAAATTGGCGCCCAACGTGGGGCCACCGTAGATCTAAATCTCGTTAGATATTTGGATTTTAATGGCTCTGAATATTTCAACTAATTAAGCTTTTAGTTTTCATTTAACTCGCAAGGTGCAAATAGTTATATGCTTTAGAAGTTCTTGGGTAAATAAACTTTAAATTCCTTCTGGATTTTCGATTAGTTGAGAGATGCAATCGACTAAATCGACCGAAGGTACATTTAAACTTCCTTTTCCTTATAGCTGCCGAGGGTCTATGACTTTTGCTCAAATGTGGTAGTTTTTGAACTTTTAATATGCTTGATAAAATTTTCACTGAGTTATGGATCTCCTGTTTTTTATATGGATTTACAAAATATCGGCGTGTAGCAGATTTTTGTCCAATAAGAAGCAGTAACGTGTCTTAGCAAAGAGCCTATCTGTTTGTGAGAATTTTACTCTGTATTCTAGGGGTTCATGAACTCAATAGCCTAAATTAATATTTTACGGTAAATCACTTTTTTCATCAAACTTTAATACTTATTCTAACCGATTCACATATATATGTAAGAAAATAATAATTTTGATTTTTGCCAAGAAAACTTTTTTCATCTATAAATTACAAATTTTGTTATTTGTTTTTCTGCTAAAATTTTTCTTTAGAATTTCGTTACAATCCTATATTTGGTTATCAGTCTTGTAATTGGAATTTATTCTTATATGACGCGTTGGGAAAATTAGTTCACTTTTCTATTTTTATATCAAAAATAAAAATGATGGAACATTCGCCTCAGCGTTCTCAGGCTTCAGCCTTACAAACGTCGGCCATACCGACCTCTGCTCTACAGTCTTTAGCCCCAATAGAATCGAGACAAAATAAAATTTGCAATATTTGTACTGAAAAAATGTTTGAAAATCAGGATTGCATGATAATTTCCGAGTGTAATCATGTATTTCACAGCACTTGTATAGAAACTTATTTATCAGAAGCCTCGGAATGTCCGATTTGCAAAAGGTCATGTGACCTATCCGAATTGAAAAAGATTCGAATTCAAAATAAACCTCAATTTTTTAATAAGCCAAAAGTTAATCGTGGTAGATCTCGTGGAGCTGCTGGTTCCCAGTATAACACAAGAAGTTCAGCTCGTAATTTGTCGGCAGCTTTGAGTAGCGAAAGCTTAGTGAGCATTGCTGACAATCCTGAAGATGAGCCTGAAAAGTCTTTTGTGCCAGCTCCATCTTCAGCGCCGATTGTATTAGCGCAGAATCTTCAGGCCAACAATCCGATAGACAATCTTACGAATAATACTAATCCAGACATAGACTATACGCGTATCAATCATATGATTGAAAATACGGTTTCTCGTTTATTAGGTAATTTGCAATTAAGGCCAAATCTCCCACCAAGTTGTCCTATACAGAACGAATATGAGGCTCGTAGGGTACCTCTAATACAAAATCGGTACCAGCCTTTCCAAAACTGTCCAGTTCAAAATCCCATGCAACACCCTATGCAAAATCGACATCAAGCTTTATTACTACCACACATGCAGAATAGAAACCAATTTTTACCGAACCAAAGTCAGAATACTCATCATTTTCGTAGTCATGGTCCTAGTACCGTGGAGGAGCACTTTTCAATAAGATCAGATAAAATAACTAATATGATACAAAATTGGCATATTAAATTCGATGGGTCTGCTCAAGGTATTAGTGTAGATGAGTTTTTGTATAGAGTAAAGGTTCTTACGCGTGAGCATTTTAATAATGACTTTTCTCTTATCTGTAAAAATTTACACATTTTGTTAAGTGGTCGTGCCAGGGACTGGTACTGGAGGTATCATAAGCAGGCAGAGACCATAACCTGGAAGGACTTTTGTGATGCTTTGAAATATCAGTACAAAGATTTTAAATCGAGTTTTGATATTCAAGAGGAGCTTAGGAATAGGAAAATGAGGGCTAATGAGACATTTGAGTCCTTTTATGAATCAGTGTCGTCCATTTTAGATCGCTTAGATAAACCCATTCCCGAAAACGAGTTGGTCGAAATTCTTACTCGCAATCTTCGCCCCGAAATAAGGCATGAGTTACTTTATGTCCCTATCTATTCGTTAGCGCACTTACGAAAGCTAGTTCAAATGAGGGAGAATTTTCTAGGCAGTGATAACGTTCTTAAAAATGCGCCATCGAAAATTAACCCATACGCTGGCGGACGACGCCAAATTTCAGACCTTGATTATTCTACCGAACAGGCTATCCATGAGTATAACGAAGAATCTAGTTTTTCTGTTGATGCCATACAGCAACCGCCGCAGTGCTGGAACTGCAACCAGATGGGCCACATTTGGGAAAATTGCATGGAGAAGAGGAATGTGTTTTGCTACGGTTGTGGTGAAAAGGACACCTATAAGCCACAGTGTGCTAAGTGTCGTTTAAGGAAATCCACTTCAAAAAACTTTCAAGCACCCCACCTTCACCACAATCGACCCTAAAACAACCCTCTGAGGAAAGTGAGTTTTCAAAATTGCCTCCTGGCGGCGACTCACCTTCACCCCCACAACTAGAAATTTTAAGATGTAATAAATCCGACCATTTGTTTGTTTGTCATAAGCCAAGATTATACCCTATTTTGCCTTTTCATGAAAAATGGGAAAATTATTTAAATGCCCGAAATCAAATCTTTAATGTTTCTTCACTTTCTGCTATTGCCACGAAACGGAAACGCTCAACAATTCGTTTAAAAAAATATTACAAAAATCGTAAGTTTGCCTCAAAATTTATTTTGTCGTCAATTGTAAGTAATTCTCTTGATAAACGGTACTATGCTTCCGTAAAATTTTTATCGTATAGGGAACTGGGCTTATTAGATTCTGGTGCCAACGTATCCTGTATAGGATCCGAACTAGCTTCTGTTGATTTCTCTAGTTGCCCAGAATTTGTTCCACTTAACGCCTACGTCAAAACAGCGGATGGTAATCGCCAGAAAGTCATTGGTTATTTGCAGGTAGAAATGGTTTTTAAGGGCCAGAGTAAAATATTGAAAGTTTTGATTATACCTTCTATTAGCCAGAGATTAATTTTGGGAGTAGATTTTTGGCGAGCCTTTAATACAGCACCTGAAATTTTTGGGGATATTATAGTTACGGATGAATTGTCTAGTGAAATTGTCACTTTGTCTACTCTCAACCTAACGTCTAGTGGGGTAAATTTTGTACATGGAGAAAACGAAGACTTTAAGTCCCCGGACAAATCTCCCTTGAGTGTTAATCAACGTCAGCAGCTAAATGCAGTCGTTCAAATGTTTCCCAATTTTGAGAAGGAGGGCTTGGGGCGCACAAGTCTAATTGAACACAAAATTGACGTCGGTCAATCTGATCCCGTTAAGCAGCGTTTTTATCCGGTTTCTCCGGCTGTGGAGAAATTAATATTTCAGGAAATCGATAGAATGCTAGCTTTAGGGGTAATAGAACCATCCCATTCACCGTGGAGTTCGCCAATGCGATTAGTCGTTAAGCCCAATAAAGTGCGTTTGTGCCTCGATGCGCGGAAAGTCAATCAGGTGACCAAAAAGGATGCGTATCCGCTCCCGAATATTGAGGGCATATTTGCTAGGTTGCCAAAGGCAAATATCATTTCCAAACTCGACCTTAAAGATGCTTACTGGCAAATTGCCTTATCCGAAGAGTCTAGGCCCTATACTGCATTTACCGTCCCCGGCCGTCCTCTTTATCAGTTTGTCGTAATGCCGTTTGGCCTCTGCAATGCGCCGTCCACAATGTGTCGCTTGATGGACCAGCTGATACCGGCAGATTTGAGACATTGCGTATTCGGTTACTTGGATGATTTGATAATTGTGACTGAGGATTTTTCCACCCATTTGTCAATTTTAGTAAGGATCGCAGATGCCTTTCGCAAGGCAAATTTAACTTTAAATATTACCAAGTCCCAGTTCTGTGTAACGGAAGTGAATTATCTGGGATACATCATAGGCAATGGTGGTATAAAAACGGACCCCGAAAAAGTTGTTTCTATACGAAACTGGCCAGTGCCTAAAAATATAAAGCAAGTGCGTGGTTTCCTCGGCCTAGCCGGTTGGTATCGCCGCTTTATAGAAAACTTTTCTACTATCGTATACCCCATAACTGAAACTTTGTCCACAAAACGAAAATTTTGTTGGACGCCTGAGGCCCAGCTATCTTTTGATAACATAAAGGAACTTTTAACATCTGCCCCAATTTTGGCGAATCCTAATTTCAATCAGAAATTTTTTGTACACTGTGATGCCAGTGATGTAGGCCTGGGTGCTGTTCTAGTTCAACTCGACGAAAATGGGAGGGAACGCCCAATTGCCTTTATGTCACGAAAGTTAAATAGCGCCCAACGCAATTATAGCGTCACGGAGCGTGAATGCTTAGCAGCTGTTGAGGCTATTAGAAAATTTAGGTGTTACTTGGAAATGCAAGACTTTGAGGTAATTACCGACCATTCGTCCTTAATGTGGTTAATGAAACAACCTGATTTAACCGGTCGTCTGGCCCGGTGGGTTTTTAAGCTACAGGGTTACAAATTCTCGATATCACATAGAAAGGGGAAGGAGAATGTCGTCCCTGATGCCCTTTCAAGAATACCCAGTGTGGAAATAAATAGTTTGGAATTATCAGCCCCAGAAATTGACCTTAACTCACCTCATTTCGCCGACAAGGATTATGTGGATTTAAGGGATAAAATTAGGCGAAACTTTTCTAAATATCCCGATCTTAAGATTATTGACAATTTCGTGTATATCCGTACTGATCATTATAATGGCAATATTGAGCAGCAAAATAACTGTTGGAAGCTCTGGGTACCATCCCAGTTGCGGGAATCCATTATTCGAAGGTTGCACGACCCGGCAATAGCTGCTCATGGTGGAATGGTAAAGACTGTCGATCTTATAAGACGTTATTTTTTTTGGCCCGGCTTAGTGAAAGATGTACGTGATTATATTCGTGTATGTGAGACCTGCAAAACAACTAAGGCACCTAATTTTATAACAAAACCAGAAATGGGTAAGGCAACAAAAACTTTAAGGCCATTTCAAATGATGTATGTGGATATTCTAGGACCATATCCCCGAAGCAAATTGGGACATATAGGTTTGCTTATTGTGTTAGACCACTTTACAAAATTTCACTGGCTGTTTCCCTTGAAAAAATTCACTTCTGCGGTTATACAAGACCTACTTTTAAAACAAGTGTTTCATATTTTTGGTGTGCCAGAAATTTTGTTAAGCGATAATGGGTCCCAGTTTAGGGCAAACGAATTTAATGCCTTTTTGACATCTTTAGGAATTAAGCACACCTATACAGCTATTTACTCTCCGCAGTCTAACGCGTCAGAGAGAGTAAACCGCTCCATTTTGGCTGGAATTAGATCGTATCTAAAAAAGGATCAAACCCTATGGGATCAAAACCTAAGTGCCATAAGCTGTGCGTTGAGAAACTCGTTCCACCAATCAATTAAATGTTCCCCTTATCAGGCAGTGTTTGGGTTCGACATGATTACCCATGGTAGTACTTACTCATTATTGAAACATATTCAACTGACTGATGAGCCATATGTAAAACTAGATAGAGAAGATGAGCTTTATTTAATGCGGAGGAATATCCAAAATCATATGGCCAAGGCCTATGAAATTAATAAAAGCCAGTACAACTTGCGATCTCGGCCCATTTCGTTTGCCGTTGGCCAAGTAGTTTATAGACGTAACTTTGCACAAAGTAATTTTGGAGAAAAGTTTAATGCAAAATTAGCTCCTCTTTATTTGAAATCCATTATTAAGGAGAAAGTCGGTAACAATTATTACATCCTACAGGATACTGAGGGCAAAACATTGGGCACTTATCACGCCAAGGACCTCCGACCATAAACTAGAATTATTCCCCCCTAATACTCTTAGTTAAAACATTCGTATTATGTGGTTTGTAAGGTTCAATTTTATCACCGTTTAAGAAAAGTTTTTTTTTGAAACTAATTCTCTCCTTTTTGTCTTATACAATTTGCTACTAATTGTGTCCAACATAAAAATTTGTTTTCAAAAAAATTTTGCTATTATTTTTTTTCTGAAATTTGATTTAATATTAGTTAATAAACATTTAGAAAAAAAAAACATAATAGTAAATTTATGTTAAAAGAGAAATTGTGACGCATGTCAGCGAATGGCAACGCATTATTGTGTAAACCCAGAAACCTACAGTAATGCCTACTTTTTAAATAAATTTACAGCGTATAGCGTGGTTTTGGCTTCTTCGTTTTATCCTCGCGTCTTAAAGTTCTTTTTCATCGATCGCTTGTGTAGTAAAGTCGTGCCCAAATTTTAAAACAAATAAAGAAAGAAAACACATTTTTTTGAATAAATTTTTAGAAAGGGTTTGTTAAGCGATTCTCACAACATCTTTTCAAGCCGATACTGCAGGTAATTAATTTTAATATCTTTCCTGATGAATAGCATATCCGCATAGAATTATTTGAATATTTTTATGTTAGTTTTATTTAACTATAATTCATCGGCCAAAACTCACGTGCATTAAACCAATAATTGGTATTTACAGTAGGTAGAAAGTTGCTGCAAATCCTATGCCCAAAAACCTCTTCAGCTGCAAAGACAGCTTAAAAAGCCATAAAAGAAAATAAAAACTCAGGTCATAAGAGTTCAACGTGGTGGACTCATTCCATGAGCCACCACTGTATGTTTTTTCGTTCAAGTAAGAATCTTGATAACAGGCAACTAGCATAATCATTTCGGTATAATAAAAGGCATAAACCAAAAATAGAAGAATCATAGACAGCTTTGTGTACAATTACTTGTGTGACGTGTCGAAGAAGAAAAGGTGCAACGCTACCTAGAAGTCCATAAATATTCAAACGCTTCGCCAAGATTGTTGGAAAGAACTGTCGGAAAACAAAGAGACTGCTCACAATTGTGAAAGAAAAATCCAGTGCAGTCCCCAGAAAGTACTTTACCCTCGGTAAGGATGCACCTGTGGTAACTAAGATGAAGGAATCAAGCACCTGTAAAAAGTTTTTTCAAACCTTAGAACTATCATATTGGTAAAATACCCTTAAAACTTTTGCAAATTTTGCGGTAAGTCACCTATTCTATAACTGCAAGGTTCAACCTAACCTGGAAGGGTTGCAGATATTTATTCACGTGGCTAAATGTAGAATAATTTTAGTTAACAGCTTTCATTTTATTGTCTTATAATAAAAAAATATATAAAAAAAAAACAAAAATTAAATTTAATTAGCAGTTTATACAAAATAAAAAAAACATATAAAAAGAAACTCCTGAAAGTTAAAAATTGTACACTAGTGCCACTAATAACATAAAATAGCATTAACTAGATTTACTGAGACCGCCCTAAGCTTAAAGTAAAACTAAGAAAAAAAAACAGAAATTTATCATTTATCCTAATGCACATAGTCCAGATATAACATCATGAATTGTATAATGTAACTTTAATGTACGATCTATTTTAGCATGTATTTCATAAGCCTTATAAAGTCGATAAACTTTCAACTTGCAAACCAACTATAATTTTCATAAGTAAACACTCTACAGTCAGCAATCAGCAGCAGTTTGAAAAGGCCTCTTCAATCAGCAGTTGCAGTATAAAATGGTATAGCGGTGAGTCCACTTACAAATTTTAACGCTATCTTATTGTTTTGCAAGTAGGAGTTAATAATAACTATTCACAAAAAAAAAACATTTTTTTTATTTTAATTAATTTGTGATAAAATTATCAAGTTTATTAAATAACATTAAATAAGGCCTAAACTAGAATTTTAAAATAGCATTGATTGGATGGAGTTGAGTGGGCAGTTAAACTTTCCGTGTTAAGCAAGGGAGTACTGTTTGTTAAAATATATAAAAATTATTTTTGTTTTGATCTTGTTTTTCTAGTATCTTTTAGCGATACTTACATAGATATTTTTTTTACATGTTTAATCTTCTTCTTTTACTATATTTGTTGATAATACGATCCACTATTTGGATTGAGAGTATACAATTTTAGTTACATTTCATCCAATTTAAGAGTAAGTTATCCCACTCCGAACTCATCCATATATTATCTCTCTCCGTAAGTTCACGTTATTATACTTCTTTAATTTAATTTTATCATTCACTCAGCTAACACTTCCAATAATGAGAATAATGTTGTTGCTAAAATTCTAGTTTGTTTTGTTTTGGTTATATCTTTTTGTACATTCATCTAAATTTATATAAAAAACATACTATCTGTTTACAATTGTCAATCTTTGATAAAAATTACAGAAGTACCCTATAGTGGGTCATATGAAACCTTCCTGATTCAAAAAGAAAAGAAGAAAAAAGAAGAGAAAAAAAAATCTTTATATCTTATTATAGGTAAATTTAATTAGCATAAAAGTATTGTACCTTTAAGGTCATATAATGTACCTATGTATAGTTATGTTATTTTTTTGAATAAAAATCGATTTTGCATTAATATGGAAGTTTAAGTATTGCAATTTTCTTACATAATGTGATCGGTTTAGAATTTGTCGTGTTAGGGATCCTATTAATATTGTAAACGCCCTAGGATCATCGGAAGGGAGGGTTGAGAGGCGTAATTCTAACAACACCTAGAATTTCTTATATATTGATAAAAGTGATCTACCTGCTTTTCCGTTTACCTGTTGACATCGAATGGGGTCAACCTCAACATCTCTATGCATTCAGTCAACCATTTTTTTTCCATATCCATTTATTAACTTTGTTTGATTTTAAGGGAGTCTATAATAATATTTATGTGATGACCTTACCTACAACTACAGGGATTAACCAAGACAAAGACCACCCCACCCGGCTGACAGCTAGCCCGAATCAATGGCTCCCGTTCGTCTTTACGTCCCTCAAAAATACGCTTTTGTTAGAACATCTCCTCAACATCATATGGTTTACCAACCGTCCAAGTGTGTGTTTTTTTTTTGTGGAACATTACAGTGTTCAATGATATTGTGAAAGCGTTGGTGTAAATGGTGTTAGTTTTTAGTCTCCGTATATCTATCCTTCGAGTAATTTTTATTTGTTCAGCCCGATGATTGCAAGCTTAACATGTGCAGCCACAACAAGAATATGGTGAGTACATTCCAAGTCTTCTCCCCTTAAGTTACACATATCTGGCATAGATTCACGCCATTTTGTTCACTGTCTTTTTTATTTATAGTAACTGGATTAGAGGATTCCGAACGTCCCCTTACAAATTTACTTGCGGGGAAATATAAGCCCTCCAACTTACAGATTATTTAAAGTACATATTCCAAGCAATATGTCTCCATTACCGGGATTTTAACCCATTGCGTGCTTACCCATTATGCTTTTAAAATTTGAACTATTTTTGCCGTTTTAAGGAATGAAAATTTCCCATCACCACTAGTATAACCTCCTTAGCCCTACTTTAGCTGCATTGGTAGGGCCATAGTAATAAATTCACATGAGATTGATATTAATATATCCGAGTATGGTTTCATCTTAAAAGGGCGCCAAGTTTTTGATAAAATAACCCCACTGTTCTTAAATAAAGCAAATTTTCAGGGTTATCTGAGTATAATAAAATACATCCATTAAACGCAATCTCCCACATCAGGCTATTTTTCTTCGCAATTTTCAAAATCTTTATGTGGCTGCGACAATTTTCGAAGATTCTAATAGTGTCCACATATTCTATCTGCCAAATCATGTCCTTGTTTTGTTGCCAGAATTTACCAAAGGAAAATAGTGTTGGCTTTTATTTTCTGTTTTGGTTTCGGTTGTCATTGCTTTTATAATATGCTCAGCTTTTAAGGCTTAACTATTTGATACTGCAACTGGGGCCAACAGCAGGCCTTTAGGATGGCACATACAGACTATACCACCTTGCACCTCATTGGCCCTAACAGGGTTAACCAAGTCCGCAATGAAGAGTGGCTAAATTAGTCAATTGAAAAGGACAAGTTTTATGCACAAAAAGTCTTACTTTTGTGTACGTTTTACTTTTTTCGTAATCTCTCAGGCTAGGCCGACTATAATTTATTTGTTTTTGTAATCAAATTTATAAAACACTTTTTTAAAGTCTTTGCAAGATGTATCTCTAAGGAGACTAAAAATTTTAAATAAATTTAATTTGCATCAAAAGCTGCTTCTTTTTATTTGTAGAACAGTTATTATATTATACTTCCAACAGTATATTTTAAAACCATTATTGTGTTGAAGAGAAAACCAAAAGTCTCTTAACAGCATTATTACTTGTCCAGTCCCCTGAAGGCAACTTAAAATTTTCTCTAACCGCAGTTTTTTCAACTCACTGATTTTCTACTAAATTTTGTTTAAGATATTGAGAAGGGAATAAAAAATTTAAAAAACTTTTTAATTCAATAATTGTAAAACATTTTAAAATAATGTTTTAAGCTACATGAAAATTTAAAAATCATTTTACCATCAATTTGGTGATAATAAGTCGAGGCAGTATTGTTAAAATGTGTTACAAAAATTATTTTTTTTCCACTCAACTTATCATTTGCTTATCAACCACATTATTTAAGTAAAACAAATCTAATTAAAAAAAATAAATGTTAACATTAACTGTTTAAACTTAAAATTCGATTCTTGTGGAGATAGGATAAAGTATCTTGCTTGCACTCCTTCCATTTTAAGTCATAAAATCAAGAAATTGGTTTTAAAATCCCCATAGTTATCTCTAGATAGTTAAAAGTAAAGTATAAACTCTTTAATCAAAAGGCAAAAAAATGTAACAAAAATAAAAAATTGTCCTAAATAGTTCTTTACTTACACTGAAAAAAATATACGAAAAAAATTTTCGAAGGGTTTTTTCGTGGAATATATGAAAAAAATATTGCAAGATATTTAATTTACTTCGTAAAATATATAAAAGAGTTTTATACATTTCGTATATTCTACCCCAGAGTTTCTTGGTGCGTAATAATGGAAGACTTTCGAACGAACGAATTTATTCCTATGTTGCATGGATTTTTCTGAGTGTACCAAAAGATCATTTCTCAATTCGATCACAAAAAAAAAGTCCAGACATATTGATTTCGGCGTATAAAAATGTATACCTCCAGAAGTTTTTGAGGACTGAGATTCGTTGGATTTATCTTTAGACTGCTTACCTAAAATATTCAATATTTGTAGTCCTTAGTTAATTGCAAGAAGTCTTAAAAAGTTAACATTTTGGAAAACATCGATAATTCTCTTAGCAGCCTTAGTGAACATATTATAAAACCCCATTGGGAATGCTTCTCCTAACTTTTGCTAGACTACCTTTCCTACTTTTTTAAAGAAAAAAGCACAGAAAATTACAATCAATTGGGGAAAAGTTATTATTATTTGAAAAAAACATTCTTTGGCATTTATTTTTTGAAGATTATGTCCATCAATATTAGCCGTTGCCACGTCGCAGTCCAATTTTTAATGACTCGTTCGAGCATTTCGACTTGTCACTGCCGAATGGCACGAGTGATGTTTTTCTCCAAGGCCTGGATCAAAGCGGGTTTGTCCGCATATATTAGATTTTACATATCCCCACAAGAAAAAGCTTAGCGGTGTAATATCACATGATCTTTGTGGCCAATCGACCGACCCAAAACGTTAAATTATGTGCTCACCGAAGTGTTCTCTTAATAAATCTATTGATTGATGCGATGTGTGGAAAGAGGCACCGTTTTGATGAAACCAAATGATGCCGAGTTCACGGGCTTTAATTTCAGGTTTTAAATAGTTGGTTATCATTGCACGATAACGTTCGCCATTGATGGTTACGTTCGTTTGAAGAAATATAGACCGATGAATCCACTGGTTTACAAAAAAATACCAAATCTTTTTTTCCTATATCAAGTGGCGGTTCTTGAATCTCTTAAGGTTGCTCTTTGTCCCATTTTTTACATACCCATTCAGCCAGAAATGGGCCGTATCGCTGAACAAAATTTGCCTCGAAAACGTCGGATCTTCTTGGAACTTATTAAGAGCCCATAGAGCGAAACGACGTTGCTTGAGAAGGTCAAGCGGTTTCAGTTGTTGCCCATGCTGTATTTTGTACGCTTTTAATTTAATATCCCGACGTAAAATGCGCCAAGTCTTTTCATACGTCAGTCCGAGTTGCTGCAAACGGCTTTCCATGGTCTTCGTGTACACGCTCAGCTACGGCCAATGAACCTAGTATATTCGGTCGAATATTATCCAAGAATTAATACTGGGTCTCAAAATGGATGATGGTGTTGCAAATAGTATGTTCAGTAGGCCGATTATATTGACCATAAGTTGAGCAAAGAGCAAGAAACACATTCCTCACAGAACGTGAATTTTTCTAATAAAGTTAAACGATTTCCATTATGAAATGCCACACAAAACTCAACCAAAATAACATGACATGACTAACACATGATCTTTAAAAAAAGGTTTTTGAAAAAAGTGTCTCTACTTGAATCATCCTTTACAACGGAATTTTTCTGCCAGCATGGAATAGCTTTTGTCTGATAAAAAAGAATCGCAAGTGCATAGATTGTCCTAAACTAAAAGCATGCGGAAAGAATGCATAACCCAGTTCCAAAATTTGACTTACTGGAGCGATTTTCAGTCATCACTGACGGATCGAAGATCGAAGTGGGCACCAAAGATGGTATTTATATAACGGATACGGAAGTAGGGATGCCATACAGACTTCCGGACGAGTGCAGCGCATAATGTATAGAGGCAGACGTGGTTGAAAGAGGGCACAATCTACGTTGACATTCAGGAAGCGCTCAGAGCTCTAGAAGAACTTGTAGACGATTCTGGTTGTGATCTCAGGGCAATAATGGTGACATGCAATGTTAGGCTCAAAAGACTGCCGATGAATTGAAGAGAAGGAGATCGCATCATGATATTGGGCTTGGTTGTGAGCCAATGATGCCACTATTTGGTTTCTATTATGGACTGATAGTGACTTGGGTAATGGACAGGGTAGGCCAAACCCAGAGGCACAGGGCTGATTGCGGGATCTTTAGACTTCTATAACTAAGGCTGGGTAGGATAAGCACTGGCCTACTGCTCAAGGATATTTTTTTTTTTTTTTTTTTGGGGGTGAGGTTGGGAAAAATGCATTACGCATAATCGTTGAGTCGTCACTCAACGAGTTATGTCGGGCTCACTCCTGTGTTACCGACTAAAAACCCTCCTCGTCATCTCTGGGAGCTATATCCACCCCGGAACCGCTTTCGCATTACTTCGAGGTGGCTCCCTGTTGCGGTCAAACAACCGTCCTCGGACCGTAGCTTGCGTCCAAGCCCCCATCTACCATCGCCCCTAATTTGGAATCATTTGTTGGGCCTGTTCCTCGTCTAGATCCTTTTTCTTCATACGTAGTACGGTTTCACAAAAAGTAGATATGGCATTCCACTTTTCCTCGTCCTCGATCATCTTCTCCACTATATTTTCGACCGTTATATCGCCTATCGCTACAATCAGGTTTTCCCGATATTCCTCCCAGCGCTTGCACCTGAAGAATGTGTGCTCTGCATCATCCTGAGCTTCGTGTTCTTCGTATAAGCACATCGGTGTGCTACACTTGCCCATTCCGTGAAGGTACTTTCTAAAGTATCCGTGCCCTGATAGCATCTGCGTTATGTAATAGTTTGTGTCTCCCGTTTTCCTGGTCACCCATTTTGCCACTTCTGGGATTAGTTTAGCAGTCCATCTTCCATATTTATCATTGTTCCAGCGCGTCTGCCATTTCTGGAAAGTTATATCCCTCTCAGATGCCAGGTAAGACGTATCTGCTCTGTTACTCTGCCTTGCCATAAAGACCTTCATGCGCTCCTCTGCCTGCAAATCGATGGGTATCATCCCCGCTATGACCTGAACTGCCGCTGCCGATACGGTGTGGTAAGCACAGGCAACCCTTAGGGCCGCTATTTTCTGGGTTGCTATTAATTCACGGGCTCTGTGTTTAACATTTAAGTTCCTGGCCCAGATCTCACATCCATAGAGGAGGATACTGTTGCAGGCTTCCATAAGTAGTCTTCTTTTGCTTGGGAGTGGTCCACCGACGTTCGCCATTAACCTGCTCAACTTCCCCGTTATCTCGGCAGCTTTGCCTGTGGCATACCGAATCTGAGCTGAGTATGTAAGCTTGGAATCTAGCCGTAAGCCAAGGTATTTTACAACCCTCTTCGTCCGCATGATAATCTCGTCGATTTGTATATCCATCTCCAGTGGAATTCTTCGTCTAGTGAGTAGAAGAAGCTCGGTTTTTTGTGTAGTTAACTCCAGTCCGTGTGAGGTCAGCCAAGTCTTCGTCCGAATCATCACTTGTCTGAGCCTGCGTTGTGCATCCTCGATGCTCTTTGCTTGTATCACAGCTGCGATGTCGTCTGCATATCCTACAAGAAACGTTCCCTCAGGCATGTCCATTCTGAGTATTCTGAGTAAGGGGGCTCTAAAGGGTATTATTGGGACTCTTACGGGCCACTACAAAGTAAGATTTATGGCAAGCAAATGTGACAGAAACTCTTCGGATTTTGCAGGTTATGCGGGGATAATGAGGAGATAGAGACTGTGTGACACCTTATCATTCATTTCCCTAGGCTGACTTGGTGAGGTATTTGGCTTTGAACTAGGTAATATTATAGGATTCATCAAAGGGGATGAGTAACTGTGTAGATAGGTGTTCTAGCGCCTACAAATACTGAATTCTCTTCACTCCTTGTGGACAGCATCCTTGCTACCTTTTCTTATTTGTGCATCGTTTTACCTACAAATTTAATGTTTTTCCATTCCTCTTTCCGACTCTTTTAAAGGGATTCACAATGGGCCTTCAGACCTCTGGGTTAAGATGGCTAGTTGCATTTGTCCCTACTCTTCGTAGCCTAACCTTACCTATTCAAGTTACTACTTGATTGAAACCCCGGTTTTTTGTTAACGATGTCTATTAGTTTAAACTTTGTTTTGGTGCACCCTTAAAGAGGTAAAAAAAGTATGTTTACATTTTAAATTATTTAAATATTACGCAATATTAAAAAAATAAAGCACCTACATGCAACAGATGAGATAAGGCAATGACAGTTTATGTCACACAAAAACTAAGACTTCAACATATTAACGTTAACAATTTTCTTTTGTAGAAATTTTTGATTACATTGACATAGCAAAATTAAAAAGTAAACCGCTTCATATGGTTTTCTCTTTGTATATCCTTAAATAGGTTTTTATATTCCAAAACTCAATTTACTCACATTTTCGTAAAAAAAAAATTTAAATTTTTTCTTGTTACATTTTTTAATAGAAGTTAATGTACGGAAAGAAATTAAAATGCTTTTATGTCGTTTTTAACTAAAAATCTTTGCAACTGATTTTATGTTTAAGACAAGATTCAAGTAGAACTGATTTTCGGTTTATTTTTCCTTTTTTTTTATTTTCGTTTAAACGTTTTTAATGGAGTTAATGGGCGTGTATAAAAATTTCTGTATTTTTTCTTGTTTAAGATTTATTAAACATTTTTAACATATAAAAAAATTACTAAAAATATATTTTTTACCAGTTAAATGTGTCAGATAAGCAAAAATAAAAACTACATATCGCTTGCTCAATATAACAAGGTTGTTTGTATCAATTCAAAAATGTTGGTAAACCATTATTTCATCCTGCCATCTTTGAGTTAACTCAAACTCGAAAACATTGTAAGCTCAAAATGGGAAAAACGTGTTTCATACAACTTTATTACAGGTAAGGTTAGGGGAAACTGTCTGATGCCGAATGCCTTGATCCCTAGTGCTACCAGACAAGAAGAAATAATAATAAGTTTCACTAACTCGATGAAATGAAATCCAGGATGTTGCATACTCTTTTGGAAAATGCAGCAGACCCTTTTTACAGACCCCAGATGATATCTCCCTACACAGCTTACTCTGGAGTGCACGAACGCTGGATATTGACACAAAATATGTTCAGCATTCTTCTTATACCGCGGCATACCACAGGATCTATAATCTTGATGTTCTTGGCATGAAAATCCAGTGCGATATTGGTTGGACTGAACACGTTTTTCATGTGTCGAAAGAACCATCCAAGTGTCTTTTTGAAATGATGTAGGAATTATTTTTCTCCACCTTATCTTTTCACCATTTACACCACCTATATGCGGCCGAAAATGGAATCTAACTACCGCGTATGGCCAGGTGTTTCGAAGTCTATTTTGGAGCTACTTGACTGCGTGCAAAAACAAGCTAAAGTACTTATATAAGTAAGGGGTATCCCACCGCATGGATTGACTTTAACATTGTCGTAATGTGGGTTGTGTTTTACTACTCTATCGATAAAGCAATGTGTTCTGAAGAAATCAGCGAACTTGTTCCTGAAACAAGGTAATACTCGCCTTTCAAAAAAAGAACACACAGTTGTGGTCAATTGGCCAGTAAATCGCACTACACATTACAGAAAAAATTCGTTATTTAGTCGCACGGTTTACACGTGAAATAAATTTTTTAGAGGTGCCTTTCCTGCCACAGTTAATGTCGTAAAATTTTAATCAAATGTACATAAACACTACTTTCTCTATCTTCCTTCCCCTAACTTATTTTTTTGATACCTACAAAATGCACGGAATTTATAGCGGCGATCCTCTGAGTGCTGGTTTTTATATAATAAAAAACAAAATCATCAATTGCTAGTCGTCTTGCTCTTTTGGCATGAACTGCTGTCCAATGATTCCTTATTTTTATCCCCACTAGGAGGAAACATTCGCTCCTTCCCAGAAAAAAACCTCACCGCCCTTGGGTCTTAAGATTTCCACGTAATTCTTGGGACTCTAAATGAGTGGTATTCGCCCAGACCTCCCTAACTTTGACTCTCACCGCAAATTCTGTACTCTTATTGAGGAACTTAAGGGGAGCAGGAGCGTCCGTAGGCAAATGGACCTCTTATTTCTCAAGCTTGTCTCTCATCTTGTTCTGCTCAATACCCCTGTATCTCCGAACCCGGTTAATATGCACTTGCCTCACGGCACACAATCTACTCTTGAATTCTTTGCACATTTAAGCATTGAATAGCAAGTAAGGTTTGCAGAGATATTTACCTGAGAGTTCTCCATTTGAAAAGCTAAGGAAAGGCCTTTGGTGAAGTTGGCTGCTTGAAACTTCTCCTGAATTACGCTGCAGTGATCACAAATTTTAAAGGACTCTCTGGTACCTAGTTCCTGGCAAAATATTTCAGCCGAAGTATACGGCCGAAAACTAATCCTTAAACTGTAACCATGACAATGTTTTTCCATATTTTTTAAGACCAGTTGAAATCATCTAGTTTTTTTTCGCATTCCAGATGTCTCATTCCTATTAATACTACATTAGAAAGGTTTACTGCCTAACAAGCCATTATGCACTTTTTCCACCTCTTTTTTTTTATTTTTTGTAATAACCCTTTCTTTATCTGCAAGATTTATCAGAATGTTTACCTTTTGTTAGTGCATTTGTTATAACCTTTAAAAGGATGTGTATGAATTAGACGTGTGCTTTCATACAAAAGGTATTTTGCTACATGCTTATGTGCTTTACCTTTTATTCTCTTATTCCGGTTCTTGTCTTTCTAAAATGAATTTTTTCTTTGAAGCCAAAAACATAATAAAGTGCTTGTCACAGTGATGATTTAAAAGAGACCATGATGAATGTTGTGGTCTTGATAACACAATCTGTAATAAATTACAAACATTTTTAAGTCTAATAGATAAATGTATATGTAGTTATATGAGGGTAACTATGTGGTTGTACTTGCAACTAGTTGGGTGCTGGATGTTTTAACTAACCTGAGTGAGCTTCATTATCATTATTCCAGGGTTTCGTACGAATAATAGGTACAGCGTGTCTGGTGGCAAATTTATATTTTTAAATTTAATTATTTCAAAAAGTAATAAGCGGCTCAAAAGGAGGGTGAAGCCGTTGTAGTAATCGATTGTGAGGATTTGTGAGTCGCGATGTCGAAGTGATCGAGTGAGCATCGCGCGTTCGCTGTAGAGAAATTTTTTAGGAGTAATGATTCTTACGTAATTTTTCGTCGACAATTTTGTTTAAAGTTCATTTTTCGGTGAATATGAGATGGACCGAGTGTAAATTTAATACTTCGGCTATGAATGTCCCATGGTCACTTTCCAGAATATATTCAAAGACTCTCGAAAACATTGAACTGGTTGGAAGCAATTCACGTGAAAATCATCGTTTTTTAATACGGAAAAGAACATCCTATCTGGGATTTTCAAGAGCGATTATTCATGAAATATTCAAAAAAGATCTGAGGTTCCATCTTTTTAAAATTTTAATGGTTCAAGAACTGAAAGAAAGTGGCTTTGATTTACGCAAACATTTTTTTTGAAACGATGCAGGAGCATTTTCGCACTGTATATATCCTTTTTTTTCGGAGTGCCGAGGCTCACTTGCACTTAAACGGCCACGTCAGAAAGCCGTTACTGGTCTCCAAAAATACGAAACCCTCGATTGAAGCTTCAAAGCCCATTGCATTACCCCACGGCAACTGTTTGGTGTGCCTTATCCACGTATCACATAATTGGACCATTTTTTTCGAAAATTTTCCAGGTCAGGCGCAAGTGTCAACGGTAAAAATTATCGACGCATTATTACGGAATTTCTTTTGCCAAAGCTGCAAGCTCATCCATTGTTCTTTTTACACACGTTGTTTCCACAACATAGGGAAACTCCACACACTCTTCGATGCATTTTCCTCGGTAAAATATCCCACAAAAACTAATCGTTCATCTTGAGGCCACCGAGGCCGCCTGATCTAACTTCCATGGACTTTTCTAAGTGGCTACTTTAAGAGAAGGTTTTTAATAAGAATCATCAATCTTTTGTGGCTTTAAAGGAAAATATTCGTCTAGAAATCGGCTCAATTTAACCAAGTTTACTGTAGCATGTAGCGCAGAACACAAGGCTTTGTTTTGAACAGTGCTCTCAACTTGGCGAAAGACATCTTTAAAAAATTAAATCCGCATTTTCATTCTACCGTTTAATGCTCTTAAAAAAACTTTGTTTCAATTATTACGTTTTTTATTTAGATTTGAAAATCTGTCACCAGACACCCTGTACAACGATGTGTTCTATGTCAGTTTTTAATAAAATTTCTTTTTACAAATTTTTCTGACTTTTTTATCATTTTTCGGGTATATTAAGCATAAGTAAATAAATGGCAATGTGAAAGTGTATGAAAAGGGTGGTTTAATAGTTTTCATTTAAAGAATTGGTACGAGACTAAATAAATTTTGGGAGATATATAAAGTTTGCACTTCTTTTTGAATATTTTGCATATATAAAATGATTTTGTAATGCAGCAACATAGTAGCCGTTATGGAAAAATTACTTCTTAAAGCTTATCAGAAGTCCAGTCTTGCTTTGCATTGACTTGTTAAAACCAAAGACATTTATTTACCACTAGGTCGCTTAGCTAACGAAAGCAGTCTTTCTCTTAAGTATGAATTGAGTAGATTAGGTGGAAGATCAAACAGAGAATACCTTGGAGTACTATAACCAGTAATTGGTTTGTTTTGTAAGTCTTCCAAAAAAAAATATATTAAAAATCCTGTAATGAATAAGTCAAATCTAAAATTTTTTTTTGCCAAAAAAATTAAACTTTTGCTCTTTTAAAATCTGCCCAGAAATAAGATAAACTTTTATAGATTTGATATTTTTGCCTTTAATTACGCCCAACTCTTATCATTTACTTAAGTTCTAATTTTAAGCATAAAAGTTACTTCAAATTGATTTAAATATTATTTCTTCTTTATGCTACCTTAACAATCCAACCATTTCCTTGTTAATGTGGTTTGTCAGATTTTGAAAGGTTACATAATGGGTGTTGTAGGCCTGGGCGATAACACATTTTAACCATTTGCAATGATTTTGAAAACCTTTAAAAAATTTGAGTTATTTCGAAAAGAAATTGTTTTGGGGAAGGTTGTAGTTCTTATATGCTTTTAACCCTTACAAGTAAAGATCGATTTAGGAATGTAAGCCGGTATTAAAAAAACAAACGATTCGGCTTTTATAAAATGTATACAATATACGGCTTCTTTGAAAATGGCCCACCCCAAAACACTTAATAAAAACTTACCCCAATTTAATTAATTAAAAATCATTTCAATTTAATAAATTAAAAATGGCCAAAAATAATAGGAAAAATGGTACGAAAAGAATGAATGGAAGGAAAACTAGCTTTAAAGTTGAAAAATAGAAATGGCTCCTAAAATAGTTTTAAAATGAAAGATAATGAAAAAGGGGCCCAATTCAAACTAACAGCCACAAAATGAAAATTAATGGTCCCAGTTATTTACATTGAAAACAAAAAATCTACGTTTTTGGGATTTCTTGTTTTGCGGTAATTTTTGTTGTCGGAATTTGGAATGATTTTCTCTTAATGTTCATTTGCTTAACAAAAACTGGTCCCAATAAAATAAGGCACCTGAACGTTATTTAAAACTACATTTTTAAAATAAAGTATATCAACAGTAAAGCTTTTATGCATAAATCCTGTTTAAAGCATCGTTTTAGAAGAATGAACGTTGTGCTCTTTACGCTAAACTTTTGAAAATTCGATTAAAAAAACCATTTTGTTCTGAGCACAAAATCTTATGGCACTTTTAAAAATAAGCTGTATTTTCTTAACATTACTTCATTTTGGTAGAAACGTAAGGCCATTTTCAACAAAAGTTTTTAGACAATTTTTCATTTGACTCAAATTTTTGAAAATATTTTGGGCCATTTTGGGTTTCCACGTTTGGGGCTATCTTTCCATCCCTCAAAATTTCTTGCTTATTTTTGGGCAACTTTCCATTTCTTTAATAGGGCTGTATTTCATTTAGTGTTTTTAAGTAGATTTTCATAATTTTAAATCAAAATCAAAAAAATTTACCTGAGTTTTAAGCCATTATATTGGCAAATATCACTGAAAACGATGTTTATCGGAATTACTTCCGAATTTGAGGATATTACTGTAATATACTGGAATAATTTGCAATTGACTTCAAAACATGAATTACCCATGCTAGGCAGATTCCCCAGTTTTCTAGCTAAAGCACCGTTATATGCCTTGGCTTGTACTTTGTTGTATTCCAAAAGTTTTTCTAGATTAGATTTCCTCACATATTGTCGCTTTCATTGATATTCGCATAAGTTCTCGCGCATTCCATCGCACAAGCAAAGTAAGAGATATTCTTTGAAACTAAAATTTCGCAGAAAAGGTGAGTTTTCCATAAAGTCTAAGGAATTACACGGGAAAAAGTGTTAAGTCATCAATCAATTATAAAGTACCTTCCATGGAATTAATAAAAGCATAACTTTGGTAATTTTCACTGATCGTTTCTTTAAGCCCTAATATTAGCCTGTTTATTTAGAAACCCTATCAAGGAAAAAAGTTTATTATGTCTAGCAGTAGCTAAGCTTGATTTGCAATTAGGTTATACTTTGACCTTTGGTAACCTCAAATTAATTTTTTGGATGTTCAATACTACCAGACAATCAAATGATAACCCTTTAATGTTCGATGAAATTAAATCAAGGGTTCTCCACACCCTTAAAACTATTGCCGGTAGTCTTGTCTTTCACTTCGAAATAATTCTTTCAGATTTCTGAACAGATATGAACCTAGAACGTTTTCTGTGGAGCGCACATTATGTGTTTAACAGACTTCTTACTCCATAGCACATTTAAGAGCATTCAATCATTGCCTACCAGTTGTTTCCCTACTTTGGTATAAGCTCCAGTCTTTTACTATCTCCACTAAGAGTTTACAATCGCTCCTCTACAAAAACGATTAAAACATTGTTTGCCATCGGACATAATATCCTCATATAATCCTAAATACTGCACAAGAAGTTGTATTAACTTTGACCAAACCCTGTACAGTAGAGTCTTTTCAGTTGCTTTAGATCTAAAATAAAGCCCAAACGTTGATTGCTCGTTCAATGCACAGATGAATCTCTTAGTTTTCAAATTTACAACTCCCTCATGACACAGAAGTTAACCGATAGATGCTCTGTACCTCTGGGCAATTGTGGAGCATGTAAGGTTTGTAAACGTCAACTGGCTATCAAAAATAACTTACCAAAGATTTTAACATCCACAAGGGCAGGAAAAGACCAAGGGCTATATTGGGGGCTAAAATTTTCACCTGAAATACAATTCTGACAAAAAGAAGTTTTACGGCTCCCTGATGCTAAGCTACAGATAGAAGACTCTCCCTTTTCTTTTGGACCCACCCGTAAATAAGTTACAAGGCCTGGCAAACCAGCCATATTTCTCCATACATACACTCGACTTTACTATGAAGCTCAATTGTCAGCGCCTCCTATCGAGCTGCAAACCTCTTGGCAGCATCAAATTAAAAGCTTTCAAATACAACATTACATCCAGTTACGTCGTAGAAATATTACGTTAAGCCCCAAAAATACACACTTAACCTGCTTTCTCCGTGCGATCTAGCCAGCTAGCCACTGCAGTAAAAATTCAATGCGTAGTTTTTACCGTTTGACCTAACGTCTCACCTTGCATTTGCCTGCATGCATAGAGCGTATTAAACGTCTTCTTATCCCTCTCCTTAATATTAAACCTCCACAAGAATCTAGTATTACTCCCAGGTACTCTGTGTGCTCCTTCAGTTACAGAATGATGTCATTCAGTTTTGGTAGGGTTCAGAGAACAGATTTTGTCCTCATTGTAAGCAGAATCCAGTCCATCTTCTCGGGATTCATCCCAGTACAGTTTCCATAGCAGAGTTAGTCATACCCTAGAACTTTTCAAAAATAATGGTAACTTTTGTTGTCCCATTTCCAAGGCTAAGGAGAAGTAAATTGATAGCGAGTGTTCAATATATTAAGCAGAGCACCCCTTCTTGGATAATTCCTTTAAATACGAAAAATTATAGAAGTCAGGCTAGAAAAGCACAGCCCTCTGGAAGAGTAATGCTACATATAAACATGCTGCTAAATTTTCTGCAGCTTGGTCAAAAATTTCTAATGGAGTCAGCTCAAAAAATTCTGAAATATCTGAACGATATATAAAATTTAAAAAAACATAAGCTTTAGTGCCATGAATTCGGCACACCCTTAATATTTATTTCAAATGGAAAAACATGGACATTTATAACAACATAAGCCTTAAAAAAGGAGCTGACAGACCTCTTTTTACCTTCAACATTCAAGATAATGTCATCCTTTATTGTATCTTTTTTCATTAAACAAAAAGGCAAAACAACATTTAAAATAAAATTTTTAAAATGTTTGTTTTATGCTTTTATTATAAACTTTTCTTTTTATTTAAAAAACAACAGAACAAGTACTTTTTAGGCTTTTAACGGCTTTAAATTTCATTTTTATTTCCTTAAAGTCTCCTAATTAATTTAAAACTTTTAAGCCGTAATAAAAGAGGTATTAAGTTAATGTTATAATAAAGTGTATTTTTATTTATTTTACTTTTTTATTAAAGCCACTAAGTTAAAGGAAAAAATAAAAGACCTGCGTTAACTAACATGACAGCTTGATAAGGATATTAAAAATTGCCTCAAATTATTTTTAAAAAACCAGCCAAAGGGCTGTAAAAGTTTGTGGATTTATTTAACAAAGTCTATTTTCATTAACAAAATTCTATAATGGAAACCATAAAAACAAACGTTATATAAATATTTGTGGATTTCGATTTTTTAAGCATTTTGAGTCCATGTTAAATTTGTATTAGAAAATTAAAGTTTGTTTTGGAAAATTTAACAAAATGCTAAATCTTAGTTCCAAATATTTGGTTTAATTAAAAAATTAACGAATTATTTAATTACATTTAAAAAAACCTGAATTATAGCTTAATTGAGATATGTAAATCGCTTTTTTAATAAGTTTACTTTAACGATAATATCCATCGTTAAGGACTCCCCAGAATGTTAAGCAACAGGCTCTTAACAACATTGCGATAAAAAATTATTCTTCATATTTTTTTTAATTAATATCTCATCAAAGGGCAACACAAGAATGTGTTACTTATTTTATTTTAACTATAGAGCTGGATTAATATGATATCAAAAAACCACATCAACCATGTAGACCCAGACAAGACAAGTAATTTGCCCGCTTCTATGGCGCCAGGCTATCAGTGCGGTTTAAATACCTTTGATAGGGAGTAAATAAGAAAAGTGATCTTCAGAGACAAACGTTTTTTACTTAAGTTGCGCCATTTTACTCGATTGGAAGCTAAATTATGGATGTTGTTAGGAATGTGCCTTATCTTTCGCATCCAAAAAATATATGTTCTGCATCGTCCACGCAGTTGTCTCCATGGATACAAATATTATTCTTTTATTTTCATTCTTTGCAGATATTGTAAAAAGCATCCATGTCCAGAAACAATCTGTTTTACGAAATAATTAACTTTTCCATTCTTTATAGCCTTCCATTTGTTAAGATCCAGTATCAGTCTCACTGTACTACGTACTTTGCTTCTTCATATGTCTTGGCACTGTTGCATAGTGGGCCTTCTCTTTTACATTATAATAACCCCATTTACACCTCCGGCTTAGTTTGATTCCGTCCAAAGTTTTTTTCGTTGTTTAGCCGGAAGGTTATTTAAGATAGCACCGCTCTTAACAAGGACTGCGGGTTCCAACAACGTGCAATATTCGTAGGTTGCTCTTAAACCATCAGTACATTGTACAGTTGTCAGCATTTTTTTCCTGTATTTTGCTTTATAAGAGTTGGGCCAGATTTCGCATCCATATAATTCAATCGACTATATCATCGCCATTATTTACTTCCGTTGACTGTAGTTTGCCCTTTCGATTTTCGCCATTAATCGGCTTAGAGAAACCACTTCTTAAGTAGCTTTTGTTGCAGCATTTACCAACTAAGCTGTAAAAGTAAGTCAGAGCTATTTCTTCGCCTTAACTATCTCAGACTAGACCTGCATGTTAAACTTCTAGAGGGATGATATTTCTTTTAAATTCGAGGATCTCAGTTTTTTCCGTGGCAATTTTAAGACTCTTGGAACCCATCCATGTCTTTGCCCTAAGCATGACTTGGTTTTTACTTTCTTCCTTGAGCTAGCTTCTGACCATTCTCATATTATACGCGGGGGCCCTTAAGCGTGTCTTCAGAGCCTCTATCATTTCAGTTCCTGTTATTCTATTTAAAGCGTTTTGAATATTCAACAAAAGTACTTCAGAAATGAAAAAAATTGTAGGCAACATTAAAAGCTTCCGCAAGATAGAAGAACATGAAGGTTCTACCAAAAGAAACTTGCGAATTTAACTACGTAGTGGTAAGCATTGGATTGAGCAGAAAAATTAATTCAAAGTAAAGCTTTAATTTTAAACGAAGACCTATGTATATACAAAGCTTTATAAGACATCATACAAAATCCACAAAAGATAATTGGAGAATTGCAAAATTCTACAATTGATTGAATTATTAACCTGATGAAAGTATTTCCCTTTCCTTGCAATACTGTTACAGTATCAAGTCTGAAAAGAGATGTCGACAAGTGAGTGCCCTTCTTGGTATATTAAAAACAGTAAAATAAACAAGAATCTACAAACTCCACTAGTAAAATGCAAAATCCAAACTATGTGCTAAAGTATGCAAATAAGCTCGAAACACATCTAAATCTGCCCGCTCGCAGCAAAGTAGGCAAACATTTGTCTGAAAAGAAAGGATACGTTTGCATTCAGATGGAGCTATTGAAATTAGTTAATTTTATTTTGAGAATTTTAATGTTAGTCTTGCACTGGCTGGATAAATAAGAATGTTAATTATGAAGCACCATAACACTAGAAGAAGTGTACTAAAATATAGCCACTGATTTTAAAGATGCTTCCAGATGACATAACAAAGCAATAATGCAACAACAAGATGTAAGTACTGTAAATCTGCCAGTTTTGAGCTTGTTAATTTAAATCTTACATGAAACAAGACTTCTGGTAGCAGACTTGTAGTTTTAAACTTAAACAAAACATAATAATAGACAAAAAAAAATCATTAAGAGCGTTGAACGAAATAACAGAAATGCGGATCTTATTTTTTAAAGAGTATGTTATGATGTCTTCCGATGTCTTCCGTCGAGTTGAACACATTGTTCAAAACAGCCTTGTGTTCTGCGCCACACGCAGCAGTAAATTTGTTTCAATTGAGCTGATTTCTCGACGAATATTTTGCTTTAAAGCACCCAGAGATTGGAGATTGTCATTATAGACAATCTCTTTGAAGTCGCCCTTTAAAGAAAATTCATGGGAGTTAGATCTGGCTGATCAGTTTTTAGGTGAATTTTTTCTCAAGCAAATTCATCGAAGTTCTGGCTCTCTGTGCAGTCGCCTCATCCTGTTGAAACCACGTGTGTGAGGAGAACGGTAGTTGAGCTCGCAGGTTTGCAAAACAAACTCCGTAATCATCCGTTGATAATTTTGGCCGTTGACATTTGTCACCTGGCCTCGAGAATTTTCAAAAAAAAAATTGGATAAATATTTAATGCGTAGGTAAGGCACACCAAACTATTACCCTGGTGCAATGCAATGGTTTTTGATGTTTAATTGTGGGTTGCCGGTTTTAAGAGGTTAGTAACGGCAGTTTGGCTTGTTGACGTGGCCGTTTAGATGCAAATAAGCCTCGCCGTTTCAAAAAATGGGTTCTATAAGAAAACGCTCCAACAATGCCTTAATAAAAAAGCGTAACTAGAAATCACTTTCTTCTAATTCTTGAACGTCTTTAACTTTAAGAAAATGGAACTTAAGATCTTATTTTAGAATTTCTCTCGGAAGACCCAGTGAGGCTGACCTTTTCTGTATTGAAAGTTTAAGCAAACTATTGTCAACTAGTTAAACGTGGTCAAAAGTCCTTTAAAGTCGACTGGATCCTGGCCTTGGGACATTCATATTCGAAGCAGTTTCGCAGAATCTCTGCACCCACGAACGAATAAAATTTACACTCAGTCCATCACTAATTCACCGCGTACTGAACTTTGAACAAAATTTTCGAAAAACAATTACTTGAGAATCATTATTCTTAAAATATGTCTCCACAGCAAACGCGCTTGGCTGAAGAATCCGCCCAATCGATTATTGCAACGCTGCCACCCTTCCACCGCACTGTTTATTACTTTTTGAAATAATCGCATTTTAAAATATAAATTTGCCGCCAGACATCCTGTACATTGCATTGTTGTTTTTTTAAATTTTTCTTTTTTTATATCTCTCTTTTACTGTATTTTTTTATTTGCTGAGAAAAAAGTAGATATTTTCCATCTTCTGTGCAGGTAGTACAGGGGAATCAATTTAATTAACCAAAAGGAGCAACGTTCTTCCTTCTAGGACTTCATGTTCCACCTGACTTAACATAAACTATAAATGCGGCTTAAGCTTATGTTTGTTTCAATGTAAATAGTTTTTTAAAAATAAATATATTTTTTATAGTAAAAAATTATACAATGTAAAGAGTTTAATATTAACATTAAAAAAGTTAAAATTTTTTAAATTTTAACATTAAGTAAATTTTTACCTGCCTTAAGGAACTATGTGCTTTCAATATTTTTTCTAAGGGAATAAAATAGAAATAACACTTTTCAATTAAAGGAAAATGTAATGTATTTAACATATATCAAGAAATGCTATTACACTTTAACTCAAATTGCTTACCCAAAGTCAGAAGTATGCTTGTGTGTGAAAACTTTTCCCCCCTCTTAACCAAAAGTACTATTGAACAGAAAGAAACAACTTCAATTTCAAAAGCATAATGGCATTAAAAAAACCAATTCTTCTAAAACTTTATCCTACCTTTTTTAGAAATTTTTTGACATGTATTCAGAATGATAAGTAAAGTGTGTTTGTTATCTTAAAAAGAAAAAAGTTTACCAGAAGAAAGCCTAAAGCAATATATTTTTTAGCCTATAATTTTCCTACTTAAAAATTTCATAGAAAATTCAAACTTTTTTTTGAGTTTAAAATTTAAAGTTCTTACTTTAAGTAGATTATTAAAAAAACTGACTGAACTACACCTTAACATGCTACAATTTGCAAAAGCTTTTTTCTATTGGCATAAAATGGAACAAGCAACACATCAGTCTAAAGTAAAGAAATAAGTAAAAAGTTTTTTACCTCAAAAAAAACAAAAAGTTTGTACATCACTAAAGATAGAACGATTTTTTTAACTTTGAGGACAAATTCTGTAAAAGCAAAATCGATGACAACGACAGCTAATAAAACTAGATATACTGTACTTTTAAACATCTATACATACATATGTGTGTATATATGAACGTACAATAAAGGCAACAAATAAGAAAAACATTCAATATACACCAAACAAATCCTACAACACCAATACATATGTAATAAATTTATTACAAAACCCATTAAACTCCCTCAATCTAGGATTTTGTTGGGTAAAAATAAACATTTTAAGAAAAAGACATTAAAAATATTACAAAAAAAGGCTGCGTGTACTTTTGATTGAAATTGAATTAAAAATGCCATCAGGTGCTGACATCCAACAAGTAAAAACATTTTTATTGTCAATGTCTCACAAGTTTTCATAGGCCTGAACAGCAAAATAAATGTTGAAAAATATAAGAAACAATTTTTAAGGAAAAAACAAAATTTAATAGGGAAAAAGGTAAGAAAAAATTGCTTTAAAATATTTGCACGAAGCAATGTAATGGGACAAAAATAATAAAATATAAAATTTTAAAGTTTTAATAGGCAATCAATAAGGTATGGCACATATACGGTGAGTGGTTGGGGTAACAAAAATAAATACTCCATTTTAATAATAAAAAAGAAATAAAATGAATAGAATTTTATATAATATTTTTAGTATTTTTTTACATACATACATACATACATACATACATACATACATACATACATACATACATACATACATACATACATACATACATACATACATACATACATACATACATACATACATACATACATACATACATACATACATACATACATACATACATACATACATACATACATACATACATACATACATACATACATACATACATACATACATACATACATACATACATACATACATACATACATACATACATACATACATACATACATACATACATACATACATACATACATACATACATACATACATATGTATATGAGAAGAAATGTATAAAAATACCATTTAAAATAACATTTTGAGCATGTTCAAAGGTTTGAATAAATATTCTTATTTAGAAAATTTATTGTGACAACAATCCTAAATGGTTTAATTCATTTCCGTTATTTAAATAATTTTCATTAAAAAAATTTAAATAATTTTCATTAAAAAAATTGCTACAATCAGAAACGCTGTGTTATAAAGATTTATTTTTTTTCCGGTGCGTATGATTTATAGTTATTTCATCTAAATTACTAACATTAATCATACGCACAGCAGAACACGAAATTTGACAATGTCCATTCTATTTTTTGAAAAAAAAACCTGAAAATAAAAAAAAATATTATAACTCTATTTTTATTTTATTGTTTTTTTAAATAAATTTTTAATGTTTAATTTTTGTTATAAAAAATTAATTGAGTTTTTTTTTTTGCAGAAATTATTAATTTCTGTTGCACTTAATATTTTTTTTATACCAATAATTATTATTTATTGATTTTTATTAATTATTGGTTTTTTTTTGCAAAAATAACTGTCAATTTTAGATTTTTTTTTATTATTATATGTTTTTTTTTAATTCTGGGAGCAGCGTTTATATTTGACTCAAGTTTTTTTTTATTCAAACGAAAAAACTTAAGCTTAAGAAAATTTGCAAAAATTATTTACCAAAATAAATTTAACAGCAAACTAGTTAACTGGTTGAAAAAATGTCTTAATAGGCACTGCCTCATAAAAACGAAATTATGAAATTTATACAAAAATTTTCTAATGTACCAATTAAGCTTCTGACCAAAAAAAATCAATTAAACATTTTTCTCTACATTTT
This sequence comes from Melanophora roralis, assembly GCA_963583895.1. Taxonomy (NCBI): domain Eukaryota; kingdom Metazoa; phylum Arthropoda; class Insecta; order Diptera; family Rhinophoridae; genus Melanophora; species Melanophora roralis. The sequence goes on from OY757188.1 coordinate 77,117,035, forward strand.
GCTTCATTACAATTTTAAGTAATAGAAAATCTAAAAACCAGGTCAATCAGGTTAATGCCTTTTGCATAGATCAATCACAAACAAAAGAGGAAGTACAAAGTGTGCCAAAAGAATTTATCCCATGTTGTTTGGCTCTCATTTTTTTTAACTTTTATTCTGTTTTTTGATTATATTTACCCAAACTTTGAGAATTTTATTGGTCAAGTCAGAAAAATCATATCGCACAATAGGACGCCATCATAATTGAATGCTATATGGGCTCGTTTTATGGCATTTTTCATCACTTCGGCGATAACTTCGGGACTTAAAAAAACCTCTAAAAAAAAGTCTGAAATGGTTAAATCGGGCGATCTTGCAGGCCAATAAAAATGGCCAACACGAGAGATGAGGTGACCCGAGAACGCCGCCTTCGGAATACCGTTTGTCGCTCGCGCAATGAATGCTGTTATTTCGTTCTGTTAAAACCGCATGTCCTTCAAGCCTAGTTCGTTTTATTGCAGCAGAAAAAAATTGGCTAACATGGTCCTATAACTCGCACCGTCCACTGTTGTCATTTGACCGGCGGCGTTTTTTGAAAAAAAATGTCCCGTTGCCCCACCAGCGTAAACAACGCACCATGAAGTCACTTTGAGCGGGTCTAATGTCTTCTCCAGGATTTTCGGTGCCCTAGAAGCGATAGTTTTGCTTTCTCACGTACCCGCTGAGATAAAAATGAGCCTCATCGGTAATTATGGTTTTGGTCAAAAAGTTGTCCATTTCGGCCTTGATATTGAGCTAGAGCGTAGGTTGCACGCGTTTGGGGGTCAACAAGCAGCAGCTTATGCACAGTCTGGACTTTGTACGGGAAAATGCGCAGGTTTTTGACCAAATTTCGCATCAAGGACGACCGGCTGGTGGCTAATTATGAGGCACGGCGTCATGTCGAGGTTTCTAGCGACACCTCGACATCCTCGCCAACATCGGTAATATTCTTGGCAGAACGGGCGCTCCGGGGCTGTGTACTGTGTACTCTAAGCCTTTTCTATATCCTGACAGCTTCTACAGTAGTCATTGAAAGACAATTCCAACCCGGAATCGATGCCGGCAACTGTGTTGCCAATGCAATCTTTGTAACAAAAATATATGTTTTTTTCGGGGAAATTTACAACAATCTTTACATAAGAAAGAACTAAATTTTTGGTGATGTTTTTCATGTAAAGGGTAAATAAAATTTGGTTCAGCTTAATATAGCGCTCTTACTTGTTCATTTCTGTTTTGATTAAAGTACTAAGAAAATATTTTTTGCATAGACCTTAATTTTTAAACAGTTTTTGGCCTTAAAAATTATTTAATATTTAAGAACACAAATTTTTAAGTTTATTAGGAAGAACCCTTTAATTGTTTAGTTTTGTTTTAAATCATTTTCTTTATCTCTGTCTCATTACTTTTTACCACAATATGAAATGTGATATGCTTGAATATATATTGTTGTAATTTTCCTTTTAGGTTTTTTTGTTTTGTTTTATGGCAACTTGTACATAAATTCAAACTAACACATTCACCAACGGTGTAACAACAACATACTAATGATGTCATTTAAATCTCCTCAGCCGGCCATAAATAGTAAAAGGAAACATCGTCTAGTTAAGGATGTCGTCATTAGGTAGGTTTAAAGTAAAACTACTGTAAACTCTAGAAAGATATAAATTTTAAACTATTGAATTGGTACTTGAGTGGACTAAAAATTTTTTTTAATAAATAGAACAGCTAAAGCGAAAACAAGAAATTTTCAAAGACAAGGAGATAACTGGTATCAGGTTATTGGAAAACTTGCTACAATTAAAAAAAAACTATTTCAGTAAAGTTAAAGACAGACATAAAGGTCTTTGGAAATTGGTTAAACCATTGCAAAATACTTTAATGATGACGCATAAGTTGTTAAAATTTAACAATTCCATTTACTCCTATTTGCTAAAAGCCACATAATATTTAACAATTATCCCTCCTACACAAAGCATTTTTGGCAACTTCATTTCGTAATTCGATCCCCTCATTTCGGCACAAAAGAATTTACTTTTATCTTTTTTCAAATTATTATTTTACTTTTATCCAGCATTGTTCTCAATTTAAATTTTTTTTTTCTATGGCCAGGATGTACCCTTATGTTCTCGCAAGAAACGTTCGAAAAAATAAATAAAAAAAAACAAAAACCAATGAACAACTGTATTATCGCATGAATGTTAAATTACAAAATGAAGACAATAACAGACAGGATAATCATTAAAGAGAAAAATGTTTTGTGATTGATGGTCAGAATTGAAATGAAATAAAATTCCGTTTATGGTTTATAAGCTTCAAAAAATCATATAAATGTTTATTGGCAATTTGTAATGCAAGTAATTTTAACAGTTTAAATTGGATTTCATTTTTGTGCTGCTAGGAGCCGGCAAATAATTATTTCAGTAAATGAAAGAAAGGAAATAGAAGCAGAACGGAAAAATACAAGGAACTATACTGAGAAGAATTTTTCTTGAGAATTAGAGGTCTACATTTTAAAATAAAAATTAAAAAAGTACAAACTTCTAATAGCTTAAAAACAAACAATAAAAAATTAAATAATAATGTTAAATGCTACTTTTTTTAGAATTTCTAATGCCACGCCCACAATGTTTCAATTTGTGTGGGAGTGTATATTAATTGAATGTCGAGATAACAAAATCCATAACAATAGAGATCAAACGCGCAAAATTACTGTCACGAAATTTAAAATAAAACTTGTTGATTTTGGAATCTGGGGGTCAAAACAAAAAATATGAATATATTTCGAATACTTTTAAAAATATTAGGTCCTTGAGGACAGAAGCCAAATTTGATACTGATTAGGTCTATGCTGTAGCTTTTAAACCAATGAAGACAGAAATTTATTGAAAACTGCGTTTGACAGGCCTTAAATTATATGAATATATATCTGATACTTTTTTGAAGTTTAAATTATATTTTAGTACTTTATGGGTACTTTTTGTAACCTTTAGATCAATTAAGATAAAAAACAAAATTTAAATGGCGTTCGACAGATATTAAAAAAATAAATTTTTTTTTGACGTTTTTAAAATTTTCTGTCCCAAGGGGTAATCAAACGCTTAAAAGTTATACTTTGGTGCTTTCTGCTTTTTTCATATTTTTATTAAAAAAGTTATGTGCCTTAACTTAACTCGAAAACCCTTGACTTATTATAAGGCGAGCAACGCCAAAAAGCTGATGGGTAAATAGCCGCTGTTTTGAGAGTATAAATAAACAACACATCTAGAGTGAGTGGTTTTAAGTTCCAATTTAATCTCTGCTTTATTTTCGATTTTTTATTTGCTTAAATACTAATTTTATAAAGTGTTATAAACTCTATTTGAAACTGTTATACTGATTGATAGCCAACCAGGCCACTTTCTTGTAATAAAATAAATAATTTTCAGTAGTTTTATCTAAGCGCAATAGTATCCCTTCTTTTAAGACGTGTATGTGTGTATGTTGCAAAATGCTTCGAGCAAGCAGATTTGGATGTGTTTTCAGCTTTTTTAAATACTTGTCCACATATTTCATGATTTCGCATTTAACAAGTGGAACTTCTAGATATTTGTGAACGTTACTTTTTCTAACATACCAAGGAGCACCAGTTATCATTCTTAGGATTTTATTTTGACGGCGTTGAATTTTTTTCTATGTTGGAGGTGGAAATAGTGCCCCATTATTGTATTCTGTAGCACCAAATTGGTTTCAAAATTGAGTTGTAGAATAGAACTTTACAATCAAGACGTAGCACAGAGTTTCTACCAATTAGCCAGTGGATTTTAGCAGCTTTAAGTTTCATTTGAGTCAACTTTGTGTCTTTTTGTGGCTTCCATGTGAGGCGGCAATTAAGGTGAATGCCATTTTATTTCATTTCAATTAATTAAGGTACCGTTTGGTTGATACTAAGAATTGGGGGGGGGGGGGGGGCAAGTTTCCTTTCGTTAAGCAAAAGTAATGTTGGTAAATTTTTGTTCATATATTTTAATACCCCATAACTTTGCCCACTTCTCTACTTGGGCTACGTGAGGTTGCAGTTGTTTCGAGGCCTGTTCAGGGTTTTTATGGATACTTAGAAAGGCGGTATCATCAGCAAATATCGACGTGTGTGTCAAATCGTTTGTGGGCATATCTGTTGTGTAATCACATACAGTATTGGACCTAATATATTCCCTTAAAGTACTCCCACCCCTCATGCTTGACGACAATTTAAGCAGTTTCCTTCTTTTATTACAAATTGTCGGCTAGCTATGTACTTTTTCAAAAGGTTAAAGATATTCACTGGTAAGTTTCGCTTTAGCATGTTTAACACGGCTTCATGTAAAATTTTATCAAAGGCTTGTAAAACATTAATAAGCAGTGCGGAGCAGTATTTCTTTTCCCCAAAGGCTTTTCTTATCACCTAGACAAATATGTGAAAGCTAAATTAGTGATTTGGAGTACATTTATTGTCATTCAAGGTCAGGCCCAGCTTGTTTTTGAACCATTTCTCGAGCAATTCGCACAAAGTTGGAACAGACTTATAGGCCTGTAAGATTTCACCTTCGAAAAATCTTTTCCCGGCCTAGGAATCATCTTTGCCAAGGCAACTTTTCATTTTAGCGGGAAATTTTTAAGCCGTAATATGGCGTTAAAAATCAAAAGAATTTTTTCTTTTTGCTGTGCAAGGCAGCTTTTTTTTTGTATTTTAACCAATTTACTCTTTGAAATAAAAAAATTTCACTGCTCGTATTTACAATTTGGTGAGGTCTGAAAAAAGGGGTAATTGTGGGTGAGAGTCTGAAGATAAATCTAGAATATTATTGTGGCGAGTTAGTCAAAAGGTTGTTTGTCAAGGTGAAATAACGTTAAGTCCCATTTCAGATAAGGAATATTACAAAGCACGACCAATTGAACTAATTGTGTGAAAAGCGTAGTGCCTACGCTAAGCGTTATAGTCTCACGGGTACCTTAAAAATTTAAAAAACTTTTGCACTGATCTTTCGTTATGGAGAATCTGGGTGGACAATACATTGACACAATAACTAGACCATGGAAAAATTCATCATCGCACACGTTTATTGCTTGTATATAACATTCGGAGATGCAACCCAAATATTGGTGAATATTATAGCCGAGCCACAACATGATCTATTTCTGAGATCCTCCGAGACGTAAAAAGAATAGCCACCTAGTTTTAAAGTGTTTCTAGATATCATATGAGTCTCGGAAATCCAGTCGGATGCCGTTTGCGTTTGGTCTGCAGAAGAGCAGACTGCATTTTTTGCATCGCGCCAGCCATTCGCACCATCATCTGCGTAAATTATTTGACCATATTGTCAATTTTGGCTTACAAGCAGCTAAAATTGGGGCCGGTTGGTTTATTTGTTGACACCTTTTGTAGTATTTTTGGCTGGTTAGGCTTACTTGTGTTGGGCTGACTTTAATCCATTAGAGTAAGAAACTCCACTTGATTTTGGCGGTGCTTATGGGGACATAGTACTAGTTGGGAATTTTAACTGCTGGGGAGGGGCAGAAACAATTTGTTAGGCTTAGATGAGCGCCTAACTAAATCAAAAACAGGACAATCTCTTCAGTTAGTTTGGTTTCCACTGCAATTGCTAGACCCCTTCACACTATGGTCATCTTTTGATTTGTTGCACTTGGTCATGGCATGCAGTTCATACGCACAACACGAACAGAAGGAAACTTACAATAAGCTTTGGTTTGGCTATATTGTTGACAGGTAAAGCACTTAACGGGCCCAGATCACCTATGTGGCGCTTTTAAAACAACTGTACTATGCAAAATATATTTTAAATAATAAATAGTAAATAAATTCAATAAAAAAAGTATTTTTTCCACTATTTTGTGAATTTTTCTTACAAAACTTCTTTAACTCTAGTATTTGGTTTCAAAAAATAATTTAAACTTACAATGTAGGAATTTTTTTTAGGACAAAATAAATTGAGGACTTTCGCTTATTGTTCTTCCTCAAACTACCAGACAAACATACGTACTTAAGCATAAATATCAATAATTATGAACTTAAAGATATGCAGATATTACGAGTTGTAGTTCTAATAAAGAATCCCCAAAATTGTATAAGGATCAAGAGCATGCAGTTGTTGTAAATTTTCAACTTAAAAGAAACTTTTAAAATTTTATTTTTTGCTTCCAATTGCAATTGAAATTAAAAGTTTTATCATTTAAAATAAATTTAGTTTATTAAGGTACATAACTAAATAAGCCCTCCTGTATTCGACGTTAATGTAAATTAAAAACTTTATGATTATATCTATTCTACTATCATTACTTTTTGCTTTTGCCAGAATAACTTTTGAAGTAAATACGTTTTTTTGAATTATTTCTCATAAAAATAATTCAAACTAAAAACACAACATTTACAAAAACTTAGATCTGAAAATATTTGTGTAGAAAATAAACTTTCTATGTATGTTGAGATATAAAATGTCAAATGTTAAACTAATTCTAACTTTTTTATTTTTCTCTGTAATAAGGCTCAAGTTAATGTTATTTTAAAATGCCGCATTTGTAGCAGGAAGAAAATTAAATAAACTCGAGGGTATAATTTTGTGGTAACTTTTACAATCTAACAGATATGTATTGGTGATATTTGAATGCATACATCCACACAAGTTATAAAACACATTTACATTTTAAACTATTCATGCATACACACATACATACATACATTCATCTCTAGATAAATAATGAAAGAAGAAATTTAAAGAAATAAAGAGGAGTAGTTTTTGTTTGGGGAAAAAATTGGCTGCAAAACTTTGCTTATTTATGAATGAAACTGCATAAAAAGAAGTTTTTAAATTTTGTAATGAATATGATGCTAATTTTTGCTACACAATGCGACTGAAACTAAATGAAAAAACAAAATTACAGAAAAGAATAAAAGTTGTCAGAAATTATGTTTAAATCCAACAAGTTTATTTATGTGATTTAAACTTTTTGAAAAATTTTGGACTGGAAAATTTGGTGAAATTATGTTTAAGCAAATATGCTTGTTTAATATGAAAAGACGCTTTGAAATCAAACCAAGTGTATAGTTTTGTTTAAAAAACATTTGTTAAATTAATGTAAACTAAATTTTAAGCCAGTACACCTTGCCTACACAAAAAAAAAATAAAAGTGATTTTAAAACAAGTAAGAGCGCATTATTCGACTGCCCCAAAACCACAACGTGTAGGGGGTTTTACCCTAATTTTTTTCAAACTTTGTATGGTAGCCCCCTTAGGAAGGGGAGATAGAGCTGTTTCAGGCGAAGTTGACCAACTCAAGATATGTGCATGCTAACACGAATTTTATCTTTTAGCTTTTTAAAACTGACGGCCTCGTACGTCTTTCTTTTTTTCTTTTTTGTTTCTTTTTTGCTTATAGCTTAAACGTTTTAAACTTTTTGTTTGGCTATAATTTCTAAGGATGGTATGTTTTTAAGCGATTATTAGTAAATAGACACTGCAAGAACACAATTTCTAGTCACATTGATCACTTGAAAACTTTGGCAGGTGGGACCTTAAAAATTGGAATTTAACTGAACTTTTATTTAAGATATAATTGTGTAAAATATTCTTCATTATGGGCTTAACTCTTTTGATATTTTATTCATCATTTCAACAAAACAAAAATATTTATGCTTAAAACCCCCTTTTAAAAAATTTGACGGTTGTGATATTTTCATCAAAGCGTAAAAAGGAAAACTGATTATTAAATACGTGATCATTTTAAGCATTTTAAAATTAATAAAAAATTAAATATTAACCAATTTATTAATATTTCGATCATTATCGTTTTCTTTAAAACATAAATTCATCGGTTTTGTTAAAAAAACAGACTTTTTCCAATTTGGGCCGTTTAACGTGAAATGAACATTACCAAATAGAGCACCTTGTTTGTGAGTTAAAGTCTGGTATTCAAACTGAACCGAAAAAAGGTTATGAAAAAAACGATGTTTATTTACAAGTTCGCTTACTGTTGGAATAATAATAAATCCTTTTTATCAATCCTACACATATATATAGTTGTAACCTTCACATAAGTGATAATGATATATATAAGCTTGACATTCCGTTTGTAGTTTCTTTAATATCTGCGATCCCATAAAGTATATAAATTCTTGGTCCTTATAGATAGAAAAGTCAGTTAAGCGAGGTCCGTCTGACCATCTGTCAATCTGTCTGTCTGAACATCTGTCCGTCTACCAGAACTACCTGCGAAAGATTGCTATTGGAATTAGCAAAGTCGCTCAAAACCCGACTTCCGACGAACATTTTTGTAGAACTTACTTACAGCCTATCTTTTCTTTCTAACAGGGCTTCCATACAAAGCTTAATTTGTTTTATATCGCTCCCACAGCTTCGAAGGCGCTTCTTAAAAAGTCAAATATAAGACCGACCCCAATTAATCTCCAGTCCCAAAGAGGGTCGTTACACAAAATATAAAAAATTTGGGTAAAAGCCCCTACAACTTTCCCCAGACTCACCCTTTGAGGAATAAAATGTATCACAGACCCCATTATTTTTCCTTTCAAAGATACTCTTAGAACATACTTACCCCCTCTTTCTATCACCTAACGAGTTGCCATACAGAATTTACAAAAATTATGTAAAAACATCAATAAGTGTACGACCGATCTCCATTAGCTTCCTCTTCCAAAAATTTTTCTTCGACATACCTACCTACTCCTTATCTCCAGTCCTAGCAGGGTTGACGTACAAAATAAAAAAAATGATAAAAACCCCTAAAACTTTCCCTGTATACCGCCATTTAACATAACCTTAGAGCATACTTACCCCCTATCTTGATCGCCTTAGGGAGCTTCCATACAAAGTTTAGAAAATTGATATAAGTCCCTTTACAGATTCGAATGTGCTCCTACAAAGGGCAAATGTAAAACCGACCCCAACTAATTTTTCCTCCCAAACATTTTTGTGGAACATTCTTACTTCCAATCTCCAGCCCCTTACAGGGTTGCCATACAAATTAAAATAAAAAAAAAATTGGGTAAAAACCCCTACAAATTTCCTGGAATTTCATTTAGAGGAATAAAATGTACCACAAACTTCAGTTCACACTTACCCCCATATCCACCCTTTAAGGGGTTTGCCGTACAAAATTTGAAAAATTAAAGTAAAACCTCTACAACATCCCCGTAGTTACCCTAAAAGGACTAAAATATGACACCGAGACCTATGTAAAAATTTGAATTATTCCATTAATATAAAAAATAGATAAAAATAAATAAGTTCGGGGTTTCTAAAGGCCAATGTGAAGCGCACTTAAGATTCGACACAGTTTTTACTTGCTTAAGCTACAAGAATAATATGATAAATTATAGCATATATTGTGAATGTTAAGGTCACAGCTATTGTTGCGATTTTTTCTGAATATTTATTAAAATTAATTTACATATGTCAAATATTTCGTATAGGAAAAATAAACATATGTATAATGATTTTTTTAATTATTGGATATTTTTAATATTGAAATAAAAATAATTTGCTTGTTGAATTATATTAGAAACAGATATAAATCTATAATATAATCTATATAACCTTATTGTTTCTAGGGATTCATTCCCTCATATTTTCTAAAGTACATAATATTTTTCAATGTCAAGGTTATAATTAATAACTACATACATTTTTACACACAATAATTTGTGTAAATGTATGTAAACATGTTGGAGCAATCACTCTCTAGTTTTGCTGAATTTTACAAAAATTGCAAATAAGTTTATTTTTTTTTTGAGCAGTTCTCTTGAGTGTGACCCAAACTTAACGAACCACCATAATTGTTGTTGTTTTTAATTGTATATTTAGCTCGACCTTCTCTTGACCTTCTTAAAAAGCAGATCGTTTTCTCTGTCTTTTACTGCTCTTTAATAAAAAAAATTCATTCACATTAGTAAATGTTCATTGATGGAGTTTCGTTCATTAAATAATGTATGTTGTTGTTATAATTGCAACAGAATTTCTAGAGAAAAAAAGGGCTCGATATTCAGTCAGATCATTGATAAAAGTTAATGAATGAAGAGTGGTGACAAAGGCAACTTACAAAAGCGGAAGAAATTATAACTTCATTTATTTAAAAAAAAAATAAAATATTTTTTTCCCTGCACTGAAGTTATCTCTAAGTAATAAAGAAGGGACGAGTTGTTAATAAGAGGACACCAAACTCACTATTATTCCTGGAAGTTTTACTATATAATTAATAGGACAATCGCTTAGCAGGATAACTAGAAGACGACGTCAACTTTTAAAACCTCAATTGGGGAAGTGAGAAAACCGCATGTCTTTTTGGGTACACGTGGATTTGGCGTTAACTTGCATCACGTGGTAATAAAGTTTTTGTATTTGGTTGCCTTCTATTGTTTTAATGACCAAGTTGTAACAAAACAAAATCTTTAATATTAATTAATAATTCAATTAGAAATAATTTTTGTGTCATAAAAGGAAAATTTGAAGAACAAAGTTTCTTTGAAATAAGGTCATAAGAAAGTGTAAACGAGACCAGAATTAAACTATTCTAAATGAAACCAATTATAAAAAAAAAATGAAAGATAAGAAAACGATATTGTAACAGGTACAGTAACTTCTTCTTTTAAGTCATTTTCAAAGAGTAATGAAAGTAACCCTAATTTTGAAAGTTGTTAACAATTTTAATTTAAAACTTAAAAAAATTATTTAAAACAAAGGAATTTTCACATAAATATAAGTTAAATATTTAAAATTGTCAAAAATTGAATTACCTAATATATTGAAAACTAGTTGTTAAAATTTGACCTACAGTTTAGTACAAACATTTTTCTTCGAGCGTAACTTAACATTTGCAGAGATTTTAGCATGCAGTGATTGCTGGGCCCATCGATTGACGCTGTTAAGAAACGTAAAGTAAATGCAAACAACAAAATTATAAACCTACAACTAAACTGTAAGTAAAGTTAACATTTATTAAAAATTTATTCAATACTATATATATAATATACTCAATTTTTTTTGCATTGACAAAAATTGTATTGTAAGAGTGATATTTTTTATAACGTTGTCTCTTGTAGTTTTATTTTGTTTTGAAATTACCTATAAATTTATATATATAATTTTTTTCTTACATTATATATTTAAAATGCAAATAAATATGTTTTGTTGTAATTTTCTAAATAACTAAAAATGAATTTGTAAATTTTAAAAGAACGGGGAATGATAACCAACGTCAAATGTGAATATTAGTAGGTACTGATCGTGTCTCATTAAGGGACAGTTTTTATAATACGGGTAACTCTTTCTGTCTAGGTGTCTGACTTTCAGGTCAGTGGGAGGGAACCATTGTACCCTACATGGCACCCTAACTAGCCATGGTTCATTTTAAGATTTGTAGATAGAAGTTTCATATTTAACAATTTTTTTTTCACTCTATTGGCATGTATAGAGTGTTATGTGTTTACGCGCAATGAAATACACGGGTTAAGAACCACATCGCCAAAATTATAGCTAGCTGGGAAACCTATTATCATGCCTCTTAACAAAAATTTTATTATCGGTTAAACAAAGTAAGTAGATTGAAATCCGTAACAATTTTTATTATTTCTGTTGCAACCAGCGCGTAACACTATCATAATTGAATTGTCAATACAACAACATAAACTGTATTGTAAAATAGAATTAGGTAGATTTGGCAGCTTAGAAAATAAAAGAGGAGATCCAAGCACATCCAACATGGGTCCGTTGATATGGTCTTTTTCTGATATCTGTAAAAAAAGAAAGAGAGACAGAGAAACATGGGGAGAAAACTTAAGACGACAAATTCGAATACCCTAACAAAGAGGCTAAGTAACCCCGATATGGACCAATCGGTTGCTATCCCTGAATAATAAAAAAAGACAAGAAATTCGAATAGTAGCCACATCTGCCGGGCTTTCCAGTTTGATGACTCTAAAATGCCCAATCTAGATATTGCACATCTGGTGGTGCACATTCCAAATCTCCTTCGCATGTTGACAGCTACTACAGAAGTCCTTTCTGACATGGGTTGAAAATCAACAAATACAAAATGGCATATATGTAGTTACCGAGTAATTAAGAAAAATATTTGACTATAAAAATATTTAAACATTTATTTTAAGCCACTTGCTTTCAAAAACCAATTTTCAATTTCTGGTTACAAAAATATGGTTAAAATATATACTGATATAATGGTAAATAATTATTTTATATATTTATTTTGAATATTATAAAACAAAAACAAGCCCATTGTTGAAGTTAAAATAGCTTTGATGACTGAAGCACTTGAGAACCAAAATCGGATATGGCAACGTAGCACGGATTTGTTCGCCGTTCGCCTGCGTATTAACCAAAACTGAATATATCGCTAAGTTTGCTGAGCTACAAATCTATTATATTAATTTTTTTCTTTTCTTTCCTTTTCCATGAAATCTTAAAATTCTTTTTCTTTCAAATAAATTTGAAGAGCTTCTACAACCTCAACCAAGGGTCATCTCTACATACAAAAAGAATCAGAAATGCCTCTCCAGATTTCATTTGCAAATGTTTTTACTTCATTTTTGATTTTATTTCTACCATTATATTGGATGGTATTTAATCGAAAATGCCACTTGCCAAAGCAAATACAAAACTGTGATATTGCGGTATGTTGTTACAGACAAGAAGGAAAACTTTTTCTAGATCAACATCTTTATCATTATTCAATTGATAGACGAAAATAAAACTTAGTTTTGTAAACTAAGAAAAGAAAATCTCCAAAAATGCTGAAAACAAGTTTGCGATAATCTTTAAATGGATTATTTGATTTTTTTGCTTAATAAAACTTATTTCTTTTGCTTTCTTTCACCATGTTTTTAATGCCTTTGTGTATGCGTATTTGTATGTTCGTGTAAATATTTCTATTTGTGCACGATTTAAGTTACAAAGACGAACAGTAATGCTTCAATGAAAGTTATCTTAGTGCTTAGGACTATTTAAAAAAGTTTAACTTTATACTTATGTTGACAGGTAAGTTTTTATTTTAACTTGAAATTTTAAAATTTAATTTCCGAGGAAAATTATAGTTTTTACAGTAGACAATAAACGTTCTCGATTTTCAAAAAGATTTTTCCAAAAGCAACAGCATCTTTAAATATGTATGACATCTTCTTAATAAAATATATGAAACGTTTGTTTCATGGCTTTTAACTATTTTATTTATTAAATCACATATAAAGTTTTTAACGTTTGGGGGGGGGGGTTATTTTCCCTACCCCTCTCACCTTAATACGCACCTGATCTTAGGTATTTAAGAGTTTTTTTTTAAATAACAGGATTTATCAATCCCAAAACTCAGTCGCATATGAGGCCCCCATTGCGTATGATTGTTATTTGATAATAAAAATCCACCACATACGTTCAGGTGGTATTGCTTTAGAACGCAAATAATGATAAACAAAAGTCAATTTAAAAAATTTTAAAAAAAAATTATGGGTTTCCAAATAAAACTGCATATAAACCTTTGTGATTTGCTATACTTCGTCTCTTCGCCAAACTACTTATTAAAATATTAATTTTATTTTCTGAGCTTTAACTATTTTACTAACCAACAAGGAGTGGAAGCAAATGCTGTAACTTTATAACAATTGAACAAATAATTTATGTTTTAATAAGGCTTAATTAATTTACTTAAATTAATAAAACGTTTCCGTTTCGTAACTGCTTTGTATAATTTTCAAAAATAAATCAAATGTTAAAGTGAAGCACTTTTACAGCAACCAACAAGTAAATATGAAATAAAGTAACCTTGACTGAATTGTACCAGTTTGTACTCTACAAGCACAAAATCAACAAAAGCAATAAAAATACATTTTATTTAATTTTACCAAATAATTAAACAAATATTTTTAGTTAGTTTGCCTGACTGGTTGGCATGTTGTATGTCCTTGAGTTTTGGTTGTATGTTTGTGTGTATGTTTTGTTTAGTTTTCTGTAACTGACATTTGGAAAGAGTGTATTTACATGTGCTTGATTTTTGAAAATATTCAGGTTTCAATACAATGAAGCTTTTATTTTTGCTTTTATTTTAATTAAATAAATTTTATTTATTGTACTTCGTGCACATGTACCTAACTTAATTTAAAATATTAGTTTAGAGGAAGCTAACAATAACCAATACAGAATTGAAGCTTGACATTTATTAGGTAAAATTATAGTTATGAAACAAAATATATATGGCAAAATTTAATTAAAAACTTGAATTTATCAAAAAAAATATGTTAAGCACTTATAAGTATAAATTATTGATTACATTTAGTCATGGACGGCAAATAAGGATTATTTTCCGCAGTTTTAAAGAAAATCAAGTAAAAACGCTATACTTGGCTGTGCCGAGTCTTATATACCCTTTACATTACCTTTTCGATACCCTGAAGTTCTTTTATTTTTATCAATTTTTTATTGTGAAATATTTGTAATTTTAAAATAGGGGTTGATTTCATATTCTCTTAAGGTGACCACCGTTCTAAAGGGAGGATTTTATCCTAATTTTTCCCAATTTTGAATAGAAACCCCCTTAAGGCGATGGAAAAGTGTGTTCTAGGAATATGTTTGAAAAGGGTTAATAAGGGTTGGTCGTTCACTTTATTTCTCTAAGAATAACTTTGGGGAAGTTATGGGTGTTGTTACATCATTTTTGTAAATATTTTGTTAAGAGAAAAAAACTGAATTAGATTAACATGAGTTAGAAAATTTAAATTGAAATAGAGAACTTATGTATATGGCTGGCAATAGTCACCCCGTAGTGGTCCCTGTCCCCGAAAGTAACTTGTATCCCTGATAAAGAATATTAGACTGCTAAGGCCAATGTTGGCTACAAAATTTCTTATCTAGGGTCGGACAAAAGTACAAGAGGTTGTATACTTTTGGTCTCCTGTGCACCCCAACAGCTTCTACAGAAGTCGTTGGAAAGCAATCCCAATCTACTGGCATGGGTTCCAAATTCACAAGGGCTGGTGATCCCCTAGCCTCCGTTTATCCCGATTGCTTGCAAATGCTCGGATCTATCCTTGGCCAGGTTTTTTGAGTGGTTCCAAACCTAGGATCGTTACTAGATTTGGGCTGAGATATTAAGTCATAGTGTAAAAGGTGGGGTTGCAGATAAAAATATTTAACTCGGTGTAAGGAAACTCTTATGGGATTAGTTTAGTTTGGTGGTTAAATTTAAACTATTGAGACGATTTTTAATTTTAGTTTTCAGGCCCAAGTTCAATGCTTACTAAATTCTCATTATTTTGCAAATGAAGAAATTAATATTTTAGTTTTTACTCTATTAGCGTTAGCTAAGAAAGGAAAGTTTTTTATTGAAAAAATGTGTTTCTTTTCAAGTTACCAACCTAAAGTCAAGTATACTTTCCAATGGGTTCTACAAACATTATGTCTAATTGGAAACTCGACACACCCTCCAACGACGAATATGGCCGGACTATTAAGTAGCCTCATTCCCAATCCTAACCATCAAAGTAAAGAATCGTTACACAGTTGCCTATTTCAGTTTCTGGTAATTTTTTAAAATTTTTATATTCGAAGAAAATACGTAGGTTGCCTTTTATATTTCGTGATTTGGCAACACTATTGTTTCAATCTGACAACTGACAGCTCTATCGTAAAGTTTGACATTTTCAAGGTTATACGTACTCAGAACATTTTGACATACGAGCGCTATTTGTGTTGTTTACAGTAACTTACAAGATTCAGCTCGACTCAAAAATTAAATTTGATCCTGAACGTTTTCGTGCGATTATTTTTTACAAGTTTTGACGTGAATTAACTCAGTGGATAAACTTAATTCTGTTTTGGCGATGAAGCTCAATCAAGGATCAGTGTTAATCAATGGTATGGTGAATTTCATCGTGGTCGTAGTTCACTCCATGCCGAATTTCATGAAGGTCCTGCAAAATCAGTTGTTGTTCCGAAAACGATTGATGCTGTGCATGAACTGATATTGCAAGATCGTCACGTTACCTATAGTGAGATTAAGACAGCCTTAGGTATTAGTGGGACCAGCATGCAATCAATATTGCATGAGCATTTCACTATCAATTCAAGTTTTTCGCGTTGGATCCCACACAATTTTTCAATCGCTCAAAAAAAGGCCCGTGTCGATTGGTCGAAAGAAATGCTCAGAAAATACGATCGTGGTGCTTCAAATTAAGTCTGTGATATCGTGATAGGTGATGAATCCTGGATTTACGCGTATCAGCCCGAAGGTAAACAGCAGTCGACTGTATGGGTGTTTCCAGATAAGTCAAATCCAACAAAAATTGTTCGGGCTCGAAGCACTTCTAAGCAGATCGCCAGTTTTTTCGGAACAACTGGATTTGTCGCAACCGTATCACTTGAACAACGCAGAACAGTCTATTCTGAGTGGTGCACAATCATTTGTTTGCCAGTCGTTTTCCATGAAACCAGGAAACCCAACCCCGAAAATGGATCACTCTTCACCACGACAATGCAAGCTCTCATTCATCGGCTCAAACAACTGCATTTTTAAGCACCCAAAACATCGATTTGATGAGTCATCCGCCGTATACTCCTGACTTGGATCCGAATGACTTTTTTTTATTCCCGTTCATAAAAAAACATTAAGAGGTCAACGTTTTTCGACACCTGAAGAAGCGTTTGCTGTATTAAAAATGCATGTTTTTGAAATTCTTCAATCAGAGTGGCAAAAGTGCTTCGACAATTGGTTTGAACGCATGCAAAAGTGTATAGATCTTAATGGAGAATATTTTGAAAAACAATAAAGAGATTTTCGATGATTAATATTTGGGTTTCTTCTCTAATCCCAAAATATAAAATGCGACCCTAGTATACTTTGAGAAATTAGAACAAAATTAAAATTACTTCTATTTATCAAGACTCTAAAAAAAACTTTTGAAAAAAATTAAATAAAAAATTTAACCGAAAACGAAATTCTAAGAGAGACTAAGGAAATTTTAATGGTTTTAAACCTTCCACTGCTAACAATTCATTTTTCTTCCTTTCTTTAAGTCTGTTCTTTTTAAAGATTATTGCTTCAATTATTCAGTGGTAACAGCAGGTTGGTTTAAATAAACTGTTAAAAGCTTTAAATACTTTGGCGGCTTATTTTTACATCATTCTATTTGTTGACACAAACATTTTTAACACGAAACCAAAATTAATATCATTCGTTTAGAAAATAAAATCTCGAGTCAACAATATTTAGTCCCATCAAAGAGAATTAATTTTTCTTAAAATTTCACCACCAGATAAAAGTTTGTTACTTAACAAAATCCGAAATTTATGCCTTAAAATACGTTACTGGACAAAATTTTTAAATAAGCAAAAATTAAAAAAATTAAAGTGCAAAGAGCTTTAAATTTATTATCTAATTAAAAATTATTAAGAAAATCCCTTTAAATTGATTTAAGTCCAAATGATTTTACTCTTTTTCTCTAAAAATTTATTCTTATTAGTCTGTGATATGGAATGTGGAGTTGCTAAATTAGGTTAATTAATTCTTAACATTTATAATACTTATTTTGTTGGTTGTGCATGCTTGTATCAATAGAAAATGAACATTATTGTTACACTTCCTTTTTTTTCTATACACTATTTGGCATCTTTTCAATGCACTTGTAAGACGATATGAATGCCATTACTCATACGTCATGGTGGTTCACTTTTTCAACAAAAACTTGACAAGACATCAAGTCGCCAGAGTTGAATATAAATGTTTGTTTTTTATATCCTTTACATAGTGATAAAGATTTATACCACTTTGTCATTCCGTTTGTAATTTCTACAATATTCACCGTAGACTCCGTAGAGTATATATATTCTGGATCCTTATAGATGGGAAGTAGATATAGCCATGTCTGTTTATGTGTCTATTGAAATCAATTTTTCGGACTCAAAAAAAGTTGAACAGAAATGTTTTGATACAAAAATATCACAAATATTCCTGAAACCAGTGGAATTTAAAATAAGCAAAATCGGTTCACTATTGAACGAGATTAATGAGGAAACCCTTAAATAAGCCCATTTTTTAAGTACAAAACCCGTGCATTATCCCTATACATCCCAAAAAATATATTCACTCCTGCCACAAAACTTGGCACGAATAAATTCAAGGTAAGCATCAAAAAATTAAAAATTTGTTTTCATATAGGATCAGAGGAAGTAGTATTTCCCCTACAATTGCACAAATTTTTTGAAAAACTTTCATGCGCTAAATCTTAGAAACTCTAACAGCTATCGACTTTAAATGTTCTACAAAAACCAATTAGACAATATGACCTACACTTTCGAGAAACACTTTTTTGGGTGGTGGCAGGGGAAGAGGTAGCCTCCCTACAAGTTAACAATTTTTACGAAATTTTCGATACGCTATACCTAAGAAACTATAACAGATATCGACTTCAAATGTTCTACAAGAAGTAATCGGACAACAAGACCTACATTATGAAAAAACAGTTTTTGAATAGGAGCAGGGGAGGGGGGCTACCATACAAATAAACCATTTTCATAAAATTTTCGATACGCTGTACCTCGGAAACTATAACAGCTATCGACTTCAATTGTTTTACAAAAAGTAATGATACAATTTTTTTTTTTTCATATATTTATTATTGAATCTTCGCTTAAGCGAACTAACAATAAGTATTCAAATCTTAAAACTAAGTAATTAATACCAGTCCAGTCAGAACCAGACTAAAATTTAAGTTCTCATAATAAAGTTAACTAATTTTAAAAGTTTCATCTAAGAGCAATAGTATCCCTTCTTTTCAGGCGGGTGTGCCCACTATGTTGCAGGATGTTTCGGGCGAGCGGATTTGGGTGAGCTTCCAGCTTATTTAAATACTTGTCCACATAGTTCAGGATTTCGCATTTAACTAGTGGAACTTGTAGATCCTTGTGGATGTTGCTGTTTTTAACATACCAAGGAGCACCAGTTATCATTCTTAGGATTTTGTTTTGCCTGCGTTGAATTTTTTCTATGTTGGATGCGGAAGCAGTGCCCCATAATTGTATACCGTAGCACCAAATTGGTTTCAAAATCGATTTGTAGAGTAGATGTTTACAATCAAGACGAAGCACAGAGTTTCTGCCGATTAGCCAATGAATTTGTGTAGCTTTAAGTTTCATTTGCGTCAACTTCGCATCTATATGAGGCTTCCATGTGAGGCGGCGGTCTAGGTGAATACCAAGATATTTTGTCTCGGTTCGTTGAGTCACCATATGGTTGTTAATAAGAATTGGAGAGCACGTTTCTTTGCGTAAAGTAAAAGTTACGTGGGTACATTTTTGTTCATTTATTTTTAATCCCCATAACTTTGCCCATTTTTCAACTTGGGTTACGTGTTGCTGCAATTGGTTTGAAGCCTCTTTAGGGTCTTTATGAATACTAAGAAAAGCAGTATCATCAGCAAATGTCGACGTGTGTGTGGAACTATTGGTTGGCATATCTGCCGTGTAAAGCAAGTACAGAACTGGACCTAGTATACTCCCTTGAGGTACACCAGCCCCTATTGTTTGAGAAGAGCTTATTTTGTTTCCCTCTTTGATCATAAATTGTCGACCGGTTATGTATTTTTCTAAAAGGTTGAAAATATTAGCTGGAAGGTGTATCTTTAGTTTGTTTAACAGGCCTTCGTGCCATACTTTATCGAAAGCTTGAGAGACATCAATGAAAAGCGCGGAGCAGTACTTCTTTTCCTCAAAGGTTTTTCTTATAACCTGCACCAGTCTGTGAGTTTGTTCGATTGTGCTATGTTGACTTCTAAAGCCAAATTGGTGATCTGGGATGCAGTTGTTTTCATTCAGGATCGGAGTCAGCTTGTTTTTAAGCAATTTTTCGAACAATTTTGACATTGTGGGTAACAAACTTATAGGCCTATAAGACTCTACCTTTGAAGGATCTTTGCCAGGCTTAGGAATCATCTTTACTAAGGCAATTTTCCATATAGGCGGGAAATGTTCAAGCCGAATTATTGCGTTAAAAATAAAAAGAATTATTTTTTTTGCCGTAAAAGGTAGCTCTAAGAGCATTTTGTTGCTTATATTATCAACGCCAGGAGCTTTTTTACCATTAAGGTTAGCAATAGCCTCTACAACATCTGTAAATCGGAAACGTATTTCTAAAGGACGTCTAGCAACAACTGGTGGTAATTCCCTCACGTCTGTGCAAGTATTGGGAGTGAACACGTTTTTGAAATGGTTTGCGAACAGATCACATTTTTCTTCGTCATTTCTAGCCCAGGATGCTCTCAGATTACGCAGTGGTGGTTTTGCGATAACGGGTCTTTTAAGACGTCTGGCTGATCGCCATAGGGAATAATTTGTCTGAGGAGTCGCGTCTAGACCTTCGAGGTACTCTTTAAGTGAAGCTATTCTGTGAACCTCCAGCAAGCTAATGATACAATAATTCTTATATTTTGTAAAAAAATTGCATAGGGGCAGGGGGAGGGGAACCTTCCCTACAAATAAACAGCTTTTATCAAACTATAAATACGAATAAAGTCGAAAACTGTTGAAACTTTTGACCTCAAACCTTTTACATGGTATTTCAATTATAAATACAAACGCTAAAATTTTGTAAAGTTATTTTTTTCAAAAACTTATTATTTTCACAAAGTATTTTCATTTCAACATTTGCAGTACGAAACAGCTCAGCTAGATCAGGTGGCTGGGTATATAAAAAAACCAATGTGAAAGTATATAAGGTTCGGCACTGCCGAATATAGCGCTCTTAGTTGTCACATACATTTTCTTTATCTGGCAGTGTAAACTTGTTTATCTCTTAAATGCAAAATTTTGTTCAAGAGGACTTTAAAGTAAAATTTAGAAAAAAATTATGCCAAACTTTCTTTGGCAATTTTTTTCTAAATAGCCAGCCCTCGGAAGGTGGTTCTTAAAGCCAAAAAATTGGATTCTGTAAAAGAAGATATAAAAGTACTGTTTGTAGGCATTTCAATAAAATCTTTTGAGATTAATAGTGACAGAGGAAACAATTGTAATGCATGATATAATTTACTGGCCAACCAGTTGACTACAAATTGGTGTGCTCTTCTTGAAAGACACGCATTACGCTCAAAACAGAAGCAGATTCTCCGATTTCTTCAGGGCACATTCCATTTTAAAATTGATAAGTAGTACAGAGAAACACACCTTAAATTACGATGGTGCTTGAGAAAATCAATGAAGCTAGATATCCCATTTTCTCCAAAGAATACCTTCAACCGTTCCTGTACGTGGCCAAATAGTTATAAAATGGACTTTAGAACACCAACCCATACATTAGACTTGGATTTTTATTTTTGGTTGGATAAGGGTATATAAAGTCATGCCTACTGCCGTATACTTGCCTTTAAAGAAAAGCACACTCATGTGTTGTCGACTGGCCAGTGAATTGCACTAAGCATTACAGATGAAATTCGTTCTTTAGTCACACGTTTCTGTGTGGAATTAACTTCCCAAAGATGTCTTTACTGTCACAGTTAATATCAAGAAATTTAAATCCATTAATACTACTCACTCTATCCTCAATCCCCTAACCTATTTCCCGGATACCAATACAATGTATAGGGGTCATCCCCTGAGTGCTGGTTATTATATGGAAAAATATGTCTTGATTACAACACCTAATTTCAGACACTTCAAAACAGGGGCTGAAGAACCTGCTATTGATAAGCCTTAGTGTATTTGCAATTGACTCCGCTTGAGAGATATGTAGAGCAGATACCAATTGAACGACCTCGTTTGTCTTAAAAAAGTGGTAGGCAGAGACTTATACTTAGACCCTGCATTCCTCAAGGGAAGGTCTTTTGAGAAGATCTCGGATCCTCAGAAACTCCTGTATAAATTGTTTAAGCTATAATTTTCTACGGTTTAACTCACTCATGAAGGTTATGAGAACCCTGGGGCCAAATCGTCGCATTCGATTCGAATCGAAATTTAAAAATTCTTATTAGAATTCCTATACTTAAAGCATTGACAACTCGATCGATCGAGTGAAATTTCGATTCGAATCGAATGCGACGATTTGGCCCCTGAACTCCTTATCAAAGCCTGTATTAGGTGAAGCATAGTCAAAAAGTTGGTCGGTTCAGGATCGAGGGTAATCTGCCCAAGATATCCACATGGCCGTTTATTTTCGATCTTAAATGCCATAACGACTTAATCCCTATCAAGCTAAATATAGATATGACCATTATGTAGGGATCAAGAAAGTATAGGTGTCTTTGAAACCCTAGTAAACAATAGAGCCGATCTCTGGATTTTGGTTAACGGATACAACACATATTTTCCTCTTGTAGTCCAACATATTAAAGATTCATACCTTAAATTTGGACGATCTATCTATTCATTTCATTATGCCAGGAATAAGTCCCCGTATTGTGCCAAGCATCTTACAACAACTATCAACCCTTGATTGGTATTCAGTTTCCATGACAATTATTGTGTCTTGGGAACACCAGCCTACGGGTATGGCTTGTGTTGGGATGGAATTCAACTTAATGATCACCTTTTGAAAATGGTACTACCATAATGATGTCTTTTGTTTAGATTGTAGCTTCAGTGGAACTCTCATACTGCCTGGATTTCTTTAGCAATTTCATTGTTTGGTGCTCTGTTTAACATCTTTAAATACGCAGCTGCGTATGGCTTGTACAAGCATTTTTCCATTGCGGGTTTTCGGCATGCTCAGATAAACTTATTTTTTCCCTTATTTGCATCAAGTAACATTGTTTCTGTAGCAATTAAATTATTTCTCGGGGTTAACAAAACTGCCTCTTAACATAGTCCAACCTGCTCTTGACTAGTTGTGACTAAGCTTTAAAGATGCTTCGTTTGCATTCATTTTCAGTGATTTAAGGCCCCCTCCGCTTTGTTGTAAGTAAGCCATAATTTTTTTTAAATGATTTTCCAAGCATCAAGCATTTCTTAATTTAGTTGTGTTTTTTGTTACAAACGCAATAACAATACTAAATGCATATCTTTGCCAATAATTGAGAGTATACAACTGAAGTACAATCAAGTTGTAAAGAAATGGTGTTAAAGGGCACATGCACTTGCAAGCAATTTTTTATTGAAAGAAGGATAATTTCATATGCAAGTTATATAAGAATTATACTTACGACACGTTCTATTAGAAGAAGAAAATTAACAAATAATGACGGACAGAAAACTAGTAGATTTGTATAAAATAACTTTTTATGTTTCTAACATCATAACAGTGATGCACAATAAACATTTGGCAACACTCTTAAGTTTGTTTGACATAGTTTTTTCCAATTATTGTATTTTCGTCATCTTTTTTTAATGTGGTGAAGCCAAAAGTTTTATTAATCATGTTAAAATCAAGCCAAAAGTTTGCTATTTTCCCCTTCAGCACTACCCATTCATTGACAAATATCAATATATACATAAACATCCATACATACATACATATAAAGGAATGTTTGTGTTTGCACATGTTCAATCTAATACATTTTTACAGCTCTTCTTCTTCATTGATGGGAAGACGTGTCTCATTTTGGCATTAAATCAAAAAAAGGCATAAAAAAGTAAAAGTCTTATAGAATTATGGGCCAAAATATTCGTGTCAGTCTATGTGCCTGTACAAGCAAACATAATACATGCACACACATACACATGCAGTTGTATTACATGTGTATTAGGTTTGCAAAACACTCAATTGTCAGCTCCCTACTAAAATACATTCTGACACATTTTGTATAATCAGAAATAAATATGCTTGAAAGTATGTACATAACATTCGATAACATCAATAAAGCTTGGCACGTGACATGTCACGTCTTTATGCGATACTTTCATTCCAACAACTCAATATTAGTTAAAAGGGAAATGTGTCTAATGACATTTTGAATTCCACTTTGTTCATGCTTAAGCAGAATCCGTATTGTTTTCAATAGAAAAAGATTTTTTTTCTTACAGACTGACATGAAATGTTATAAAATGAATTGAAATGTTCTTTACAATATGTTACCGATGATTAAGATGGTAAAAGAAAATGTTTGTCTTTTCAAGGGGAAGATAAAGTTAATTTTAAATCCTAAAGCTTTAAGGAATTTTTAGAGAAGGGAATTTTTATACGCTGTTTAAACTATATTTCAATTGATACTTAAAATGTAAATCGTTTATCCATTTTTAATAAGGGATATTGAAACTATTTACATGTTTATTCTACCACGAAGGGATGATCGGTTTGATGCACGCAATGCATAATCAATTGAAATATTAGGTGCAAGACAAAAGTCGATTGAGCGATGCCCGTTTGTGTGCCTATCCGTCTGTCCATATATCCAGCTGCCTGTTTGTCCGTGTTACGGTTGAAATCCACTTTTTGAACCCTCCCGATGTGCATACACCCGTACGTATGTAGTAAAAACCTATCAGTAATATTTCTTGGCAAATCGTTATTGAAACCCAGCAAAATTGCCAATATTTTATCGAATTATAGGCAAAAAACCAACACTTTATCTGTATATTTCTCTAAAACTTGTACATAAAAACCTCTACAACTACCCCGAGGTTACCCATACACTTGAGTAATGTAAGCCCGGCTCCCATTAATTTTTTATCGCAAACATTTTTGTGGAACATACTTACACCCGTTCTCTTTCTCCTAATAGGGTTGCAATACAAAGTTAATTTTTTTTTTATTTTTTTTAAGTCGCTCCCACGGCTTCTAGGGTGCCCCTAAAAGGCCAAATGTAAGACCGACCGCAATTATTTTTTTCCTCCCAAACATTTTTGTGGAACATGCTTACCACCGTTCTCAATCCCCTAGCGGTATTGCCAAATAAAATTTCAAAAAATTATGGTAAAAACCTCTCCAACTTTTCCATTAATTTTCCCTTCCAAACATATTCCTTCAACATACTTACCCCCTATATCCATCACCTAAGGCGGTTGCCATACAAAATTCTTAAAAATGAAGTAAAAATGCCCATAACTTCCACAAAGTCGGACTTAGAGAAATCAAGTAAACGATAAACCCCATTAGTTTAACCTCCTTAACGTATTCCTAGATAATACTTACCCCCTATCACCGTCGCCTAAAGGGGCACCCATACAAAGTTTGATAAAATTTTAATAAATCTCCCCTACCGTTTCAATGGTTGCCCTAGGATAGGGAAAATTTAGGACTGACCCCAACTCAAATTTCCTTGCTAAAAATTTCTTTGAACATACTTATCCCCTATCTACACCCCCTTAGGGGCTTGCCATACAAAATAACAAAGCATTAGGGTGAAATCCCTACACGTTGTGAAGGATATATAAGATTCGGCACAGCCGAATATAGCGCTTTTATATATTTCTTATACAAATTAGTTTTCATGTGTATCTAAATTTACATGATTTTGGATTTTATGTTAAGCAAACATCAATTTTAAATCTTATGTTAAAAAGAAAAAACAGTTATTTATAAGTGTGGGTACCTGGTTAAAACAATATTTGCTTTTATACAATCGATAACTATAAATTGACAAAAAAAAAATCATGATGTGGTTAGAATCAAAACTTTAATTTTATTAACGCATACTTAAGGAGAGGTACTCTTTTTTCATATGGTTTTTTAATAAGTTTGTAAGCATAAGCGTGTTGGCTACTTATTGTATACTTAAAGTTAAAGTAAGAATGTTTTCTCATACGACCGTTAATGTTTAAATAGATGATGTTTTTTGGTTATGGTCAGACTTTAACACGAACGATGGGTCGTACAGTGGGTTCAATGAATTTTGAATTTTTTTTTTCAAATCGTTAAATATGCATAAAAAGGCATATTCTGAAAAAAAGATACACGGAAAAAAAAATTTTTTACGATTTTATAGACATTTTTATTTTTCGGAAAATTATAGTTTGTTTCAGAATTTTCGCCGTAATTTTAAAATGAAAAGTGATTTTTTTAAAAATGAAAAGCAAACAAAAGCTTATATTAACTTCTTTCTAAAAAATAAATATATATTTTGCATAAATATGAATATAAGTTTAATTTAAAGTCTGAATTTGGGTTTTGAAGGATTTTGAGAATTTTACAACTTTTTTTAAAAAAGTAACGAAATAAATTTTTATAATTTTTTATGTTTATCAATAATTGTCATACACTTGAAAAGAAACCATGTTATGTTCTACTTACTTTCATCATCATAAACTTCGCTATCATTACTCTCACTTTCATGTATTTCTTGAAAAATAATAGGCGATAGCAAAAGCTGTAGTTCGGAACTTGATATTTGTTGCTTTTCTTTCCGCTCATTTAGTTTATTAATAATAGATATGAATGGATCTGAACTGAAAAAAAATCTATTAAAAATATCTTCATACGACTTTTCTCGTCTGCATTTGCGAGCAAAGTGTTCCGTATAATTTTTAAAATCCTTATTTCTGGCTTCCTGAGCTTCTTCTGAAAGTTCTCCAGTCGGTAAAAGGTCATATTTTATGATTTCGAGACCATGAATTAAAAATGTATGTATTGTAGGAGTCATACAAAACCATTTTAACACTCTCATGAATAAAGATGACTGCAACTTGTTTACGCACCTATCTCCGACAACAATAGTAAGCATTGAACGAACGACTTCAAACAGAAAAATGTTAATAGCAAAAAATGGAGCAACAAAAGCTCAAATTTTCTTTCTATAATGTCAAGTTAAGATTTTGTACTTTAAGAAACTATAAGATTCTTTTTTAAAAAAATCTTAAAAAATATTTTCACACATATTTTCAAAAACACTAAATCATTTTTGTACACTTTAGTACCTGTAGTTAAAGGTTCCATTCTTAAAATAACACTTTGTTAACGTTAAATTTGGAAATTACGGACTCGTTTAATGCAAAATTTTACTTTTTTCGCTTTTTTAAAAAATTGCAAAAAATTTTGTATTTTGACACGTCACTACGGAGTCAGCTGACAAGAAAGATGCTTGATAATTGACATAGTGATGTAGAATTTTATCTTGTTTTATCCAAAACCAAATTTTAATTTAAAAACTTAATTTTAAAGGTTCAATTAAGCGTCACTTTCGAACCATTTCAACTTATAAGAGCTTAAGACCAGACAAATATCTACCAGAATTTGTTTTATAACTGGCAGAGTACGTTTTGCCAGTGAGAACTGATTCAATTTACATTAAAATTTTTGCGAATTTGTATATAATGTTTATTATTGCGGTCTTTAAAGTTTTCATTTTATGAAAGGCCATCACGAAAGCCTCAGTAAAAATGGTTTTTAATAATAAACATTATTATTTGTTATATAATTACTTAAAGGCCTACCGCAGCTGCTTATACTCATACAAATAGATGCAATAATCGAGAAAATGTCAACAAATCATTAAAAATAATATTGTAGTGATTAGACATACACACAAATATATTTTTATTTATGTGTATGTGTACATACCCAATAAGCATTTTGGCTGAAATTCAAGTGGAATTACATTTGAAATCAAGTCACAATTTCCAATTTCCAGTGTTGAATTACAGTTGAAACACAGTTGAATTCAGTAGCGAATCCAGCAAAATTAACCATTGAATTACAGTTTCTCTGAAAATTTAATTATAAAATCATGATCTTCACCGCCGCCAATGATTTTCCATCAACTCTGTGCCATAAATAACCTATGCTTCAAACAAATTTGTTGTTGTTTTTTCACAAACTTCAAACAGACTGGAAAGAGGATGGATTTTAAATGTAATTCAAGCTTGGATTCACACCGGAATTCCAACATTGGAATTCACAAAAAATTTGTGCTTATTGGGTACTTTTATTTCTTTTATTAAGGGGAAAAGAAAATGTCCTAATATGTTGTTGAAATTTATCCTTTACACTTTCTTACATTTTTATTAATAAACTCTTAGACAACTTGACAGCATCTTTACCAATAATAATAATTAAAAGTTATAATCTAAAATAGAAAATATATCCACAACGACTTGAAAACAAGACAAATAAACAAAAAGGTTATAATTTTCTAAGCCGTTATTGGATTTTAAGACCATAAGTAGGTCCATAACTATCATAATGTGTGTT
Organism: Melanophora roralis; assembly: GCA_963583895.1. NCBI lineage: Eukaryota > Metazoa > Arthropoda > Insecta > Diptera > Rhinophoridae > Melanophora > Melanophora roralis. The sequence continues at coordinate 77,145,148 of OY757188.1, forward strand.
AAGAAAATATTTTAGTTTTAACCAACATTTACTAATTATCATATCGTATAGTAAGGTTTTTATACCCTTCACATAAGTGATAAAGGTATATATAAGTTTGGCATTCCATTTGTAATTTCTTAAATGTCCATCTGCTACCCCATAAAGTATATATTTTCTTAGTCCTTATGGATAGAAAAGTCCATCAAGTGATGTCCGTCTGTCCTTGTTAGGGTTGAAACTAACTTTTCGAAGCCCTTCGATGTTACATAGACCCGTAAGTAGAATCAAATTATCCAGAAAAATCTACAAGCAGATCGCCATTGAAATCCAGAAAAATTGCTTGACCACTGGCCGATATATAAGCCAAAAATCCTACATGAAATCCTTTACAACTGCCCCGGATTTGCCCCCACACTTGGGTAATATAAGACCAACTCCGACCAGTTATGCCTCGCAAACATTTGCGTGGAACATACTGCTTACACCCTATCTCCGCCTGCTTACAGAGTTGCCATACAAAGTTTAATTTTTTTTTTAAATTTTTTTTAATTTGCTCTCACAGCTTTTAGGGTGCTTCTACAAAAGTGAAATGGAAGACTGGAAAAAATAAATTTTTTTCCTTCCAAACATACTTACCCTCTTTATTCAGCCCCAAACGTGTTTGCCATACAAAATTGAAAAAAATAGAGTAAAAACCCCTACAACATCTCCGGAGTCACATCTAGAGGATTAAAATAATTCACAGGCCCCCATTAGTTTTTCCTCCAAAACATATTCTTAGAGTACACTTAACCCTTATCAACATCACCTAAGGGGGTTTCATGTAAAATTTACAAAAATTATGTAAAAATGCTCACAGTTTCCCCAGACTCGGCCATGGAAAATTAAAGTGTGTGACAGACCCCCATTTGTTTCCCCTTTGTTTGTTTAAAGTTGTGTAAAAACGCCCACAACTTCTTCAGACTCGGGCTTAGGCAAATAAAGTGTATGACCGACCACTATTACTTTTCTCTTCCAAACATTTACCCCCTATCCCCATCACCTAAGGGGGTTGCCATACAAAATTTACAAAAATTATGTAGAAACGCCCATAACTTCCCCAGAGTCAGCCTTAATGAAATAAAGTGCTACCCCAACCACCATTTATTTCTACTCGCAAACATATTTCTTGAACATACATACCCCCCTATCTTTCCCTACTGCTTCCAGGGTGCCCGTGGATAGGTCAAATGCAGGACTGACCTAAACTCATTTTTCCTTCCAAACATTTTAGTAGAACATACTTATCCTCTATCTTCACCCGCTATGGGGGTTGCCATACAAAAAAAATTTTGGTAAAACCCCCTACAACGGCCCTAATCACCCTGAGAGGGATAAAATATGACACTGACCCCAATTTAAAATTTAGATATTTTTTAACAAATAAAAAAATGAATAAAAAAAGATTTGGGTTTAAAACGCCAATGTGAAGGGTGTCTAAGATATGGCACAGCCGAATGTAGTGTTCTTACTTGTTTGTTTTAAAGCACCTCCTTCATTTGGCAAATTGAAAGTGATTAAATTAACAAAATGTTATACAATCCCTTTACTTATTGTTTTATCTGTTTATAAATTTTAATAAACGCTACTGTTACTACTATTAAACATCTACAAGTGGGATGGCAGGATAACAGCAACAACAGCAGGCTTTTGCTCCACATGGGTAATGGTTTAATTATGTATCTCTGATTATATGTTTATGCCATAAAGGCTACTAAAACACAGTTTATATACATGTACAAATGCATGTTGTTGTTGTTGTCTTAGTTTAAATTCAACAACGTTTGTAATGGTGTTACAGGCATGAATGAGTATTAACCCTGAAGGAAACCTTGGGACAAGTGTCCCCATGTCAACACTTTTGTCGACTATTATGGTGCCTTTTTGGCGACATTGTCAACAATACGTCTACAGTTTTGTATTAATCTTTGATAAAAAGAAAAGAAAACTGCCAACTGCAAATTAACGCTTCATTTCGCCGTTTAACGCAAAAATGTATCAGCGACATAATGATCTTTTTTTTAATTGTTTATTTTTTCAGTTGTGCTATAAAAGTGATTTACATATATACACAATTCATACTTATTTTTGATGGCAGACGCATGTTAAATGTCTATTGCAAGAATATATTGCCAGTGGTATAGCTAACTAGTAGTACTGTAGACTAAAATTGCTAAAAGGTACTAGTAAATCACTGGTTCCAATGGCTACATATGACTCCAAGGGAAGTACCTTGTCAATAGTACCAATGTCAGTAGTGGATTTTCAATGACACTCCAATGTTAAATGTCTATAGCAAAACGCATTGCCTGGGGTATAGCTTGTCAGTAGTACTGGTGACAATGTCAATAGTGAATTTCTAGTGATTCACTATTGACACTTCCTGCAGGGAAGTAACAATACGTTATAATGAAATTGTATCAACCCTAATTAGTTTTTATCCTTCATAAACAATTTAATGTTGTTTTTAGTTTTCTAACAATCCTCACACACACACCTACCCCTACACAAATGTAACGCATAATTAATATAGACACAAACATATGTTTTCTTTTAATTATTTATATCTAAATTATATTGTTGTTCTTTTGCTAAATAAACGTATCCTTGAACGGAAAAATTAAATTTTCACAAAACTTTATACCATTTTATTTTATGATCTTTGTTGTTTCATTTATTTTAAAATGTTATGTATGAATGAGTGTGTTATCAAAATATAATTTTATTATCCAGTGGCTTATTTATGTGACTTTTTATAATTAGAATTTCTTTTTGTGGGGTTTTTATGTAATAAAAAAGTGCTAAAACACGACAAGCGCCTTATAATCCTTATAAGCTGCCTAATATGTTTTACATATGTTAGCCAATTTAAACAGAGAATAAATTTTGTACATACTTACATATGACTTTAAACAGTTATAAATCTCATTGTTTACAGTGCAAAATAATTCGCGGTCCCTTTATTCGTTACTTATATTTGATTTTTTTTGAAAACAAGAAAAAAAAATAGCCCCAGAATATATTCTTTGAGCTATAACTGCCTAGAATATTACTCTACACTAAAATTTTGCACCCACATAAACACGACACATTTAAAAGGCCATGAACTGCTTTAGAACTCATTTCTGGAATGCAAAGCCAAAAAATGTATGTAATACTAGGGTTGCATTATATATTTCGGGATTAGAGAAGAAAAACAAATATTGATCATCGAAAATCTCTTTATTGTTTCCCAAAATATTTCCCATGAAGTTCTATATACTTTTGCATTCGTTCAAACCAATTGTCGAAGCACTTTTGCCACTCTGATTGAGGGATCTCCAAAACGTGCATTTTAAATAAAGCAAACGCTTTCTAAGGTGTCGAAAAACGTTGACCTCTTAGTTTGTTTTTTTGCGAACAGGAATAGAAAAAAGTCATTCGGTTCCGAGTCAGGAGCATACGACGGATGACTCGTCAAATCGATGTTTTGGGTGCTTAAAAATGCAGTTGTTTGAACCGATGTATGAGAGCTCGCATTGTCGTGGTGAAGAGTGATCCATTTTCGGGGTTGGTTTTCTTGGTTTCTTGAAAGACAACTGGCAAGCAGATAGTTGTGTACCACTCAAAATAGACTGGTCTGCATTGTTTAAGTGAAACGGTTGCGACATGTCCAGTTGTTCCGAAAAAACTGGTGATCATTTGCTTAGAAGTGTTTCGGGCCCGTACAACTTTTGTTGGTTATATCATAGACGTAACTCGAAGCACCGCGATCATATTTTCTGAGCATTTCTTTCGACTAATCGACACGAGCCTTTTTTGAGCGATTGACGAACTGTGTGGGATTCAACGCGAAAAACTTTTTTTGACAGTCAAATGTTCATGCAATATTGAATGCACGCTGATCCCACTAATGCCTTAGACTGTCTCAATCTCACGGTAGGTCACGTGACGATCTTCCAATATCAGTTCATGCACAGCATCAATGGTTTTCGGAACAACAACTGATTTTGCAGGACCTTCACGAAATTCGTCATGGAGTGAATTACGACCACGGTTGAATTCACCATACCATCGATTAACACTGGTCCTTGATTAAGCTTTATCGCCAAAGACAGAATTAAGTTCATCCATGTACTGTTGCTGAGTTAATCCACCTCGAAAATTAGTGCTTATACTCTTTATAATCAAACACCGTTTGCTGGGGGGCCTTTTTTAAGCGCCATATATTTGAACAACTTATGTATATCCGTTTCGAAGAAATGTTCCAAAACATTGCAATTTTGTAATTTTTTTGTCTGCCTAAATTTCCAATGGCATAAGATTAGTACAATAATTTTTATAAATCCTTAGGTCCCTACTCTATAGCTGCTGATTATTAGGGCTCCTGCCTAATTAGCCTTAGAGTTCGCGTTTTATATGATTCTGTGTCTGAAATGGAAATGAAATTTCGAGTTAAGGACCAAGATAAAAGTCCAGACGTCATTAATTTTGGCGTAACGAATAATATATCCCTGAAACTTTTTAAGGCCCAAGTCCTATTAAATCTATCTTCAGACCACCCGCCAATAATAATCACCATTTGTTGTCCTTTCAAAATCGTATAACGCTTAATATGCTTCTTTTACCTTTTGCCAGACTAAATGCAACAAAGTTTTTCTACTGGATTGAAACAGCTTTTGTCTGAAAAAAGGCTCAAAAAAATATGTCAGAAGCAAAGCACTTCCCAAGTTACAATAAAGCTGAAGGAATGTACAAATCAATTGAAAAACTTGCTGGAGATATACAGAATGACATCATTTAAGGAACTTCCAAGTCGATTTTTTACTGCAAAATCACCACTGCTCAACCTGAAATGACCTTGGGCAGAAAATTATGAAGAAAAATATGACCTGCTCACAAGTCATTTAAAGAACATGTTCTCTCCCAATATGTGTGCTGATGAAAGCAAATAACCACCCATTGTTGCTAGGAGCCCTATAGAAATTTAAATCCTTAAAAAGCTCCTGGCTTTGATAAAAGTTGTTCTTTGAAGACAAAGCTCCTGAGGACAGCGTCGAATTAAGGTTTATGGATTTTCTGCACACTTTCTTGAGCAGCAGTAATGTTTTCAGCTGATCTTGCAGTACTTTGTGGTCCGTGCTTTAGCCTATCAGCTACAGTCCCTCTTTTTTTGAAATCATTCACTACGGAATAAATAGTGGGTCTTGTTGGCACGTTGTTTCTCCCAAAATCTTCACGAAACTTTCTTACCGTCACAGTAATCGATGAATGATTTGATTAAATGATTTAACGATTAAAACAAAATATTTTTCGATAACAAATATGCCACGTTTCTATTTAACGACTGCTAAATATGAACTGTTAAGACTAATGGCGCCTCTTCTTCACGACTGTCAAGACTAACAATGGCAAAGCAAAGTAGTATATCTTGCCGGCGGACACCCGGTATTTCGACTTTTGCTGCTTTGACTGCAATTTTTTAAGCATTAACGAACACCCTCGTCACTGCCACCCTTAGATAAAACCATCGGAATTGATTAATTTTATTTTGAGAACTTAAATTATAGGCCATCACAGGCTGAACAATACAGCTCGAATTACGAAAGCACAACAGCTTAAAATCCTTGCCGAAGGATATAGCGAAGCCCACGGTTCGAGTCCTCTAAAATTTATTTTTTCTTTATCTGGTTGAAAGCCATCTATTCACAGTGCTTTTTATTTGAGGAGTAATTTTACGCAGTACATTATTTCTCGTGAGTACGAAACTTTCCGCTTTTTAATAGAAAGTATTTTTTTTTTTATTGGGGATTATTTCATTATTGTTGGGAGTTTTTTTACTTCTGTGACGGCTTAATCCACTAGCAGTTTATTTTTCCAATTGGGGTTAATTTAATTTTTGTTGTCACTTGTTTCATTGGAAGCTATTTTCATTGAAAGTTTTTTTACTTGTGAGTTATTTCAAAGTTCAATAAGTATAAAATCCAAAGTTTGTTTATCTTTCCAATTAATGTGAATATAAAATCTTTCCTTATTAAAAAATTATAATTTAAACAATTTAGGATATAAATATATATCTAGGCATCTTACTCAAAAAAAATATATAGAATGTAACGTGTTTATAGTCCCATTCACCTTAAATTGCCACGTAAGTTTCAAGGAATTACCAAACAAAAAACTTTTGTTGACATTTCATTATTCTTAAGTCGAACGTGTTAATCAAAGTAATGCCATAAAATTAAGGAGGATTTTATCTCAGCAGGTTTTTGCTTCATGCGCTAATATAAATTATGAATAACTTGTTCAATGTTATACTTTATTTAGGGCAGACATGATAAGTTTTCGAAATTAATCATTGGCAGGTATATGACAAATGAAAAATTGCTTCAAACATTTTTAATGTTTTGTCATAAATTCTCAAATCATACTGAAAAGACGTAAAGATAATATTTGGTAATATTAGCATGTGAAGAAGAGATAACGTTTTGGTTAAAGTTTTTTTATACTCACACCCCATACGTGGTGTCAATTTAAACATGTCCGTCCGTCCGTCTGGCTTGGTGTCAATGTATTTTTGTAAACACGCTACAGGATGCAATTTTGAAGATTTTACGATGAAATTTTGGAAATTTCTTGGCAGTACCATGAATTTTATTGTTATATGTAAATGTCTTCCCGAAATAAGCATTTTTGGATAAAACAAACTCGAATATACTTAATTCTGTCTTCACAAAATTTTGAATATGTCGCTAACTATGTAGTACCCTGAGCAATATGCAGGTTAATTTCAATGACGTATACAAATTTATACTCAAATTTTATGAGTCACTCAATAGCAAAAAAAAACGACTAAAAGCTGATCTCTGCTGCATACATTGGGAAAATCGCTGGGACCAGATAATAAAAGTAATGCAAATAGAGTTGTCAACTAATCGTTTTGCTCTTATACTTTAAATTATGTTGCCGTCTTTGAAGTCGTTTTCTAAAGCTTTGCGGTACCAGTGGCAATAATTTCAGGGATTTTTGCATTTATTTTGCTTAAAAAATTTTTGGTTGTTTCGAATTTTTGTTAATATTGTGTAACTATGTAACCGACTTTTCTTAATTAAAAAAATGTTCGTGAGAATATATTTGGCCCAGAAAATTGATAACAGCAAGCGGACATGGCTAAATCGAATTTATATTTATACAGATTTTAACTTTATACTCCTTGTGAAATCACAAATAAATTTATAAATAATTATAAACACAATGACAAACTGATAAAAAGGGTGGTTAAATTTTAAAGGACGATGTTGAATGTTAACCACGCCTAAACGTCAAGTTTGTTTCTGCATTTCATTTGACATTTCTTAATTTCAGACCTACTTCATTTGAACCATGGAAAGATATTCAATCGAGCAACGCGTTAAAGTTTTTCGGGGCTTAATATGGAAATGGACGTTCAAATCAAAATGCATATTGTGGACTTCGTGCTTTTTTCGGTCAATTTAATCGTCCAAATGTGTCGGTAGGAGATGTAAAAACACCAGTGCATGCTCGTGCAGCTCGTACTGAAAAAAAATATTGCTGCTGTTCGCAATAGTGTGACTTAAGAGCCATCCAACTTAACTTGATGTCGTGCCCAACAATTGCACCTCTCACGCTCGTTGTTGATGAACATTATGAATAAGGACTTGCATTTACACTCTTACAAGTTGCATTTGTCTCAAGAACCAAAGCCTTTTGACCATTCAAAATGTCGTTAATTGTCAGGATGGTGGCAAGAAATGGCAACCGTGGAGGATAAATTTGTTACGAAAATCATCTTCAGTGATGAGGCACATTTTCATCTCAGTAGATTTGCCAATAAGCAGAATTGCCGCATTTGGGTGAATACTAATCCAAGAATGATTGTCGAAAAATCAATGCACGAACAAGAAGTGTCTGTTTGGTGCGGCTTTTAGGCGGTCAGGCAGTTACTGTGAATGATGTTCGCTATTGTGAGATGATAACGAACTTTTTATGCCCCGAATTCAATGATATTGATGTGAATGGTATGTGGTTTCAACAGGACGGTGACAATTGCCACACAGCTAACGAAACAGTGACTCTTTTGCGAGACAAATTCAATGGCCGTGTTAATTCACGTGATTGGGACGCAACGATCATGTATTTTAACACCGTTGGACTTCTTGCTTTAGGGTTATTTGAAAGAAAAGGTGTACGCCGATAAGCCAACAACAATTCAAGAGCTAATGGATGAGATTAACGGCATAGAAACTCAATTATGCCTTAGCGCCATCGAAAATTTGGACCATCGGATGGAGGTGTAAATAATTTGTGTTTTATTCAAAATCAACATCGGCCCTTTGCCACTATGAAAAGGGTATAAAAAAATTACTAAAAAATTTTTCTGATGGCACCACCCTTCTTTTATTTTTTGTTTTAAGTGCCACAAAATTCGACGGGATGGTCAGAACCCCCTTTTTAGGCCTAACTTTAATAGTTTTAGTCGCTTAAAACACATACAGAACAAAAACAAATTAATTTTTTTTAATAAATTTCTTATTTTGTTTAAATTTGTTTATTATCAATTAATTAGTTAATTAAAATTTAATCATTTCTATTTACTTTTAAATGGGTACAATTGTTATTAAAAATAACCAAACGGATAAAACATTATTGGGATATGGGTGTATATGCACGGCCAAAGAAAATTCAACATTTTTATTTGTATTCAAATGCAAACCAGTTGTTTTAATTCGTTCTGAAATTTGATTAAGATTTGTGTAGGAAAAGTTAAGGGTAAAACCAAAAATCTATAGGAAAAACAAATGAAAGAAAAAGATAAGATTTAGTGAGAAATGTATTTTTAGATACGGCTTACCTTGTAATGAGGATATTCTGCCGTCAGCATATTATTGTATTTAAATTCGTCATAGGAAGAACCTGAACCAAAAGTCACACTTTGTTCCATATTTTCTAAAATTGACAACAATCGTGGCTGAAAGGCTCTGTAAAGCATATAATAAAATTTTTAATTAATATTTTTTTTTTACTTATTTACATTTTGCATAGATTATAAGTCTCGAAGTATAAAGAAATGCTCTTTCAACCCACAAATAAAGGGCTATTGATCCTGATTATACCGAGAGTTTACTAAGCGGACCGATCAAAGTACTTTATCATAATATTGGTACTATTTGAATATATATGACTAACTTAAGCTTAAGGGCTAATAAGGGTCAACTAAGTGGACCGAAAAGTGTTTTTGCACTACGCGTCTGGAAATACAATGTTTAATGCTTATGATTCAGAAATAAAGAACTGTTTGCTCTTATCAAACTTTGAAGTCAATTAAGTGGACAAAAAGTACTTTTATAGTATTCTACGAGATTATGAGTCAGAAGAGGTAAAATTAAAGGAATACTGACTTATTAAAAGGTAGCTGGGCATGTAATTTGTTCATTTACTTTTTGCAATTTTTCATACACTTCCCATAAGGGAAAAGGGCATATATCCATTTGTAATTTTTTTAATATGCATCTGCGATCCGACAAAGTATATAATTTCTTGGTCCTTATAAGCTAGGAATTCAATTTAGCTATGCCCGTCTGTCCTTGTTATGGTAAAAATCAACTTTTGGAAGCTCCGCAATGTCGTATAGAACCGTAAATTGTATTAAACTATTAAAAATATCTGCAGGCAAAAAGCAATTAATGTCTACCAATATCGCCTGATAACCGGCCAAGATATAAACCAAAAACCAATACTACCTCTGTTTATTTCTATAAAATTTGCACAAAAAAATCTTTACAACTGCCCCGAAGGTGTTCCTACAAAAGTAAAATGTCAGACCGAGCACAACTCATTTTTTCTTGCCAACATTTTTCTAAAACGTACTTACCCACCCCCCCCCCCCCCCCCCCCACACCTGAGGGGTTGCCACACACAATTTAAAAAAATAGGGTAAAAAACCCTTCATCTTCCCCGGAGACGCCTCTAGAGAAATTAAATATATCGCATGCCCTCATTAGCTTTCGCTCTAAAATATATTTCTACAACATAGCTACCCCCTATCACCATCACATAAGGGGGTTGAACTACAAAAATGATGAAAAAGCGCCCGCCACTTCCCAGAGCCGGCCTAAGGGAAAAGAAGTGTACGACCCATCCCCATTAGTTTCCCCTCCCAAACATATTTCCAGAATATACTTACCCCCTATCACCACGTCTAAGGGGGTTGCCATACAAGATTTACAAATATGATAACATTCAGGACTGATCACTCCAGATTATTGTAAGACATGTGAGGAACAATATAAATAAGAAACGATAGAGAATGTTGATTGTCACTGCCTGAGATTGCAAAACTATATGGTTAACTTTTAAGTAGAAAATTCCTTAATCATAGGAATCAGGTGGCTAGGAGATAAAGGCAATGGAGGGGCAGTTTTCGCATGGTTATTTAAATTGTTGTCTTCTTTTTAAGTATTTCTTTATTTTTGGTATTAATATATCTTTTCCTGTTAACTTTATGCCTTTTTTTTCTATTTCTTACTTCTGCCTTGAAGGAATGTACTATGGACCCTTAAGATTTTGAAGGGTTGATGTATGAAAGGGTTTTGCTCTTTTCCTTATCCTTTGCAGCCTAACCAAATTTTGCCTTTTTGATTATATAAATCTAGACATTTTAATCTAGAGTTATTGATCCCGGCTGAGTCAACTTTATGGACTATAAGATAGATTTTATTTTTTTTATTTTATTGCGTCTTTTAAAACTAAGAAAACATATGCTTAAAGTAAGTTTTGGAATCATAACGGAGCGTACTATGCAGCTTTTTTATTATTTGAAATTTTTCCTGGTAATTTTTACAACTAAAACTTCCTTTACTTTTTTACATTTACAACAATGAACTGACTCATCTATTCAATATTTAATTTCATATGTTACTTCTCTTCAAAATGTTTAAATGAATCAAATAACAACTTCTTGTCCAATACTTTTGAAAATTAAGTCGAAACACCTACTTACCTATTCCAAACTGTCTTGCGCATTGTACGCCAGGCACTAATCTTTTTTATGATTTTTCTCTCAATATTATATTTCAATTCGGTTGTGCTGTAAGACACACGATATTTATAGTCCAGAGGCTGAAAACCCCCCAAAGGTGCGGGATTTTTCTTTGTAAAGCCACACAACCAACAAGAGGAGTCATTCCAGTTGTAATTCATCATTGAAACGCGAGTTTCGGTTTGTATATTTAAATAAAACTAAAAGATATTTTTTCAATTATTTTTAAAAGCATTTTCATATAGCATTTGTGTAGTTAAAATTTACATTGTCTCTTGCAACCACCATTTTAATCGATTTCAGGGGACAAAATACATCTTTTAAAGCATATCGTTTACCGGTGCCAGGATCTATGAAAAACATTTCGCCTTCTTCGTTGGTATACAGTACAAAAGTACACTCGCCATAGGGATGGGCTGTGCCTAAAACTAATGAGCACTGCAGCCCCAGATGTAGTAAATAATTGCAAAGGAGAACCCCCAGATCTTTAGGGGAGCCCCAGGTAGTATCCAAAAGTAACTAAAATCAAGCCGTTGTATTTACAACACAGTAGATTCAGTAAATACTTTCAATTTTTTTTATTTACCTGATTATGTAGCCAAACTCCTGTAAATTTCATACAAGGATCGTAAAACTTCGGCTTGGCTAATAAAGAGACAAATCTGCAAGCGCTTTCTAGCAAGTTTTCGCTTGCCTCTATAGGTGGCGCTATGGATTGTAAAATTCTTGTTATACACAAACGTTTGCCCTCCGACGTACATACTAAAGGATTCAAAAAGTTTTGTGACTTTATTTCTAAAGCTTGCAAATTCCATTTATTTAGATGTTGCTGCACTTCTAATAACTCTGAACACTCTAAACATTTGGTGTTAACTGCGGGCAGTTCAAACAGAGGCTCCAAACTAATAAAGCACCACAATCGTACAGATTCTTTAATTTCTGGAAATTGTTCAATCATTATGTTAGTTTCAATGCTGTTGGTAATATTTTCCAGGGAAGGTCTTTTGTAACCAATTATTACTTTTGGTGTGTTCAGTTCAAATATACCGTCCATCTTTCGGAAATCATTCAATTTTATTTTATTTAACTTTTTATTTAACACCAAAGTTTACCTTATTTTGTGCTAGTATAGCATTAATAGGTATTCGATATTCACCTAGCCAATTGTTTTGTATTCTTTGATAAATGTCCATACTTTTAAGGGCAGGATCATCATTCATTTGATTTTCTATCACTTCATCGTAAAGAGAGATTTTTATGTCATCATGTAGATCGGACAGACTGCCACTAAAATGAAAACAAAAGGTGAAACTTAGTTCTCAACGATTTAAAAATGTTTGCATTTAATTTCTTCAGATCACTACAGAAATGATAGGGGTGCCCCGGTAGGTCAGTGGTAAGTGCACGAGTCTACCAGTCTGGGAGTTGTGGGTTCGATTCCCACCAGAGACCCTGGTAAGTCTGCTTTATTCTTCTGTTGTTTCTTTCTTTCTTATCTATCATTCTCAAAATTTCTTCTATCCTTCCATCTCAATTTCCTCTATCTGCCTCTTCAGGTAACACAAAGGGACCGAATAAAGCGGACCCAAGTGAGCTGTAATCTTTCCTTCAACGGCTGCCTGTTCTACCTAACCACCTAACCTAAAGAAATGATAAATAATTTTTTTTCTTAACAGAAGCATAAAATACGCTAAAATATCTTTTTCCCCTGGTACATAGCAAATTCTTTAGTTACCAATAGACTGCTGTCCTGCTACTACTACTACTACTGCTGTCCTGCTACTACTACTACTACTACTACTACTACTACTACTGCTACTACTACTACTACTACTACTACTGCTGCTGTCCTGCTACTACTACTACTACTACTACTACTACTACTACTACTGCTACTACTACTACTACTAGTACTACTACTACTACTACTACTACTACTACTACGTCCTGCTTGTGCCCCTCTGTAAAAGAGATAGTAAAAACGTTTTGCCTTCGGGTTGTAAGATCTCTGTGTCATTTTAAAATTTTTTCTTGAAACAAGATTGATTCCAACATACATAGGCCCGATTCTTATAGCCGGGTCTATACTTCTGTGTTTAAGCTAAACTAAAGCACAAACATTCATTACTGTTTCACTAAGTAGGTGGACACTATGACTAGCTATTTCATCATCTTTCTTAGTAAATTTAATATTTTCACGTGTCCGTACGCAATGAATATGTCCCTGACTAATGGCACACAGCTTGGCAATAAAGTTTCCGGAGTTTTAATGGGCATCAATTAAAATATTCTCCGACAATTTTTTAGTGTAAAAGGACAGAGCAAGGTCCTCGTCTGACTTGGCTGGTAGACTATTATTACTATAAAAAATATTGCCATTATTAGAAAATTTATATGACTTTCTTCTACTTAAAACCTGGACTTATCCTAGCAGAAGCTACAGACCCGGTTCAGGCCTGACAATATTCCTTCATGTCAATATCGGTTTCCCAAAAATATTCAGTTTTAGCAGCATGAAATTACTTTTACATTTGGCTTTTCCAAGATTTAGTTTTATCTAAGTATACAGTAAGCCTTATGTTCAGCGCCACACTCAGGTTTGGCAGAAAAGATTTCATAATTATTCGTCGCCTGGCCTCAAGAATTTTCGAATAAAATGGTCCAATTACCTCATGCGTGGATAAGGCACACCAAACAGTTACCCTGGGGCAATGTCTTGTTTTTTGATGTTTTAGTCAAGGTTTTCGGGTTCCCGGAGACCAGTAACGGAAGTTTCGCTTGTTGACGTGGCCATCTAAGTGAAATAGAGCCTCATCGCTCTGGGGTTTACGGTGCGAAAACACTCCAACACCGTTTTACAAAAATTTTTGCGTAAATCAAAGTTACTTTCTTTCAGTTCTTGAACGATTTGAATTTTAAAAGGATGGGACTGCATGTCATTTTTTTAAATTTTATGAATAATAGCTTTTGGATGTGTCAGTGAAGCTGCTCTTTTCCGTATTGGAAGTCGCGGATTTTTACGTAAACTGTTTTCAACCAGTTCAATGTTTTTGGGAGTCCTTGAAGATCGACTGGGCCCTGGCTATGGGACATTCATATCAAAAGCAAAATTTAACATTTATTTCTACATGGAACTTTAGTTGTGTATAGTGCTTATAAGCAGTGTTGCCACAGCAAATAAATTTGTTATAAATAATGATATCAAAAATATATACTGGTAATTTTAATCATAACTATGTTAACATTTTTCGCTCAAAACTGTTCAAAAACTGCAATAGAATAATGAAACAGTTGAGAGATTCATGACAATCCTCTGTCACTGTCAAAATTAGGTTAAAATTAGGGGGCCTTCTGAAACTGGGGAAGCCTTAAATAAACTTAAAAGTATAGCTCCATTAGATGGAAGTTGCGGAGAACAGTGAGTGCAGGGAGAATATCGAAACAATGAAGCATTTTCTATATCACTGCCTGGCTTTTGCACATGTCACAATCTGTTGTTCTGTCTGATGTTTTGCCAGATGTAGCTCACTTAGGTTGCATAAAATGGGAAGCATTAAAAGACTTCGTCCGTATCTCGAAATTTCTGTGAATCGTTCCCCCGAGATTATTTTTTTTCTTGCTTGGCATGCACAACAAGCCTTAAGGCCATTAAAGCTTCCTCCTTTCAGTCAAACCAGTCTTACCTAACTAAATGGTTTACTAAGACTATTGAACTCAACCCAGATTATTTTACTTAAATCATACCCTTATATCATTACAAGCACTTAGTAATCTGCTTCACAAACTTGATTCCAAAAGTCGACACTGTAATATATTTTGATATTTACCTTAATTGCAGTATTAATTGTTCATTCCAAGTTGGATTCGATCCTTCGGCTGTCATCGTACGGCAAAATTTTTCCTTGTAACTGACGGCAATAAATGGTCTTACATTAGAGTATTTTAAATCTACAAAAACAAAATAAGTAAGAGCGCTATATTCGGCTGTGCCGAATCTTAGATACCCTTCACATTAAACTTTCGAAACCCCGAACCTTTTTTTTATATTTATCGGTTTTTTCTATTAATGAAATATTTCTAACTATTAAATAGAGGTCGGTGTCATACTTTAGCCCTCTTAGGGTCATTAGAGCAACACATTTTACTTTAATTTTTAAAATATTGTATAGCAACCCGCTTAGGTGATAGATATAGAAGGTAAGTATGTTCTAGGAATGTGTTGGGGAGGGAAAATTAATGGGGGTCTGCTATACATTTTATTCCTTTAGGAGCGACTCCAGGGAAGCTTTAGGATTTTTACTTTTTTTTAAATTTTGTATGGCAACCCCCTTAGGGTGTGGAGACAGGAGGTAAGTATGTGTTAGGAATATGTTTTGGAGGATAAACTAATGGGGATTGGTTTAACACTTTATTGCTCTAAGGCCGACTCTGAGGAAGTTGTGAGTATTTTTACATAATTTTTCTAAATTTTGTAGGTGACAAATATATAGGGGGTAAGTATGTTCATTTTATTCCTCTCGGGGCGACTCCGGGGAAGTCTAAGGAGTTTTTACTTTTTTCTTTTTTTTATAGCAACCCTCTTAGGGTGGAGAGATAGGGGATAAGAATATTCTAGGAATATATTTGGGAGGGGAAGCTAATGGGGGTTGGTCGTACACTTTATTGCTCTAAGTCTGACTCTGAAGAAGTTGTGAGCATTTTTACATAATTTTTGCAAATTTTGTATGGCAACCCCCTTAAGGCTTGGAGGTAGGGTGTAAGTATACCCTAGGAATACGTTTGTAATACATTTTATTCATTTAGAGGCGATTTCGGAGAAGTTGTAGGGGTTTTTACCACATTTTTTTAAAATTTTGTATGGCAACCATGTCAAGGGCTGGAGATTGAAAGTAGGTATGTTCCACAAAAATGTTTGAGAGATAAAAAGAATTAGGGTCGGTTTGACATTTAATCTTTGTAGGAAAACCCTGGAAGTTATGGGAGCGATTTAAAGATACTAAAAAAAATTTTACATGGCAACCCTGCTAGATGGCGGAAATAGGATGTAAATATGTTCCAAAAAAATTTTCGTGCGGAAAAATTATTGGGAATCGGTTTTATTTTTACATTGTACGGGGCAACTCCAGGGCAGTTGTAAAGGTTTTTATGTACAAAATTTAGAAAACTAAACCGAGGTTGTTTCGGTTTTTGGCTTATATCTCGATCAGTTATGGGGCAATTTTTCTGAATTTTAAAAGCAATTTTTTCGCAGACATAAGTAATAGCTTCTTACCACTTACGGGTCTGCGCGACATCGGGGGCTTCAGAAAGTTGATTTCAACCATAGCACGGACTAAGTTGAATTTTCTATCTATAAGGATCCAGAATATATATATATATATATACTTTATGGGGTCGCAAATGGATGACAAAGAAATTACAAACGAAATGACAAACTGATAAGGATAGATCATCAGTTATGTAAAGGGTATAATTAAATACTATAAAAATTATTGGGCAGAAAGGAATGAAGTTTGAAACCTAAAATAAATTTTAACCACATCTTTAGAGATAAATAAAATAGTTTTTCTAAAACTAGACTTAAAAAATCCATGCAACGATATACGAAAAAAACTTTCATAATTGCTTTTTCTTGGATTATACAAGGTTTTTGTACATCTTGCAAAAAAAGTTAAGGTGTAATATCAAATTTATACGAAAGTAATTAAAACCTTTTGAAGTTTTTATTTTCATTGTTATTAGGAAAAAATTTGGTTGTTAAATTTTATGATGTTATAAAAGAAATGAAAGCTTTTCGTAAATTATACGAAATTTTTGTTTAAAATACGAGCCCAATTTCAAGGCCAGAAACTTGATATTTCAAAAATAACGATTATTTTTCGTATTAAAATTTCGTATATTTCATGTATTCTGCGGAAGAGTTTTGTGGTGCGAAATACCGAAAGATTTCGTACAATGTACGAACAAGTTTGTTTGTATATTGCATGGATTTATTTGAGTGTAAGGACTTAAATCTTGACAAATTATTATACCTACTTTGCAAGACAAAGACATTTCTAGATTCAGGAGTACTTCTTCCTCTAGTTTCGCTGTCATCGTTTGTGGTTATCCTAATAGGTATGCCAGTGGCTCTTATTATGTTGCAAATTATTTTAAAGTTTTGTGTATATTCCAGTGACATTCTGTCATGATGTGAAGAAAAAGACAAGTGTTTGTCTATATGCAAATTAAGTCTTGGTTGAAATATAAGTCGAATGATTTGAAATAAGGCACTGCAAATATGAAATATAAATTTGTGGTACTTAAACAATTTCTTGATATATATCTTCGCTTACCTCCAGCTTTTGGGCTCGTCATTGTAAAGCAAACTCTCACCGGTATCTATCACTTTTGACAAACGGCTGCATTGATTTTCCAAAGCTTTGTAAAGATTTCTCAAATATTTTTTCCCCTCATGTTTTTGCATATCTATGGGATCCATCCAGTTGCCCGTATCAATAACTGATTCCTGCGACTCCCACTCAAACTCCAGCTCATGATCTAGCATGGGTATGTACTTTAAATCTCTAGTTCTGATATCGTTCATCAAATAGCGGGATCTTAAGATTCTAAGTCTCTGGTTGTTATCCAAATCCCTTGGATCACAAAAACGCAAAAGGTCCTCTTGGAAAGTGCAAGTTTGACTAGTTTTTGCTTCTAGCTGTTCAATATCATCTTCTGAATCACTGGCCTTTTTTGAGGTTAATAAAGCGGAATCATTGGATTCTGTTGTAGTTAAAAGATTACGCTCATACCATTCCAGTAGGAGATTTTTGGGTATTTTTGTATGTTGCTGGGGGGCTGGAAATAGTTTGCTTACAACATCATTAGGATAGAATTGCTCATCTGTTTCTAAATTTAGTTTTAAATAACCAGAAATAGGCTGTTTGTGTGAGGAAAATGCTAAAGCAATAGGACGCTTCTCGGATTGTATATTTGCGGACAGGGGAAGGGGTACAATAATATTTGCTATTTTGTAGGCAGAGGATATTTTTGACTTCTTGTAAAGCTGAAAAAGAAAAATTGGTTTAGAAGTAATTTTTGTCGAAGTAAAATAAAATAAAATAAAATAAAATAAAATAAAATAAAATAAAATAAAATAAAATAAAATAAAATAAAATAAAATAAAATAAAATAAAATAAAATAAAATAAAATAAAATAAAATAAAATAAAATAAAATAAAATAAAATAAAATAAAATAAAATAAAATAAAATAAAATAAAATAAAATAAAATAAAATAAAATAAAATAAAATAAAATAAAATAAAATAAAATAAAATAAAATAAAATAAAATAAAATAAAATAAAATAAAATAAAATAAAATAAAATAAAATAAAATAAAATAAAATAAAATAAAATAAAATAAAATAAAATAAAATAAAATAAAATAAAATAAAATAAAATAAAATAAAATAAAATAAAATAAAATAAAATAAAATAAAATAAAATAAAATAAAATAAAATAAAATAAAATAAAATAAAATAAAATAAAATAAAATAAAATAAAATAAAATAAAATAAAATAAAATAAAATAAAAAAAAATGAAAAAAAAATAAAATAAAAACAGGCAAAATTAAAAAAATCCTTTAAAAAAACTAAAAAATCATCTTAAGAAACAAAGCTTTCAGGCATAAAAATAGAAGCCTCTAACCTTTATACTTATGTCTTTCGGTAGCCTTCTGTCCAACATAATGCCCATTTTTTCATTGATTTCCACACTTAAATCTCTTTCCAAACGATAGACACGGGTTTCTCCCACCATTTGGTGATCAAAAAATATGCGCATAAAATAACTCTGCAATTTGCGTGGACCTGGCATATTTGAAAAATCAGTTCTTTTGTCAAGAGTTCGTGCAACATTTATACGCGGTTCTTTAGGATTAAAAAAACATTTTCCATATTTTTCTTTCAATTCCGTAGTCAGTAACTCTATATCTGGTTTTTGAGGTCTGGCAACATGCACACCCTGTTTCTTATTCTGCTGTCTTAAACGCTTATTGCGATAATATTCTTCTAATTTTTCCCGATATATCTCCCTAAGGTCGGTGTCAAAACGCTGAGTCCACAAACTTTGGCGATTTTTACTTTCACCTGAACTTAAATCCTCGATTTTAATGCGTAGTTTCAGTCTAGTAAAATGTTCTTCTTGTTGACTTCTGAGATTCTTTAACTGCACCCAGGTATTGAGAATTTCCTTTAAAAGCTGCTTATTTGTAAACTCTTCATCATAAAGTTTTTCCCGCAAAGCTTTAGCCTTATAAAGATGGCGCTCTAGTTTTAAAGCTTTTTTCTCATCACTTAAGCTTTGATAATTTTTTGAATTATTTTCGGCTGCTCTAAATAGTTCATTTAGAATATTTCTCTCAATTTGTAAATCAGCATAGAGTTTGTCCGTTATTTTCTCCTCTAAACGCTGTTGTCGATGTTCGTACAAAAGCTCTAAGTTATTGGCTAAACGATGCTCCTCTTGCAGCAAAGGATGCTCGGTGAAACGTATATCTTTAAGATGTAAAGTTAAAAGCTTTTTGGAGGGTATATCTATGCTATCGCTAGAAGGCTCCATAAAGATGGGTTTAAATTTAAATTCACAGTAACTTTTATATAAAATGTCATCAGAATAGAAGCTTTTTAGATTTTGGGAATCTTTTAAAATTTCCAAAATACCCTTATCCAATTTTACTTGGCGTGTTTTAAATTCCATAATAAAACGATTTAACATCATTATCAGATTCTTGTTCATCTTTTTGTCATCATTTAAGTAATTTAGACCAGTAGATTCCAATGTCCTTTTGGGTTTGTACATTAACTCTTCTTGTTGTTTGAATAACTGACCCCTTTCCACTCTTACCAATTCTCTAGTATCATCAGGTTCGATTTGTATGAATGTAGAAGCCAACGCTGGCTGCGCACTTCTAGCCATGGTTGATACATCATCCATTGACTGCTCTGACATTCTTTCTTCATCCTGTGACCTTTCACTCTTAATATCCTCAATTCCATTAGTTTTTCTTTTAGATCTGGCCGTTAAATTATTATCATCCTCCAATTGGGTGCCACAAAAAAATTTTTCACTTGGTGATTTATTACCGTCATCATGACAGTAACTATTATTGCTGGACCTACTAAGTAAACTAGTGTTTTCCAACAGAGTCATTACCTCTTTTTCATTCTCCTCAAATGCTTGACTTAATTGGATTTTCCTTTTTTGCTGCTGCTTACGATGCTGCTGTTTGGATTTTACATGTTTTGTTTTAGGGTTTTGCTTTTTTAATTTCTTTTTACGTTTTACCGTCACACCGTCACTCATCTTTGAAAGCGAGAAACCAATAATTTTTCAGTTTTTGTTTAATTTCCTTTGGGCTGGTTTGTTGTTACAAAGTTTGTTTGGCACTTTTTTGTTGTCATTGATATTGTTGTCAGGGTAACGAAAATTTATAAGGGCCGGCTGAAAGTTGTAAGTAAAGTGTTAAATTAAAAATGTGTAAAAATTTTATCCAATTAATAAACAAGGGGATGGAAATTGAATTGAGAAATTCAATAAGAGTACAAAGATTTTAAATTTTTTATATTGAGGAAATTCACAGATTCGAAACTGCGTTGTAGCATAAGCTTGCTCGGCCTACATATTTGCTAAATCATTTTATTTAAAAAAAAACAATTATTCCTACTTTTACTAAAACTACCCCAGCAAAACTTACATTGTTTTTTAATGAGTTAAAATCAAAAAAACTCTTACTTATTAGCATTTTAGCCCACTATTTTTAACATGGCAATGACATTGGAGGCAAGTACTTGCCATGCTCGCTTACAGAGAGGGACTTACATAAGCTATTACTTTATTGGCATTAAAATAACCTTTTAATAGGGACCCCAGTTACTCGTTGTTGCATTTAAAGTTTTTTCTTTGATGTTTTGGTTAAAACTGGCTTAAAGTATTAAGTTAGAAAAAAGTTAATAAACTGTCAAACGCAACTACCTGCCTAAATTTTAAATAAAAAATAACTCATTATCTAACAACTGCTAAGTAATACAGATGGTATGTAATAGTACTTGGGAAGTAAGAACTTTTTAATGTCTACTCACTTCCAAGTTTTTCTGGGTAATAAAGCAGAGAACCAAAGGCGCTTAAATGTGTGTTCCTCCAGTCGTCTCAATTTTGAGGAAATTTTTTGTGCCTCTATGGATTAAAATTGTAGTTTTGGATCAAGTAAAAAATAAATTCCAGTTAATTTATTCATACTTTTTCGAATACTACGTAATAGGTAAAAGTTTGCTCAACCTGTTTTCGTGCAAAAACTATATTTGCAGAATTTTATTGTGATGGGCGTAACCACTAGAAAACGTATGTGATTTTTTAAATTAATTTTTTAAATTTCGATTTAAGGATAGTAGTTATTTAAAATGTTCTTGACAAGGGGTATGTTGTAAAATATTAAAACTTTAAGACAATATGACTTGATAGCATACCGTTTGAATACCCCAATTAAGTTTCTATATAAAATAGAAATAATATATAATAAACTCTTCTTCTGTTATTAAAACTTATTTTTCTTGATATAACTACCAAAATAATATCGGACTCGTTTTGAGACATCGCGAACAAAAGTAAGTCTTTTTTACAGTCGAATTGTAAGTAGTGCTTGACGATAATTCTACTTACCTTTCTACTTATTTTTCAAGCAAAATTTTTGCTGGGATAGTCTTAAACTACGCAAAAAACTTCCTCAATGGCAAGTGGTTTCATATTTTTTTTTTTTAAATTACATTAATGTGGATGCCTTTGTTTCAGTTTCGTGCTCTTTTAAGATTTTTTATTTAAATTTTTTTTATTTCATCTTATGTTTCTTCAAACGATTTTGTATACCTTTTTTATTATTTGAACTTCTTTGCGTTATTTAAACAGATTTTTGATTGTTTTAAATTTGTTTTAAATGCCTTTTAAACGCCTAACAGAACGTAAAATCTGTTAACCCTTTCGTACGATAAACAAGTAAGAGCGCTATATTCGGCTGTGCCGAATCTTATATACCCTTCACATTGGTCTTTAAATATACCCAGCCGAGTAATTTTGTACTGCAAATAATATAATAAAAAACATTGTGCGAGTTTTAAAGAAAAAATAACAAAATTTTAACGTTCGTATGAATAATAGAAATATATGAAGAAGATTTGAGGTCGAGAGTTTTAAAAGTTTTCGACATTATTCATATTTGAAGGTTAATAAAACTTGTTAAATGTCTAGTCCCCCTGCTCTTCTCCAACTTTTTCTCCAAAATGTATGAATTATTTGATTATTACTTTTTGTAGAATATTCGAAGTCGATAGCTGTTATAGTTTCCGAGATATAGCGTATCGAATATTTTATAATAGTTGTCGATTTGTATGGGAGCTACCCCTTTTTTTGCCCCCACTCAAAAAATTTTTTCTTAAAGGCGTAGCCCTTTGCGTGCAATTACTTTTTAACGAACATTTCATTTCGATATCTGTTATAGTTTCCGAGATATAGCGTATCGAATATTTGATAATAATTGTCGATTTGTATGGGAGCTACCCCTTTTTTGCCCCCACTCAAAAAAAATTTTCTTTAGAGCGTAGCCCTTATGGCCCAATTACTTTTTGTGGAACATTTCATTTCGATATCTGTTATAGTTTCCGAGATATAGCGTATCGAATATTTTATAGTAATTGTCGATTTGAATGGGAGCTACCCCTTTTTTTGCCCCCACTCAAAAAAAATTTTCTTTAGAGCGTAGCCCTTATGGCCCAATTACTTTTTGTGGAACATTTCATTTCGATATCTGTTATAGTTTCCGAGATATAGCGTATCGAATATTTGATAATAATTGTCGATTTGTATGGGAGCTACCCCTTTTTTTGCCCCCACCCAAAAAATTTTTTCTTAAAGGCGTAGCCCTTTGCGTGCAATTACTTTTTGTCGAACATTTCATTTCGATATCTGTTATAGTTTCCGAGATATAGCGTATCGAATATTTGATAATAATTGTCGATTTGTATGGGAGCTACCCCTTTTTTGCCCCCACTCAAAAAAAATTTTCTTTAGAGCGTAGCCCTTATGGCCCAATTACTTTTTGTGGAACATTTCATTTCGATATCTGTTATAGTTTCCGAGATATAGCGCATCGAATATTTTATAGTAATTGTCGATTTGTATGGGAGCTACCCCTTTTTTTGCCCCCACCCAAAAAATTTTTTCTTAAAGGCGTAGCCCTTTGCGTGCAATTACTTTTTGTAGAACATTTCATTTCGATATCTGTCATAGTTTCCGAGATATAGCGTATCGAATATTTTATAGTAATTGTCGATTTGAATGGGAGCTACCCCTTTTTTTGCCCCCACCCAAAAAATTTTTTCTTTAAGGCGTAGCCCTTAGCGTGCAATTACTTTTTGTAGAACATTTCATTTCGATATCTGTCATAGTTTCCGAGATATAGCGTATCGAATATTTTATAGTAATTGTCGATTTGAATGGGAGCTACCCCTTTTTTTGCCCCCACCCAAAAAATTTTTTCTTTAAGGCGTAGTACTTAGCGTGCAATTACTTTTTGTAGAACATTTCATTTCGATATCTCTTATAGTTTCCGAGATATAGCGTATCGAATATTTGATAATAATTGTGGATTTGTATGGGAGCTACCCCTTTTTTTGCCCCCACCCAAAAAATTTTTTCTTTAGGGCGTAGCCCTTTGCGTGCAATTACTTTTTGTAGAACATTTCATTTCGATATCTGTCATAATTTCCGAGATATAGCGTATCGAATATTTTATAGTAATTGTCGATTTGAATGGGAGCTACCCCTTTTTTTGCCCCCACCCAAAAAGTTTTTTCTTTAAGGCGTAGCCCTTTGCGTGCAATTACTTTTTGTAGAACATTTCATTTCGATATCTGTTATAGGTTTCGAGATATAGCGTATCGAATATTTGATAATAATTGTCGATTTGTATGGGAGCTACCCCTTTTTTTTGCCCCCACCCAAAAAATTTTTTCTTTAAAGCGTAGCCCTTATGGCCCAATTATTTTTTGTGGAACATTTCTTTTCGATATCTGTTATAGTTTCCGAGATATAGCGTATCGAATATTTTATAGTAATTGTCGATTTGTATGGGAGCTACCCCTTTTTTTGCCCCCACCCAAAAAATTTTTTCTTTAGGGCGTAGCCCTTTGCGTGCAATTACTTTTTGTAGAACATTTCATTTCGATATCTGTCATAGTTTCCGAGATATAGCGTATCGAATATTTTATAGTAATTGTCGATTTGAATGGGAGCTACCCCTTTTTTTGCCCCCACTCAAAAAAAATTTTCTTTAGAGCGTAGCCCTTATGGCCCAATTACTTTTTGTGGAACATTTCATTTCGACATCTGTTATAGTTTCCGAGATATAGCGTATCGAATATTTGATAATAATTGTGGATTTGTATGGGAGCTACCCCTTTTTTTGCCCCCACCCAAAAAATTTTTTCTTTAGGGCGTAGCCCTTTGCGTGCAATTACTTTTTGTAGAACATTTCATTTCGATATCTGTCATAATTTCCGAGATATAGCGTATCGAATATTTTATAGTAATTGTCGATTTGAATGGGAGCTACCCCTTTTTTTGCCCCCACCCAAAAAATTTTTTCTTTAAGGCGTAGCCCTTTGCGTGCAATTACTTTTTGTAGAACATTTCATTTCGATATCTGTTATAGGTTTCGAGATATAGCGTATCGAATATTTGATAATAATTGTCGATTTGTATGGGAGCTACCCCTTTTTTTTGCCCCCACCCAAAAAATTTTTTCTTTAAAGCGTAGCCCTTATGGCCCAATTATTTTTTGTGGAACATTTCTTTTCGATATCTGTTATAGTTTCCGAGATATAGCGTATCGAATATTTTATAGTAATTGTCGATTTGTATGGGAGCTACCCCTTTTTTTGCCCCCACCCAAAAAATTTTTTCTTTAGGGCGTAGCCCTTTGCGTGCAATTACTTTTTGTAGAACATTTCATTTCGATATCTGTCATAATTTCCGAGATATAGCGTATCGAATATTTTATAGTAATTGTCGATTTGAATGGGAGCTACCCCTTTTTTTGCCCCCACCCAAAAAATTTTTTCTTTAAGGCGTAGCCCTTTGCGTGCAATTACTTTTTGTAGAACATTTCATTTCGATATCTGTTATAGGTTTCGAGATATAGCGTATCGAATATTTGATAATAATTGTCGATTTGTATGGGAGCTACCCCTTTTTTTTGCCCCCACCCAAAAAATTTTTTCTTTAAAGCGTAGCCCTTATGGCCCAATTACTTTTTGTGGAACATTTCATTTCGATATCTGTTATAGTTTCCGAGATATAGCGTATCGAATATTTTATAGTAATTGTCGATTTGAATGGGAGCTACCCCTTTTTTTGCCCCCACCCAAAAAATTTTTTCTTTAAGGCGTAGCCCTTTGGGTGCAATTACTTTTTGTAGAACATTTCATTTCGATATCTGTCATAGTTTCCGAGATATAGCGTATCGAATATTTTATAGTAATTGTCGATTTGTATGGGAGCTACCCCTTTTTTGCCCCCACTCAAAAAAAATTTTCTTTAGAGCGTAGCCCTTATGGCCCAATTACTTTTTGTGGAACATTTCATTTCGATATCTGTTATAGTTTCCGAGATATAGCGTATCGAATATTTTATAGTAATTGTCGATTTGTATGGGAGCTACCCCTTTTTTTGCCCCCACCCAAAAAATTTTTTCTTAAAGGCGTAGCCCTTTGCGTGCAATTACTTTTTGTAGAACATTTTATTTCGGTATCTGTCATAGTTTCCGAGATATAGCGTATCGAATATTTTATAGTAATTGTCGATTTGAATGGGAGCTACCCCTTTTTTTGCCCCCACCCAAAAAATTTTTTCTTTAAGGCGTAGTACTTAGCGTGCAATTACTTTTTGTAGAACATTTCATTTCGATATCTCTTATAGTTTCCGAGATATAGCGTATCGAATATTTTATAACAATTGTCGATTTGTATGGGAGCTACCCCTTTTTTTGCCCCCACTCAAAAAATTTTTTCTTTAAGGTGTAGATCTTTGCGTACAATTACTTTTTGTAGAACATTTCATTTCGATATCTGTTATAGTTTCCGAGATATAGCGTATCGATTATTTGATAATAATTGTCGATTTGTATGGGAGCTACCCCTTTTTTTGCCCCCACCCAAAAAATTTTTTCTTTAACGCGTAGCCCTTAGCATGCAATTACTTTTTGTAGAACATTTTAAGTCGATAGCTGTTATAGTTTACGAGATATAGCGCATAAAATATTTCACCAAATTTGTGCAATTGTAGAAAAAATACCCCTTCCCCTGGTCCTATCTGAAAAAATTTTTTTCATTATTTAGGTCCCTTCTTTAGGAGTATCCGTGCCAAGTTTTGTGGCAAGAGTGACTATACTTACTGAGATATATAGGGATATATGCACCGATTTTGTCCTAAAAAAAATGGGTTACTCTGGGTTTTCGCTTATATCTCGGTCAATTGTGAACCGATTTTGCTGATTTTAAATAGCGATTGTTAGCGGGATATTTGTGATCGTTTGACACCATTAACTGGTCTGTATCTTTTTATTTGACTCCGGAAACTTGATTTCAACAGACGGACAGACGGACAGACGGACAGACGGACAGACGGACAGACGGACAGACGGACAGACGGACAACGCTAAATCGGCTTCCCTATCTATAAGGATCCAGAATATATATACTTTATGGGGTCGCAAATGAATAATAAAGAAATTACAAACGGAATGACAAAGTGATATATACCCTATCACTATGTGAAGGGTATAAAAATCAGGTGATCAACAAAATAACGACAGGGCATACCTGAAATATTTTTTACTTTACCTGTATTTTTTCCATACACTTATGTATAGACATACCCCCAGTAAACTCACAACATATTTTAGGTTAAATTTAAGTTTTATTTTAAAAAAATTGTGTATAAAAGGAATTCATGTATTAAAAACGTGATTAAAAATTTAAGAGACAAAATATATTTTTATTAGAGACTTTAATTACACCGCAGTGTTGTTAGTAAACGAGCAGTAACAATTAAGACAGTCGTTAACCGTATAAATGTTTATCTGAATAAATAGTAGAAAATTAAGAACTTTTGTTAATTATACACGTAAATAGTTTGAGGAAGAATGAAAACAGCAAAAGAAATTAGGAAAGAAGGAAAGTAGGAAAGCAGGGAACAAATTGTAAGTCATAAATTGTTAGAACAAATATTCGGGATTATATTAGGTAATTAAAACCGAATGAAACTTTAAAAATAACAAACTGTAACCCATAATTAAATCTTTTTTTATGCTTTGATTTTAATTTCCTATTTTTTTCCAAATTATTTAAAAGGATTAATTTGTATATCCTGCACATACTTATAACAGTATACATCGATTTGTCATTCCGTTTGTAATTCCTACAATATTCATTTGCGCCGCCATAAACTATACTACACATATTCTTGATTCTTGTAAATGGTTAACCCATTTTAGGCCGCTGTTCGTACTTGCGAACAGTAAATTTTATGATTTTTATTGCCAAACTTATTTTTGAAAACTTATTGTTTTCATTTTTTAATACATGGTCTAGACTTTAATTTACCGTAAGAAAAATATATAACATATATCATATATTTTATCTGAAGAAATATTTAAAAGATCGTGCTTTCAAAGGAGTTTTTCATAATTGCAGAAAAGTATTAATACTTACATTTTTAAATAATTTGAAAGAATTTTCCATCATCTTTCTTCAAAAAAAAATAAGTTTTTTTTCTAAATTGCAATTTTTATACATGTAAATTCAAAAAAACAATAATATTTTTTATGCACAAACTTACCCAAAAGAAGAGAACTGAAATTACTCTCTTATTAGCGCTCTCTCAAGCACAATTTTTGTTATCTGAAATGCTTTTTGGGTAACTTTGGGTAAGTTTGTGCCGGTTTTCCCATCACACACCTATTATTTGATGTGCCTTTTAAGTGAAAAAAGGTTTTGCGCTACGGGACGAACGTCCGATTCGTATTGCAAAAGCCCCACTATGCAAAGCAACTGAAGCGGGGAGAATGGGATTATCAGTTCCATTGAACAATTTCAGTATTGGTTTGTCGTTGGGCAGACAACAGAAAGGTGACGGTGCTCACTAACTTCTAATAAATTAAACCGATGCGGAGCGTAAAGCAATGGAAAAAGGATTTGAAAAAATATGAGAATGTGCCATAGCCATTGGCTACTTAGCACATACAACAATTGAACGAGGGGAGTAAACCTTCACGACAATGGTGTTTCAAGTTACGGAATAAATATAAGGTCAAAGTAGTGGTAAAGACTTTTATTTATTTTTGTTTTTTGAGTTCATCAGCCACATTGCTTTTTGGAAAAAAAAGAAAAAAAATATGTCACCTCAAGAGCGTAAGCAAAGCTTTGCTATTAACATTCAGATGCTGAATCCATACAAGACCCAATAAAAGCGTTACCTACCAGTTGTTACGTTTTTTAATGAAACATATTCTAAAAGTTCAACCACAAAGAAAGCCTCGAAGGTGCCAACTTCAAGGGTGTGGCAAACCAACCAAGTGGAGTTGCCACTATTAAAAAAAATTCTTTAACAAATTTGTTAATAGATAATTAAGTACTTTTTCCAGAAAGTGTATTTAAATTATTTTTATTTAAAGTCTAGCTTTCAGTCGATTGACGGCTCTCCAAAAATTATTATAAATTTTTTGGAAAATTTGTTTTCTATATAAATATGGACCTGCGATCTGTTTCTTACATACAAGAATGCGAGACACCCTGACGGACGAACAGACATGCTTTAATCCACTTAAAAAATGATGATTTCTTTTTAATCGCTATAATTAAAGATGGCTCTTAGACTATAAAAACTAAAAGGCCTACTGATTTCATTCAGAAATAAATGGTCTCCCTAATTATATCTTTAAAAAAAATCTTTTAATCAAAGTTGAAATTTACATTCCCCAGACAGGAACATACCATTCTAAGGTGATTAGTTAATATTTCACTTAACTGCAAAAACAAAATTTACATTATTTTGTTTTATATAACAACCAAAGCTTCTGGCACAAAAGAAGAAAAAAAGGCTATTATATGCTACTTTGGACTGAGTAGGCAGTTTAAAAGAAAAGCCACCTCCTACCAGCCCAAAACTTCCCTCTAGAAAGCACTAAAACTCCTCATGCTTTTTTATCACTGTGAAGCATGGGTACTTGCGAAAGCAGTGCTTTAAGTGTTTAAGACAAAAAGTTTGAAAAACCTAAAACCAATCTGGGTTGAGGGGGAATAAAATTAAAGTATAAACCGCGGACTGGAGGTTCTATTTCCGGTTTACGATAGCTAGGTCATGTTGTGAAAACGAATGGAAATGCTGCAGTTAAGAAGTCGTTTCAATGTTAATCTGCTGATGAATCACGCAAAAGAGCAAAGAAGGCAGAAACTTCGATGGAAGGATCAAGTGGAGGAAAACAGCTCAAAACTTGGGTTCAAAAATTAGGAAAGAAGCGCAAAACACCGAAGCTATAAAAAATCAATTCTACGTTTGGCTAAAGTAACAAACGTTTTGGAATGACCACTTAAGTAGTTTATCGGACTCTGTTACAGCTATCGAATTCACCCCTACCACGAGGTAGTTCGGCAGTTCTAGTATTATGTTAAAATATCGGGAAAAACTCAGTTGGATAAGAGCAATAGAAATGAACCACCCAGCAAAAAATAATCGAGATTTTGTAAGCAGTAAATACTTTTTATAGTATACTAATACGCTTCGCAGCAAGCACTTATCTATTCCCTTAATAAATGCAGTAGTGTATGGCAGTAAGTGTAAAAGTTTTACCGTTTTACACACTCGCTTACTCAAGTGCATACTAAGAAGCACTACTGTAAGGCAGTGAGTAAAAAAACAATAGTTTTTCGTCAAGTAACGAACATAATTACTCGGCAAAACATTTATTTCGATGACGCAATAAATTTAAACAACTAAAGAAGCACTAAAATTATATGAATTAACTGGATATTCATAGCCCCGAAATAAGCACTTAACATAAAATGCAACTAAGTGGGACATCGCAAACAAATATCATGCCATACGTAAGCAGGTTTGTAAGCTTTGCTGTCTTGATATTCCCTTACAAACCTACCTACGGCGAAGCAGCAGTTTTTGCTGGGCAATACTATGAAATATATCTAAAACTGTAACAGCTGCCAACCTTAAACTTGGCAAGTCAACAACTATCAACTTCAAACCTGTTTTGAAAGAATTTTATTAAAATGTTTATATATTAAGAAAAATTTATAGCAAACTTAATAAAAAGGTAGTTGAATTTTTATGTCGGCTTGACCGAATATATCACTATTGCTTCCTTAATTCCTTAACTTTACGTTTCCTATTGCTGATTGGTAATTAAAGCAATATTTCTGCAACTATGAAATGATGTTTCTTTTATTTCCGCAAAATAACAACACTTTTTCAACAAACTTTCTTAAAAGTAAACCTCAAGTCGATTTTAATTTGTTTCCTCTAAATCTTAAAGTGGATAATTAAGTACATACGCGGCACTAGCAGCAACAACAACCACACAATTATAGTAAAATATGAGCTAAACTTGGTTCTAATTAAGCAAAATTCATGAGTAAATATTTGCTTTGGCGTACACGAGTATAGCGGATGTGCCTGTTTGTGAGTGTGTGTATGTTTGCATCTGTGTGTGAATGCAATAACACACAATTTTTTATTTAATAATTATGTTTTTATCTATCAGTTTAAGTTTTAGTTCTATAAATTAAAGGATGAATAACAAAGGTTGGGGATTAGGTTTAACAGGTTTAACAGACGGCCCTTAGAAAAGATAAGTCTGCTTATTTGGTCTCTATTTGTTACCTGTCAAGACAATAGAAAAACATTTAATAAACAGACTAACCAGAGTCTCTTGCAAAAAGGGAATTCCAGGCCGGTAGATTGGCGCAATTACTCACTGGGTCACAGTCGGATTTAAAAAAAGGTGGTATTTTTTAATACTTTTTGAAACTTCAAAACCAGTAAAGATAGAAACAAATTTAACAAATTTAAAAAAATATGAGTAAAATTACCTACCTTTTGAAAGGATTTAGTCTAAGAATATGAAAGTAAGGACAATTGATTTATATTGTAGTCCAAAGTTAAATAAGTTGACGAAAAGTACTTTTTATATTTTGGGAGATTTTAAGTTGTAAGTCAGCAAATATGAAATTAAGGAATTATGACTCATTCATAGGAAAAAAAAATCAAATAATTGGACAGAAACTGATTTTCTAACATTAAGGAGTATTGACCATTAGAAAGTTAACTAAGTGAAAAATTGTTTTCCCCAAATGTTAGTACTTTTTTGCGGTGTTATAGATATGAGTCTAAAAATACGAAATTAGGAACTTTTGACCTAGAAACAAAGGGGCTATTGACCTTACTAAATTGAGACCGGAAGTCAATAAGGTCAACAAAAACTATTTTTTCATATTGTTGGTGCTTTTTGCAGTTTTTAAAATTATAGGTCTAATTAAAATAGTTCTATTGACCCTTATTAAGTGTTTGTGTGTGTTTTTCTCTCAATCTGATATTGTTGAGTCTTCATAGATACTAAACAACACCCCTTTGATATTATTACCTGGCGCGCCCCCAGGACTGCCGCTAAGTATTACTTCGTAGTAATCGTTGGCACCGAAGTCCCCTCATCGCTCAACCGTCTGCCAGCCTTCAAAGATCCTTTTTTATTTGGACTCATATCCACTTGATATACTACATTCTCCCCCATTTCGAGTCATATGCTGAAGAATCTCCAATGAATTCATTATGTCCCACTACCCTCCATGTATTTTGGTCATCAAAGCAAGACGTGTTAAATTTCATTTTTATCTATATCGGAATGTCTGACATGAGGCTGTATGTCTATCGTTCTTAAATGAATGTATTTCATCTTCTTTGATATCGTCCTTTCTTTCGTTCTATTTTCAGCTATTTTGGTTTCCACCCGGTACGCGGTTCACCTATTTAAGATCCTCTGTATCCTTGCCACTAGTATGTTTGTTCGAATGACTACTACGGGAGACGAAACGTCTTATACCATCCCAAAGGCACTAACCGCCCAGAGAACGCAAAATAAATTTACCAAGAATACTTTTTTTCAAGACTTTTGCCTAATGAGGCCTACATACAGCATTGTAGAATTGGTAAATGACCAGTGGGTCAAAGGAGGAAGCTATTGTTCCTCCTTTCACCCAATATTAGGATACTGTAATTCATACAATGAACAAGAAACCATTCTCATCAGACCCCAGAACTTATTTTATACATCTCTTCATACTCTTCGTTTATTTCGTAAATTTGCTTTCTTTTTGAGAAGAAATTTTTTACTATTTTTACCAAATATTTATAAGTTCAAAAAAGATGTCGTTCTAGTTTCCTTTTCAGTTTATAAATTTTTTTACTTTCTTCGCATAAATTGCATTAAAGAACAAGCTTTGCATAAAAAAATAAAAGGAAAACCTTAAAAAATTTATGGTATCAAACTTTTGAGAAGTTATTTTGATTTTAATTTCTTTAGGATACTTTTTTTTATTTTCAATAATTTGTTGTTTTTTGTTTTAGGAATTTTAAAAAGGTTTAAGATTCATGACTTGAAAAGTAAACAAGAAATGAAAGAATTAGCGAAGTTTGTATTAAGTTACAGTGATTAAGTTGGTTGTATTGAACAATTTCTAAACTTCAAATAATTTTTTTATTCTTGTTATTTCAATAACAAAAATATCAAAAAGAGTTTATTTAATTAGTAAACGAAAAAATCTTTTTAACTTAGATTTCTTTCTGAATATATTTACATGCCAACAAAAGAACCAAGTTGATTTAAAAATCCCTGCTCTTCATACCCACATATGTACGTGGTAGGGGTGTTATGAGTTTTTCCAAATGTTGGTAACACCCAAGAACAATGGTCTGAGACCCACTTCAAGTACACTGATCGACTCAAAACCACTTCCCGACTTTGTTGAAACATGTCAATCCGTTCGTCTGGCTGGCTGGGTGTCCATATATTCTTGTGAGCACTTGCACTTTTGAAGTTTTTTTTTTTTAATATTTGACACAAATAATTTTTTTGACCCTGGTACGAAGCTTAGTGTTTTTGATGATAATCGGTCTAGTTTTTGACGTAGCCAAAATTGACAAAATTGTGCACATTTACCTAATTTTATGCCAGTACTAGTATACTAAACGAAAATATGATCGGTTAATTTTTTGAAATAGCCAGGGTACACTAATACAGGTAGTTTCAAGGCGAATTCAAAAAAATCGCCCTCTTCATTTTCTTTTTGTGTTTAAGAAAGTGATTGTCAAAAATATTTTTTATTTAAAACAAAATTAATAAATTTGGCAATCACTTTCCCAAAATTTCAAGACGAACTCATAATCAGCTGGGTTCTCAACACTACCTGTATTAGTGTACCCAGGGCAAAGCCTTCATATAAATGTCCTGCCGGAATAAGCATTTTGGGCGACTTTTTTCCATCATATTTGTTTCATTATTTAATCTTTACTTCTGCAAAATAAGAATATGTATTCAAATCTTGAAACTAAAATTTCTGTTTTCAAAAAAAAGCTATTCAATTCCGATGGTTTTATCTGAGGGTCACAGTGGCCTTCTTCTTTAAGCGGAGTGGAGCATGTAGATCCTTGTGAATGTTGTTGAATTTTCTATATATAAGAGGCGAAGGTAGTGCCCCATAGTTGTATCCCGTAGCACCAAATTTATTTCAAAATGTAGTTTACAATTTGGACGAAGCACAGAGTTTTTACCAATCAGTCAATGAATTTGGGCTGTTTTGAGTTTTAATTGTTTGGCTTTCATGTGAGGCAACGATCTAGGTAAATGACAGGGTATTTCGCCTCAAGGTGTTTAGGCACCATCTAGATATTAATAAAGATTGGACAGCGCGTTTCTTAGCGTGAACTAAAAGTTACGTGGGTGCCTTTATGTTCATTAATATTTACTCCCCATAGCCTTGCCCATTTCTAAAACACACTTAGTTTACCACATCTCTAAGCCCAACTATAGAGGAATAAGTCTCTTTCCTCCTCCTGTGAAAGATTGAAATATCAATGCAGTTTTAGACCTTGCAAATCTACAATCGATCAAATATTCACACAACGCCCAATCCTGGAAAAGACCCAAGAGGGACATATTGACACATACTATCTTTTTGTAGACTATAAGTTTTTGACAGCCCCATACGTTCAAAATTGTTTCAAGCTTTGTCGGAGTTTGTTGTCCTTGCAACACTAGTACAATTCTGCAGGATTACCTTAACTTACACGCAATCCTTTGTTAAGTAAGACAGGAGTATTTCTGAACCTTTTATTACCAAACGAGGTTTCAGACAAGGAGACAACCTTTTGTGTGATCTTTTTAACATCCTCTTTGAAAAGGTTTTACGAGACGCAAATTTGGATAGAACTGGCACACTGTCCACAAAACAGCATATTATACTCGCTTACGCTGATGATATCGACATCATGGGGCAAACATTGCGAACAGTAACTTCCACCTTTTAAAAAGTTAAAAAAGAAACAGCCAAAGTGGGCCTGGCAGTAAATGCAAATAAAACCAACGCACAAGACGTCAAGTAGGCTTAGTCAGACAGTGAAAGTTGAGAACTTTAACTTTGAAATAATCAAAAGCTTAATCTACCTCAACATTGCCTTAAAAAACAAACAAAATCAGTTTTGAGAAAAAAAGAACAATATTGGCCAATAGATGCTGTTTTGGACCAAAGCCACCTCCCGGCAAACAAAAATTACTTCCTACAAGACACTGGCACTACCCGTGCTTTTTTATGGTTCTGAAGCATGGGACTGAAAATACCAATATCGTATGAACCATGAGCTGTATGAGCTGTTTGCCGACTTTGGCATAGTTACACGTATCAAAATTCAACATTTGCGTTGGCTGGGTCATGTTGTGAGAATGAATAAAGATGCTCCAGCTAGGAAGTCGTTTGAATGCGAACCTGATAATTGATCACGCAGAAGGGGAAGACCGAAATTCCAATAGAAAAATAAAGTGGAGGAAGTCATCTCGAAACTCGATGTTAAAAATTGGAGAAGAAGCGCATAAGATGGAAGCGCCTGGATATCGATTATAAGTTCTTCTGTTATAGCCATCTTAAATGCAAAAACTTAACAAAAAAAAGTGGAAAAATTAATTTTTTTCCATTTAATTGACTTTCGACCTCTGCATTGGTCAATAGTCCTTAGTTTCATATTCCAAGTCTCGAAATGTCAAAAAAAATTTCAAAAAGTACTTTTGGTTCACTAAAGTGTGTTTGAATCGACAGTCCTTAGTTTTGCATTTTTAACCCCATAATCCTAAAAAGGGAAAAATGTCAAAAAAAAAGTGTATTTCTGTTTCCTTAGTTGGCTTTAAACCTCTAAAGTGATACTTAATTTTACATTTCTAGACTCATAATTAAAAAAACTAAAAAAAAATATATAAAATATAAAAAAATAGTCTACACAGTAGACTTTTAACCTTAGTAATGACTCAGTAGTACTAAGTTTTATATTTCTAAACTATTAATCTCGAAAAATGCATAATTACTTAGTTAAAAGTAATTAAGTTTACTTCCGGCCTCAATTGGTGTCAATAACCCTGAATTTCATATATCTAGATTTATACCTTAAAAGTGCGAAAATTAAGAAAATAACTGTTGGTTCACTTAGTTGGACTGAACTCTGTATGGGTCAATATTCTTTAATTTCCTGTTTTAATGCTAATAACTTAAAAAAGGGTAAATAAGAACCAATAATGTGAAAAAAGGATCAAAATTAATACGTATTTTTTTCATTCTTTGGGCAAAAAATACCAAAAAAAACCTATTTATGTTTTTTAAAGATTTGTCGAACTTTATTTGATATATCTTTCTGTAGTAACTTTTATAAAAGTAACGAATGAACCTAAGCATTGACAATATATAATTTTGCCCTGTTTTTTTTCTTAAAGTCCAAAAATGAAAAAAAGTGACAAAAGAAAATATAAAAGTTTTTGAATTTTTCATTTCTATAGTTAATGAAATAGCAGCTTGCTGGGTTTTCCTATTTAATCTTAGGATCTAGGGTCCGAATTTTAGGAAATTTCGTGTTGCAATAATTAGGAAAAATAGGGAAGTTTTTATTCTAAGAAACAAATTTAATAAAGAAATTGAATGTTCAACGCACCAATTTTGCGCGTTTTAGAAAAAACGTGCTGATGAGAAAAATTGCGCCTTTTAGGTATTTAAGAACGTTAAATCTAGCGCAAAATGCCCTAAATTGGCATCACTTCACTCTTGCCTTACATTGATCCAAAGGTACATGCACCGCAGCAAATATTTAAAATAAACTTATGTTAATAACTTCTGTTTATGCTAGTATGTTTATATGTATGTAAATGTCTCTCCCCATGCACATATCCATATGTGTATCTAATAAGGCTAACAGTGGCTTAAAAACATACATACATACAAATGTTAACATATTTAAAAATTTTTTTGCAATTTGTTATACTACATACATGCATGACAGCATTGAATACATATTTGGCAAACAAACATTTTTATAACCACACAACAAACATACGTGGTACGGGTATTACGCGCTTGTTCAGATGTTTGTAACGCCAAAAGCAATGGTCTGACATCCGCCTTTAAGCATACCGATCGACTCAGAATCACTTTCTAAGTCGATTTAAGCATGTTCGTCTCTATGTGTGGCAATTTTTAATAGGTTTTAATGAAATTTAGCACAGATAAGTTTCTTGGCCCTGGCAAAAAGCAATTTTTTTAAAGTCCATTTTTTGACATAGCCCCCAAGCATTTTGAGCTTTAAAATATCCTCCCGGAATAAGCGATTTAGACTTTAGCTCAAAATAAACTTTACCTTCTCAAAATTTTGCACACATGTTTATTTTAATGCCAGCAACTATTATACTGAACACAAAAATGTTTCATATAGCCCCAACACAAATGTGGTGGAGGGTATAATATGGTTTGGCTTGACCGACTATAACATTCTTACTTGTTTAACATACTTATATGGAAATGCGAGCTATTTTTGACATTAACCAAACATAAGCATACAAAGAGACTTGCACACATACCGCCATCTAGTGAAATTATAATTTTTGTTCTGCCATTGAATATTTTTACATGACAACATTGACTATTATAATTGACAATTTGCATATGAATAGCATAAAAGGAAATTACAACAACAACTGAATATTTTATGCGCATTCGGAAAAAAATAAATAGAGATGGAACTTTTTTAAAACACATAAATGAGAGTACAAAAGTTTATTTTTCTATAACGTTGATCTCCCTACTTCTTGCCAAAAATGTTTTTTTTAAAATAAAATTCATAGAAGGAAACATTTATAAAAAAACACAACAAAAACAAAATTTATAAAAAAAATTAAAGAAAAATTAGCTCTACCAGCTACAGAAGCTAATCTATAAAAATCACTTAAAATATTGGCCAAACACATTCTTAAGCAAATCAAAAGTTGTTTGACAATTACAAAATTTTAAAAAGTGAAAATTTTTTTCTTTGCAGAAAACGTTTAGGAAAGCCAAAATTTATCCAAAAGATGATCAACTTTGTGAAATTTCTTTATGATGAAAAGGTTATATATGAAATTTCCTTAAATGGAATTGGTTCCTTTAATTGACTGTTAAAATTAATTCTTTTTGCTTTGAATTGAAATAATAACAACAATTTAATTTTCGTTTGACTAAAACTTTTTTAAAATATTTGAGACATTTTGGAAATTTATTTATACATATAAAGAAGATAGCGAAAGAAGTACTTAACAGCCCTAATACAACACTACTTACGAAAAGAAAGTTCATCACAATAATTCTATTTCATTATCTTTTTATTATTACACTACCCAACCACAGTGTAAATATATTCACACATTCGTTGTACTATTTAAAGGACTTTATTTTACATATGTAAATTTTTATTATTTTAGTCAACTTTAGAGATGGCTGTTGGAAAAATAAACAAGTTTAAAAAGCATATACGCACATACTTACTTATATATACACACATATACTTGCAATAAAATATATTACTTTATTATAAAAAAACCTTTTAAAACAATTTTAGGTTGTTGTTTATGTTTTACAGGAAAAAATTGTTATTTCAGTGGCAAATTTAAAAACAAAAATATTTTTTTTAGTTTCAACTTAAGGCAGGCAGCAAAGTCGTAATCAAAATATAAACCAAATAAGGCGTAGAAAGTAAAATAAAAATAAAATAAAAACAAGTAAGAGTGCTTTATTCAGCTGTGCCGAGTCTTATATACCTTCACATTGGTCTTTCGAAACCCCGAACTTTTGTTTATTTTTATCCATTTTTTTATTAATGAAATATTTATAATTTTTAAACAGGGGTCGGTGTCATATTTTAACGCTCTACGGATTACTACGGGGTAGTTGTAGGGGTTTTTGTCCTAGTTTTTTCAAATTTTGTATGGCAACCCCCTTAGGGGTTGGGAACAAGGGGTAGGTATGTTTTAGGAACATGTTTGGAAGGGGAAACTAATGGGGGTCGGTCGTACACTTTATTGCTCTAAGGCTGACTCTGAAGAAGTTGTTGGCATTTTTAAGTCATTTGTGTAAATTTTGTATGGCAACCTTTTTAAGGCGTTAAGGGTTAGTATGTTCAAAGAATATGTTTGGGAGGAAAAACTAATGGAAGTCTGTAATACATTTTATTCCTCAATGGGTGACTCCGGGGAAGTTGTAGCGGTTTTTACCTTATTTTTTAAAATTGTGTATGGCAACCATGTTAGGGGCTGGAGATAGGGGGTAATTATGTTTCACAAAAATATTTGGGTGGATAAACTAATTGGGGTCATTTTACCTTTGTAGGAGAACCCTAGAAGCCGAAGGAGTGATTTTAAAAAAAATTTTAAATTAAGCTTTGTATGGCAACCCTGTTATATGAATACTAATTGTATGAGAGTTAACTTATCTCGAAGTTAACTAAAGTCTTTCCTTTTTTGTTTTTAAATTAAAAGAGTCACTTTTCTTTTTAATTTAATATTTAAACAATTTTATTTAATTTTACTTTAATTTATATAGAATACAATGTTTATTATATTTAGACTTTGTTTAAATTAACACAATAAATTTTCACTTAAAAAAAGTCTCTTAGCAGCGCGGCAGATAGAGAACCAAAAATATGAAGTTATTGCAGCTAGGCAGTTAAAGAACAACTCATAATAATTTGCAAATATTTCAATAACAAGAGCCAAAAATTCCTAACAGTATGTACATACATATGTAGTAATTAAAGGGCTACAAAACAAATATGTATATTAAAGCGTAAGTTTCTAAATGGTATGTTCACACTAACCATTGAATTTAAAAAACATGAATAAATTAAGAAAGATAATAGATATTATAACTTAAGATAAATAGAATCGATAATAAATGGTTTTGATTAGATTTATTCTCCAACACTAATACTGATAAAACTTTCGCTTTGGGTGTGGTTTAATAATAACATCAATATAGCTAATTCTGTTTTTTTTCTTGTTTTGTTGTTTTTTTTTTATTATTACATACATAAGTATGTACTTTGTTGTTTTTTTGGAATAAAAAATAGGAGGTAGTCTTGGTTTTTATCTTATATCTTGGTCAGTTATGGGGCGATTTTGCTGAATTTCAATACCGGTTTTTCGCAGATATTTCTGACAGTTAGGTACCACTTACGGGTTTATGCGACATCGGGGGGCTTAAAAAAGTTGATTTCAGCCATAACACGGACAGACGGATATGACTTAGTCGGCTTCCCTATCTATAAGGATCCAGAATATATATACTTTATGGGGTGCCAAATGGATAATAAAGAAATTGCAAACGGAATGACAAACTCATATATACCCTTATCACTTATGTGAAGGGTAAAAAAAGGTACCAACCATAAATTCACATTTTAAGAATCACAATCTCAAAAATGTACCAAAAATAAAAAGAAAAGTACTTTTCCCACTTCCCTATGGCTCCGACTTCTCTATGCTTCAAAAGTCTAAAAAATTTAAAAAAACGTAAAATACTTATGTTTAAAAGGGACTTATTGTCCCCTTAGTTGACTTCCGACCTTTATATGGAACAATAATTCACAACTTCATGTTTCTAGATTTATAATCTGCCTTTAATTAAGGGTAAGCCACGAATTATCTTGAAAGCTGCAATCTGAAGTAGAGTAGCAAAACACTGCACTAATTCATGTGAAGAGAAATGTAGGTCATCAATAGTCCTGAACAAAGTACAAAAGATATGGGAAAAGTATTTCTTTGCCCATAGTTAACTCTCGACATTAAACTTACCAAAAATATGAAAACAAGTACTTAATGTCTAAGAACTTTGCAAAATACGTTTAATCAATATAAACCATTGTACGTCTAAAGTAAGTTCTTTTAGCAGTAAAACGTAACTGGGATTATGTTTCTATCTTTATTGGCTTAGAAGTAACACAACGTACCTTTAAAGTACAAATGTATCCTTTTAGGATAGATAGCTTTAAAAACGTATACATTTTTTTAAGGCCTACGAAACGTTATTTTAATTTTTGGGCTAGGAGTTACGAGAAGTTCTTTAAAAGTACCAAAATATTTTTTCTGCCTCTTTAAACCGAGTCAAAAGAAGACCAAAATCGTAGTCATGTTTTTTTTTGTTATGTATCGAACAAAATTCAAAATATATGTTTTTACCTCTTTGGTTAAGAAGTGACAAAATGTACCTAAAAAGACCCATAATAAAATTTTTTTACTTTTTCATACCCCTTTGGCCCCGAAATTTTAAAAAAGAAAAAGAAACAATAAAATTAATATGAATTTTTTTTTTAGAAAATGTTGCCGTTTATTTTTTGAATAGAATAAAATGTTTTTTTAAATTTAGTTGCTAATGTGTACAGTTTAGTATGCAGTGACCTTACAATTTTTCTATTTTTGACAATTTACACTCTTAAGGTCCCTATTTTCCAAAATCCCTTCTGAGTGATTTTATACATGGGGAAAAATAACCGCAGTTCAAATTTCGAGCTCTACAGGTATTGGCGTATGGTAATCAATCAGTCAGTCTTTTACGTTATAGGTTTAAGTCTATCAACATCTACATTTGGTTTTAAGCACTTCATAGTATATACATGTATATTTTTAAAGCATTTAAATGATCTTGATTTTTGATCTTCTTAACAAATTCCAAAAATTTATGACTATTAGCATTATATTTGGCATGGGACACTTAAGGCCAGCTTTTGAGTACAAAATTAATTTTCTGTTTGATGTTTTTTTAAGCCAATTCAGTAATTGCCTTTGACGATTTATGTGTATTTTGGATTTGTAAACGAAAACAAAATACACATAAATCGTCCATTGGCTTCGAAAAGCAGCACATAAATAGAACTTAAAAATAACTGTTGTATCTTTAAACTGGCCCTAAACATTAAAACGTCCTTGATTTTAATACACATTTTAGCAGCAAACTTTTTTTCATTAAAAAATTGTTTCTTTTTTTATTTGTACAAGTTGATGTTTTAAATATCTGCCTAAATTCCTAAATAATTTTTTAATTTCTTCTTTTTACGTATAATATTCTTTAAGGTACAATATTACTTACATGATCTTTTAATTAATTTTCACATAAAAATATTAACCGCTTACAGATCAACTGCAAATTTTTAGTGTTATTAAGTCTTAAGCACATTCAGTCTCTTACACAACAACAAAAAAAAGTACACCCATACAAACCAGGGCTGTCAGTTATGGCGATTTTACGCCAAATGTGGCGATTTTTTAGTGCTCTTGGCTATTAAAATTTAGGTTTGCCGTCATGGCGATATTGTTGGCGATATTTTTAAACAACGGCAAAGTTTTTGAACTTACTAAATAAATGAAAAATATATTTAATACAAATACTATGTATGTTACCCAAAATGGCACAGATGAAACAGATGAAGCTGAAGTTTTTAGCTTACTAAATTAATCTTAAATTAAGCGTTATATAAGCAAAAATGCGTGTTTTTAACTCTCTATACATACATACACACATTCAAATACTATACTCAACAAAACTTACATTGCTTTGTTATGAGTTAAAATCCAAAAAACTCTTACTCATTAGCATTTTAACCCATTATTTTAACATGGCGATGACATTGGAGGCAAGTACTTACTATTCTCGCATACAAAGAGGGAGTTAAAAAAGTACTTACCATGCTCGCTTATAAAGAGGGACTTACAAAAGCTATTATTTTATGGGCATTAACATAACCTTTTGCTGGGGCCCCAGCTACTAATAGTTAAAACTGGCTTAAAACCTTGAGCTAGAATAAGTAAAGAAATTTTTAAACTGAAACTATCTGCCTAAATTTTAGATAAGAAATAACTCATTATCTAACAACTGCTAAGTACCACAGACAGTATGTAATAGTAGATGAAAAGTAAGAAATTTGTAATGACTAATTACTTCCAAGTTTTTGCTGGGTAACTCGTAAATTACTCCTTTTTGTATAAAAATAACCTTGCTTGCCACAGATTTGCTTTAAACGCTGTTACATACAAAATCACTTCAATACCAATGCTGCATTAAGTTCGTGTTTTAACCTAAGCAAAGTTTCTAATATATAACAACATGTTACCTAACAAAGTAACTGCCATTCTACGTATGCTCTTGGTAATACATATTTTCAATTCTTCCTTTGAATTTATTGGTGCAAAAAAATATTTTATTTTTACCTTAAATAAAATAGTTATTTCTTTTTATTTAATTTATTTAATAAAAAATACATTTGTATTTCATATGTTTATTTAAGTAAAATAGTTTTTGAGTTTTTTTCCGTCAAAAGCAATAGATATTTATTATGGCGATTTTTTTGGCGACTTTTTTTTGTTTTTAAACTCGAAAAAATATTTTTTGGCGATTTTTGATAACCGTTTTGGCGATGGACCCTGAAAAAAAACTGACAACCCTGATACAAACAAGCAGACACACGAGCACATTTGTTGTTTTTGCAATTAAATTTTTTTATTTTGTCTGTTTTGCTTTTCAAATGTGTTTAAGTGTGAAACCGATTAAATAAAACAACCAAAATTAATTTGTGTTTGTTTGTTAGCAGACGTGCATATGTATTTGAAAGACTGTCGTTGGTGTCGTTGTTTTGTGTGTACACTTTAATGGTATTTTAAAGTAAAATTTATGAATTTAATTAA
The DNA here is from genome assembly GCA_963583895.1 of Melanophora roralis. NCBI lineage: Eukaryota > Metazoa > Arthropoda > Insecta > Diptera > Rhinophoridae > Melanophora > Melanophora roralis. Next base: position 77,188,594 of record OY757188.1, read on the forward strand.
CATATGTACACAGGAACGAATGTATAAAAAAGTAAATTAAGTTGGCAAAAAATATTTTTTTTAATTAAAGTTAATTTGCCATTAGGGGGCTAAAGGCGTATGAGTGTTATAAACTAAATGCTAATTTACTCTTAATGAAAGTCGTATAAGTGATTTTTAAATAAAGACATTAAATGCGTATACGCCATGTAGAACTCGTGCGGGGGCATTCGTTTTATATCTAAAAAAACAATTACTTTTTAATGGAAGTTTTTTTTAGTTTATCTATTAAATTTCCCTAAATTGGCTTTTGTTGATTTTAAGCACAAACTTTTTTAGTTTTACACTTTTAATTACTATGACAAATGTTTGTTTTGCTGTTTTACAATTAACAAACTTTTCTTTCCACATACTTTCTTTAAGTATAATAATAATTGATGTTACTAAAATTACCCCTTGCCTCATTCTCGTTCAACCAATTCTAAGCCGCTTAGTTTAGAAACAGAAAAAGCTTTCATATTTAGTAGTTCCTTATATTATTTTCTCAAGAATGATAAAAGAAAGATTACGGTACGCGCATGATGTCCCGTTGGATGACGTATACGATCCACTTAAATGGTTGCAAAATCTGTTTCATATGAGAAAGCTGCAGCTTGTAGCAAAAAAGTTGTGTTTTTCGTATTAAAAAGCAACCCTACAATTGAAAGCTTTAGACAAAATGCATATGCAAAATGTCATTTTTTAACCGTCTTTGGGGGACTACAGGAAAGTTGTGGGTGTTTTTACCCTAATTTTTTTCAAACTTCGTGTAGCAACCCCCTTATGGGGTGGTGATAAGGGGTAGGTATGTTTTAGGAAAAGGTTGGGGAGGGAAAACTAATGGAGTCGGTTGTACACTTTATTTCTCTAAGGCCAACTCTGGGGAAGGCTTCGGCGTTTTTACATCAATTTTGTGAATTTTGTTTATCAATCCCCTTAGGTGTTGGAAATAGGGGGTAAGTATGTTCTAGGAATATGTTTGGAAGGGAAAACTAATGGGGGCCTGTAATAAATTTTATTCCTCTTGGTTGTAGGGGTTTTTACCCCAATAGTTTTTTGGTTTTTTCTGGTGCCCCTGTTGGTGGCTGGATAAAGGTGGTAAGTATAAGATGAAAAATAAGTTAGAGTCGGTCTTACCTTTGGCCTTTGTAAGAGCACCCTGGAAGCTGTAGGGGGGACCTATTACAATCTCTCAAACTCTGTATGGGATCCCCCTTAGGAGATAGATAAAGGGGGAATTTAATGGGGGTTGGTCCCACACTTTATTTCTTTAAGGCCGATTCCAATTATTTTTGCATGGCAGCCCCCTGGGGTAGGTACCTTCTAAATGTTTGAAAGGGAAAACTAAAGGGGGCCTGTGATACATTTTATTCCTCTAAAAGCGACTCCGGGAAAGTTGTAGGGGTTTTTACCCTAATTTTTTAAGTTTTGTATGGCAACTCTGTTAGGGGCTGCAAAAAGAGGATAAGAATATTCCACAAAAATGTTTGGAAGAAAAATAAATTAAGGTCGGTCCTACATTTGACCTTTGTAGGAGCCTCCTTAAGGCTGTGGAAGCGGTTTAAAAAAAATTTTTAAATATAAATTTTGTATGGAAACCCTGTTTAGGGGTGGAGATAGGGTGTAAGTATGTTCCAAAAAAGTGTTCTCAGGGAAAAATTTATGGGAGTCAATCCTAGAATGCACCCATTTTGGGGTAACTCCGAAGCATTTGTAGAGGATTTTATGTAAAAATTTAAAATAAATGAACATTACCTCTGTCTGGATTTTAAAAGCAATTATTTCTAATAGTTTGATACCACTTGCGGGTCTATTCAAAAAGTTGATTTTAACCTTAACACGGACAGATGGAAAGATGGACATCGCTAAATCAGCTTTCCTATCCATAAGCAGCAAGAATATTTATACTTTATGGGGTCACCGATGAATATTAAAGAATTTAAAAATAAATTAAAACTTTATTTCTACCCTTATCACTTATGTGATGGGGATAAAGAAGCGTAAGAATAATAAACACAAGCACATAAGCATTAAAGCTCAAAATTATAAGCCAACAAGAAAACAGTATGCGTAAGCCAAAAACTATTAGTCAATAGGAAAGCATTTTGCGTGACGACAGCGGTCATGCGCATAAAATTTCAAATTTTTGCCTTTTTTGGCGTTATCTTTGGTTTCATCGTTCTTGGTATTTTCTTATTGTTATAATTTTTGTTGTTCTGCCAACTTTAAAAAGATTTATCTTCAGCATTTAACTTTTGCCTTTTTTTTTTTTTTGTTAATTTTTTGTTTGCTGTTATGAAGGCAAAAGTTCACGAAGAAAATATAGAAAACAAGTACTTCATCATTATAGTTTCTATAGTTTAATTGCAATTTGTGCTGTTGCAGCCTTAAAGCTAGTGGATGTTTGCAGATGTCGTTAGATAGAATATCACCAAAAACTACAAGATTCTTTAAAACTACTATCTATACTTTCTTTTGCGCTAAATTATAATTTCATAGTAAAGAAAAGTATAAAGTTTTAAACAATTTAATGAATATTTTTCTTTTAATATATGTGCCATTTATTTTGAAAGTGGGGTAAGTTCATTTACCAAAAAATTACACGACAGCCCCTAACCCATATTCAGGTAATAATAGGTCAACTAAGGGGGAAAAGGTGCTTTTTGTATATTATTGGTACAATTTTTAGGTTTTTCGTACTTTCTTGCATTTTTTGATACTAGAAATATGAAACTAGATACTAACAACCCACATGAAGGTCGAAAGCTAACTAAGTAAGTAAAATTTACTATTTTTACATTTTTGACTCTCTCTTGTCTCTTAAAAATGATGAGTCTATATATATGTAATTAAAGATTATTGACGTATTTGGAGTCAACTTAATTGAAAAAAACTCCTTTTTGTAATTTTTTGGTACTTTCTTGTATTCTAAGGCCTAAAAAATCATCTGGAGGTCGAAAGTTAAGTAAAGGGTAGAGAAATACTTTTTTACACTTTTAATATTTTTTTCAGATAATTAGACTAGAAGTATGATATTAAGGACTGTTGGCCCATCTAGAGGTCAGAAGTTATTTACAAGATAAAAGGTACTTTTTTGAAAATTTTTAGAACTTTTTTGCATTTTATAAAACACTAAGTCTAGAAGCATGAAATAAAGGACTATCGACTTATCTTCAGGTTGGAGGTCAACGGTAGTACTTTTTTACATTTTAGGCACTTTTTTCATTTTTTGATCGTCCAGAAATATGAAATTTTAGTGTTATTGACCAGGATTAGGCCGAAAGTTAACTAAGTGCACAAAAAAATTTTTTATAGATTTTTAGTGCCTTCATTATGTCTGTGTGTGTGTGTGTTTTTGTTATTTTTTCTTTTCTGACCTCTTTTTTTTAATATGTTGACTATTTACCTTGATTACCCTGGGAATTTGCCAAAAATGACACTATACATCTTTCTTATTATTTAGTTTTTTTTTTAAATCTTCTGCTTTGTAAAATAATATTTTTCGACTAGCTTAAGAAAAACAAGAAAAGCCCAATCCGTTTTTAAAACCATGTCCCGATAAAATTGTTTAGTGAAAATATCTGCCAAATTTTTACGGAACTTGCAGTGTTCTGAAAACATCTCAAATATCCTCTAAACCAACAGACCTCTAAATAATTATTATTTCTAAAACAAGGACATAAATAACATTATTTATTTTCGTCATTTTATTTAATTTTCTTCTTATTTTTATTTACCTTTTTTTCAACTTATTTAACTGTCATATTAATCTTTTTAACTGACTACCTTGAATTTCAAATTTCAATATACCTAAATTATTTATTTACATTTTTTATATAAGAAAATAGTTAATGTCAATACCAACACACATAAATGAAGTAATTGGGAATGTTATGTATTAAAAACAAATTATATACATGTAAAGAAATATAACACAATTATTTGTTTTAGGTTTGTGTTATAATTTCTTGAGGGTTAATGCACTGTCTTACAGATGCACATATGGCAACGAGGTGGCAGCACGGTGTATCAAATGACATTTAATTGTAACATATGACATAAAGTTATTATAATTAATTAATTGGAAAATAAAAGCATAAAAACTCATTACATACATATATCGACGCCCATAAGTTATCGTATTTTATATAACACATAAATTCTATTTTTAAAGAACACAGTAATTCAGCATCCACGATATGTATCACAATTTTTTTTAATCAACATTTTTCTTAACAAGTCAACAAATTATATTCCATTTCTGGTCCCCAATAATGTTATTTGCAGTTTTAAAATTTGCATTTATAATAAAAATATAATTATAAATAAAATTCATAACATCGTATAAATATTTTCAAAAGTTTAAAATAACAAGAAACCAAAACAGCCATGCACGAGCGAACAATACAGTTGTTCTCTTTCCCAATTTTTAAACTTTGCCTGCTTCCTTACTTCCTTTAAACCTGCATTAATTTTACATTCATAATATCAACATGTCACCAATGTTTTTACGCAACTAAATGGCTGTAAACAAAACAAATGATTACACTACGACCCTAATACTTTTGTGCTAAAAAAAAGCTGTAAAGCTTTTAAGTTACACTTAAAGAGTGTCATTTTTATTTTCCTCTCTCCTTCTCCCTCTCTCTCTCTCTCTCTCTCTCTCTCTCTCTCTATTTTTCTTCTATGAATCTTAATAAAAGCTAAAGATGAGCAACAAAAAAAATAACGGTAAAATATAAAAACTAGGAAATGTTTAACACAGTCTTTGTTTTGCGATAAAACAGCTGATTTCTTAGTTAGTAAATGTGATGGAAGGGAGAGTTTATCTTTAATGTTTTTGTTATTTTAATAGAATGAACACAGCATCACTGAAGCTTTTTTTTCCTTATTCAATTTTTCTCAACACTTTAATGTTTTGTTTGCTTTAATTCTTTTAAATATATAAAATAAAACTAAAAAATTTAAAAAAAAATTCTCATTAGATTTTTTATAAAAATAACTATTTAAGGCTCTATTTACACCACCTAAGTTCTTATCTGAGTTAAGTGTCAAAAAAAATTATTTTAAAATTTTATGAGTGTCAAAAAACAATTTATAATAATAATTTAATTTCTAGTATTACATTACTTAGGAATTAGTTTTAGTCCGTTAATTATAAAACTTCTTAAACTGGTACAAAGTGTATAGCAAAACAACAACAAACATTTAAACCGGTCACTTTTAAAAACTTATATTTAAAACTCAGACGTTAAATAATTTGAAAATAGAACACGATTTATTTTTACCTGAGACTAGAAACAATTATTAACAAATTAAAAAATACATGTTATTACACTATACAAATGAGACTAAGTTGTGAAACTCAGATGACAACTAAGGTAGTGTAAATATAGCTTAAAGGAAATTTTAAATTTAACTTAATAGCAATAGAAGTTGTTATTATTTTTTATAGCAGGAGCAATTAACCCTCTACTTCGTTAACGTACCTTTAATTATTTTACAAAACAGAGAACAAACGCGAAGAAATGCTATAAGATTAAAAAGTAATATTGCCATGATTTTCTGTACAGTCTTAATCCAAAAACTCTTATTTTCTATTTCTAAGTCAATATATTTTAAAAATGCTTTTTGTCTTATTTAATAACGTTTTACCTTAATATAGGTTGAAAGAATATTATTTTATTTTTATAGTCATAAACAGAAGAATTTCAAAATAGGCATATTGTCCGCCGTCTAATTTGAAATATGTTTCCGTCGTTGTTGGTAAAGAATTTACCTTAAAACAACAAAATAATTTTTTTTTGCACTTTTTACCTCTAAGAAACACATCAAAAACAATTATTAAAATGTTTCTAGCTTTACTAGTTTTAAAAATAATAAAAGGATAGAAGAAGTACCAAAAAAATTTAAATTTGTTAAAGAGCTAAAATTTTAAGAAAGTGACAGCTAGTACAAATTATTTCTCACAACTAATATATCGTAGAAACAAAAACAGTTTATGGGTCATTTTGTCAAGCTTTAAAAAATTAAATTATAAAATCTGTGGACTTTTGACAAAACCACTTATTTGAAAAAAGTGAATTTTAAAGGAGAGTAAAAAAAACTACTTACACATCGCAAGAAACATCGTGATTATTATCTAAAAAGTTTTAAAACCTAAAATTACAAAGTAAGTTAGTTGAATTATTTTCTAACATTGAATTTTCGCATGTACTTTCGATGTTAAAGTAGTTTTTTTGCTCTCCTGTAAAATTCACTTTTTTCAAATAAGTGGTTTTGTCAAAAGTCCACAGGAAAAAATGTTGTATAAGTTGTAGCAATTACTTCTATAGAAAACAATAAAAACATTATCACGACTTCGACGATTTACAATACGTACAAAATGTTGTAAATTTAGCAAATGGCTTAGTTAAAATTAATACAAACTTATCTTAACCAAACTAATTTATTTAAAAGTGGTTACATAGCGCCCGTTTACTCATACGACATCATTATTCAAAAATTGTAATTTTTAAGCTAGCAATGAAGAATTGTTGGTTATGTTTTGCTTTATACTGTATGTACATTTCAACTTTGTTTCTACTTTAAACGTTTAGAGCGAAAATTCCGTTATATTTTACTAGACACGGGGGCGAATCGATAACTTCAACTTCGTTTTTTTCGAAATTGCTTTTTTAATTATAACGTTGTTTGAGTTAATAAGCGATATGTATGTATTTATATTTCGTCAAATAAAGTTATGAGTTATGCGTTTTGCAAAGACTCGAGCATTACTTACAGCTTTTTGCAACAATTAACTGTTGATTACTTACAACTCCCACTTGAATAAGTTTTATTTTTTTTACATATTTTCCTTTTCCAAATCTAGCTATCACAATTTAAAGGTAAAATTTTATAAAATAAACAGATAACGATACAATGCAAGGTGAAATTATGTGTACCAGGTGGTGTTTCGAGCACAGCTGATCTACTTTTTTCATTCATAAAACGAGGCTGGGTAGTAAAAGTTGTTTACTTTTACATATCTTTTTTTGACAACTGAGCCAACGAAACTACAACAAACACGAAAATTATATTTACCAAATTTTGTTGTTGTAGAATCACCACCACCTGATACATTATTGCGCCATGATACAATGTTAAATTAAAAAGCAAACGAAAAACAGGATTAATTTTTAAAAACGGCGTAAAAATATACATAAATATGTGGTGGAAAAAAAAAATTTTAAATGGAATGTTTTTTTGTTTTGTATATAAAAACATGTGGTTGTTATGGCAATTTGTTAAATAATGAAACAACCCCATGGACATGAATACGTGTACGTATCAATTTATGTGTATGTGTAAAGTACATGTGTATGTATCCTGTTGAAACACACAACATAACATAGCTGTTAAACAGGTCTGTCCAAGGATGTCCGTTAAGGATACACACATTAACTTGCATTAGACACACATACAAACAAAACACCATGCATACATATATTCATTCAAAAACTTTTCTGGTACTTAATAAAATTGAAATGTATACAGCCAGATTAAGTTGACAGTAAAAAGACAAGTCAACAGGACACAGAGCTTACTTGGTTAGATGTTGAATTTATGTAAAAATTAATGTTTGAATGCATAAGGAGCACTCAGCGAAAAAACACGGTTTAGTATGGTCACGGGAATATGATCACGAACAATTTAATCATTGTATGGTTACGGAGATCATTATTATGCCACAACCATACTATAATTGTAGTGAATTTTTAAAAAAGAAGGCAATAATAGTTATAATTAAAATTGTCATTATATGTTTTGGTTATCATTATTCAGGGAAAAAACATGGTTGAGTATGGTCACGGGAACCATAATGATAACCATAATCCAAGAGCAACATATGCTTAAAAGCCCATAATCAAGTTAATGGTTACCTATAATCAGAATAATGATTAACACAAACATATAAAGGTAATTTTAATCGTAACTATTACTTTTTCTTTAAAAACTCACTAGAACTATCCCTACCAGAACAGTGACGGTCATTTGACCGGTCATATGACCGACACAGGTGACCGGTCAATCGGTCATTATTTTCTATCATTTTCTTAAGGGCGATGTGAAAAAAATGACCGAAACTTTGTGTACGTGTGATCTTGCGTCTCCCTCGCACCTTCAGATGTGATAGAAATATTGGTCACAAATGACCGAAAGAAAATGATTTAGTGTTAGTTTCGGTCACAACCCAGCATACCATTATCGGAGCGCTCTTATATATGAGCTCATATATGAGCGATTTTATGAGCTTCTGTGAGTATTTCCTGCGTGCATATTTCTGAGCTCATAAACGATAGATTTTATGTGCTTTTTATGAGTAATTTCTGCACTCTGACAAATAACGGTAAATTCCAGCTAAGCAGAAGAAAGAAGTTGCTCAAATTGATTCATTAGTGAATATTTTTGAAAGCGTAAAGACAAAATTGTGAGTTATCTCATAATAAATACAAAAATAATACATAATTGAAATAATGAAAAGAGCAAGCTAAAAAAAAAGCAAATTAATAATAAGTGAACTTCGTTTAAACAAATTAAGAAAAGAAAATCCAGCATGTAGTATTAAAAATAATAGTGTTGTTGAAGAAAATAGTGAGAGTGAACGTTTTTTAGAAAGAGAGAGTGTAAACGAAAACTGAAATAAGAGCTCAAAATGCGTTTTAAAAAAAGAGTCATTAAATACTCTTTTATGCATAAAATTTAGAGCTCTTTCGTGAGTGACCAGTTTAGTGGAAAAAGCCACTCAAAAATGAGCGTTTTATGACTGTTTATGATTATTTTATGAACTCTTTATGAGCGTCAGCGTTTCGACAAAAGAGTCTTTATGAGCTCATTTAGAGCGCATATGGTATGCTGGGAAATTTCTTGTAGGGATAGTATGTTTGTGACAGTCATAGTAATGAACCTCGTAACCATGCAATGATTAAATTGTTCGTGATCATATTCTTATGACGCAACACAACACTTGTATAGAGATGCTGAAGTTATAGTATATTTAAAAATTAATTACATATATTTAAAGAAGAATTTATTTAAATGCATATAAAATAAAAAGGTTTGAAAATCTCTGTATATTTATGCCATTGTTTTGGGAGTATACTTTAAGCGTTTTTTTGTACATACTTAAACATACATATGTAAATGTTAATTTTTGTATGAAATAATGGGTATAATTGTTTAATTCAACATCTTGTACGTGTTGTAAGTCTTAGGAGTCGCAAAAAAATTTTGTTAGTATTTTCTATAGAAATAGTTATTGCAGATTTTTAATTATGACTTGAAATTTTTTTTCTCCTTTTTTAAGCTTTACAAATATAACCATAAACTGTCATAGTTTTACGTACAATATGTTGTGATTTGAACAAAATATTTTAGTTTATAAAAATACTAGCTAGCCCGGTGCGCTTCGCTAACTACGTAAGATCGCAAATCCAAAAAGTTTAAACTCAAATTATAAAATAAACTGAAAATAACAAACGCAAAATATTTTTATATTATTTATTTGTTTATTTAATTGTTATTAAAATTACATATATATCAAATGTTTTAAATCATTTTCGATCGATTTTATTTTGTAATAATTTGCAGATCGTGTAAATCAGATAAAAAAAAACTGCATTTCTTGTCTTTTTGTTTTTAAGTACTTTAAGTAATAGAAACTGGCCCCACGCCCGCTACTTCGTAAGCGCAGTTTTAAATATTAATTAAAATAATGTACTTTAAACACAAAAAGAAAATATATTCACGAATTTCTATACGATCTGTTTTCAAAATTTTAAATTTTCTTTTTTTCAAACATGCAAAAATGCATCACGAATATAAGAAAAAGTAATTTCTTTTGCCTAGATTTTTAAAACTTTAGAATAGGAACTTTAAAAATTCAAATAACCACCCAATTTCATAATTTCAAATTCAAAATCTCAAAAAATTAAGAAGCACCAAAAGTGAGAAAAAATAATGTTTTGTTCCACTTTTAACGACTAGTCCTTAATTTCACATTTCCAGACTCATAATCTCAAAATTTGCAAAAGAAAAACTAGATAAAAGTTTTGGCCACCCTTTTGACTTTAGTTTGGGTCAATAGTAGTTTTTTTCATTACTGTAGACGTATATTCCCAAAAATGGAAAAAAATACCCAACGTTGTGAAAATATTACTTCTTGTACGATCAAAACCCATTATTTTCTCTTCCCAAACATATTCCTAGTGCATACTTAGCCCCTATCTCCACCGCCTAAGGGAACTCCCATACAAAGTTTGGCAAATTGTAAAAATAAAAATATTTTATAAATTTAAAAAAAAATGTATTCAGCACAGCCGTATATAGCGCTCTTACTTGTTTTGTAATGTGATGCAGTGTATAAATGATTGGTCTTCAACTTAAAAGTAGTTGCCAATTTTTTACCATGAAGTAGCAGCATCCTATCTAAATGACAACTGGGGCCAAATCGTCGCATTCAATTCGAAACAATATTTTAAAATTCTTATTAGAATTCCTATATTAAAAGCATTGACAACTCGATAGATCGAGTGAAATTTCGATTCAAATCGAATGCGACGACTGGCCTCTGATAAAGCGTTACATGTCTATTATGTTGCTTTTGAAATATGAACCAACATTAATGTTTTTAAAGTGCATTGACATTATTACAAATGTGCGTTAGTATGTACCAATTTACCAGCATTGTGTAATGTTAATACAACATCCTTTTTACTTTTTCCTGAGGCGTAAAGTTAATTAAAGGATGACCACTATACTGCTGCATCATGAGTTAATATGAGGCGGTTATATTGTGGTTATAAGATGACTACAAAGGCTTTAGATATTGTTATCATCTAACATCGCATCATACATTCAAGTACTTAGTTGAAAATTGTTTCGTTGTAAAGAAGGTTATAACTTTGATATGAAGAGGAAAGTAATGCTGACAAAGATTTGTTTTTAAGTTAGAGATGATGCACTGGAGAGAGAAAAATGGACTTTTATTATCACCTTTTCCTGTACGTCGCATTAAACTATAATATTGTTACTCATCTGTCAGAATTTTGGCAAAATTTTGGAATCGATTTTTTAGGGCATATTTTGCATACAACAGATTTTTTTTCCTTTAAAAGCATATTTTTTGTGATTTTTTGAATTTTTAACACAGATCGTAAATTTTTTTTTTTACTTAGTTATTTATTTTGAAGTGAACCCCATCATTATCCCAGAAAAAACTTACATTGCTATGTAATCAGTTAAATTCCAAAACAACTCTTGCTCTAATGAGCAAGGACAGGGCAGGACTTTTTGTTTTTGCTTTATGTAAAGAATTTTAATGGTTACAAGCAAGGCACATTCAACCAGGTAAACTTAAGGCGAATTCAAAAAATTCGCCCTCTGCATTTCCTTTTTGTGTTTGAACGTTAGAATGTCAGAAAAGTTAAAAATTCCATATAAAATTAATTTTTATTTCGTATAAATGTCAAATTGATTTTAATCAGCTGGGTTCAAGGCACATTCAACCAGGTAATATTAAGAAGGCTCGATTAAATCCCGTTACCGAATGTTATCTGGAGAATTGAAAAATGAAAGACAAGCTATACAAATGGTTTTTATGCAAAAGAAATTCTTATGTTCCAGTAGGGGTACGCAATTAAAATGTAAGGCTCTGTAATTACATAAATAGGGAGAAAAACTGTAGTCCAATAGTACGAATTTTCCAGTATTACGAAAGGGCCTGACATTAAAAAAGTTTAAGGTCAATCCCTAAAACTGGAAGAGTTTCATAGACTATAAAAACTAAAAAAGCCCTATTTAGAGAAAAACGCCAAAAGTGTACTGATTTTGAACAAGAAATAAATGGTCACCCTACATATGTACCATATTTTTAACGATTCAAAAATATTTTCAAATAAAAATTATATACTAGCTGCACAATTTTATAAATGTGGGGGCGATTTTTTGGAACAGTGCAGAGCCGTGGTTAGTACCTCTCCACTTTCCTTTTTGCACTCAAAACATCAAACTTCTTATAAAAATCTTTTAACAGTAAGGCATGTTTTAAACAAAGCACCCTTACTTGTTTTTAAATAAGTGTTCCTTTTTATATAAGATAACAGCACCTTTGATTTCCCTGCACAAAAAGTCGTGCAAAGTTCATTGTGCAGCAGCTTAGTCAAAATTACTGTATTCAATTTACCTGTCTTACTAGTTTATTTTTAAAATGATAATCTTAATCTTTATCCAGCGTTGCCGTTTGGTTACATTTGTTACATTTTATGTAACTTTTTGACCCACTACGTAACATGTAATATTTTAACAGTTATGGTCTAATTTTCGTAACTGTTTGTACTTGCCACACAATAAGGTATAATATTTGGTGTAAGAAATATTTTTAAGTACATTTATTGCCCACTATTAATGAATCATATATAAATAGTTTTTAAAGGTTGTGACCATTTTATTCACGGTTTTGGTTATAACTCAAAAATTATAAATTCTATATTATAAAAAAGCATTAAAATAGTAGAAAAATTATATTAAAAAATACTTCATTTAAATATATATTATTAATACATGCATCAATTGTATGCCTTAAAATTTTATTTGCTTCAGTAGTTGACTTTTGTTTATGTGCAATTTTGACTTTACTGCACAAAATATTTGCTTTGTGTCACTTTTTTTCGAAAGCCAATACAAATCCCGTTTTTAAGTGCTATTTCTTTACCTGAATTTTAAGGATGAGTGCCCTCAAAAAACATCAACGATAGCTTTGACTTAACTGCCAAATATTGTTATTCGGCAATTGCTCGTCAAAACAGTTTTTTAAATGTACTCATACAAAGGATCAATTATAGCTGTAAATTTTAAACAGTGGTAGCTCTTTTACGACACATTTCTGCACGATGGCCAGAAGTGCCCCGCTCTTTTCTTGCACCGAATGTATTAAACTTCTTTGCAAAAACACTTTAAAATAAAAAATGTTAAGTACATTTTTTGAAAATTTTTTGAGTTAATTGTGCACCTTATTTAGAATTTTGTAATTCAATGAATTTTATTTAAGTTTTTTTCCAAAAACTGAGCTCTTTATGATTTAGTTTTTCTTTTTCCATATGTAACTTTTTATGAAAAAATGTAACTTTTTGAATGAAATAACGTAACTTTTTGCTAGCAGCCCTGGCAACGCTGTCTTTATCGAAAAACAAAACCTAAAATTAATTTCTCGACACCAGCCGAAAGGAGTGCATGTTTGAAACCCGCTATAGTTTTTCGTCTTTAATTTAACTCAAAGTTAATAAAATTTCATTATATTTTTTAAATCATTTATATCATTAACTATATTATTTGAGTTGAAATGACATGTACGGCATTTTATTACTTTAATTAAAATTAGTTTTTTGCCCATAAACATAGCCCTTTATATATGTAGCTAATAGCATAGTTATTGTAACTTTATATGAAAAATGTATCCTTTTGGATAAAAATATGTAATTTTTCGCTGCCATCCCTGGTTATCAATCTAGCTTAACGTTTTAAAGCGCAAATGTATGCTCTTAAAGCATACTTTAGGAGGGAACTAAAATCAGAGTTGGAAAATAAACTATGTAAATAAAACGTTTGCAATATTTCAAAAGTTTTTAGTTTGTGTTTGTATACCAATTTTAATATTATTTTTTGGTAATTTATGTTTTACCAACATTATAGCGAAACATTGGATAGCAGTACTATCGGGCAACAAGAGAGCATACTTATCAAACTATCAAGGTCACTTTATCCGGCATCAGGGGAAAGACTACAGCGTTTCATAGCAAACGAACTTCGATCGGACCGTACAAGTTTTCTATCCTCTTGCTAAAGAAGTTTTAAAGACTTTTTAATTTAAAAACATCTTAACAAATTTATATGCATATTTGCAAACGTTGCATTTTTATTTTTATTTCAGCAATTTTTAAAATTTTTAAAGACAATAAATATTGAAATTTATATTAAAACAATGTTTATTTAAATATATTTGACTACTGATTTATCTAAAATGTCGATGAGTCGCTTGTTACATCTAGAAAGTGATAGGCTCATGGGGAACAATACATTCTCCAACCGTAACCCGATACATTGCCATTTCTGAAATACCATGATAATGAACAAAGGCTGCAGCAATAACCAAAATATGGAAAAGCTGATGTGACTGAAACCATAAATCGAATTTTCCTGGAAACCAGCGTTCAGGCACACGTAGAGCATACAGTAGAGCCCCTAAGATGTATAGAGAGCCCATTAAAATCAGCCAACCCAAACTAGATTTGCTTATTTGAGTAAACCATCCTTCCATGACACCGTAATGAATAGCTGGAATAACACCAGAAAGGCCAAAACACATAAAAACTCCGGCTCTTAGCGGTCGAAGAGCTGGCTCTGAAAATTTGTCCCAAAGTGAAACAATAATTGATAAACTGCCTAGTGCACAAACCACTGAGAGGTATATAACCTTTGGTTGATAGTGACAGTAGAATCCATAGTAGAGCCAAGGAACAAACGATCCCATGATAAGTAAAGCTATACCGCAATAATCTAATTTAGAAAATAGTCTTCCAATTTCCGCTGAGTGACAGCTTAGCGTATGGAATGCAAAAGAAAATCCCAAACAAATAATGGCCCCTGCGAAGAAAGCTCCAAAAATTAATTTTTCCTGCACTTGAATTTCTACCGAAGGACGAGATAGAAAATAGCACGCTACTCCTATGAAAGCTACACAGCCTAATAAATGTGTCCATATATTTCCAGTTTCAGTGTGTAAACGAAATATTGATTTGAAGCAAGCTCCAAATGAAGGCAAGGGAGGGCGGTGGCCACGTTGCAAAAAATCATTATCTTGTAGCCATTTGGGTAGATTTCTATAATGACATACTTTCCAACTAGCCTCCCAAACCCTGCGCACAAATTCTTCAGCCTGCTCAGCAGCATTATGAGCCAGAGCCCCTAAATCAATTTCGTCTGATAAAACTCCTGCCTTTAAAACCTCTGTCATCTCTGCTTCAATTAGTTGTGTATCCTCAGGTGTAGACGGCAAAGGACACCCACCATCATCATCTTCTTCCGCTAAGACATCATCATCTTCCAGCAAATCTAAGCCATGGGAGGATAAACAGTCTTCACTACTCCATACGCGTCTTTTACGTAAGATCATTTCAACGTCATCAAAAATGTCTTCATCATCCTCGCTTCGAGCCCCATTCTCGTTTAAATAATCAGTAGATGAATGTAAATGTGGTTCAGTAACCTGCACTTCGGAATACTTTTTCATTGATGTATTGCGTTGTAACATATTTGCTGAGAAATCAGTGCACAATGCCTTGGCGATGATTTTAGGCAGTCCCGAAATTATGTAAAAATGCGCTTTTAATAAGCGGCTTTAGTAGTAACGTTAATATCCAATGTCCTTCCAATTAATTAATCGAATTCACTCGTTATATAAAACAATTAAAACTTTTATAACCCGCATGCAGGTCAGAAAATAAAGTAGTACAAAATTCCTATTTGTGTTTTTACTGTCATCTTTTTTACTTTTCGTCCCACATATTAAAGCGAATTTACATAAATTCGCCTTATGACTACTGCTGCCAGACTGTACGTTTTTTTAGCTAAAATATTTGTTCCCGCATAGAGTGTTTGTATAACATTAATGATAGAAAAAATTAACCGATTTGTTATTTATTATTACTTCTGTATATATGTAGATATATATCTGATTTTTTTGGTGTTTAAAGCAGAAGTAAGTGTGTTTATTTGCTTTTTCCAAATGAATGACAGAGGAATGAATAAAAGTCCTAAAAACTTATTATTGCATATTCTGGCTAATATATTTTAAGGCTCATATTCATAATATCTATAGTAGGCTTATTAAGGGTTTATTTCAAAATTATTCCAAAGTCATCTGTTTAATCAGGGCTAAGAATCCCTACTTTAATTTTTTTTAATACGGGGGTAAAAATTTAGCAAGGATTAGTTAGCAAGGTAGAAATCATTTATTTTAAAAAATACTTGAGGAGCTTCGAGGATGATATTTTTAAAAAATTAAACTTAACATTAATAGGGAGTTAGAGAGATAGAATGCGTAAGTTCCTAACATTTAGGACTATCAACTGAAAAATCAGATCAAGTAAAGACACCTATGTACTTGGGACTGGTAAATCGATTTCGATTATAGTCAAAAATCGATTTTGACCACAAAAAAATCGATTTTTCTTAATCGGTTTTTTGTTAACGACTTTACACTGAAATCTATTATTGATTCCAAAAAATCGAATTTATCTGAAAAATGTTAAAATGCTATAAATCCGTCTACAGTCAAAATGCAATTATTTGTTCACGTTAACAAAAATGTCGACGCACAATTTTTATCTTATAGATAAAGACTTATTATATCAATTATTGAATGTGATGCATACATATTTGAACCAGTGAATTTATTATTTTAGTTTTTTTTATAAATAAATTCTTTTAACATAAGATGACCAACTACAGTTGGGAATCAAAACAAATTTGCAACAGAGAAGACATTGACTGGTGACAATAAAATAAACAGGTATATAATAGGAGTTGCATACTTTATAATTAGCCATCTGCTAAGCAATATACTTATGATCTATATTTTTCAGACTTTCCCTAGTATTTTACCTTTGGCCAACATGTGTTTTGGAATACCTGCAACTTCTGCTTCATCAGAGCAAGCATTTCCCTTTGCTGGAAATCCCAATTATGCAAAAAGAAGTAGGCTAAATCCCTGACGGCCAAAATGCATTTATTTGTTAACGATAACACCAATGTGATTAAAAAAAATTTTCTAGACGAAATATATATATTTTAGTTACTTAATGTGACACACAATTAATCCATGAATTTATTATTTTACATTATTTTATAAATTGAAAGTTATAACATACATTAAAATAAAGTGTTTTTCCTGTTTTACTAATTGGTTGTTGTAGTAAGATACATATTCTGATTTCAGGAATATTTAACGTAAAGGTCGGCTGCAGCCGGCTATTAGCCGCCGTCGACCCAATATGCACTTAGCCGCGGCCGACTTTTATCAATTAGCTTCGTTCTCTGCTTGAAACAAGGCGATAGTCATTATTTGCAAAAATTGCTTGTTGTTTTGTTAATTCACAAGAGAAAGATTATAATTTTTACAAGATTGTAATTTGTGTTTAAGCGAAAATATAAAAAAATAATATAATACCTACAGCCAATAGCTTTTTACTATTTATCCTTAAAAATGTCATTTACCTTAGACAGTTATAAATTGAGCTGTGAACTTTTAGGTCACAGTATGGATGTACGTTCAGTAGCAGCAGGTGCAATAATGCCAGAGGGTCAAATGATTGCATCAGGCTCCAGAGATAAAACCACTAAGTTGTGGAAGCCTTTTGATGAGGGCTACATTGAAGCAGTTACACTGCAGGATCATAAAAATTTTGTAGCATGTGTTTTTTACCACGAACTTGAACGTTGGCTTTGCACTAGCAGCAACGATGCCACTGTGTGTATTTACCTTGAAAACAGTTTATTACCATTTCTTACATTAAAAGGTCATGGTTCGACCGTGTGCTCTATAGCAGCCGGTGTGGAACCTCAGAGTTTAATTACCGGTAGTTGGGATAAAACTGCACGAATTTGGTATATAAACCAGTCGGGAAGTATAAAGTATGTTGAACTAAAAGGACATGAAGCTGCTGTTTGGGCTGTTGCGTGTATGCCAGAGAGCAAAAAGTTTATTACTGGATCAGCCGACAAAAATATATTTTACTGGAATGCCAAAGGAGACAAGTTGCGCATGCTTAAAGGTCATACAGATTGTGTTCGCGGCTTATTGGCCTTAAGCAATGGCAGTTTGATTTCATGTGCCAATGATGCCGTCATTCGTGTTTGGAATGAAGATGGTGAATGTGTACAACAAATGAGTGGTCATACCAATTATATCTATTCTTTGGCTCAAAACAAAGGCGTTTCAAATGATTGTGTAGTTTCTTGTGGTGAGGATAGTTCCTTGCGCATGTGGAATATATCAACAGGCCTAGAAGTAGGTGAACCTCTTGTGCATCCAGCACAATCTGTATGGTCGGTGGCATGTCTTAGCAATGGCGATATTGTTACAGGCAGTAGTGATGGAGTAGTAAGAGTTTTTACAAAAGATCCTCATCGTATGGCCAGTGAACTAGTTAATAACGCCTTTCAATTGGCAGTGGAAACAAGAAAGCAGCAAATGTCCGAAGATCTAGGAGGTGTTAAAAAGACTGAGTAATAATTGAATTGAAAAGAATGTTATCATTTTCACTAACCCATTCTATTCTCTATATAAGCTTGCCTGGTCCTGAAGCTTTACTTACCAATGGCACACGCGAAGGTCAGACGAAAATGGTTAGACATCCGGATGGATCGGTAAAATGTTATATGTGGGAGTTAGGAAAATGGAATTTGGTAGGAGATGTTACTGGAGCTTCGGGTGGATCTCAAGCTTCGTCTGGCAAAACACTATATGAAGGAAAGGTAAGTCTTGGATTACAAAAAAGGTAAAATTTTTTAATAAAGTTAGTCTTAGGAATACGACTTTGTATTCTCGGTGGATATTTCTGATACAGAGCCTCCAATAAAATTGCCCTATAATCGTGGTGAAGATCCATGGCAAGCTGCACAAGCTTTTATACATCGTAATAATTTGCCGCAAGTTTATTTAGATCAGGTTGCAAATTTCGTTATCAAAAACTCTAGCAAGGCTCCAGTGCAACCGTCTGTGACAACAGGGTAAGTATGGAAATGCCATTTAAAATTACAAAAGTCAACAATTTCAATAATAAAATTCTTAGTTAATTATGTTTCCCACCTTCCCCCCTATTAAAAGAGTTTTTCTGCTACAATTCTTATTAAAGATTTTTACATCTATTTGAAACAGTGCTTTTTATGATCCTTTCACTGGGGGCAACCGTTATGTACCCGGTTCGAGTATGAACAATTTTCAAACTACAGGCAATTCCGATCCGTTTACCGGAGGTTCCAGTTATACAACTGCGACCGCTAACCAACCAAAAGTTGATGTTAATTTTGTTAAAGGTTAGTTAAAATTTGTTTATATATTTGTTATAAGGTTAGTTAAAATTTGTTTATATATTTGTTAATCTTTGTTATTTATTACGTGCTTTTCAGGCGAAAAACATTTTCCTGTTAGCAAATATCTAACATTTGATAATTGTGACCCCTCCAAAGTATTGGAAAAACTAAAGTAACTTTAACAATTTTTATGTTTTTTTTTTTTTTTTTTGCAAAAAATAAACTGATTCATGATTGATTATTTTCTTTAGAGAATTCAACAACAAACTACCAGCAACCAATGAAAAAGTATCTAACAATCTACTGGAATCTGTTGTAAGATTAGCTGGGGTCAATCCAGATGTCGATCAAGCGGCTATTGAAGCACTTCAGATATTGTTAAGATGGCCAAGTGGTTAGAATTTTTTGCGTTATTTAGCACAGTCGAATAAAGAATTCATTTTTTCCTATAACCTTCGTTTCAGAACTCCTTTTTCCTGTTATTGACGTTGTTCGTTTGGCCATTCGCAACGAAGTGGTGTTTTCTGTTTTGAATTCTACGAATTTTATAGATACTTTACTTCAACACATAACCACCTCAGCTGCCAATCAACTAATGATCATACGTTGTTTGGCTAATGTTATGAAACATGAGGCGGGTAGGCAACAAGTCATCAAACGCTTATCCTACTTGATTGATCATATTAACGGTATAAAGGCGGGAAGCAACAATTTACAAATCGCTATTGCAACATTCTATTTAAATGTCACCATTACTCAAACCACTTTGCCGTCTAACGGTGAAAAATGTCGCATTGTCACTGAAGGTTTAATTGAATTGTTAAAATGGGCCACAGATTTGGAGGCTTGTTATCGTTCCATGCAAGCCTTAGGCAATTTAACTACCACACCCTTTGGTCAGGAGTCTTCGGCTTTAGTAATATCTGTTGACTATGTTATGGATAAGCTGAGGAACCTTACAAACAAACCACAAGCTGGTGTCTTTGCTAAAATAAACTCAGCGGGTACAGCATTGTTAGCGGCTTTCTAAGTAAATATAACGAATCCAAAAATTAAGCGATAGCAAGAACTGCTCCACAACTAACACATACATAATTTTAATTCTAAAATTTATCAATGCGTATTTATTTACATACATACATACCAATGTATTAAACACATTAATATTTTTACTTGATTTAATACAAATAAAATTTTAAAAAGTTAATTTTATGTATTTTTATTAACACAAAATTAATTATATTTATAGCTATAATACGTTCGCATTATCAATTTTTCTTAATTCTATGATATACAGGCATGTTCTGAAAATCAAGTGATTTCAAATCACTTGTGGTTTTAAAAATACAATTGTAATTTTAGTTTTTTCGCTAAATTAGTTACAAAATTCAAAATAAAGTTCTTGAAAATGTAATCAAGGGATTCTAAGTTTTGTGTTGTAATTTTAAATCACTTTTACAAAAGGCGTTTTTCAGATCATACCTGACAATAAAATATGTACCTAATTTGCTTTAGAAATATATTAATTTATTTTGATTCTTTGTCTGTCTCAATTTTTATATTTTCATTTGAGGGTTTTCTATGTCTAATACGTTGCAATAGTTCCTCTTTCCATTGATCTTCGGGTACACCTGATGCCCAATCAGGCACAGCTAAATTAGGCAACTGAAAATTAGCCATGGCATTTAGAATCTGCAATAAAAATAATGGTAATAAATCAATAGAATTGCTATATTCGAACAGGTTTGTTAACTCGATTTGAAGTCGAGTAAAATCTGTGTTCTGTTTGAAACTGAACAGAACAGGTGGGAATAATTGGTTAGAAAATCGTTAAGCTTGTTCAGGTTTTTAATTCCCACAAAATTATCCCGTTCGTTGAAACATCTCACCTACCTGTTGTGTTTTGTTGCCGTCTAACTCAATTTGTAATTCTCGGGGACGCGGTTGACTCCACACAGTTCTTTCAATTTCCGCGTCAACTGTTTCTATTTGAGGCATATTGGGATTGCAATTTAGTTCCTCTACTGTCTGAATGTCATCAAAATCTGCATTCTCTTGTATGTGGTTATCAACATTTTCACCGTTTTCTAAACGCATATTAACATAATCCATTTGATTATCATCCATTGCCAAAGGCTGATAACCATCATATGCACCATTATCTTGCACTGATTCATTGTCACTTTCATCACTCGGGTTTGCTGGATGATGCACAAGATGAGTAGTGCGTAAATCGTCATCTCCAGTATCATGTGGTAATTCAGGAGCCCCCATTTAACTTGTTTAAAAAATATGGTTTTTAACACAATAAATTAATCATCAAAAAAAATATTTTTGTTTTTTCCTTTTTGACAATATTTACAGTTGAATCAGGGTACACTAATACACATGGTGAAATTATTGATCAGGTGGTGCTACGAGCACAGCTGATCTAATTTTTTCATGCATAAATCAAGAGTGGGTTGTGAAAGGTGTTTACTTTTACATTTTTTTTTTGACACAAGAGCCAACGAAAACCACAACAAAAACGAAAATTTTGTTCCCACAATTTAGTTGTTGCAGAATCACCACCACCTGATGCATTGTTTCACCTTGCTAATACAGGTAGCAAGGCACATTCAACCAGGTAATATTAAAAGCCCAGCTGATTATAATTAATTTGACATATTGACGTTATAAAAATTTAATTTTATATGAAATTTTCAATTTTTCTGACATTCTACCGTTCAAACACAAAAAGGAAGCGCAGAGGGCGAATTTTTTTAATTCGCCTTGGGTTTACCTTATTGAATGTGCCCTGACAGATAGTATCAAGGCAGGATACACTAACAGAGGTAGTATAAAGTATAATTAATCTGACAATCACTTTTACAAAATTTCAAGGCAAATTTATAATCAGCTGGGTTCTTAACACTAGCTGTAATATAGTGCGTTTCCATATACGTAAATTGAAACAAAGCATTTGATTTGCTCAAATTAAGTAATTTGCTATATGATTTTTAATTAGCAAATCATCTCTAGATTTGCTCCAAATTATGTCGAAATTTGTCTGTGCAGCACTGCGCGAAGGCTATTATTACAAATGCAACTTTGGGTTATTGGTAACTAACAAATCCGAAAAAATTACAGTAGGTTATAAAATGTTGAAAATACTTTAACATAAAATCAATGTTATTTCCCATATTTATGTATGTTTTTCTTTATTTTACTATTGTAAATTGTTATTAAATAAGACTATTGTTTGTTTTATGCATGATAAAAAGAACCAGGTAGTCTCGTCGGCCCAGCTGATTAGTGCCAAGATGTCAAAACTATGCTCTTCCTGTGAAAATAAAACAACAAAAATTTTTACTCATCGTTTTTTTTTTTCTATGAGCTTTTGTTTGACACATTGGTATAAATTTGTAGTTGTTGCAGGGACGAGATTAACTGATTAGTTGTATCATGGTTTAATGGTAAAAAAATATGTAAACACAAGTGTCAAATTGAATACGAACACAAAAACAACGTAATGGAAACACTTCGATATGATTTCCTCAAAATAACTTAGATTGCTTATAATTAAAACGTACTATTCATGATACAACTTATCAGGTAATCTCGTCCCTGCAACAACTACAAATTAGTACCAACGTGTCAAGCAAAAGCTAATAGAAAAAAAAACGATAAGAATTAATTTTTGTTGTTTTATTTTCACAGGGAGAGCATAATTTTGACATTTTGGCAATAATCAGCTGGGCCGACGAGGCTACCTGGTTCTTTGTATCATGGTGCTAGTACCGTGCCTTGGATGTTGTCATAAAAAATTGATTACTAGCAATGCCAGACTGGATTAAAAAAACTCCAAAATATAGAAAGTTTATGACTAGTTTAGAGCTAAAATTTTTTAAAATAGTTGTGTTCAATAACTTTCCAGTAATTACTAGCAACGAGAGAGTAAAAATAAATACATATTTTCAAAATTGCTCTCAAAAATATTTAAAAGTAAATGAACACTTTTACAGTCAAAACTTGCAAGCAGATGTATTTTGTTATTGTAAACTTATAAAAATTTAAAACAAATTTTTTTTCAAAGCATAATGACAGAAAGTCTGTTTGAATAGTTTCTGTTAGGTTCATCAAATCTTGTGCTTTCTTATTAATACATATTTTCAATAGATAATTTATAATTCTTTAATTATTTTTAGAACTTTTTATTGAAGGTTCCTTTTTTGTGCGCCTAGCTTTTATTTTTTACAGCTCTTAGTTTCCCTCTCTTTTTACGATATATTTTTAATTGTAATACCTTCTTATATTTACACAAATGATTACGGGAAAATTTTTTTTGTGATTAAATAATTTTTTTGCCCTATAATGTCTTATCTTAATACAGTTATTACACATTTTAGTAAAGTTTTGAATAAATTGCCTTTACAGTCAGCAGAAGAACTTTAAATGTTCAAAGATTTCAACTATAAATATACAGTTACAAGTTACATTTAAAACTGTATTTATATCCTTGTTTTAATACTCATGCGTAATTTTTTTCAAATTAAATTTTTTTATAAATTTGCATTTGTTTAATCCAATTTAACAGGAAAATATTGGCGAACCGACTTCCTTAGCGCAAGTGGGCATGTAGTACAAGTTTCCAAATCTTTCCTTACAGCAATGTATTAATGCATTGGTGGCAGAGTGTTGTATTTGGAAAGAAGTTGGAATTATGTGCTATACTGCAACGTACGCAATGACACCATGTCTGCCATGGCAGTTAGTAATTGAACTTGGCACCTGTATTTGTGGCCGCGGCTCCTTGTGCAGTGGGATTTACTGTCTGTACAGGCACAGGAGCTATAAGTATTTTTGAATCCCTGTTTGACGGTTTTCTAAGCTCTAGTGCAGCATGCTTCAACTGGATTGCACATTCAGGATGAGCATTTACTGCAGCCAAATGTATAGCTTCCTTATCGAAGAGCGTTGCCATGGCCTCTAAAAGTTCTATAAAACCTATAGACAAGGCAGCTTTGCGAATTCGGTTTAGTTCCTTATAGAAATGTTGCGTTTTTTCGGGCATTTTTTTTGCATTTCGTAGAACTTTTTGTACATCCGCCTGTAAGCTAACGCGGTTTATCCAAACAACACAACTTTGCGAGTAAGAACGTTTATCGGCCTTTACAGGGAAGCTAGTCGTTTCACCGGTTATTATATACTCAGGAAGCCCTAAAAGTTCCAAGTCACCAAGCCAGGGTACGACATCACTACCAGGTGGTAAGATATTCAGCATTAAGTTTGATTTCTTTTTGGTATCGGCATACGAATAGATAAACCCATACCAGTTGTCATTGAGTAGAACTAAGGCAGCCATGTTTTTTTCCCTAAGGGCGGCATTCAGGAGAATACACACATTTTCTTTTTGCATACCATTCAAAACGCCTTGGCTACCACCAGATAATTTATCAATTTCATCCTTAACTGTTTCGCCATCGCCATCTTTGATCTCTTTATAAAAATCTCTTATGTCCTGCTCTAATTTCTCCAAATTGTAATTACCATGATTAACGTCTAACTTTGTGGACTTTTCTGGAAGTAATTTGGCAGCGGTGCCAGATTTATCTGAGGAACGTCGACTTGGTTTATCCCTTTCTACTTTAGGTATAATTAAATGGCGACCTAGAGAGGCAGGGCATCCTATATCAGTCAAGTCTAGAAACCCACAAGTTTCTATTTTGCTGGCTAAATTTAAAGAGGTTGTAATTGGTGTGCTACTTTCACTAACAGGCGTAAGATACGGCTGCGGTGGAGGCCAAATTAAAATGGGACATTCCAATTTACTGTAGCCACCACATTTAAGTATTACTTCATAGCTTTTAAAATTAGTCTCACACAATTTTTCTATCATTTCAAACATAGCCGTACGGCCTAGCTCACTCTTGTGAACAGGCATTGAGGATTTTTGTTGTTCATTAGATGTCTGCTCATTATTATCACTATCTTTAGGAGCTTTAGTCATATATAGTTGTCCTATAAATAACCCCAAAAGTTAACATTGTTCACTTAATCTAAATATACATACATATTTACCTTTGATGCAAGTAAAATCTAGTAACTGCTGATAGACAGTAACAGCTCGTGTAAAATAGAAGTCTCCATGCACGCCCAGACAAACAAAACTCCACTTAACCGGTTTCAATTGCTTAACCCACACATACTCCGGTTCATGTTCTTTGCCCACATAATTTTGTAGAAATGTTTTCAGTGATGTTGATTCAAATCCTAAACCACAGTCCGTAAACACAACAACCTGGCAGAGGGACTGTGTGCCCCAAGTGGTAGTACAGATTGTTGCAACACTTTTCAACAATGAAATTAAACAAAGTTTATCGCTGGCATCTACTTTTTTAACAGATTGTTTAATTTGATCATAGTCGCGGGTAAAATCTACTCTTAATTCACATGTACTGCTATATGTAAGCAAGGCAACAAATTCCAACTTGCAGGTGGCTGTTAAATGTTCCAGTAATTGAGAGATCCCTTTCAAAGCCAGTTGATGGTAAGTTAATGCACTGTCTTCACTGCGACCTGGTATAATGCGTTGCATGGATAAAGAGGTATCTATAGCTATAATGGTAGGCATGGTACATTCTTAAAAAAACTGTATTTCCCAATTGTATATTTTAGTAGTTCATTAAAAAAAACTATGGTTTAAAAAACCACTGTAAAATATCAAAACCACAGGCCAGAAAACGAAGCCGACCGGCTAACAACCGCAGCTACGCCGCCGCCGGCCATAGTTTATGTAATGCAGCCGCCGCCGACTTATCGGCTAGATTTGGCTAATAGCTAAGCCGATTTAATTTTTTTCTGGCGACTTATCATAGTTTACACTTTTAAAATATTTGGGATTAACGACCATTTTCACAAAGTCGGATTATATCAATTTAACAGGAACATTAAGAAACCGCCGAAATCGTTATGCGGAAGTTTTTAACATACGGTTAATGTTTTGCGTTTCACCATCTTTCGGTTAGTTAACACTAACATTATAGAAAAAGTATGGTAATACTGGTTTAAATTATTTACGAAAAATCGTGTAATGAAAGAAAATAATTAAAAATAGGTATACAAAAATTATTTGTGAAATGCAATTTTCCCTAACCTACGGTTAAACTTCCTGTTAAATTATAATCGGACTTTGTGAAAAGGGACGTAAATCGTAAATAATATTTTAAAAGTGTTGTTAAACAACAAGGATTTGTTTTCGGTAGCCCTTATAATACATTTAGTAATAACCAATGGTTATTCAAATGTAAGGGGAAAAAGAAAATCAAAACAGCGAATAGCGAATATTGGTTTGTTGGATGCTTAAAAAACTTGAACGTTTTGATTGCTTATAGTAATTCTCAATTTGTGTATTGAGGTTATTATGTAAAGACAGAAAAAAATTATGAGGTTTTTTAAGAATTTGGGTTGAAGTCTACTGATGATTTGTAGTAAGAACCAATGAAATGCATATAGACGAACTTAACCAAGAACAAACCCTATAAATGGGAAAATGTTACTCAAATCTTAGTTAGAACAATAAACACATTTAGCCGTTAAATATACTTGAAAAGTGCAAAAAAAAGCTATGTCGCAAAAATATATTAAAAATTATTTTATTAGTGGCACAAATCAAAAGTTGTTGTCAGGTTCGTTAGATATATCTGATTTATCGCTTCTCGCTTCTCGCTTTTTTGCTTCTCGCTTTTTCGCTTCTCGCTTTATCGCCTCTCGCTTTAAGCTTTGCCGCTTCTCGCTTTTTGCTCCTCACTTTTTCGCTTCTCGCTTTACGCTTCTAGCTTTTTTGCTTCTCGCTTTTCGTTTCGCGCTTTTTCGCTTCTCGCTTTTCGCTTCTCGCTTTTTCGCTTCTCGCTTTTTCGCTTTCTTGCTTTTTCTCTTCTCGCTTTTTCGCTTCTCGCTTTTTCGCTTCTCGATTTTCCGCTTTTTCGCTTTTCGCTTTTCGCTTCTCGCTTTTTCGCTTTTCGCTTTTTTGCTTCTCGCTTTTCGCTTTTCGCTTTTTCGCTTCTCGCTTTTTCGCTTCTCGCTTTTTCGCTTCTCGCTTTTTCGCTTCTCGCTTTTTCGTTTTTCGCTTCTCGCTTTTTCGCTTCTCGCTTTTTTGCTTCTCGCTTTTCGCTTCTCGGTTTTTCGCTTCTCGCTTTTTCGCTTCTCGCTTTTTCGCTTCTCGCTTTTTCGCTTCTCGCTTTTTCGCTTTATCACCTCTCGATTTTTCGCTTCTCGCTTTTTCGCTTTTCGCTTTTTCGCTTTTCGCTTTTTCGCTTCTCGCTTCTCGCTTTTTCGCTGCTCGCTTTTCGCTTCTCGCTTTTCGCTTCTCGCTTTTTCGCTTCTCGCTTTTCGCTTCTAGCTTTTTCGCTTCTCGCTTTTTCGCTTCTCGCTTTTTCGCTTCTCAATTTTTCGCTTCTCGCTTTTTCGCTTCTCGCTTTTTCGCTTCTCGCTATTTTGCTTCTCGCTTCTCGCTTTTTCGCTTTTCGCTTCTCGCTTTTTCGCTTCTCGCTTTTCGCTTCTAGCTTTTTCGCTTCTCGCTTTTTCGCTTCTCGCTCTTTTGCTTCTCGCTTTTCGCTTCTCGCTTTTTCGCTTCTCGCTTCTCGCTTTTCGCTCCTCGCTTTTTCGCTTCTCGCTTTTTCGCTTCTCGCTTTTTCGCTTCTCGCTTTTTCGCTTCTCGCTTTTTTGCTTCTCGCTTTTCGCTTCTTGCTTATTCGCTTCTCGATTTTTCGCTTCTCGCTTTTTCGCTTTTCGCTTTTCGCTTCTCGCTTTTTCGCTTCTCGCTTTTTCGCTTCTCACTTTTTCGCTTCTCGCTTCACGCTTTTTCGCTTTATCGCCTCTCGATTTTTCGCTTCTCGCTTTTTCGCTTCTCGCTTTCGCTTCTCGCTTTTTCGCTTCTCGCTTCTCGCTTTTTCGCTTTTTCGCTTCTCGCTTTTTCGCTTCTCTCTTTATCGCTTCTCGCTTTTTCGCTTCTCGCTTTTTCGCTTTTTGCTTTTTTGCTTCTCGCTTTTTCGCTTCTCGCTTTTTCGCTTCTCGCTTTTTCGCTTCTCGCTTCTCGCTTTTTCGCTTCTCGCTTTTTCGCTTTTCGCTTTTTCGCTTTTCGCTTCTCGCTTTTTCGCTTCTCGCTTTTACGCTTCTCGCTTTTTCGCTTTTCGCTTTTCGCTTTTTCGCTTCTCGCTTTTTCGCTTCTCGCTTTTTCGCTTTTTCGCTTCTCGCTTCTCGATTTTTCGCTTTTTGCTTTATCGCCTCTCGCTTTTTCGCTTCTCGCATTTCGCTTCTCGCTTTTCGCTTCTCTCTTTATCGCTTCTCGCTTTTTCGCTTTTCGCTTTTTCGCTTTTCGCTTCTCTCTTTATCGCTTCTCGCTTTTTCGCTTTTCGCTTCTCTCTTTATCGCTTCTCGCTTTTTCGCTTATCGCTTTTTCGCTTTTCGCTTTTTCGCTTCTCGCTTTTCGCTTCTCGCTTTTTCGCTTCTCGCTTTTTCGCTTCTCGCTTTTTCGCTTCTCGCTTTTTCGCTTTTTGCTTTATCGCTTTTCGCTTCTCGCTTTTTCGCTTCTCGCTTTTACGCTTCTCGCTTTTCGCTTCTCGCTTTTCGCTTCTCTCTTTATCGCTTCTCGCTTTTTCGCTTCTCGCTTTTTCGCTTTTTGCTTCTCGCTTTTTCGCTTCTCGCTTTTCGCTTCTCGCTTTTTCGCTTCTCGCTTTTTCGCTTCTCGCTTTTCGCTTCTCGCTTTTTCACTTCTCGCTTTTTCGCTTCTCGCTTTTTCGCTTCTCGCTTTTTCGCTTCTCGCTTTTTCGCTTTTTGCTTCTCGCTTTTTCGCTTCTCGCTTTTCGCTTCTCGCTTTTTCGCTTCTCGCTTTTTCGCTTCTCGCTTTTTCGCTTCTCGCTTCTCGCTTTTTCGCTTTTCGCTTCTCTCTTTATCGCTTCTCACTTTTTCGCTTCTCGCTTTTTCGCTTCTCGCTTCTCGCTTTTTCGCTTCTCGCTTTTTCGCTTCTCGCTTTTCGCTTCTCGCTTTTTGGCTTCTCGCTTTTTCGCTTTTCGCTTCTCTCTTTATCGCTTCTCGCTTTTTCGCTTCTTGCTTTTTCGTTTCTCGCTTTTCGGTTCTCGCTTTTCGCTTCTCGCTTTTCGCTTCTCGCTTCTCGCTTTTTCGCTTCTCGCTTTTTCGCTTTTTCGCTTCTCGCTTCTCGCTTCTCGCTTTTTCGCTTCTCGCTTTTCGCTTCTCGCTTTTTCGCTTTTTGCTTCACTCTTTATCGCTTCTCGCTTTTTCGCTTTTCGCTTTTTCGCTTCTCGCTTTTCGCTTTTTCGCTTCTCGCTTTTTCGCTTTTTCGCTTCTCGCTTTTTCGCTTCTCGCTTTTTCGCTTCTCTCTTTATCGCTTCTCGCTTTTTCGTTTCTCGCTTTTTCGCTTTTTGCTTCTCGCTTTTTCGCTTCTCGCTTTTCGCTTCTCGCTTTTTCGCTTCTCGCTTTTTCGCTTCTCGCTTTTTCGCTTCTCGCTTTTTCGCTTCTCGCTTTTTCGCTTCTCGCTTCTCGCTTTTTCGCTTTTCGCTTCTCTCTTTATCGCTTCTCACTTTTTCGCTTCTCGCTTTTTCGCTTCTCGCTTCTCGCTTTTTCGCTTCTCGCTTTTTCGCTTCTCGCTTTTCGCTTCTCGCTTTTTCGCTTCTCGCTTTTTCGCTTTTTCGCTTCTCGTTTTTTCGCTTCTCGCTTCTCGCTTTTCGCTCTTTCGCTTCTCGCTTTTTCGCTTCTCGCTTTTTCGCTTCTCGCTTTTTCGCTTCTCGCTTTTTCGCTTTTCGCTTCTCGCTTTTTCGCTTCTCGCTTTTACGCTTCTCGCTTTTTCGCTTCTCGCTTTTCGCTTCTCGCTTTTTCGCTTCTCGCTTTTTGGCTTCTCGCTTTTTCGCTTTTCGCTTCTCTCTTTATCGCTTCTCGCTTCTCGCTTTTTCGCTTCTCGCTTTTCGGTTCTCGCTTTTCGCTTCTCGCTTTTCGCTTCTCGCTTCTCGCTTTTCGCTTCTCGCTTCTCGCTTTTTCGCTTCTCGCTTCTCGCTTTTTCGCTTCTCGCTTTTCACTTCTCGCTTTTTCGCTTTTCGCTTCTCTCTTTATCGCTTCTCGCTTTTTCGCTTCTCTCTTTATCGCTTCTCGCTTTTTCGCTTCTCGCTTTTTCGCTTCTCGCTTCTCGCTTTTTCGCTTCTCGCTTTTTCGCTTCTCACTTTTTCGCTTCTCGCTTTTTCGCTTCCCGCTTTTTCGCTTCTCTCTTTATCGCTTCTCGCTTTTTCGCTTCTCGCTTTTTCGCTTTTCGCTTCTCTCTTTATCGCTTCTCGCTTTTTCGCTTCTCGCTTTTTCGCTTCTCGCTTTTTCGCTTCTCGCTTCTCGCTTTTTCGCTTCTCGCTTTTTCGCTTCTCGCTTTTTCGCTTCTCTCTTTATCGCTTCTCGCTTCTCGCTTTTTCGCTTTTCGCTTCTCTCTTTATCGCTTCTCGCTTTTTCGCTTCTCGCTTTTACGCTTCTCGCTTTTTCGCTTTTCGCTTTTTCGCTTCTCGCTTTTTCGCTTCTCGCTTTTTCCCTTTTCGCTTCTCGCTTTTCGCTTCTAGCTTTTTCGCTTCTCGCTTTTTCGCTTCTCGCTTTTCGCTTCTCGCTTTTTCGCTTCTCGCTTCTCGCTCTTTCGCTTTTCGCTTCTCGCTTTTTGCTTCTAGCTTTTTCGCTTCTCGCTTTTTCGCTTCTCGCTTTTTCGCTTTTCGCTTCTCGCCTTTTCGCTTCTCGCTTTTTCGCTTTCTGACTTTTTCGCTTTTTCGCTTCTCGCTTTTTCGCTTCTCGCTTTTTCGCTTCTCGCTTTTCGCTTTTTCGCTTCTCGCTTTTTCGCTTCTCGCTTTTTCGCTTCTCGCTTCTCGCTTTTTCGCTTCTCGCTTTTTCGCTTCTCGCTTTTTCGCTTCTCTCTTTATCGCTTCTCGCTTCTCGCTTTTTCGCTTTTCGCTTCTCTCTTTATCGCTTCTCGCTTTTTCGCTTCTCGCTTTTTCGCTTCTCGCTTTTTCGCTTTTCGCTTTTTCGCTTTTTCGCTTCTCGCTTTTTCCCTTTTCGCTTCTCGCTTTTCGCTTCTAGCTTTTTCGCTTCTCGCTTTTTCGCTTCTCGCTTTTCGCTTCTCGCTTTTTCGCTTCTCGCTTCTCGCTCTTTCGCTTTTCGCTTCTCGCTTTTTGCTTCTAGCTTTTTCGCTTCTCGCTTTTTCGCTTCTCGCTTTTTCGCTTTTCGCTTCTCGCCTTTTCGCTTCTCGCTTTTTCGCTTTCTGACTTTTTCGCTTTTTCGCTTCTCGCTTTTTCGCTTCTCGCTTTTCGCTTTTTCGCTTCTCGCTTTTTCGCTTCTCGCTTTTTCGCTTCTCGCTTTTTCGCTTCTCGCTTTTTCGCTTTCTGACTTTTTCGCTTTTTCGCTTCTCGCTTTTTCGCTTCTCGCTTTTCGCTTTTTCGCTTCTCGCTTTTTCGCTTCTCGCTTTTTCGCTTCTCGCTTTTCGCTTTTTCGCTTCTCGCTTTTTCGCTTCTCGCTTTTTCGCTTCTCGCTTTTTCGCTTCTCGCTTCTCGCTTTTTCGCTTCTCGCTTTTTCGCTTCTCGCTTTTTCGCTTCTCTCTTTATCGCTTCTCGCTTCTCGCTTTTTCGCTTTTCGCTTCTCTCTTTATCGCTTCTCGCTTTTTCGCTTCTCGCTTTTTCGCTTCTCGCTTTTTCGCTTTTCGCTTTTTCGCTTCTCGCTTTTTCGCTTCTCGCTTTTTCCCTTTTCGCTTCTCGCTTTTCGCTTCTAGCTTTTTCGCTTCTCGCTTTTTCGCTTCTCGCTTTTCGCTTCTCGCTTTTTCGCTTCTCGCTTCTCGCTCTTTCGCTTTTCGCTTCTCGCTTTTTGCTTCTAGCTTTTTCGCTTCTCGCTTTTTCGCTTCTCGCTTTTTCGCTTTTCGCTTCTCGCCTTTTCGCTTCTCGCTTTTTCGCTTTCTGACTTTTTCGCTTTTTCGCTTCTCGCTTTTTCGCTTCTCGCTTTTCGCTTTTTCGCTTCTCGCTTTTTCGCTTCTCGCTTTTTCGCTTCTCGCTTTTCGCTTTTTCGCTTCTCGCTTTTTCGCTTCTCGCTTTTTCGCTTCTCGCTTTTTCGCTTCTCGCTTCTCGCTTTTTCGCTTCTCGCTTTTTCGCTTCTCGCTTTTTCGCTGTTCGCTTCTCGCTTTTTCGCTTTTCGCTTCTCTCTTTATCGCTTCTCACTTTTTCGCTTCTCGCTTTTTCGCTTCTCGCTTCTCGCTTTTTCGCTTCTCGCTTTTTCGCTTCTCGCTTTTCGCTTCTCGCTTTTTCGCTTCTCGCTTTTTCGCTTTTTCGCTTCTCGTTTTTTCGCTTCTCGCTTCTCGCTTTTTCGCTTCTCGCTTTTTCGCTTCTCGATTTTTCGCTTCTCGCTTTTTCGCTTCTCGCTTTTTCGCTTTTCGCTTCTCGCTTTTTCGCTTCTCGCTTTTACGCTTCTCGCTTTTCGCTTCTCGCTTTTTCGCTTCTCGCTTTTTGGCTTCTCGCTTTTTCGCTTTTCGCTTCTCTCTTTATCGCTTCTCGCTTCTCGCTTTTTCGCTTCTCGCTTTTCGGTTCTCGCTTTTCGCTTCTCGCTTTTCGCTTCTCGCTTTTCGCTTCTCGCTTCTCGCTTTTTCGCTTTTTCGCTTCTCGCTTCTCGCTTTTTCGCTTCTCGCTTTTCACTTCTCGCTTTTTCGCTTCTCGCTTTTTCGCTTCTCTCTTTATCGCTTCTCGCTTTTTCGCTTCTCGCTTTTTCGCTTTTCGCCTCTCTCTTTATCGCTTCTCGCTTTTTCGCTTCTCGCTTTTTCGCTTCTCGCTTTTTCGCTTTTCGCTTTTTCGCTTTTCGCTTCTCGCTTTTTCGCTTCTCGCTTTTTCGCTTCTCGCTTTTTCGCTTCTCGCTTCTCGCTTTTTCGCTTTTTCGCTTCTCGCTTTTTCGCTTCTCGCTTTTTCGCTTCTCGCTTTTTCGCTTTTTCGCTTCTCGCTTTTTCGCTTCTCGCTTTTTCGCTTCTCGCTTTTTCGCTTCTCGCTTCTCGCTTTTTCGCTTCTCGCTTTTTCGCTTCTCGCTTTTTCGCTTCTCGCTTTTTCGCTTCTCTCTTTATCGCTTCTCGCTTTTTCGCTTCTCGCTTTTTCGCTTTTTGCTTCTCGCTTTTTCGCTTCTCGCTTTTCGCTTCTCGCTTTTTGCTTCTCGCTTTTTCGCTTCTCGCTTTTTCGCTTTTCGCTTCTCTCTTTATCGCTTCTCGCTTTTTCGCTTTTCGCTTCTCTCTTTATCGCTTCTCGCTTTTTCGCTTCTCGCTTTTTCTCTTCTCGCTTTTTCGCTTCTCGCTTCTCGCTTTTTCGCTTTTTCGCTTCTCGCTTTTTCGCTTCTCGCTTTTTCGCTTCTCGCTTCTCGCTTTTTCGCTTCTCGCTTTTTCGCTTCTCGCTTTTTCGCTTCTCGCTTTTTCGCTTCTCTCTTTATCGCTTCTCGCTTTTTCGCTTCTCGCTTTTTCGCTTTTTGCTTCTCGCTTTTTCGCTTCTCGCTTTTTCGCTTCTCGCTTTTTCGCTTCTCGCTTTTTCGCTTCTCGCTTTTTCGCTTCTCGCTTCTCGCTTTTTCGCTTCTCGCTTTTTCGCTTCTCGCTTTTTCGCTTCTCGCTTTTTCGCTTCTCTCTTTATCGCTTCTCGCTTTTTCGCTTCTCGCTTTTTCGCTTTTTGCTTCTCGCTTTTTCGCTTCTCGCTTTTTCGCTTCTCGCTTTTCGCTTTTTCGCTTCTCGCTTTTTCGCTTCTCGCTTTTTCGCTTCTCGCTTCTCGCTTTTTCGCTTCTCGCTTTTTCGCTTCTCGCTTTTTCGCTTCTCTCTTTATCGCTTCTCGCTTCTCGCTTTTTCGCTTCTCGCTTTTTTGCTTCTCGCTTTTTCGCTTCTCGCTTCTCGCTTTTTCGCTTTTCGCTTCTCTCTTTATCGCTTCTCGCTTTTTCGCTTTTCGCTTCTCTCTTTATCGCTTCTCGCTTTTTCGCTTCTCGCTTTTTCTCTTCTCGCTTTTTCGCTTCTCGCTTCTCGCTTTTTCGCTTCTCGCTTTTTCGCTTCTCACTTTTTCGCTTCTCCCTTTTTCGCTTCTCGATTTTTCGCTTCTCGCTTTTTCGCTTCTCGCTTCTCGCTTTTTCGCTTCTCGCTTTTTCGCTTCTCGCTTTTTCGCTTCTCGCTTTTTCGCTTCTCGCTTTTCGATTTTTCGCTTCTCGCTTTTTCGCTTCTCTCTTTATCGCTTCTCGCTTTTTCGCTTCTCGCTTTTTCGCTTTTCGCTTTTTCGCTTCTCGCTTTTTCGCTTCTCGCTTTTTCGCTTCTCGCTTTTTCGCTTTTCGCTTCTCGCTTTTTCGCTTTTCGCTTCTCGCTTTTTCGCTTCTCGCTTTTTCGCTTCTCTCTTTATCGCTTCTCGCTTTTTCGCTTCTCGCTTTTTCGCTTTTCGCTTCTCGCTTTTTCGCTTCTCGCCTTTTCGCTTTTTCGCTTCTCGCTTTTTCGCTTCTCTCTTTATCGCTTCTCGCTTTTTCGCTTCTCGCTTTTTCGCTTTTCGCCTCTCTCTTTATCGCTTCTCGCTTTTTCGCTTCTCGCTTTTTCGCTTCTCGCTTTTTCGCTTTTCGCTTTTTCGCTTCTCGCTTCTCGCTTTTTCGCTTCTCGCTTTTTCGCTTCTCGCTTCTCGCTTTTTCGCTTTTTCGCTTCTCGCTTTTTCGCTTCTCGCTTTTTCGCTTCTCGCTTTTTCGCTTCTCGCTTCTCGCTTTTTCGCTTCTCGCTTTTTCGCTTCTCGCTTTTTCGCTTCTCGCTTTTTCGCTTCTCGCTTCTCGCTTTTTTGCTTCTCTCTTTATCGCTTCTCGCTTTTTCGCTTCTCGCTTTTTCGCTTTTCGCTTCTCTCTTTATCGCTTCTCGCTTTTTCGCTTCTCGCTTTTTCGCTTCTCGCTTTTTCGCTTCTCGCTTTTTCGCTTCTCGCTTTTTCGCTTCTCGCTTTTTCGCTTCTCGCTTTTTCGCTTTTTCGCTTCTCGCTTTTTCGCTTCTCTCTTTATCGCTTCTCGCTTTTTCGCTTCTCGCTTTTTCGCTTTTCGCTTCTCTCTTTATCGCTTCTCGCTTTTTCGCTTCTCGCTTTTTCGCTTCTCGCTTTTTCGCTTCTCGCTTCTCGCTTCTCGCTTTTTCGCTTCTCGCTTTTTCGCTTATTCGCTTCTCGCTTTTTCGCTTCTCGCTTTTTCGCTTCTCGCTTTTTCGCTTCTCGCTTTTTCGCTTCTCTCTTTATCGCTTCTCGCTTTTTCGCTTCTCGCTTTTTCGCTTTTTGCTTCTCGCTTTTTCGCTTCTCGCTTTTCGCTTCTCGCTTTTTGCTTCTCGCTTTTTCGCTTCTCGCTTTTTCGCCTCTCGCTTTTTCGCTTCTCGATTTTTCGCTTCTCGCTTTTTCGCTTCTCGATTTTTCGCTTCTCACTTTTTCGCTTCTCGATTTTTCGCTTCTCGCTTTTTCGCTTCTCGCTTTTTCGCTTCTCGCCTTCTCGCTTTTTCGCTTCTCGCTTTTTCGCTTCTCGCTTTTTCGCTTCTCGCTTTTTCGCTTCTCGCTTTTTCGCTTCTCGCTTTTTCGCTTCTCGCTTTTTTGCTTCTCGCTTTTTTGCTTCTCGCTTTTTCGCTTCTCGCTTTTTCGCTTCTCGCTTTTTCGCTTCTCGTTTTTTCGCTTCTCGCTTCTCGCTTTTTTGCTTCTCGCTTTTTTGCTTCTCGCTTTTTCGCTTCTCGCTTCTCGCTTTTTCGATTCTCGCTTTTTCGCTTTTCGCTTTTTCGCTTTTTCGCGTTTCGCTTCTCGCTTTTTCGCTTCTCGCTTTTTCGCTTCTCGCTTCTCGCTTCTCGCTTTTTCGCTTCTCGCTTCTCGCTTTTTCGCTTCTCGCTTTTTCGCTTCTCACTTTTTCGCTTCTCCCTTTTTCGCTTCTCGCTTTTTCGCTTCTCACTTCTCGCTTTTTCGCTTCTCGCTTTTTCGCTTCTCGCTTCTCATTTTTTCGCTTCTCGCTTTTTCGGTTCTCGCTTTTCGCTTCTCGCTTTTTCGCTTCTCGCTTTTTCGCTTCTCGCTTCTCGCTTTTTCGCTTCTCGTTTTTGGCTTCTCGCTTTTTCGCTTCTCACTTTTTCGCTTCTCGCTTTTTCGCTTCTCGCTTTTTCGCTTCTCGCTTTTCGCTTTATCGCCTCTCGCTTTTCGCTTCTCGCTTTTTCGCTTCTCGCTTTTTCGCTTCTCGCTTTTTCGCTTCTCGCTTTTTCGCTTCTCGCTTTTACGCTTCTCGCTTTTTCGCTTCTCGCTTTTTCGCTTTTCGCTTTATCGCCTCTCGCTTTTCGCTTCTCGCTTTTTCGCTTCTCGCTTTTTCGCTTCTCGCTTTTTCGCTTCTCGCTTTTCGCTTTTTCGCTTCTCGCTTTTTCCCTTCTCGCTTTTTCGCTTCTCGCTTTTTCGCTTTTTCACTTCTCGCTTTTTCGCTTCTCGCTTTTTCGCTTTTTCGCTTCTCGCTTTATCGCCTCTCGCTTTTCGCTTCTCGCTTTTTCGCTTCTCGCTTCTCGCTTTTTCGCTTCTCGCTTTTTCGCTTCTCGCTTTTCGCTTCTCGCTTTTTCGCTTCTCGCTTTTCGCTTCTCGCTTTTTCGCTTCTCGCTTTTTCGCTTCTCGCTTCTCGCTTTTTCGCTTCTCGCTTTTTCGCTTCTCACTTTTTCGCTTCTCCCTTTTTCGCTTCTCGGTTTTTCGCTTCTCGCTTTTTCGCTTCTCGCTTTTTCTTTTTTCGCTTTTTCGCTTCTCGCTTCTCATTTTTTCGCTTCTCGCTTTTCGCTTTTTCGCTTCTCGCTTTTCGCCTTCTCGCTTTTTCGCTTCTCGCTTTTTCGCTTCTCGCTTTTTCGCTTCTCGCTTTTTCGCTTCTCGCTTCTCGCTTTTTCGCTTCTTCGCTTCTCGCTTTTTCGCTTCTCACTTTTTCGCTTCTCGCTTCTCGCTTTTTCGCTTCTCGCTTTTTCGCTTCTCGCTTTTTCGCTTTTTGCTTTATCGCCTCTCGCTTTTCGCTTCTCGCTTTTTCGCTTCTCGCTTTTTCGCTTCTCGCTTTTTCGCTTTTTCGCTTCTCGCTTTTTCGCTTCTCGCTTTTTCGCTTCTTGCTTTTACGCTTCTCGCTTTTTCGCTTCTCGCTTTTTCGCTTCTCGCTTTTTCGCTTTTTGCTTTATCGCCTCTCGCTTTTCGCTTCTCGCTTTTTCGCTTCTTGCTTTTTCGCTTCTCGCTTTTTCGCTTCTCGCTTTTTCGCTTTTTCGCTTCTCGCTTTTTCGCTTCTCGCTTTTTCGCTTTTTCGCTTCTCGCTTTATCGCCTCTCGCTTTTCGCTTTTTCGCTTCTCGCTTTTTCGCTTCTCGCTTCTCGCTTTTTCGCTTTTCGCTTTTTGCTTTTCGCTTCTCGCTTTTTCGCTTCTCGCTTTTTCGCTTCTCGCTTTTTCGCTTTTCGCTTCTCGCTTTTTCGCTTCTCGCTTCACGCTTTTTCGCTTCTCGCTTTTTCGCTTCTTGCTCTTTCGCTTCTCGCTTTTTCGCTTCTCGCTTTTTCGCTTCTCGCTTTTCGCTTCTCGCTTTTTCGCTTCTCGCTTTTTCGCTTCTCGCTTTTTCGCTTCTCTCTTTATCGCTTCTCGCTTTTTCGCTTCTCGCTTTTTGCTTCTCGCTTTTTCGCTTCTCGCTTTTCGATTCTCGCTTTTTCGCTTCTCGCTTTTTCGCTTCTCGCTTTTTGCTTTATCGCCTCTCGCTTTTTCGCTTCTCGCTTTTTCGCTTTTCGCTTTATCGCTTCTCGCTTTTCGCTTTTACGCTTCTCGCTTTTTCGCTTCTCGCTTTTTCGCTTTTTGCTTTATCGCCTCTCGCTTTTTCGCTTCTCGCATTTCGCTTCTCGCTTTTTCGCTTTTCGCTTCTCTCTTTATCGCTTCTCGCTTTTTCGCTTTTTCGCTTTTCGCTTCTCTCTTTATCGCTTCTCGCTTTTTCGCTTCTCGCTTTTTCGCTTCTCGCTTTTTCGCTTCTCGCTTTTCGCTTCTCGCTTTTTCGCTTCTCGCTTTTTCGCTTTTTCGCTTCTCGCTTTTTCGCTTCTCGCTTTTTCGCTTTTCGCTTCTCGCTTTTTCGCTTCTCGCTTTTACGCCTCTCGCTTTTTCGCTTTTCGCTTTTTCGCTTCTCGCTTTTCGCTTCT
Source organism: Melanophora roralis (assembly GCA_963583895.1). Lineage (NCBI taxonomy): Eukaryota > Metazoa > Arthropoda > Insecta > Diptera > Rhinophoridae > Melanophora > Melanophora roralis. The sequence continues at coordinate 77,226,895 of OY757188.1, forward strand.
CGCTTTTTCGCTTCTCGCTTTTTGGCTTCTCGCTTTTTCGCTTTTCGCTTCTCTCTTTATCGCTTCTCGCTTTTTCGCTTCTCGCTTTTTCGCTTCTCGCTTTTCGGTTCTCGCTTTTCGCTTCTCGCTTTTCGCTTCTCGCTTTTTCGCTTCTCGCTTTTTCGCTTTTTCGCTTCTCTCTTCTCTCTTCTCGCTTCTCGCTTTTTCGCTTCTCGCTTTTCGCTTCTCGCTTTTCGCTTCTCGCTTTTTCGCTTCTCTCTTTATCGCTTCTCGCTTTTTCGCTTTTCGCTTCTCTCTTTATCGCTTCTCGCTTTTTCGCTTCTCGCTTTTTCGCTTCTCGCTTTTTCGCTTCTCGCTTTTCGCTTTTTCGCTTCTCGCTTTTTCGCTTTTTCGCTTCTCGCCTTTTCGCTTCTCGCTTTTTCGCTTCTCTCTTTATCGCTTCTCGCTTTTTCGCTTCTCGCTTTTTCGCTTTTTGCTTCTCGCTTTTTCGCTTCTCGCTTTTCGCTTCTCGCTTTTTCGCTTCTCGCTTTTTCGCTTCTCGCTTTTTCGCTTCTCGCTTTTTCGCTTCTCGCTTTTTCGCTTCTCGCTTTTCGCTTCTCGCTTTTTCGCTTTTCGCTTCTCTCTTTATCGCTTCTCACTTTTTCGCTTCTCGCTTTTTCGCTTCTTCGCTTCTCGCTTTTCGCTTCTCGCTTTTTCGCTTCTCGCTTCTCGATTTTTCGCTTCTCGTTTTTTTTCTTTTCGCTTTTTCGCTTCTTGCTTTTTCGCTTCTCGCTTTTCGCTTCTTCGCTTCTCGCTTCTTCGCTTCTCGCTTTTTCGCTTCTCGCTTTTTCGCTTCCTGCTTTTTCGCTTCTCGCTTTTTCGCTTCTCGCTTTTTCGCTTCTCGCTTCTCGCTTTTCGCTTCTCGCTTTTTCGCTTCTCGCTTTATCGCTTCTCGCTTTTTCGCTTCTCGATTTTTCGCTTCTCACTTTTTCGCTTCTCGCTTCTCGCTTTTTCGCTTCTCGCTTTTTCGCTTTTCGCTTCTCGCTTTTTCGCTTCTCGCTTTTTCGCTTCTCGCTCTTTCGCTTCTCGTTTTTTCGCTTCTCGCTTTTTCGCTTCTCGCTTTTTCGCTTCTCGCTTTTTCGCTTCTCGCTTTATCGCCTCTCGCTTTATCGCCTCTCGCTTTTTCGCTTCTCGATTTTTCGCTTCTCGCTTTTTCGCTTCTCGATTTTTCGCTTCTCGCTTTTTCGCTTCTCGATTTTTCGCTTCTCGCTTTTTCGCTTCTCGCTTTTTCGCTTCTCGCTTTTTCGCTTCTCGCTTTTCGCTTCTCGCTTTTTCGCTTCTCGCTTCTCGCTTCTCGCTTTTTCGCTTCTCGCTTTTTCGCTTCTCGCTTTTTCGCTTTTTCGCTTCTCGCTTAATCGCCTCTCGCTTTTCGCTTCTCGCTTTTTCGCTTCTCGCTTTTTCGCTTCTCGCTTTTTCGCTTCTCGCTTCTCGCTTTTTCGCTTCTCGCTTTTTCGCTTCACGCTTTTCGCTTCTCGCTTCTCGCTTTTTCGCTTTTTCGCTTCTCGCTTTTTCGCTTCTCGTTTTTTCGCTTCTCGCTTCTCGCTTTTTCGCTTCTCGCTTCTTTGCTTCTCGCTTTTTCGCTTCTCGCTTTTTCGCTTCTCGCTTTTTCGATTCTCGCTTTTTCGCTTCTCGCTTTTTCGCTTCTCGCTTTTTCGCTTCTCGCTTTTTCGCTTTTCGCTTCTCGCTTTTTCGCTTCTCGCTTTTTCGCTTTTCGCTTCTCGCTTTTTCGCTTCTCGCTTTTTCGCTTCTCGCTTCTCGCTTTTTCGCTTCTCGCTTTTTCGCTTCTCACTTTTTCGCTTCTTCCTTTTTCGCTTCTCGGTTTTTCGCTTCTCGCTTTTTCGCTTCTCGCTTTTTCTTTTTTCGCTTTTTCGCTTCTCGCTTCTCATTTTTTCGCTTCTCGCTTTTCGCTTTTCGCTTTTTCGCTTCTCGCTTTTTCGCTTCTCGCCTTCTCGCTTTTTCGCTTCTCGCTTTTTCGCTTCTCGCTTTTTCGCTTCTCGCTTTTTCGCTTCTCGCTTCTCGCTTTTTCGCTTCTTCGCTTCTCGCTTTTTCGCTTCTCACTTTTTCGCTTCTCGCTTCTCGCTTTTTCGCTTCTCGCTTTTTCGCTTCTCGCTTTTTCGCTTTTTGCTTTATCGCCTCTCGCTTCTCGCTTTTTCGCTTCTCGCTTTTTCGCTTCTCGCTTTTTCGCTTCTCGCTTTTTCGCTTCTCGCTTTTTCGCTTCTCGCTTTTTCGCTTCTCGCTTTTTCGCTTCTCGCTTTTTTGCTTTATCGCCTCTCGCTTTTCGCTTCTCGCTTTTTCGCTTCTCGCTTTTTCGCTTCTCGCTTTTTCGCTTTTTCGCTTCTCGCTTTTTCGCTTCTCGCTTTTTCGCTTCTCGCTTTTTCGCTTCTCGCTTTTTTGCTTTATCGCCTCTCGCTTTTCGCTTCTCGCTTTTTCGCTTCTCGCTTTTTCGCTTCTCGCTTTTTCGCTTTTTCGCTTTTTGCTTTATCGCCTCTCGCTTTTTCGCTTCTCGCTTTTTCGCTTCTCGCTTTTTCGCTTCTCGCTTTTACGCTTCTCGCTTTTTCGCTTCTCGCTTTTTCGCTTCTCGCTTTTTCGCTTCTCGCTTTTTTGCTTTATCGCCTCTCGCTTTTTCGCTTCTCGCTTTTTCGCTTTTTCGCTTTTTCGCTTCTCGCTTTTTCGCTTCTCGCTTTTTCGCTTCTCGCTTTTTCGCTTCTCGCTTTTTCGCTTTTTCGCTTCTCGCTTTATCGCCTCTCGCTTTTCGCTTTTTCGCTTCTCGCTTTTTCGCTTTTCGCTTCTCGCTTTTTCGCTTCTCGCTTTTTCGCTTTTTCGCTTCTCGCTTTTTCGCTTTTCGCTTCTCGCTTCACGCTTTTTCGCTTCACGCTTTTTCGCTTCTCGCTTTTTCGCTTCTTGCTCTTTCGCTTCTCGCTTTTTCGCTTCTCGCTTTTTCGCTTCTCGCTTTTTCGCTTTTCGCTTCTAGCTTTTTCGCTTCTCGCTTTTTTGCTTCTCGCTTTTTCGCTTCTCGCTTTTCGCTTCTCGATTTTTCGCTTCTCGCTTTTTCGCTTCTCGCTTTTTCGCTTTTTCGCTTCTCGCTTTTTCGCTTCTCGCTTTTTCGCTTTTTCGCTTCTCGCTCTTTCGCTTCTCGCTTTATCGCCTCTCGCTTTATCGCCTCTCGCTTTTTCGCTTCTCGATTTTTCGCTTCTCGCTTTTTCGCTTCTCGATTTTTCGCTTCTCGCTTTTTCGCTTCTCGCTTTTTCGCTTCTCGCTTTTTCGCTTCTCGCTTTTCGCTTCTCGCTTTTTCGCTTCTCGCTTCTCGCTTTTTCGCTTCTCGCTTTTTCGCTTCTCGCTTTTTCGCTTTTTCGCTTCTCGCTTAATCGCCTCTCGCTTTTCGCTTCTCGCTTTTTCGCTTCTCGCTTTTTCGCTTCTCGCTTTTTCGCTTCTCGCTTCTCGCTTTTTCGCTTCTCGCTTTTTCGCTTCACGCTTTTCGCTTCTCGCTTCTCGCTTTTTCGCTTTTTCGCTTCTCGCTTTTTCGCTTCTCGTTTTTTCGCTTCTCGCTTCTCGCTTTTTCGCTTCTCGCTTCTTTGCTTCTCGCTTTTTCGCTTCTCGCTTTTTCGCTTCTCGCTTTTTCGATTCTCGCTTTTTCGCTTCTCGCTTTTTCGCTTCTCGCTTTTTCGCTTCTCGCTTTTTCGCTTTTCGCTTCTCGCTTTTTCGCTTCTCGCTTTTTCGCTTTTCGCTTCTCGCTTTTTCGCTTCTCGCTTTTTCGCTTCTCGCTTCTCGCTTCTCGCTTTTTCGCTTCTCGCTTTTTCGCTTCTCACTTTTTCGCTTCTTCCTTTTTCGCTTCTCGGTTTTTCGCTTCTCGCTTTTTCGCTTCTCGCTTTTTCTTTTTTCGCTTCTCGCTTCTCATTTTTTCGCTTCTCGCTTTTCGCTTTTCGCTTTTTCGCTTCTCGCTTTTTCGCTTCTCGCCTTCTCGCTTTTTCGCTTCTCGCTTTTTCGCTTCTCGCTTTTTCGCTTCTCGCTTCTCGCTTTTTCGCTTCTTCGCTTCTCGCTTTTTCGCTTCTCACTTTTTCGCTTCTCGCTTCTCGCTTTTTCGCTTCTCGCTTTTTCGCTTCTCGCTTTTTCGCTTTTTGCTTTATCGCCTCTCGCTTCTCGCTTTTTCGCTTCTCGCTTTTTCGCTTCTCGCTTTTTCGCTTCTCGCTTTTTCGCTTCTCGCTTTTTCGCTTCTCGCTTTTTTGCTTTATCGCCTCTCGCTTTTCGCTTCTCGCTTTTTCGCTTCTCGCTTTTTCGCTTCTCGCTTTTTCGCTTTTTCGCTTCTCGCTTTTTCGCTTCTCGCTTTTTCGCTTCTCGCTTTTTCGCTACTCGCTTTTTTGCTTTATCGCCTCTCGCTTTTCGCTTCTCGCTTTTTCGCTTCTCGCTTTTTCGCTTCTCGCTTTTTCGCTTTTTCGCTTTTTGCTTTATCGCCTCTCGCTTTTTCGCTTCTCGCTTTTTCGCTTCTCGCTTTTTCGCTTCTCGCTTTTACGCTTCTCGCTTTTTCGCTTCTCGCTTTTTCGCTTCTCGCTTTTTCGCTTCTCGCTTTTTTGCTTTATCGCCTCTCGCTTTTTCGCTTCTCGCTTTTTCGCTTTTTCGCTTCTCGCTTTTTCGCTTCTCGCTTTTTCGCTTCTCGCTTTTTCGCTTTTTCGCTTCTCGCTTTATCGCCTCTCGCTTTTCGCTTTTTCGCTTCTCGCTTTTTCGCTTTTCGCTTCTCGCTTTTTCGCTTCTCGCTTTTTCGCTTTTTCGCTTCTCGCTTTTTCGCTTTTCGCTTCTCGCTTCACGCTTTTTCGCTTCACGCTTTTTCGCTTCTCGCTTTTTCGCTTCTTGCTCTTTCGCTTCTCGCTTTTTCGCTTCTCGCTTTTTCGCTTCTCGCTTTTTCGCTTTTCGCTTCCAGCTTTTTCGCTTCTCGCTTTTTTGCTTCTCGCTTTTTCGCTTCTCGCTTTTCGCTTCTCGATTTTTCGCTTCTCGCTTTTTCGCTTCTCGCTTTTTCGCTTTTTCGCTTCTCGCTTTTTCGCTTCTCGCTTTTTCGCTTTTTCGCTTCTCGCTCTTTCGCTTCTCGCTTTTTCGCTTCTCGCTTTTCGCTTCTCGCTTTTACGCTTCTCGCTTCTCGCTTTTTCGCTTCTCGCTTTATCGCCTCTCGCTTTATCGCCTCTCGCTTTTCGCTTCTCGCTTTTTCGCTTCTCGCTTTTTCGCTTCTCGCTTTTTCGCTTCTCGCTTTTTCGCTTCTCGCTTTTTCGCTTCTCGCTTTTTCGCTTCTCGCTTCACGCTTTTTCGCTTCTCGCTTTTTCGCTTCTTGCTCTTTCGCTTCTCGCTTTTTCGCTTCTCGCTTTTTCGCTTCTCGCTTTTTCACTTCTCGCTTTTTTGCTTCTCGCTTTTTCGCTTCTCGCTTTTTCGCTTCTCGCTTTTTCGTTTTTTCGCTTCTCGCTTTTCGCTTCTCGCTTTTTCGCTTCTCGCTTTTTCGCTTCTCGCTTTTTCGCCTATCGCTTTTTCGCTTCTCGCTTTTCGCTTCTCGCTTTTTCGCTTCTCGCTTTTTCGCTTCTCACTTTTCGCTTCTCGCTTTTTCGCTTCTCACTTTTTCGCTTTTCGCTTCTCGCTTTTTCACTTCTCGCTTTTTTGCTTCTCGCTTATTCGCTTCTCGCTTTTTCGCTTCTCGCTTCTCGCTTTTTCGCTTCTCGCTTTTCGCTTTTTCGCTTCTCGCTTTTTCGCTTCTCGCTTTTTCGCTTTTTGCTTTTTCGTTTTTTCGCTTCTCGCTTTTCGCTTCTCGCTTTTTCGCTTCTCGCTTTTTCGCTTCTCGCTTTTCGCTTTTTCGTTTTTTGGCTTCTCGCTTTTTCGCTTCTAGCTTTTTCGCTTCTCGCTTTTCGCTTCTCGCTTTTTCGCTTCTCGCTTTTTCGTTTCTCGCTTTTTCGCCTTTCGCTTTTTTCTTCTCGCTTTTTCGCTTCTCGCTTTTCGCTTCTTGCTTTTTCGCTTCTCGCTTCTCGCTTTTTTGCTTCTCGCTTTTTCGCTTCTCGCTTTTTCGCTTCTCGCTTTTTTGCTTCTCGCTTTTTTGCTTCTCGCTTTTTCGCGTCTCGCTTTTTCTCCTTTCGCTTTTTCGCTTTTTCGCTTCTCGCTGTGTAATCACAGTTTACACTTTCAAATTATTTGGCAGCGTTTAGGAAATATAGCCATTGCAGCTACGCTTAATTGAAGACTTAAAGGGAAAAAGTAACTCTAAACTTAGAACAATATACACGTTTAGCCGTCAAAAATACTTGAAAAGTGTAAAAGAGAGTTATGTCGCAAAAATATATTAAAAGTTATTTTATTAGTGGCACAAATCGAATGTTGTTTCCGGATTCGTCAGATTTATCTGACGATGATGACATAAATACTCAAGTTCCTTCTTTTAAAGATATTAAATATTTTGAAGAATTACTTAATAGAAAAGTTGACTTAAAAACTATAGCACAAGTGGTAATCAGCAATGAAATGTTGTAAGTATTTTAATGATCTGTACGTAAAGGGCCGCGAATTATGTCTACAAAGCAAATATATGAGTTTAAAAAAGTTGTTAATGACCAGCTACAGTTGGAAATCAAAACATGTTTTGCCACACAAGTTGCCCGCCCAGAAGCCATTGACTGGTGACAACAAATTAAACAGGTAAATAATAAGATTTGCATACTTCAAAATTAACCATCTACTAGGCAATCTACTTATGATCTATATTTGTCGGGCTTTTCCTAGTGTTGCACTTTTTTTCAACATTTTTTTATAACACCTGCAACTTCTGATTTATTAGAGCAAGCATTTCCCTTTGCTGAAAATCCCAATTATAAAAAAAGAAGTAGGATAAATCCCGCACGGACAAAATGCATTTATTTGTTCACGATAACACCAATTTCATCAAACAAATTTTTTCTAAACAAAAAATATTTATTGTGGTGTTTCTTTTTTATGTTAAATAAAACTTTTCTTTTTATTTTTGGAGCTCCTCGAGTGAGCTCAGACAAAGTCAAGAATAAGAATTCATTTTATTCCAAAATTATAGCTTCTTATATAGTATTTTTATGAGTTAATTTTAAATCTAAATATTGAGTGATTTTAGGTCACTCAATGGTCAAAGCATATCGTCATGAAATTATTTAACAAAAGGCTTGGGAAAATTACTAGTCATAGTATTCCCATTGACCCAATTTGGTTCAGTCATAATTTATTGCAAGTAGAGACACTTGACACTTTCATACAAGAACATGTGTGGTTGTATGTACGTAATGCAAGTAAAGATACTTGACACTTTATTCAAACTTACTCTACCAATTTCATAGCGGCATGTGTTGGTTTTAGCATTGGTGGTGATTAGGTAAAGTAAACATATGTGGTACACTACATTATTTTAGTTACTTAAGGAGATACACAACTGAACCAATAAATTTGTTATTTAACATTATTTTATGAATTGAAATTTGTAATATATTATTAAAATCATGTGTTTTTTTTTTCTTTTTTTACTTATTTCTTTTTGTAGTAGTTTAGAGATATTCTGATTTCAAGAATATTCAACGTTGAGAACGGCTGCAGCCGGCTATTAGCCGCCGCCGACCCAATATGCACTTAGCCGCCGCCGCCGATTTTATCCATCGGCTTCGTTCTCTGTCACAGGCTACTGTCAAAACCATGATACATGGCATGGTGAAATAATCGTACCAGGTGGTGTTACAAGCACAGCTGATCTATTTTTTTCATGCATAAATCGAGGCTGGGTCAGAGACCTGCGCCGAGGACTTTTGTCGGCGGCGGCGGCTCGTTAAAAAATTGTCGGCGGCGGCACAAAGCCGGCTCCGTGACGGCTGAAAGTACAGACACACATATATGTATGTACAATGCATTAGCACATACTTATTTACTAAACGTTGCAAGGATGATAGTTAATTAAACATTATTTATTTAATTTTATACGAAAACTTATAAAAACTGCTGTCAATTCCAAGGCAACTCTGACGTATGGCACTAATATAAAGCCGAAACAAATTGTTTTTAAAATAATTTTATTCTATAAGATTCCAACAATTGGAAGTATATGCAAAAAATACTGGAAATAACGATGAAAATGGTAATGGCAGATAGTCAGATTAAAAGTTTTATTAACATATTAGTTTAAAGTGCATTAAAAATCTTTGTTTGTTTCATAATTTAGTGTTTTTAAACGCAACAAACAACATAAAAAAGTTTAAAAAATGTTCGAGCGGCGGCTATTTTTCAGCCGACAAAATATCGGCGGCGGCGGCTATCACAAACTTATCGGCGGCTTGGGTCGGCCGGCTTTCAGCCGATCGGCGCAGGTCTCTGGGCTGGGTAGTCAAAGTTGCTTACATTTACATACATTTTTTTGACAACAGAGCCAGCAAAAACGAAAATTTTATTCACCAAATTTTGTTGTTGTTAAATCAACACCACCTGATAAATTATTGCGCCATGATACATGGTAAAAACCAGGGTACACTTATCAGGTAGGAGCGGTTCTGCAAAAACAACTAAAACCGTCATAAGAATGTCAGAGACAAATAACAAAAACTCAAAAAATCTTTCTTCTTCTTTTTGAGCTTTTCTTACGATACTACAGTTGTTGTTTGTATAAAAGGAAGAAAATACATAAACATAAACAAAATTTGACATTAATATAACGAAATACCGTTACTCAGCTGTTTATCTGAGGCTACCTGATAAGTGTATCCTGGTAAAAACAAACAATAAATTTCAGGGATGCCAGGTTTTAAATGGGAAACTTTAGGACATTAAGCATGGTGGAATAAAAAGGTGACCTTGTCGCTACAGCTATGTATTTTATTGTTCTAAAAATCTAGCTTAGTTGACAAATGTTGCTATCACACATGCACACAATATGCAAATCTATTACATAACTTAAAAAACTTGCCAAGCTAACTTATAGTCTACACGAGACAGAAGTTTGGAAATTTTTATGTTCGCAATTGTCAAAATCTGTTACTATCACAAAAAATGACCGTGTGGACCGCAAATTTTAGTGTTAGAAAATAAGTTTGAAAATAAGTTTTCCAACACAGAGCTGAGCAATTATGTTAGGACACAAACTGTCAAATAACGTTGTTGTTGTTGTATAAATTTGAGTAAATAAAAAATTATTAAGAAAAAAAGAAAAATTTTAACACAAAGGATAAATAAACAAAATAAATTAATAAAGAAACATTTTTAATTAAATAATAAGTGAGAAACATGTTAATAACAATAAATATTATGCATTTTTTGTTGTTGTTTACAGCAACCTCTCTCAACAAAAATTTTTAATTTGTGTTCTCGCTCATTTACGTTTTTGTGACGTCATTCTGCCGACGTTATTGCTTAAGTTCAGAAATAAAAAATGCACGTCTAGCCCCAGCGTAAGGTAGAAAACAAATTTTCAATGTATAAGTGATCTTAAGGTTTTTTTCATGGTACAATTACCTTACAAGGTAGTATTGCTACGGCAACAACTATAAAAAACTCGATACCAAATTTATGAAGTTGTAGTAAAAACACCCTCGTTTATATCAAAAACGTACTGTTTGGCACATTTAACGAGTGGACAAACTTGAGCAAAATATAGTCAGCTGTCGAATCGATACTTGTAAGGCTATTGTACCAAGTTTTTTTAAGTTAAATGAATGAAAGTGTGAGTATATTGGGGTTTTTACACTGCTTCTGACAAGTGTGTACACCTTTATATAAGGTTTTAACAAAGCTGTTTGTATAGCTGATTAGTTTTTGCTCGAGTCTATTAACCACTGCAACCTGCCAAAGCAATTTGTTTTTTAACACTGTCGAAGGAATTTTTACAGCAACTTACAAATTTTGTATCGTGTTTGTTTGTTGCAATACAGCTGGCCTATACCTCTGAAGATGATTGCACCATGGTACATAAAAGGTTTTCTCTAAGCACTGTTTTGATAAATATATGGCGAATTCACAAGGTACGATACGATAGCATATTGTATTATTGTCATATAATTTCACAATGGCATAAAAATTTTGTTGTTGCTTTTCATACGAAACTTGTGAAACAATACAACTTTGTTTGATATGTTTATTGTGATGTCATATTATATACAAAGTAATGCAAGCGCCTAAAACAAAACGGAGAGTTTTCTATTTTAGCACTCGCCACCCTAAAAATGTATAATACTAGAATCTTAGGCAAAACAATTGTGTTTTCGTTTAGTCGTATCAGCTGATTTAGATTTTAAATACCACACTTATATATGAGAGGTTGTTCACAACTGTCATATTTTTTGGTTCTATTATTTCATAACATATGATTTCACAAGACCTTGTGAATTCGCCAATAGGCAGTAACATCATATAAATGGAATTTAGCCTGGAGTCCATATACTTCCAGACTTGCACACTGCTTTTTTTTGAAAGCTTAAGGCCAAACAGAAGCATTCGCTTTCTACTATGCAAACGAAACAAACTCGACCAAAAGGACTCGCAAACTGATTTTTAGAAACACATTACAATGTATTTATATATGTAATTTAGTATAAATTTCTAGGTATTTTTTATAAAGCACTAACGTATTTAGGTTGGCTTTCGGCTGGAGTTTTATACAATATTTGAAAACAAGTAATATTTCATGCATTCGGCTAAGAGAATTATATTTACATTTATTGGAGTTGGCGTTGATGTAGTGGTTTTTAATTTTTGTTGTCGTCTTACAAGTACGCCAATTTTAAATGAATATCATCCTTGTCGTTGTTGTGTCAAATTCGACAAGAATCGATACTATATATCCTAAGACGAGATTCAACCACAACAATTCTAGGTCGTCAAGTCTTGATCTTTTAGGAAGGACGGTAAAAAAGAATACATACTTGTCAAGTTTGTTTTTTTTCCTTTTCTTTTTGCTACGCGTTGCTTCTTGGTATTTTGACTAAACTTGATGAAACATGCATACACGTAAAATAAAGTTTAAAGAATTCAACAAAAACTGATCAGGTAAACCCAGGGTACACGTATATCAGGTAGGAGCGATTCTACAAAAACATCTAAGCCGTCATAATAATGTCAAAGACAAATAACAAAAATACACAAATTCTTCCTTCTTCTTTTTGAGCTTTTCTTACAATACTACAGCTGTTGTTTGTAAAAAAGGAACAAAATACATAAACAAACAAAATTTGACATTAATATAACGAAATACCGCTACTCAGCTGTTTATCTGAGGCTACCTGATATACGTGTACCCTGGGTAAACCTAATGTGTGTGAATCTTGTCTACCACAATAAAATTTAAGATCTGTTGATTTGATTGGCGTATAACGTTTATACAAGGTTTCAAAAAGATTTTTATTACAGTGTACAGGGGACTTCAGTTAACCAGCTGAGCAACGATATATCCTCATATAAATTTCCAATTTTATGTTTATGTATTTTTTGCTTATTTACAAACAACAACTGTAGTATTTTAAGAAAAGCTTAAAAAGAACGAGATAGAATTTGTGAGTTTTTGTTATTTAACACACCTATGACGTTTTAGTGGATTTAGTAGGATTAACCCCCCCTAATATACATTCATTTTGCCAGTGTAAAAACGTCCTTGCACACCGGCCAATGTGGTGAATTAAGATGACACTTTTGTTGTAAACAACAAGAATGTTAGTTAAAATATACGTGCTACCAGATTATTCAAAATAATGTTTGATTTGCATTGTTTATTAAACCTCATTAAAAAGGGCAAATTTAATATTCATTTCAACACTTAACCAAAAACTTATTATTGAAACATGCAACCTTATAGTTTTCAATACTAGAACAAGTCATTAGACTAATCTAATCTCTTCTTATTTTAACGCATCTGGTATCCCTTGACACCAACTTTAATTACAAGTTTGTGGATAGCGATTTACTTCTTTTCTTCTACATTCGGGTTATTAAAAATTTTCAAAAACAATATTTTACCAGTAAAATATTTGGAAAATGATCAAAAACTTTTAAAGTATGTAAACAAATGTGTTTTTTAAAAAATTTTGTATAGATTTAAAGTAAAACTGGTGAGTAAAGTGTAAAAAACCAATTAAAAATTTTGTTTTCTAATTGCTTTTCGTCTTGTCAATTCTTTGCAAATGCGTGAATTTTTTTCTTGTTGAGGTATACAACAATACACGAGTGTTTTGTGGTAAATTTTAGTTCAAACAAACTATTTTTTCAAAATGTTTAAAAAATGAATAACTTGGTAATAAAAGTAGAAAAGAATTAAGTAAGTATATCAAAATTTCACCTGAACATAGGGAAGAAAAACTAATTCGCAGTTAGTGCAAAGGAGGATGGAACGATAAATTGTGCCAAAAAATATGCTCAGATGCGTAGACACAAATGTTAATTAAGCATTTTTTTATTTAAAAAACTTAACACATATAGCATATGTGTTTTTTAATTAAAGAACATTTTTTAAAGTATATTTTTGTTTATTTTATACAACATATATTGCATTATTTCTCGTTTTGCTTTTTCTTTTACTAAAAAAAAAACAGGGATGGAAAAATCAAACGATTTGAATGGGTATATAATGTTTATAGATTCGTGTGAAATATTATTTGCCGCACGGCCCAACAAAATAATTTTAGAAAAAACGATCAAAAGTATTTGCTTTTATTGACAAATATGTATACACAATAGACGTCTTTCAAAGAAACAACTATTTTTTTTTGCCCCATTTGGCCATTTTAAAGATATATTATTTCCCGCACGGCCCAATGAAGTCATTTTAGGAAAAACTATGTTTGCTTTTTTTTGACAAATATAGGTACACGATCGATTTCTTTAAAAGAAACAACTATTTTGTTTGCCCTATTTGGCAATTGTAAAGACTGAAATAGTTTCCTTTTTTTTAAATACATCAAAGAAGAGTATTTGGCTGGCTTAGTATAGAAAGGACGTAACTCGATTTTTTGCTTTAAATAAAATAATTAAATAAAATAATTACTCCCCACTGCATTAAATTTGTAAAGTTTTGCATAAAAAAGTTTAAATGCAATTTTAATTAAAAGAGGAAACGTTTTTTTTTTATAAAAAAAAACTAACATTTTTGGATAAACTACATTTGTCTGGCCAGAACAAACAAAAAACGATATTTTGAAAAAATAAAAACTTTCTTTGAGTTTTTCATAAATTCTTATACTTTTCTTAGTTTTATTTTTGTGTTGATTCACGCTTTTTTAAAAAAAGCGCAAAAAGTAAATCATTAAGATTCGAAGAAAGGTTGGAGCTTGTTCTGTTTCAATGTTCAAATTTGATTACGAAGGGTAGTGACGAACTCAATTGTGAATCCCTTCAGAAGTGTGAAAAGAGCAATTAGAAAACATATGGAACGATCAAAAGAAACCAAAAACGCTGTCAGCAAAAGTCAAAAGAAGTCGGTGTTCGTCAAATCACGCGCAAGCACTGAAACCACCTAATTAACTAGCCACCCAACCCTTTTTAAGATCTCCAGCCCACAGCCAGAGATCTCACCAAGTCTATCTAAGAAGTACTCTCCCAGCTACCTCTGACGGCGGATCTGCAGCTTAGGGCAGCGGCAGACGAGGTGGTCTACAGTCTATTTCCTTCTCATCCCCGCATAACCTGCTGAAGCCCTGAGAGTAGCTATTTCAATTACTGGCATAATATATCTTACATTGCAGTGCCCTGTGATAGCCTCAACTATACGCCTCAAAACCCCCCTGTTCCCATTGAGCAGCAGATCAGTGCACCTTCTAACCAGCCTGGGTCAAATAAGCCGGAAGATCCCGCAATTAGTCCTGTCCCTCCAGGTTTGGCTCACTTTGTCCATTACCAAGTCCTTATAAATCCATAATAAAAACACATTGGTAGCCTTCCCGTCTCGAAACCCAGCCCAATATCCCGGGCCGATCCCCTCGGCAATTCGTTAGCAGTCTCATTACCGGCAACGTCACAATGGCCCGGAACCCAAAAAAGACTTACCCCTCGTATTTCTAATATATTAAGTATACCGAAAAATTTAGTACTAATTAAAAAAAACACTTATATCAGGCCCTAACTCTTATTTTTAATATGCCGCAAATAAGAATTCACGCGACGTTATGTAAATTAAAGACGTGCACAGTTTCGTGTTTTTCTAGTTAAATGTGTTGTAAGTTAGTAAAATGAGAGTAAGAGAAACAAATTTGTTTTTCTGTGTTTCGTTGAAACAGAAACCAACAAATAATTATAGTTTACCATAGGTACTTTTGTTATGTTTCTAATTCTGGCTGCATGAGCCAGTATTTCTATTTTTTTGATTTTATTTTAATAAATAAAACAAATTTAGCTTTAAAAAATTATAAATGCATCGTTATTATAACGTAGTGGTTTTTTTTTTGTTTTTTTTTTAATAAAAAAACGTAACTATTTATGTATACCTAAATGTATAATAAAATTTAGAAGATACGTTAAAAAATTGAAAAAACAAATATATAACTTACTTAATGCAAAAATATAAACAACAATATTTGTTTATAAGAGAAGAGTGAGTGCGCAAAAGAAAAAAACCATACAATAAAACTTACGATCATTCAATTATTTGTACCAAAAAGAACAATTATGCACAAGGTATATTTGTGTTTGCAAATACATTCAGTTCTACTCTTGCACATCTTTATTTACATTAAATACACTGGCTAGTAGGGAATGGTTAGCAAAGCCAAAATCGATTTTCGATTTTACGATCAACTATTTTAATCTCGATTATCAAAGTCGATTAATCGAAGCTTATAATCAGTTATAATTCATAATCGATTTTATTTAATGCTATATTAAAAAGAAAAGATACATACTCAAAAATAATCCTTAAATAAGTTAATTAAACTTTTCTAAAAGAAAAAAAGGTATTACTGGAAAAGGTGTACCATTTTACTCAGGTCATAAATAATTTCAGATAGTTGAACTTCATATGCACATACTTATATACTTAAATATGTATGTATATTAAACACGTGCAAAGATATATCTGTTTACACCAGTTTGTGTGTTTTTCAGCTTTTAGTGAGTATTGATAAGTAGCTTCGTGTTTTTGTTATAGGTTGGTATTGGCGTTTTCTCTAATTAAATGTGGTGTGGTCTGGTAAAACGAGAGTAAGAGTAACAAATTTGTTTTTCACTGTTTCGTTGAAACAGATACATACAAATAATGATGGTTAACTATAAGTACTTTCGTCATTTTTCTTATTCTGGCTACATGAGCCAGTTTTTCTATTTTTTAAATTTTATTTAAACAAATAAAACAAATTTAGCTAAAAAAGTTAAAACTGCATCGTTACTATATATATTAAAGTCAAATTTAAAACTAAAATTTAAATTATTAAAAAATACAAAATAAATATATATTATTTTATCTTAATTTTTGAGCTTGAGATAAAAAAATTTAAAACATTTTTTTAATTATTTCGGGTTTGTTGTTTGTAGGTTGATAAAAATAACGTTTTTAAAAATTCTAATTTTTATTTATTGTTGAACTAATTGTTTTAAAACAAATTTTCGCTTTTTAGTTTGGCTTAAGTTCATATAATTTCTTTTTAATAGAAGAAATTATTAATTTTCCGTTAATGCTGAAAGAAACTTTAATTTGAAAAAAAGCAGATTTTTCTGCCGATACTAGCCGAGTGGAATGCATTTTCTAAAGCAGCTACGCAATTTCATCATCAGTACTCTTTGAACGGTAGTAGTGTCTTTTAGTTGTAAACATCATCTATTTAACTTACATTTAACAGAGAAAGATATACGGCATGACTGTTTTCCCTCTTTTCATATTCTGTTAGTTAGGACGAAGTTTATTTTTCATATACACTATGCTTTTTTGTATTAAAAGTCTCTTCGGCAACACTTTTTAAAATTATAAAACATCTATGCGCTAAATGGTCTAAAAACATATGACGAATATTGATGTCATTTAAAAGCTTTTTTAAAAGGTCGGATATACGGAGACGATTTTGCTATTGAATCCAGTGCTTGGTGATATCGGGTGAACCATCAATCGGTTTAAATTTTAACCAGTGGTTAAAACGAATCTGGCAATACTTATGTCAAAAACAAAGACAAAAAGAAAAAAATTCATCTGTTCGGATGAAGCTTATTTTCATATTCGTGGGTAATAAGCAAAATTACCGTATTTGGGGATCAGAAAACTCAAACGTGGTCTTTCACAAGCCAATGTACCCCTTACGTGTGACTCTTTGTTGCGGCTTGTAGAGCGAAGGCATCATTGGCCCATATTTCTATGAAAATGAGGACGACTTAACCATTACAGTCAATGCAGACATCTATCGCACCATGATAACCGATTTTTTGTGCCGCTCTTCATGGTATTGATGTAAACGATGTTTGGTTTTAGCAGGATGGTGCAACTAGCCACACATCTCATGACACAATCTATTTATTGTGTACAACGTTTGGGGGCCGTTTTATTAGCCGAAATTATGATTTAAATTACCCGCAAAGAAGCTGCGATTTGATACTGTTGGACTATTTTCTGTCGGGCCCTGTTAAATACAAGTGCTATGCCGACAAACCAGAGACAATTACGCAGTTAACAGCTAATATTCGTGATGTCATTACTAAAATACAACTCTATACACCCGAAAAAGTGCTCAAAAGCTGGTCCAATTGAATGGGGTACTGTGAAATAATGTTTCATTTCTAACTGTGAAATTGTACTTTACAACAAAAAAAAAAATAAATTTGGCAAAATTGCAAACCGTTTTCGTTTTATTGTATTTTTAAATTTAAACTTTTTAATAACCCACTCTTTAAGTATCATGTTTCAAAATGATGTCATAAACGAAAATATCTATATATGTATGTATAATAAAAAATTAACAGCATTTATTATAATATTTATAAAAAAATTCATAGTATTTATATGTATTTAATATATCTTTTCTTGTTTTTTTTTTCTTTTTATCCTTTAGATTTGCCAAAATCAAATTATTTTTAAGATTTAACATTTTCACTCGTTATTAGAAAGTTAATACTAAAAATAAGAAAAATAAATGACAGCTTCTCTAAGAGAGCATTTTAATATACAATGAACCCCTCAGAGTTGAGAATGATGTGGATGAGTCAATATAATCCTGATCGTATTTCTCTCGAGGATGCAACATCGTTTTTTCATCCAACCGTTGGTCTTTCAGTCATGGATGATTTATCACAACATCAAAATATGGTAAGAAATTAAAAACAACTATTAGAAGTAATTTTATAATCTAGGTACTATTAATCCTTATACTTAAAGTCCCACTATTGAAGCTATAATTAATACCTAAACTCTTTTGAAGCAATTTCACAACTTGGTTGCAGTAGAGCTCTAGTAAAAAATCTAAACACTTATTATTAATAATTTAAAATTTATATATTTATATTTATGAATTTTGCTTTGTTTTTTTTAAATACTTTCAATTAAATTTTTATATTTGCCAATAACAAAGGTAAAAATTCGAAATATTTATGTATGTATATTTTAATAAGTGACTTTTATTTCCAAATTTTATTTCTCTGTGTTTTTTTCTTTTTTTCTTTTCATATTCGGTTCAAAAATACAAAAAATCTACGTTTATTTCAACTTGGCTGTTTTCATTAATGTAAAAACAAATGTTTATGTATTAAAATTCTTTCCCCCACCAAAACCAAACTTTACTTTATGATTTCCAAATCAATCAAAACTAAACTAACTTAAATACAAAAAAAAACTTATTCCCATATTGGACTATTTATAAAACAAAACTATGTAAACACCTAATAACTACTAAAACAGGATTTAAATCCAATGATGAGTTTAGTTGGGGGGGATTTCAATAATCAGGCTGCGGCTGCAGTTGCTGCAGTAGCAGCTTCAAATGCATCAGCGGCCGCTGCTGCAGCAGCAGCATGTGCGGCATCATCGGCGGCCGTTGCTTTAGGTGTACAGCCTACGTTTATGGCAACAAATGCAAACGATATTTATGGTCTAGCCCAAATGGGAGGTTTGCATCAACAACTCTTGCAGCAATCTGCAGCGGCAGTTTTTCAAAATTACTCTTCAATGGATGATGTTGATGTTACAACCAATCTTAATAATGCTCTAAATGCTGCTGCAAATGCCGGCGGTATATTGGTCAATAGCAGTGGTAAACCAATTACATCAACACAATTCCTTTCAAGTGATGTTGGACAACAGCATCAGGCAATTTACGATCAAATGGATGATGGGTACGACGATGGCATATCGGATCTAACTCCCAAACAAGAAATCATTAATATTGACGATTTTGTAATGATGACCGATTCAAATTCATACGATGGCACCGAATTTATCAATTGTGATGATAAATCAGCAGCTGGTATCGATATTACACAGCCGCATGAGATTGATGAACAAGACCTGTTGGTGCCAATGAGCGAAGAACACAAAATTTTAAGTGAAGCTGCTGCTGCAGCAAATCGTAATCTTTTAGCTGCTGCTCAAGCAGCCTCAACATCTGCAAATTCTATAACTTCTCGTGTTGGTGGTGGTGTTGGTTCAAGTACTCACAGTAGTGGTGCTGGTGGTGGTGGTGGTAATTTACGTTCACAACGTAAAACTCGTAAAATTGAACCAGTCAATCGGCCTGGTTTAGTATTAAAAACACCAATTGCCTACAAAGGCAACATTGATCCTTCTGTTATTCCAATACAAAAAGATGGCATGGGTAGGTTTTCTTTTTATTATTTTTTTTTTTATTGATTTATTCAAATACCAATTTTATTTCATTGAATACAACATCCATAAGTTTTTCTTCATCTTTTCATTTACATATATTATTTAAATTGCACATTTAATTTAAGTATACAAAAAGCAAATCACACAGTGCTATTACATTTGGCGTTATCGTGTCATTGTAGTTAAGTATGACAAAAAATATCATTCATTGGCGCGCACTTTACACAAAAAAAAGAAATAAGAACCACAATGATACCGCCCACCTTAATAAGCCTTATACAATTTTTTCAAATAAGTTTAATTAATTTGAGCTATGAATCGTACGAAATTTTTTTAAAGTGTAAATTGCATCAAGTTAGTTCAGATTATATTCAAAAAAATATTTCTAAATTACAGTGAGGGTGGTCCAGTCTTCTTTTTTTGTTTTTTTATGTAAATTTAACCCAATATTCTGAATTTCGACTTAAATCGAATCGAAATTTTTCCGTTGTTTTTTGCAGTGGAATAGTTTGGGCACAAAATCATTATGTCCCAAGTTTTACTTAAAAAAACACAAGAATTAAGTTAAAAAGAAAAAAATATTAAATATTAATAAGTAAGAGGCATTTAAGACCAAATAATTTCCCAGTAAATAAGAACGCCAAAGGAAATTTAATTTGAATCGAGAAGCAGAATGGAAGGGTATTTTCTTTGCATTTCGAGAGTTACCTAAAAATTTAACACTGTAATTTATTATGCTATCAAGTCATATTGTCTTAAAGTTTTAATATTTTACAATAGTTTAAAAAAATTGTTGTGCTTAAAAGAAAAAAGTTCTATAATAAGTCTTTTTGAACTGTGTTTATTGTTTTGTCATAAACAGTAGAAACCTGAGCCGGGCGGCCGATACTCTTTAGTGAAGCCGTTGATATAATTAACAAGTCGCAGTCATTAATTTTAAAATATTTTTGAAATTACTTATTTTTCTGTTTTCTCCAGCAGCTGATTCAAATATAAAATAGCACACTTAATTATGAGCGGATGCTCACAACAGTAGTATTTTTTCGTTTTATTTTTTTAAGACATATGACTTTATGACTACCTTGTGAATACCCTAATTATATATTTATAAATTAAAAGAAATTTCCTTTGAGCTTATGGTCAGTTTTTTTTGATATAGTAGTTGAAATATTTAAATTGTATTTTGCTTTTTAAAATGTATTTAGTGTGATTAATGTTCGACGTGGTATCAAATTTATGTAGAACGAAAGATTACTACTTTCAAATGAATAGTTTAAAACCAAAAGGTCACAGAGAGGGCAAAAGTTTTTTTTGCCGAAAATAGAACCATATAAGACTGATATAACGTGGAATAGTTTGTACAAATAAAAAAAAACAAAGTTCCAGTGCAGGTATAAATTTAGCAAATGGCCAATGAATCTTAATTGGTGAAAAAGTTAAGATATAAATGAGTGTTTGAGACAGTGTTGCCGTTTGGTTACATTTGTTACATTTTATGTAACTTTTTGGCCCTCTGTGTAACATGTATGTATAATTTTAACATATTTGACAAAATTTTTGTAACTTTCTGTATTAAAAACACAATAAGGTATAATTTTTGGTGCAGGAGATATTATAAAGTGCTTTAAATTTACGCTATTGATTTTAAGGCAGAGAAATTTATACAACATATATACCATTATTACATTAAATATATGTATTTTTTGAAATATATAACACCCTCAAATGGATACTTTATTTTCATGTAACGGATGTGACCATTTTACCTAAAAGTTTTAAATTCTGAAATATCCTTGGGCAATGATTACCAAGGATATTTCATCCTACTAAGAATGGTAGGACTTAAATATTTTAGCAAAAAATGAAGAGTGATATTTAATTAAAATATTCTTTAACAGTCTGTGATTGACATGACTTAATAAATTTGAGTTTAAAGGGTGTTTAAATTTAAAAATATATTCGTAAAATAAGTTTTCTAAATTATTTGATTTAACTAATTATTTGGACTGATTTTAGTTGTATTTAGGACTTAACTAAACAAAACAATTACGAATTAAGAAAGTAACACCCTTTAAAACATGTGCTTAGTTTTTTTTACATATTTAAAATATGTATATACATACATACAAACTTAAAAAAATTCTTAAAAGTTTTGCATATAGCCAATGACATTTCCCACTCATTTCATTCAATATTTTACTGGCATTTGTGCTCAAAGCTTAAACTTTTTAAAGTATCAATTTAAAAATAGGCTGCGAAGATGATTTCCACTCAAAATTACCTCTAGAAGACTGAGACGGGCGTGACCTTACAAGTGCAAATGTAAGAAATTTGACTTTGGGATCGTTTGTATGTGAAAAATATTCTTGAGAACGGGCTAAATTATTGATTTACATACATTTATGTACATATGTAGGTTTAAAGTAATTTCAATCGTATTAATATGTTATTTTTTTAGAAAACAAATTAAAAAAAAAATCCTTTTGAAAATTCTGACGGGTGTGACACTTTCATCAAAACGTAATTAAAACTTCTGCCAAATTAAAAGAAATAAAATATGTTTTAATTTGTTTATATTTCATGCTCTTTAGGTGTAAATTTTTTAAATTAAAAAAAACACAAAATAATTTGGCTGTTTTCCTAAACGCAGTATGGTTTGCATCACAAAATTTCAAGCTCTTCCTGAAAGCAAAGATGAGGTTTTTAATAATATCTTCTTCTTCCAAATCAGTATTTATTAATGTCCCGAAAGCAAAACGCGTTGTCAAAGTTGTAAGGAGTGTATAAGGGAAGAAGTTGAAATTTCGTGATGCAAAGCATACTTCGTTTAGGAAAACAGCCTTTGTTTTAATTTTGGTTAGTTTTACCTGAAACTGCCCATATGTTAATTTAAAATTTTTAACCTTTTCTACATTTTTTGTAGCGTATTTTACAAATTATTTCATTTTCCATATTTTTCATTAGTCTTCCAAGTTTATTTTGATGATGATATCTTTTATTAAAGAATAAAACCGAAAAAAATATCTCTCCGACACTACTTAGCCGAGATATGCCTTTTCGAAATCCGCTATAGTGTTTTTTTCGGTACTTAGCCCTTGGTAGTAAATACCTTATATTTTTTTTCAGTTTACTCTGCGAACATTGCCCATCTGCAATCTCGGGTAGTGACAGACAACATGCTCTAATACCTCTTTATCGTAGTAACTCGATGCTCGTCCTAATCCTAAACGGACAGTGCCTTGTTATGTCCATAATTACGGTCCTCAGGCCTATTCTCCCTGAGTCCATGATCAACCCAGTGCCTCATGCGCTTAGCCCCGATCACATAGCCTTATCCAGCCTGCAGTCACTCCTGTTCTCCCACGGAAATTTAAAGCTTTCAAGGCCGAATAACACAAAGGGACCTAATTAAATGGACCCAAGTGAGCTGAATCCTTACCTTCAACGGCTGCCTGTTTTACCTAAGGACGCCTGACTTTCAACATTAATACATAGTGATCTCATTATCCTTTGGAACATCTTCCACTATAAGATCCGTTGCCCTTTCAATGGCCAGTATATCCACCTGGAAAACATTACTTTCATCAGATAGTCTGTAGAACAATCTGATGTTTTCTACCGTGATATAGACCCCTGGTTGGTGCTTGCATCCATTTTAGATCCGTCAGTGAAAACTGCATACCTCTCATACAAACAATACCTTTTAGTGATTATTATCGGTGGTGTTCTCTCAAAACTGACCTCCGTGACAATATTGTCCGCTTTAAGATTCCCGAAGTAACCCAAGACCCTCAAGACCAATCTTTCATAGATCCTAGTTTTGCTAGTATAAAAAAAAACTTTTCTAATCCTGCCTCGTCTAATCTGACCAAGCTTCTTGCTGCCGTTTCCATCACCCAGTACAGAAAAAGTACTGTGTGGAGAATGATGTCTAATGCCGCTTTAGGTGTACTTCCAATTGCCCCAGTGATGACAATTGAGTTACATCTTTGGACCTTAAAAAGAAGCTTCCTATAGCAGTTCTTTTCAACCTCCTCCCACCATACATTTTAACCGTACGTCAAAACAGTTTCTACAATCATTTCATAAATCAAGTTTGACACTTTTGGTTGCATTTTTTGCATGTATAGTATGCATAAAGGTCTCTTTTGGCCCTTTTCTGAGTACTCCTCTTTCATGACATCCCCAAGATACTTAGCCTTCAGTGCTGTGCTTCATAAAGCTCCGACCATTGACCGCTTACAGCCACAATAACGGTGAAGAAACTCACCTAGCGGTGTCTCCCTGATCACTACCCTTTTACAATCCACCTCTCCTAGCCTTGAAGTTATTTGTTTTTAGAGAATCAAATATAGCCAAAGCTATTCAATTATCAAAATAAGGATATTTCTATTGCGGTAAAAGGTGTATTCCAGAAGATTTCGTTCTTGTTCGGACAAATGAGAGTAAAAAGAAAATTATTCTCTAAGTTTTTCAAAGTTACCAAAAGTTGCTGCAACGCAAAAAATCATAATTTTACACCTTGAAATACTAGTGCTGCTTACGCTCTCTTTTTGCACAAAAACTGTTACCTGGAACGCTTTTGGGTAGGTTTGGGTAACTTTGTGTAAGTTAAGACTATTTCGTTAAGCATCTGGAACACAACTAAAATACAGGCATGCTCTGAAAATCACTTGTGATTTTAAAATCACAATTTTAATTTTAAGTTACTTATTAATTAATCTATTGCGAATTTCAAAATAAATTTATTGAAGAAATAAAGTACATAATTCCAAATCGGCAGGCATTTAGCTGCACTCGCCACTACCCTTCGTAACCTTACCTAACCTAACCTAGCTGGCCGGTTTAAAATATAAAAATTCAAAAACGTTTGGTGTGCAGAACACCATTTGTTGATTTCAAATGATTTTTACAAAAATATTAATATTTTTATAAATATTAACATACATTCTGCAACCTTAACCATAATGAAGGTCTAAAGGCCACTGCGTAATTAAAAGTTATAAAAACCTATTTCTCCTATATTCTTTACCCATTATTTCAGCCGTTTGTGAACGTTGTGGGGCAATAGGTGTAAAACATACGTTTTATACAAAATCTCGTCGATTTTGTAGTATGGCATGTGCGCGTGGTGAATTGTATTCATTAGTGGCGAATAATAAAACAACAGGGGGAACAAGCCAGCAAGAGCAGCAGCAACAACAGCAACAAATCGAAAAAATGGAAAATAATTTAAATGAAAGTCAGCAACTGCAACAGCAGCAACAGCAACAAGCACAACAACAACAGCAACAAAATGATATAGAATTAGCACTACGCGTTGCACATATCAAAAATTCAAATTATCGTTTTCGCATAACTGATCAATCGAAAATCACACAAATAAATGGTTTCGGAGAACCCATGAACAACAATAACAATACCAATCTAAATAGCGATAAAAATATTTTGTCAAACGGTCGCGGAGACGGTGGCGTAGGCATGGAATCGGTTGTAAATGATGGTGTTGCTAATGTCACAACATTAGATGGAGCGGCGACAGGAAATACCACAACATTAACCCTGACTGGTGGCGGCGGCATGTATACAACAGACAATCAACAGCTAACAGAGATGACACAGACACCTAAAGCTTTGCGCATGTATCGTGATGTTATGCCTCAAGATGAATTGCCTCAAATACCAAAATACGAACGTCTTCCCTCCTCGTGTCCCCAAATGGAGAAAATTATTAGTATACGCAGAAAATTATATGATCCTACGCATTCGTTTGACTGGACGCCGCGACTGGGTCGTGATGATTTCCTTGCGGCTCCAGTAACGTGCTTTAATCATGCTCCTGGCTTTGATGTCTGGGACAATTTGGGCATTGATATGAAGGTCGAGGTAGAGAATACAGATTGTGATCAGCTAGAGGTGATACAGCCAGGACAAACACCACACTCTTTTTGGGTGGCCACCATATTGGATATACAGGGTTACAAGGCGCTTATGAGATATGAAGGTAAGATTTTCTTTTGTATATGAAAAACTTTTTGCAAAACCTACGTGTTCTTGTAGGTTTTGACGACGAAAGCTATGACTTTTGGGTTAATCTGTGTAATGCTGAAGTTCATGCGGTGGGTTGGTGTGCGACACGAGGCAAACCTCTTATACCTCCACGTACAATTGAAAACAAATACAAAGATTGGAAGGATTTTCTAGTGAGTCGTTTGTCAGGTGCAAGAACGTTGCCTTCTAGCTTCTACAATAAAATCAATGAAAGTATGCAATCGCGTTTTCGTTTGGGTCTAAACCTAGAGTGTGTGGATAAGGATCGCATATCGCAAGTACGCTTAGCGACTGTAACAAAAATTGTGGGCAAACGTTTATTTCTGCGATATTTTGATTCTGATGATGGGTTCTGGTGCCATGAAGATTCTCCAATTATACATCCGGTGGGTTGGGCAACAACAGTGGGGCATAATTTGGCAGCACCACAGGATTATTTGGAAAGAATGCTGGGTAAACTAACGCTCTGCAAAATAAATTCATGTACAAACATAGCAACAATAATTGTTTATTTTATTTTTTTAACAATTTAGCGGGTCGTGAAGCCATGATTGAAGTTCATGAAGATGACGCTACAATAGAATTATTTAAAATGAATTTCACTTTCGAAGAATATTTCATTGAAGACAAAACAAAGACATTTGTTGAAGGCATGAAACTGGAAGCTGTTGATCCTTTAAATCTCTCCTCAATATGTGTAGCCACGGTAATGGCAGTTTTGAAATTTGGTTACATGATGATTCGTATAGATTCATACCAACCAGATGCAACTGGTTCCGATTGGTTAGTGATTAGATAAGTTTTCTTAATGGTTTTATTTAACAGTTATTTTTTCCAAAGGTTTTGTTATCATGAAAAATCTCCAAACATTTTCCCAGTTGGCTTTTGTGCATCTAATAATATTACGCTTACACCACCAAATGGCTATACTGCAAATAATTTTACCTGGGAAACGTATTTACGTGATACAAATGCCATGCCAGCCGGTGAACATTTATTTCATCGTGATGTGCCCAATCATGGGTTTGAGGTAATTGTCATTTTTTTTTTATAAAAAATTTTTTTTTAAATTAAACAAGTTTTATTTTGGTAACAGGTTGGTATGAGTCTAGAATGTGCTGATCTCATGGATCCTCGTTTAGTGTGTGTGGCCACTGTATCACGTATAGTAGGACGCCTTTTAAAAATTCATTTTGATGGTTGGACCGATGAATATGATCAGTGGCTGGACTGTGAATCTGCTGATATTTACCCAGTAGGTTGGTGTGTTTTAGTCAATCATAAATTAGAAGGACCACCAGTGCCTGCACCGGCATCTACAAAAGCAACAGCCAAGCCAAAACCACAAAAGAAACGCAAAAAGAAAGGAACAAACACACCATCAACAAATAATAAAAATTATCAAACCTCTACACCTCAAAACACTCAAACTCAAGGTAAAATTATAAAAACATAAAAAAACTAATAAAAAAATAATATTTCCGAATTAATTTTTTAGTTAAATCTCGTACAATAGCTTTAAAGACAACGCCCCATTTGCCTAAGCTAAGCATAAAATTGGAATTAAAGCCCGAACATCATAATCCTGCCTTCTATGAAAACACAAATGCTTCCCTTACGACGGACGCTTTGGTGGACAATGGCATTGAGGGCGACTG
The DNA here is from genome assembly GCA_963583895.1 of Melanophora roralis. NCBI lineage: Eukaryota > Metazoa > Arthropoda > Insecta > Diptera > Rhinophoridae > Melanophora > Melanophora roralis. Next base: position 77,253,379 of record OY757188.1, read on the forward strand.
TGAAGAGTTCGATGAAGATAGCAATAGCCTTTTGTCGAATCAATCATCTTGCCTGCAAAATGACTCTCTAGGGGCTTCTAATGTATCGGCTGCTAAACCGACGACGACTTTACTGGTAAACCCGGCGGCTGCAGCAGCTGCATCCATAAATGATAATAAAGTACGTAAATCTAACAAATGTAAAAAATTGAATAAATCTACCACTACTATTACCGCTAAGAAAATACAATCACCTGCTCCACCTATAGCTACACGTAAAGCAACTAGTTACATTGGGGTAAGTGGTAGTTTAACCCTGTAATAGTGCGTATCTCCTTCTCTTCACCTGCTAGAATCATTTATTATCATAACGAGAAGAGTTTACACATCATATTTTATTTTCTTTTCCTCCTCCATCTCATGTTTTTGTGTTTGTTACGTTGTAATTTATTTAAAATTAAAATAAAACAAAAAATTCTCCCCTCACAAGCATGATAAAATGCATGCCCTTAAGCCTTGCTAGAAACAGCAATAAGAAATCAAACAAATGTCCAGAAAAATTTGATCAAAAACACAACAGATTCTTAGTCTGCGTTATTTCAAACTGATAAAATACTTTTTTTGTAGATTTCGAAAAAAAATTCGCAACTTTATGAAAATATAATAAAAAATGTGTAATTTTGACATACATATATTAAATCTTTTAATTTTTATAGAACTTTAATTGTACGTCTTTATGGGACAAATTCATGCCTAGACAAACGTCAAACTCAGTATATAAAAAAACCATTATAAAAATACCGGATTACTTTTATTAGGATTTTTACATTTGTCTAGGCATTAATTAGTCTCGTCAAGATGTGCAGTAACAATTTTAAAATCAAACTTTATAACAGCGACCGTAATTATTGCCAAAAAAAAATAAATAATTATTATTTTTCAATTTTTATTAAAATGATGAAAATAATTGTTATTTTTTATTTGTACACTAATTAAAAATATAACAAATATTTCTGAAAAAAAAATTTTAAAATAATTATTTCTTTTTCGCAAAAAATTAAAAAATAATTATATTTTTTTTTTGAGAAAAAAATTAAAAATTCAAAAAGCACTTGATTTTCAAAAAACCATTTAAATTATTAAAGATTTCTTAAAAGTTTTATAAAATAATCAAAAAGTTGAATTTTAAGTTAAAAAAATGGAGCTAAAAATGGCAATGTGCACAGTAATGCCAACTTTTTAAAAGCAAAAAGGCCATCGTACACAAAAAAAAGGCACCAAAAAGCGTAATTTTGCATTCAGAAAAGCGTAAAAAACACTAAACTTATACACACACTACAAATGTGGAAGGGATTCCATGCATTTGTGTAGATGTTTGTATCGCCCTAAAAGAATAGCCTAAGACCCACTAGACTGAGAGTCACTTTCTGAGCCGATTATAGCATGCCCATCTGTCCGTTTATCTGGCTGATCATGTGTTTCTTGGGGCTAAAATTGCTTTAAATATTTTAATAACCTTGTTTTAAACTAAATCCTATCCAAGTTACACCATGCACTCTCCACAAGTCTTTTATTAAGCGAAAACTAAAAAATTTCAGTTTTACAACAACTTCCAAATATTATTTAGTAATTGATCTCAATTTTCCTTATATTTAGAAATTGTTGCAATACGAAAAGGTTTTGTTTTCAGTAGCCCTTATAATAATACATTTAGTTGTAACCAATAGTTATTTAGATGTATGAGGGCAAAAGAAAATCGAGTTACATGTAAAACATACTATGTTACGAAATTGACAGCCCTTAAGATTTAATATTCGAAGTATTATGGTTTTAGCATTTTTTTGACAATCACAAAAGAAAACAAAGAGAAATAAAAACAAACATTCCCCCTTTTTGTAAAAATGTTAACTTAACCTTAAATCTATATTAATTCGCGACTCAATATATGACAATTGAAAAGTCTCGTGTATAAAGACAGTTTTACGTACGGCTTTTTTTTTAGTCATATTAATTTTATAAGACGTTTTTTTAAAGTACGGCACCTACATACATACGTATCGTCGCAATTGGACTATAATGATGCAACAGAATACCGTCATAACGTTTTTTTTTTCTCAATACAATTTGACGTAAAAACCACGCTGTTAAGTACAGTTATGAAATATATTTTTTTTTCCTGACAGAGCTTCTTCTTGTGCTCTCACTTTGAAAACAAATTCTCTCAAAAAGATTGCCACAATTTTATTAAGTTTTATAAGTTTTATACATTTTGGAAACAAAAAAAAAACACATGTTTTGCAGAAGAAAATTAAGAACAAAAGAAAACAAAACATTTAAAAATGCAATTAAATTAAAATTTTTGTAAGCTTATAAATGAAATTACTAATATTATTGAAAATTTCAATAACGAAGTACAAAAGCATAAAATACAAGTCGTATTAAAAAGGTTTGTTAAAAAATTTGGAAAAGTTTAATCAGGCACGAATTCAGGGGGAGGATTTAAGAAACTTCTTTCTGGGAAATTTCTCCTTTTCCCCACACAGAACAACACAGCTTAAAGTAAAACTGCTGATCACGAATATTCGAAATTCTCTTTCTCGCAGCCCCTTTTCCCCGGCTGTTTAGAGTAAAGAAGTTTTATTTTAGGGAAAATAAATTTCCTAGGATATTTATCATTTATAATTAGGCTGTTATTCACACAGGAACTTTTTCTTTCTATTTTTTTGGTTATTTATTTCTTACTTTAAGTTGAATTTCCTCGCATAAACTTTTCTGATTAAAGTTTAAATTTTTGATTTTTAATGTTAACTCCGGGTTATCTTTTCATTGTTAACAGTCATGGCATGATAAAAAATATAGTTTTTATAGTGAAGCAATTTAATTAATTTACAAATTATCATCTCACATATCATCTTAAAAAGCATCATTTATACAATACACTTTTTATTAAAAAAATATTTTTTTTCTAATTTCGCGATGGTTTTTATTTCAATTAATGTTAACCAGATTTTGAATTAAAAAAAATTATATATTTTATTAATAATACCCTTTGCATAGTGAGTGATAAGGGTATATATCAGTTTGCCATTGCGTTTGTTATTTCTACAGTATTCATTTGCAATCCCATATGGTATATATATTCTGGATCCTTATAGATAGAAAAGTTAATCAAACTATATCCGTGTGTCGGCCTGTTAAAATCAAGTTTTCAAATACAAATCAAATCATACGGACCACCCTAAGCAAAAATAATAATCAAAAATATCTCAATTAAAAGTCAGTAAAATTCCGTTTATTACGGACCGAGATATAAGGAAATATCTGAGGTAAACCATTTGTTTGGGGAAAAACTCAATGCATATACGTATTTTAAAAAGCCTCAGTAACTTTGGCCCCGGTTTTTACAAAACTTTGTATGCACACTTTGTGACGGCAGGTTAATTTTGGGGCAGGAATAAGAGGAGTGGTTTCCCCCCTACAAATGCATACTTTTTTGCACTTTTCGATACGCTTTCTTCTCTACTGCAATATTTACATTTCGCAAACAAGTTGGCTGGACAGCAGCAACGGACCAATTTTATGAAAGTTTTGACACGCTTTATCTTAAGCTAAAACAAAATATCTGCAATGAATTGGACAAATCTTAGAAAACGCCTAACGCAAACTGACCGATATACTTAAACAAAAGAGTTTCGAAAAATGTAAACTAGCCTTGAGAACTATTATTTTAAATAAAATGCAATAAGATCTAATGGGAAATGTTTTCTTTGCCCGAGGCAGAATGACTTTAAAGTCCATTAGGTCAGAGCAACCTCCAATAACAGCTAAATTAGAATATCTTCATTCAAAAAAAGGATCGGAGCGCGGAGGGCGATACCAAAGGACAAATTTTATAAAAATGTTGATACTTTATATATTCAAAGCTATGACTGCTTCGAAATTTAAATTAAATTAGAAATAGAAGCACGTAGAGTGGTAGCCTTTACATAAACGCTTTTAATTCGCTATAATTTTAAAACTATAATAGATGCCGACCACACCGAACATTATTATGTTTATATTAAAAAAAAACAGGATCAGAACATGTTAAAAGAATAAAAATATAATTATAAATCAAGAACAGATTTTGAACAATACTTCGTTCTATTCTCTCTCTTTTTGATTCGCCCTTTAATCATACTCATATGATAAAAATATCATATTCTCCTTCATTTTTTTAACGCACTGTTATTGGATCATTACCACAAACCAACTAACATCCTCATCTTTTTTATTTATTTTTTTTCCTATTTTTTTTAAATATAAAAACAACAATATTTGAAAAATATTTCTTTTTAGAATTCCTCCGTTAGCAGTACCAAGTATATACCACGTTTAAGTGATTGTACGGACAGTGATAACATTGCTGAACTTATGCCAGAAACATGGAACATCTATGATGTTTCACAATTTTTACGCGTAAATGACTGTACGGCACACTGCGACACACTCAGCCGTAATAAAATTGACGGTAAACGTTTATTGCAATTATCAAAAGATGAAATTATTACTCTATTGGGCATGAAAGTTGGTCCGGCATTAAAGATATACGATTTAATACAACAGCTAAAGTGTAAAGTTAATCCTGGTAAATCACGTAAAAATAATAAATATTTATAGTCTACAGAGCAAAAGAATAATGCCAACAATAACAACAACAACAACAAAACAACTACAGCAAGAGCAACAACTACAAATATGAATAGTACTACAATGATTAAACTTAATTGGAAATTGTTTATAAAATAGTTTATTAAAAAGAAATGCGTTTTTTATATATATAAATACATATAGTATATTAATCTTAAATACACATACAAAACATACATAGAATGATATAATAGTAAACATAAACATACAAAAAATAAATACATAAACTTATATATTTCTAATTTAAGTTAATTATAATGTTAAACTAAGATACATTTTACATAATATCTTTTGTAATTCAAAGTGTTAATACATAAAACCGTTTACGATTAAAGCATAAAATGAAATTTTAAACAATTTCCAATTAACTAAAAAAGAAAACAAAAACAAAAACATTTTTTTATAGGATTTTAAGTAAAACATTAAGAAGAAGGTACATACATACATACATACATCATACAGACGCACGCATACACATACACGCATACATACAAAAACATTTCAAAAAATAATTTGCTTTGTCAAAAATTCTGTTTTAATTTTTAAAACATTTCGCAAATTATATTAAGTCAAAAATGTAAGAATTTTGCTTTTACACATTAATTTTATGGAATTGTTTTATACTTTAAAAACTTCTTTTAAGTTAATGCAAAGTATTTTCTTTAGAAATTAAAGTTAAATAAAAAACAAAACAAACAATCAATGTATGACTTTTTATTCCAGTTACAATTTTTAATGCTTTTTGCCTAAATTTAGTTATTTACCTTCAATTTTTTAGCCGTCTGCTTTGAATAAGTCAGCTAAATAAACAACTTTAAATCACAAGTAATTTGAAACCAGGTGATTTTTAGAACATGCCTGGTTTTTGCATTCTGTAAGAAGAGTTGATGACAATGTTTCCCTACATTAAATTATTCCCCCTTATTGCAGAAATCGTTTAAGCCGTCGCCACCAATTTTTCGGGTCACATTTTGTAGGTCTATGTGTGTAGAAACTGAAGCATGCGCCGACGTAGCACTGAATTGGAAAAAACTTTAAAAACGCCTAAAAAATAATTTGCAAAATTTTTATAATTTTTTTTTTTTTTTGAGTAGCGCAAACTGACGATATACTTAAGCAGAAGAGTTTCGATAAATGTAAACATGTGTAATGATAATAAAACAACTTCTTACGTTAAAGGAATAAAACAACTTGTTCCGTTAAAGGTTATTTATTAATTCATTTCTTCTACTCGTTGTGTCTCACCAACAAGTAGGCAAGACACACACATACACTTACACTAGTTTATAATAAACTTACTGGCTAGCTTATCGTCTACCTTAATTAGCGTGGGAATCTGTCTGCTCAGCATTTTACATGAAACAAGCAGACAGAGCTTATGTGGACATGGCTGCACTAAGCGTGAGCGTTTGGTTACATGCTGAAGGCATGTTAACCACGAATAGTCAAACACACTACATTTCCCTTTTTTACAAAAGGAATAATCAACGGAAGGTTGATTATTCCTTTCAGCATGAAAAAATTTCCTTATTCTAATGCTATATCAAATTAGAAATTTCAGAGCGGGAAAGTTTACTTAGTGCTTGGAAAAACATTACAATTACAATAAAACCAAACACACTACATTTCCCTTTTTAACAAAAGGAATAATCAACGTGAGGTTGGTTATTCCTTTCAGCAAGAAAATACTTTAAAAATTATTTCTTATTTTCCTTTAACAACTATTCATTATTTTCTATAAGAAAATTTTATTCATTATTTTCCTAAAAACTATTCCTTTAAAAATTAATTTCTTATTTTCATAAAAAACTATTTCTTTAAAAAACTATTCCTTTAAAAATCTATTCTTATTTTCCTAAAAAACTGTTCTTTTAAAATCTATTCCTTTAAAAAATCTATTTCTTTAAAAAATCTATTCCCTTAAAAAATCTATTCCTTTAAAAAATCTATTTCCTTAAAAATCTATTCTTATTTTCCTAAAAACTGTTCTTTTTAAAAATCTATTCCTTTAAAAAATCTTTTCTTATTTTCCTAAAAAAACTATTCTTGTTTTCCTAAAAAACTATTCTTATTTTCCTAAAAACTATTCTTATTTTCCTAAAAAACTATTCTTTTAAAAATCTATTCCTTTAAAAAAATCTATTCCTTTAAAAAAAATCTATTCCTTTAAAAAAATCTATTCCCCCCTTTTCCTCAATGTCAACAAAATCCGATAATCTACCCAATTAATCAGTAGTACCTCCGTACAATATTGCCCTGTTCTTATGGACATGGAATGGTTTTCCATTCTCATTTTCCAATTCCAGGTTACCCCTCTGGTCGAGTGAAATCACCCTGAACGGTCCCCTGTAAACCATGTCCAGTTTGTGTCCCGCTTCATTACGAACCAGGACTAAGTCGTTCCCGGCCACTCTGGACGGGTTCGCCTTTTCAACAGATTTCATCTGTCTAGTCAGTTTAGTATCCTCCATAAACCGAGCGGCTCTCCGCCACGCCAACTGCAGCCTGAATTTCACCTCTTTCTCATACGATCCTACGTTGTAAAGTGGATCTATTCTTTCCCCACTGGTAAACCCCAGGGATGGTGGGAGTTTCCCGTAGACGAGTTCAAATGGGCAGTATCCATGGGCCGTGGATGGGGTTGTGTTGTAGCAGTATGCAAAGTACCCAAGCCACTTGACCCAGTCGGAATGATCGGGCGAGATATATGATCTCAAATACTCGTTGAACGTTCTATGAGACCTTTCAACGGTTCCGACGGTTTCGTGATGATAAGGAGTTGAGTTAAATTTCCCAATTCCCAGGAGTGAGCACAGTTCTGATAACGTCTGGTTCATGTACTCGGTGCCCATGTCTGTAACTATAGTAGTCATCGGGCCGTATATCAGGATAAAATGGTCCATAATTGCCTTTGCAACCCTTCTGGCCGATTTATCCTTGACAGGTATGGCCACCAAATATTTCGTCAAGTCACACATCAGGGTCACCGCGTATTCATCCCCAGAGTCGGACCTTGGCAGGGGTCCCACTGTATCTATCACGACCCTATCGAATGCTTTCAATGGAGTCGGCGTTACCACCAGTGGTTCTTTGCCCCTCCTAGCCGACTTATTCCGCTGGCATGCCCCACAGGCCCTGACGTACCTGGCTATATCCCTCGTCATGCCCCTCCAGTGATAATAGAGTCTGATCTTCCTAACCATTCGCGTGATCCCGGGATGTCCACCCGTAATGGGATCATCGTGAAATCTACTCATGATTTCCATTTTCCTATCCCTAGATGTAATCCTCTCCAATTCAGGTATGAGCACTATTATTAAATTTGAATCTTGCAAGACCTCGTTCCCTTTTCTCTTGAAGGTGTCTTTATCTGTCCCTAGGACCCTAAGTTGACTGTCATTCAACGTCAGTCGTATGATTGTCACGCCCGTTTCATCAGCTATTCTTGCAAGCTTTGGAAAGAGGTAGCCTAAGTCTACTTTTCCATTAATGACCGAGTCATACAACCTATTATCGGAAAGCACTTGCCGTCCTTTCCTGACCACAATTCTATCCTCACCAAAGTGCAATAGTGGCGCTTTACCGTGCTCTTGGGCACTAATTGCCTCGTATACCTTCACTCTAGGGTAGTCCTTCGGTCGAGGAGTATTATATCCTCCTCCGGGGCATTCTCCGTCATTCCTTTTCTGAGATCTAGTCGTAACCCTCATCACATTACCGACCTCGATGTTCCTCACATCGGTTATTTCAATCCTCGAAAGCGCGTCCGCAGTATGGTTCTCCTTTCCCTTTATGTACTCTATCGTGAAGTCATATTCCTCGATATCTAACCTCATTCTCGTCAGTTTAGACGAGGGGTTCTTCAAGGAGAATAGGTATGTCAGCGGTCTGTGATCGCTCCTTACCATAAACCTCCGGCCATACACGTATGGTCTGAAATACAGAATCGCCCAGTGTATCGCGGTCAATTCCTGTTCTATGGTAGACTTGTTACTTTCACCCTTCGTGAAAGCCCTTGATGCATAAGCAATCGGCAGGTGTAAGCCATTTCTCTCCTGACTCAGGACAGCGCCGCAAGCGTGTTTGCTGGCATCTGTCGTAATACAAAATTCCCTAGAAAAATCGGGGTATTGGAGAATTTGAGGGCTTATGAGTTGGTTCCTAAGATAGTGAAAAGCTTCCTCACATTCCTTAGTCCATACATACGGTACTTTCTTCCTGGATAGTCTAGTTAGATGCCGCGACGCGGCTGCAAAGTTAGGGATGAATCTTCTGTAATAATTACAAAATGCTACGAAGCGTTTAGCTTCGTCACCATTTTTGGGTATGGGGTAGTTAACTATTGTGGCGAACTTGCTGTCGTCGGGTAAGATGCCCCTATCCGTGCACTTATGCCCCAAAAAGGTCACTTCCCTGGCGAAAAATGAGCATTTGTCCGGATGTAACTTGAGATTGTATTTTCTGCAAATGCCGAAAACATCTCTTAGGTTTTGCAACATATGTTGCGAAGAACAACCTATGACCACCAAGTCATCCATATAAGCGAATGCCTGGGATGGGGACAATCCGGAGAATGCTAGCGACATCATTCTCTGAAAAGAGTTCGGTGCTATCTTGATACCGTAGGGGAGCCTCTTAAAGCGAAATGAACCCTTTTCCGTAGAAAAAGACGTAATGTCTCTTGACTCCTCTTCTAACTCAATCTGGTGAAATCCAGTAACCAAGTCAACACATGAAAAGAATTTTGCCCTACCTAGCTGATCCAGTATGTCGTCTATCCTAGGTAAAGGAAATTTATCCGCAATTAGTTTTTTATTAATCCCCCTGTAGTCTACCACTAATCTCCATCTTTTCTGGGTGGAACCAGGTAATGCCTTTTTAGGCACTAGTAAAATAGGGCTATTATACTCCGAATGTGATGGTTCCACTATACCATCCTTTATCAGCCTATTCACCTGTATATCGACCTCATCCTTGTGCGCGTGAGGAATCCTATAATTCCTAATATATACCGGCTGTTTATCGTGAAGTCTAACTTTCTGTCTATAGAAGTTATTGCAGGATATCTTGTCGCTTTCTAGAGCAAATACATCTATGTATTCGGAGCACAACTTCCTGAGGTCCTCATGAGCATAGTGAGGAAAGTTCCTAGACAATCTACTCAACTTCTCCCTGTCCTTAGTGGGGTTGCTAACCGTATGGGCTATTATATAGTCGTTCAGACTCTCTGAGGTCACATTGCAATTCTCAATTATCAGGTCCTGGTCGGTAGTATTAACGATCCTGGCCAATGGCTTGCTCGCAGTCGTTATCGTGCTTGCCACGTATACGCCCTCTCGTATCGTCTGTTGGGGTATTAGGACCTCCCTCGAATCAGTCGTGACCCTTACCTGTCTAATTACCTCGGACCTGGCCGGTAGTGATATCGAGTTTACTCTTGGCCCATTTTGCATAGGAATGGCTATATCATATGGGACGTCCCTAGTTCGTAGGATGATCCGGTCTCGATCATTGTCAAAATCTAGAATGCAGTTATATTTTCGGATAAAATCCATGCCTATTATGCCATCTGCCTGTATTGGGAAGTTATCCTTCACCACGTGAAATTCGTGTGCTATCAGAAGGTCCTCGATCTTCAGATCTGCTTTCACTCTCCCGAGTGTGGTGATGAGACCTTGTCCAATGCCGTTAAGGCTTGTTCTGCTATTGCAGTTTATAGGCTCGTTTAGAACCTGATTATGCTTCACAATTGATACATCAGCGCCTGTGTCGATGAGAAAGTTGCACACAGTATTGCCAAGAGATGTTCTAATTCTGAGGTAGCTACAAAGGGTTAGGTTTATCGTTCGAATTCTATTGTCTATTGTGCATTTCGGGGGGTCTGCTCGTTTCCCGAGTCGTTCTCGGTCACGCAGCGTATATTGTGGGTACGTCTGATATTGTCACCAAAACCCCTTCGGTTGCCGTTGTCCCGATGGGACCCTCCGTAACTGTTATTACCGCCACCACGGTTCCTGTGGCCATCACCGTCAGCATTCCGGTTGCCATTGCCCCGGTTACGGTTGCCATTATTACCCCTATTACGACTTGAACCGCCGTAGCCCCTGTTACGCCCAAAGTCGTGGTCATAATTGCGATTCCCAGAGCCCCTCTGGTCGTAACTCGCGCGGCCGCGGAATTGATTCCCATTAGGTCCGAATGCCAATATGGAGTTAGGTTGACCATAGACTTCCGTGCAACTCTCCACGAACTTCGCTATGGCCCCGTTCAAGTCAGAGAAAGTACCTGACTCCATGATCAATCGGACTCTATCGTTAGAGGCATTCTTCACTATGGCCCTAACGGCCGAACGGGTCGCGTACGTACATGCAATGTCAGTGGGGAGACCATCGCCGATATACGCGGTCTCAAGTTTCCTTGTGAGATCCTCGATCTCCTTCGCGTAATCGTTCGCGCTTTTTCCCTGCTGTCGTATGTTCATTAGCTTGGCCGTAACGACGTCCACTGATTCGCCCCTGATTGAACTCCTCAGCCTCGTTATTATCTGTGCCAAGGTGGTCTCCGTAGAGATGAGATTCCTGGCCGAACCTTTTAGCTTCGTTTTCAAGAGGTTCACGGCCGTTGACTCGTGTGATTCTTTAATAGAATCTACTAGAGTCAGCGAATCGATAAAACTTTGAAGGTTCTGTGGTGAACCGTCGTAATCAGGTATCAGCCTGGAAGCTGTATTTAGGAATTCTACCTCAGTTTGAGGCATGGTTTGTATCCCACTATTCCCTTCAAACTTCAATCTGGGTATTTCCTCGTGTAGGGAGGATGGTATTGTCAACCTTATGCCCTTACGTAGGGTAACTGAGAGAAGTTTCTCTCTTATCTCAGCGAAAAATGCTTCGGCCGCTGTTCTGTGGCCCTTTGTCAACCTGTTATAGTTGACGTTAAGTAATATCCTTATATTCTCTGCCTGTTGCAACAGAATTTCAACGTGTCTGTGCACCGTTTCTTCCCTGGTATCCCGGTCCGTATTCAGACACTTGTAGGATCTCAAAAACCTCTCCCTAAACAATCGTGCCTTATAGGTTATGTCCTCCCATTCCATTCATACACCGTTCCAGAATAGCTATAAAATTAACTGGAGGGACTCGTAAGTATCGCAGTCAATAACTAATTTGTCAATTACTCACGGAATTTCCCTAAACCTTATCTAAGTCAGTCGCCCTGCTGACGTATCTTTTCCGCAATGATCTCTTATGTAATAAGTATATCTTCAGTAATAAATTAACGGCGCTTATAAGGGTCAAGGCTATTAATATGTACCGCAGTGAGTCTAACTGTGTGGTGTGGTCCACTATCTCTACGTTAGTTATTACGTTCGCGTTTGGGTTTTCTAATTTCGAACTCGTCTTACCCATGTTTGCGATTTAAGTTGTAACGGATCAAAATTGCATTTCATTTATTTCATGGTAAGTGAATGTCCTTTCAAATTAAAATAAATTGTCCTATTATATGTATTCAAATTTGGTCGGCTACTGGAGGGACTCGTAAGTTTCGCAGTAGTCTACACAGATTATCAAATAAATTTAATTAAAAAATCTCTATATTTTATAAAATTAATTATTTCAGTAATTTTAGGTCACTATAAATATCGTAATAATAAAATATTCAAGGTTCCCTGTTTTTCTTCTCTTATATCAATGAATTGTTAAAAACAAGGAAAGGTAATTCAAACATTTCAATATTTATGTAAATACGCAAAGTAGGAAAATGTAAAAATGCTATTACTTATATATTTGATAGGAGTCTTATTTAAAAGTTATTTTTAGGATTCATTGAAGTTTATATATATAAGTAAAAATTAAAATTGAAATTTATAAAACAATTAGTTCAACGAAACTATTAAGCAATTTAAAATCATTTACAAAAAAATATTGATTTAAACATGTTTATTTAAAAATAAATTTGTAAAAATATTAGAATCTAAATACTTAGGCTGATGAGGATTAGTTGGGCTCTAAGGAGTGGATGGATCCTTTTTGGTAGTGGACGTGGTGCATTTGTTGTTGAATGTAATGTAATGAGAATAAAACAAAACTTTGAGGGGTTGATGGCTGTCACAACTTCTTATGGCGAATGGTGTTTTTGCGTATTATAGGTGCATTAATTTTATTGCATGCTTTATTTGACTTTATTTGTTCTCTTTTTTTCTTTTTGGTAAAAATAACCCTTTTAGCTTAAACTTTTAATTTATGTGTTCTGTTTTTGGATTTATTGTAAATTTTTTTTTCACTTTTTTTTTTTGCTCTTTTGTTCTTTGGTTCCTTTTTTTTTTTTTTTTTAACACTTATGTTTGTTAATTGAGTCTTTTTAGTGTTTTTCTAAATGCATGTTTATTTTATATAGTTTATTCAAATACAATTTTGGATTTTCTAAAACATCACATTTGTTCTTTTTATAGTTTTTCCTTCTTGTGTTATCTTTATAAATTTAAGTTTTGTTCACTTTTTATTTATAACTCCCATTATCTTTCTTGACGGCACTTTGCTTTTAATAATTTACATATATTTTAAACAAATTTAATTTCACGTATGTGATTATGTAAAGCAAATTTTTTGGTTTATTCGATAAGTAGTTTTTTCCCACATTACTTTTTTTTTTTTTTTGTGTAATAGTCTCCTGGCAGGATCGCCATGTAATGATAATAAAACAACTTCTTACGTTAAAGGAATAAAACAACTTGTTCCGTTAAAGGTTATTTATTAATTCATTTCTTCTACTCGTTGTGTCTCACCAACAAGTAGGCAAGACACACACATACACTTACACTAGTTTATAATAAACTTACTGGCTAGCTTATCGTCTACCTTAATTAGCGTGGGAATCTGTCTGCTCAGCATTTTACATGAAACAAGCAGACAGAGCTTATGTGGACATGGCTGCACTAAGCGTGAGCGTTTGGTTACATGCTGAAGGCATGTTAACCACGAATAGTCAAACACACTACACATGCCTTGAGAACTATTATTTTAAATAAAAAGCAAAAATATCTAATGGGGAATTTTTTTCTTGCCCGATGAAGAATGACTTAGAGGTCCATTAGCTTAGAGCCACCTCCAATAACAGCTAAATTAATTAATTATAAAAGTTAACGTCTGTCCTAACTAAATCCGGTGGAAGGTACCGCGCCCAGATTTCATTTGAATTTCATGTGTATTTGTTAATAAAAGTGTATAATAACATTTAATTTTAAAGTATCTACTTTGCAGCAATTGTCTCCATTACAAACTGACGGTCCAAAAGGATTTAGCATTAATGGTATTTTTTTTCCATTTCAAAATTTAAAACTTGCAAATGCTGTTTTTTGTCTTTATGCTAGTTTTAGTCGTTTCAATCAGATTGTAATTGCCTTATATAATGAAAAAATTGTAATTGCTAGATTGATCTTTGGTAAAACCATTAGTTTTGCAGAAATTTCAATATCTAAAGCAAACCTATAAGTATCCAAAATCAGTCAAGCCAGTTTGAATTTCTGGCATTTATTTACCACACACGTACTGGCACCTAAAATACAAAAGTGCCAAACACATTTTTTGTTTCGTTAAAATTGTAGTGATATTTAGCCCGTTTGCATTACAGGTAACGATACATATTCGGATTGCTGTGAAACACGACTCTCAACAAAACAACCAAAGCAGACTGAGTTGGATCAGATGGTCTTATTAATCTGGGTATGGAACTATGAGCAACAAATGACCAAAATTAGATGTAAGACATGGGAAATTATATGATTGAGGTTTAGAGATACTGTCACTGGCCGGTCGCTACCGATTTGATAATAATGACAAAAGAAAAAGGATTGCATTTAATGTCTTCTGCAGGAGTTCAAAGAAGTAAGAGAGCATAATATTACTCAGCGCTTCCTACGTTCCTGTCCAGCTTAAGTGAGTTAATCGTATGGGGCTGACACTTGCACATCAAAAATATTGCCTTTTATCGGGGAATGTGTTTGGTTCGTAAATCGTGACTCGATTCCATTTAATTTTTTCCCAATTTTCATATTTAAATCTTTTTCTTTCAATCCGAGTTACCCGGCAACTCCCTAGAATGCCGTTATCATTAAACCTAATCTCCATTTTTAATACTTGGATTTGTTATATTTTGACTTTGTTTTCCTTTTACCTTAATAGCTATCACAAAGGATAAAGGTAGCATAGCTAAGTAAGATGCACCACAGTCTGTTTGCTTTTTGCCGTTGCTTCTCTACCAATTTAAGGTGCTCCTGGAAATAAAAAATTAATTTTATTTCCTGCTTTATTTAGAAAAGGTTAAGGTTAAGTAACACAGTCACTTATTAAAGAACGAGAAGCAGCTCATTTAAACCTCCTACAAATTCGACCTCTTGGTGTTACTTGTAAAATAAGATAAAAGAAAATGGGTGTGAAAGTAAAGCTTTAGAGTGGTAAAAGATAAAAAAAATAAATGTTAAAATAAAGCGTTACAATGTGAATAACGTTTTTTAAATTTAAGGTTACGATATGAATACATTTTTATTTTCTCGTAGTTATTTAATTTAGAAATTACAATCAAAAAAATCTTAAAAAACAAATAAAATATTGAAAACCAAACATGAGTGCCATTAGTGGCATAACTGATGAGGAAAAAAGCTTTACCGGAGAGGAGGAAGAAGAAAAAATTAACATTGGGGTAAGTTTAAACTTAAGGTGTGTGTAAATTAGTGAATTTAACTTAAAAACAAATTATGCTTAGCTTTACATTGGGGGACGTAATACTAACGGAGAGCGCCATGGACATGGTTGGGCAATATTGCCCAATGGAGATCAATACGATGGGCAATATCGTAAAGGTCAACGCCATGGTATAGGTCTATATGTGTTTAAAAATGGTTCAAGATATTTTGGTCAATATCGTTGTGGTAAACAAAAAAAGTGTAAACTATAAAACAGGAACCGAAAAAGTTGTGCTGTTTTGATCTCTCGAATGAATACAAGACGGAAAGATAAAAAACAAACAAAAAAATAGTCTGCCTTATTGTGATTGGCGCTTTCCCCCTTATTGTGAAAGTCAATGTCAACGTCGTCGTCAGCTTTCAACGGTAGTCAATTAATTTTGCCGTAGCCAACTCGACGCACAATCGGTATTAATTTGGAGGCACATGCTTATAGCAGCGTGTTATCGATATCTTTGAGGAAATAAAAAATATTATAAATGTATCTTGGCAATAATTTAATTTGGAAGTTGACGTTAATTAAAGTTCACAATTTAAGATTTTTTTGGTATTGCGTAACAAAAAAAACCAATTTTAAATGAAAGTATCCGGTGATTTTAGCGATAATCGACTCTACAAGGCCAAACACAATAAGGTTGAATATGTAAAGCATTCCATATGGCTCTGTCAACTGGGGCCAAATCGTCGCATTCGATTCGAATCGAAATTTCACTCGATCGATCGAGTTGTCAATGCTTTAAGTATAGGAATTCTAATAAGAATTTTAAAATTTCGATTCGAATCGGATGCGACGATTTGGCCCCTGATAATTTTCGCAGTTGTCAAGTTGGTTAAAGAAAAATCAAAAGATTTTGATTTTGTCAAGTTGGCTAGTAAGTATTTCCACTCGATTGTGCTATGTGGGTTCAAGTCTTTTGATCAGGGACCAAGCGTCGCATTCGATTCGGATCGAAATTTAAAAATTCTTATTAGAATTCCTATACTTAAAGCATTGACAACTCGATTGATCGAGTGAAATTTCGATTCGAATCGAATGCGACGATTTGGCCCCTGCTTTCAAAATTCACATAAAAAATATAAATTTGACAGTTAGTAAATTAAAATATTATTTTCAGTTAATGAAGTGTGTGACCAACCATCAATTTAATTAAGAGACTCTACTGACAATGGAGTTGAAACGTGTATGGGGTGCTCAAACTATTCCACTATGAACAAGTAAGAGCGCTATATTCGGCTGTGCCGAATCTTATATACCCTTCACATTGGTCTTTAAATCTACCCAGCCGAGTAATTTTTTACTGCAAATAATATAATAAAAAACCTTGTGCGAGTTTTAAAGCCCATAGAAAAAATAACAAAATTTTAACGTTCGTATGAATAATAGAAATAGATGAAGAAAATTTGAGGTCGAGAGTTTTAAAAGTTTTCGACATTTTTCATATTTAAAGGTTAATAAAACTTTTTAAATGTTCTGGTCCCCCTGCTCTTCTCCAACTTTTTCTCCAAAATGAATGAATTATTTGATTATTACTTTTTGTAGAATATTCGAAGTCAATAGCTGTAATAGTTTTCCAGAAGTAGCGTATCGGAAATTTTATAAAAATTGTTAATTTGTATGGGAGCTACCTCTTCTTCACCCCCTTCCAAAAAAATTGTTTTTCTTTGAAGCGTAGGCCTTGTTGTCCAATTGCTTTTTGTAGAACATTTGATTCCGATACCTGCTATAGTTTCCAAAATATAGCGTATCGAAAATTTCAAAAAATCGTTAATTTGTATGGGAGCTACCCCTTTTTCTGCCCCCACTCAAAAAAATTTTTCTTAAAAGCATAGCCCTTGTTGTCCAATTACTTTCTGTTGAACATTTGATTTCTATATCTGTTATAGTTTCCTAGATATAGCGCATCGAAAATTTTACAAAAATTGTGAACTTGTATGGGAGCTACCCCATGTTCACCCCCCACCAAAAATATTTTTACTTTAAAGCGTAGCTTTTGCTGTCCAATTACTTTTTGTTAAATATTTTATTTCGATATCTGTTACAGTTTCCGAGATATAGCGTATCGAAAATTTCATACAAATCGTTAATTTGTATGGGAGCTACCCCTTTTTTTGCCCCCACCCTAAAAAATTTTTCTTTGCAGCGTAGCCCATGTTGCCCAATTACTTTTCGTAAAATATTTGATTTCGATATCTGTTATAGTTTCCGAGATATAGCGTATCGAAAATTTCATACAAATCGTTAATTTGTATGGGAGCTACCCCTTTTTTCGCCCCCACCCAAAAAATTTTTTCTTTAACACGTAGCTCTTATTGCCCAATTACTTTATGTAGAACATTTCATTTCGATATCTGTTAAAGTTTCCGAAATATAGCGTATCGAAAATTTCATACAAATCATTAATTTGTATGGGAGCTACCCCTTTTTTTGCCCCCACCCAAAAAAATTTTTCTTTGCAGCGTAGCCCATGTTGCCCAATTACTTTTCGTAAAATATTTGATTTCGATATCTGTTATAGTTTCCGAGATATAGCGTATCGAAAATTTCATACAAATCGTTAATTTGTATGGGAGCTACCCCTTTTTTCGCCCCCACCCAAAAAATTTTTTCTTAAAGACGTAGCTCTTATTGCCCAATTACTTTATGTAGAACATTTCATTTCGATATCTGTTATAGTTTCCGAAATAAGGCGTATCGAAAATTTCATACAAATCATTAATTTGTATGGGAGCTACCCCTTTTTTTGCCCCCACCCAAAAAAATTTTTCTTTGCAGCGTAGCCCATGTTGCCCAATTACTTTTCGTAAAATATTTGATTTCGATATCTGTTATAGTTTCCGAGATATAGCGTATCGAAAATTTCATACAAATCGTTAATTTGTATGGGAGCTACCCCTTTTTTCGCCCCCACCCAAAAAATTTTTTCTTTATCACGTAGCTCTTATTGCCCAATTACTTTATGTAGAACATTTCATTTCGATATCTGTTATAGTTTCCGAAATATAGCGTATCGAAAATTTCATACAATACATTAATTTGTATGGGAGCTACCCCTTTTTTTGCCCCCACCCAAAAAAATTTTTCTTTGCAGCGTAGCCCATGTTGCCCAATTACTTTTCGTAAAATATTTGATTTCGATATCTGTTATAGTTTCCGAGATATAGCGTATCGAAAATTTCATACAAATCGTTAATTTGTATGGGAGCTACCCCTTTTTTCGCCCCCACCCAAAAAATTTTTTCTTTAACACGTAGCTCTTATTGCCCAATTACTTTATGTAGTACATTTCATTTCGATATCTGTTATAGTTTCCGAAATATAGCGTATCGAAAATTTCATACAAATCATTAATTTGTATGGGAGCTACCCCTTTTTTTGCCCCCACGCAAAAAAATTTTTCTTCGCAGCGTAGCCCATGTTGCCCAATTACTTTTCGTAAAATATTTGATTTCGATATCTGTTATAGTTTCCGAGATATAGCGTATCGAAAATTTCATAAAAATCGTTAATTTGTATGGGAGCTACCCCTTTTTTTGCCCCCACTCAAAAAATTTTTCTTTACAGTGTAGCCCTTAGCGTACAATTACTTTTTGTAGAACATGTGAAGTCAATAGCTGTTATAGTTTCCGAGATATAGCGCATAAAATATTTCACCAAATTTGTGCAATTGTAGGAAAACTACCACTTCCCCTGATTCTATCTGAAAAAAATTTTTCCATTATTTAGGTGCCTACTTTAAGAGTATGCGTTCCAAGTTCTGTGTCAATAGTGACTATACTTACTGAGATATATAGGGATATATGCACGGATTTTGTCCTAAAAAAAATGGGTTGTTTTGGGTTTTCGCTTATATCTCGGTCAATAGTGAACCGATTTCGCTGATTTTAAATAGCGATTGTTAGCGGGATATTTGTAATCGTTTGACACCATTAACTGGTCTGTATCTTTTTATTTGACTCCGGAAACTTGATTTCAACAGACGGACAGACAGACACACAGACAGACAGACAGACGGACAGACGGACATGGCTATATCAACTTCCCTATCTATAAGGATCCAGAATATATATACTTTATGGGGTCGCAAATGGATAATAAAGAAATTACAAACGGAATGACAAACTGATATATACCCTTATCACTATGTGAAGGGTATAAAAATAGAGACGAAGAATATTTTGATTTGAATTAAAATGCAGAATAGGCCTAAATAATAAAATTAAGATTGAACTTTCGGTTCCTGTTTCAAAATATTGAGTTTACCCCCCTAATTTTCTAAAACGCAACGTCATAAAACAAAAACAAAATGTATGGAAAATTTTTTTAATTTTATTTTTCCATACAATTGTTTGCGTTATTATGCGTTGCGTTTTACGTAATTAGGCCCTAAATATATTGTGGATATGTATTCTTCAAGGCATACGATCTGGTCGAGGAATTTTTATTTATCCCGATGGCAGTTATTATGAGGGTATGTGGCGTAAAAATCTTAAACACGGCAAAGGCCGTTACAGTTATCCAAATGGTGATGCATATAGCGGGGATTGGTATCGTGGCCAAAGGCATGGCGTTGGCATTTACACCAGTAATGCCTCATCGACTAATGGCATTTGTAGTTCTGTAAGTTTTGCTGGTACTTGGCGTCAGGGCGTACGAGTGGGACCCTTTCAGCTAAATTTTGGCAGTGTAGACAAAAGTACCACTTTGCATGGCATTTGGGACAATTTGTATCCTCAGGGACCCTGTGTCTTTAATTTCGATAATCGATATTTACTTACTGGTTACTTTCAAACTCCTGGCCGTCAAAAAGAAAAAAATCACCAAGAAAACGGTTTTATGGAAGAAAACATTGCTTTAGAAGAAACAGAAAGCTATGAAGCAGACATTTTGTCGGGTGAACCATCATTGTGGTACGCTCAAGATATGTGTGCATTCGATATATCGTTGTTACCTCAAGAGCCTGTGCCACTGCCAATATCTGATTCCGATATTTCTGTGTGTTCCCTATCAACTGTGGCAACTGAAGTTTCTGCGAAGAAAGCTATGCCTCATATGGAAGAGCATGAAAATGAAATCGAACAAGAAGATGCCGACTTGGAGTGTTTAACCTGTGAATGTTCCTCAAGTAGTGTGGAGTCTTCCAGCCAAATATGTCCTCCTAATAATAATATTTGTGCTATTGAGATATCTCCAGAAAAAAATTAAATTTTTTATAAGCAAAACATATTGTTACCTTAATATAGAAAGGTCCTAACTCGTCCAAATTTTTGTTAATTTTGATTACTGGTCTGCTAATGTATCACTTTTAGCCCGAAAAAACTAAAAAAATGCAACTTAGGGCCTTTTTATATTAAGGTAGCGATATGTTTTTTTTTAATATTTTTAGTTCTAAACCAAAAACTTTTTATATCAATGTCATTCACTGAAATTTAAGTACTTTTTTTTCAAAAAATTATTCTTTGAAAAATACTTTTCTTTTTCGCTGATACAATATAATAATAATTTAATAACAGAAAAATTACGTTATTTTTGTAATTTTAATAAATATATTTTTATACTTTAAATACTTAAAAACTAAAATTTTGGTTCAGTAGTTGTAACATTGAAATCGAATAGGAAAATCATTAAATTCCAAAGGAAAACATTTTTACTACGAATCGTAGAAGTAACTTGCAAGTGGATAACGTATCACAAACGCCAATATTGTACAACCTATTTGTACTGACATTAACATTTGTGTTACTACTTTTTCATGCACTGGCCCAAATACGACCAGCACAAAATTAATTAAAGTAAAATTATTCGTTATCACCCGACCATCGGCCGTTTCTTGCCATGTTATTAATTTCATTCTCCTTAGAATGGTTACCATTATTTTGCCCAACAGATTGAGTTTGTCCTTGTGGAATTCCGTTGTACTTATGTGCAAGAGATCTGATTGTGAATCATATTTTGGTAGACGATGTCTGGGACAAGGTACAAATTTAAACAGTTGCGGTATTGAGTAGAGAAAATTAATAATTTGTGGTATAAAGAAGAGTATCAACGTTTTACTAAAGTGTCCAACAATACCAACGACAGCAAATGTCATGCCAGCAAAATAGCAAAAAGTATCGCCAACAAAAACTTGTGAGGGATATCTGAAAATATAAAAAATGAAATAGTAGTGATAAGTATTGGAAAACAACAAAACGTAGTATATAAATGTAGCGTCAATATTAGAGATCTTCGTTCTAAGCTATTCACGACAAAAAAACATTTTCTGGGAAAAAACATTTTCTTCTTTTGAAAATAATTCGATGAATTTATGTATGTACGTTAAAAAGAGAATAAAAACAATTAAGATCGCTACATTCGGCTGTTCCGAATTTTAGAAACCCTTAATACTGGCCTTTCGAAATCCCCACCTTAGGCGATGAAGATGGGTAAGCATATTTTAGGAAAATTTTTTTTGGGGGGGGAGGAACTTAAGGGCGTCGGTCGTACACTTTATTTCTCTAAGGGCGACTCTGGGGAAGTTATGGGCGTTTTTATATCATTTTCGTAAATTTTGTGTGGCAACCCCATTAGGTGATGGAGATAGGGAGTAAGTATGAATGTACTAGAAATATTTTTTGGAGGGAAAACTAATGGGGGGTCTGTGATACATTTTATTTCTCTAGGGGCTACTCCGGGGAAGTTGTAGCGGTGTTTACATAATTTTTTTTCAAATTTTGTATGGGCAACCCTGTTAGGGGCTGGAGATAGGGGGTAGAATTGTTCCACAAAAATGTTTAAGAAAAAAAAAATTGGGGTCCGTCTTACATTTTACCTTTGTAGGAGCACCCTGGAAGCTGTGGAAGCGATTTAAAAAATAAACTCTGTTAGAGGGCGGAGGGACCCGTGTAGGGGTAACTTCAAGGCAGTTGTAGAGGTTTTTATTGAAAATTTTTAGAGAAATAAAAAGAGGTAGTCTTGGTTTTTGGGTTATGTCTCGGTCAGTTGTCGGACGATTTTGCTGGATTTCAATAGCAATTTGCTTGCAAAAATGTTTGATAGCTTGATACTACTTACGGGTCTTTGCGTCATTAGGGGGAGGGGGGCTTAAAAAAGTTTATTCCATCCAAAACACGGACAGACGGGCATCGCTAAATCGCCTTCCTTTTCTATAAGGACCAAGAAAATATATACTTTATGGGGTCGCAGATAGTTATTAAAATAATTACAAACGGAAGGACCAAGTTATATATGCCCTTATCACTTATCTGAAGGGTATAATAATAGGAATATAAATAAATTTGTTTATATTCCTATTATTTTAAAGTGTCACACCCGTCACATTTTCTAAAAGGATTTTCTTTAATAAAAAATTGTCTTTTGTAGCAATAAAGTAACAAATACCACTAAAAACATTTTAAAATACCGTGAAATTTTAAAATTTGTTCCGTTCTTAAAAATATTTTACACAACACGGTCTTGAAGTCAAAATTCTTAACAATTAAAATACGTCAGTCTTTAAGTCGTCATCGTGAGAAGAAATTGTGTTCTTTCAAGGTCTACTTAATATTAACCGCTTAAAAACATTACATCCTTGGAAATTATAGATCTTTTTTAAATTAAAAATTTTAATTTTTTGAGTTGTAAGCCAAAATTTGAGTAAAATGGTCACACCTGTCACATTTTTGGTAATTTTTTTTTGTCTTTTTTAATATTATGAGTCTAGAAATATGAAATTAACAACTATTGACCCAAGTAAAGGTCGAAAGTTAACTAAGGACAAAAAGTATTTTTTTTTTAATTTTGAGATTATGAGTCCAGATACATATATAAAACTAAGGACTATTAACCCATATTAAAGTCAGAAGTCAACTAAAAGTACAAAAAGTATTTTTTTCAACTTTTTTAACTATTTTGCCTTTTTAAGGATTATAGGTTTAGAAGTATAACACGTATTGTAAACGAAATTAGTGAGAAAATAGTAATTTTTAATATTTGTTTGGTTCTTTCTTCCATTTTTTGATATTATGAATGCAGATACATATGTATATGAAATAACGGACTGTTGATCCAAGTTAGTCGGAAGTCAACTGAGTAGACAAAAACTATTTTTTTTTATGTTTAGTACTTTTGTCGCATTTTTTCAATATTTTAAGTATAAAAATATAAAATTGCGAACTATTGACCCTGTTTGGGATCAAAAAATCAACAAAGTATGTATATAAAAAGTACTTTTAATTTTTTTCTAGAAATATGAGGCAATTGGGCCTAGTGGAGGTCAGAATTAAACTGAGTGGATAAAAAAGTACTTTTTACAATTTTTGGTACTTTTTGCAATTTTGAAACCAGTCTAGAGATATGAAATTTTTGATACTGACCCAGAAATAAGGAGTCATTGACCTGTATTAAGTTTAAAAAGCACTTTTCTTGAAACTTTTCTTTTTTTGAATCTAAATAGTAAAAATATATTTTTTTTCAAACCAGATTCTAGATTAAGAATTAAAATTTTACTTTACTCTGAGCTTTACCCTTCTTTACATTTTTACTCTAATTTAAACAGCGATGCCCAACAAGAGAAAATGATTTATGAGAATGTATGGGGTATTTTTCACTGTGTGTTTTATCTAAAGAAACCATACAATATCAGACTGTGTTGTTACCCTACAAGAAATTTGTGACCGAAACTAACACTAAAACATTTTCTTTCGGTCATTTGTGACCGATATTTCTATCACATCTGAAGGTGCGAGGGAGACGCAAGATCACACGTTTCGTTAATTTGTTTCACATCGCCCTTAAGAAAATGATAGAAAATAATGACCGATTGGCCGGTCATCTGTGTCGGTCATATGACCGGTCAAATGACCGTCACTGTTCTGGTAGGGTACTTTTATTATATTTTGTTCTCTCTTTAAGGGTTTTTGTTGGTACTCGTATTGTGTGCCCAGGTACCAAATTGGCTGATACTGATTTTAAATAATATGTAATTAAAACTGCGCTTACCAAGTAACAAATGATTACTAGTTTTCTTATATTTCTTTTATTATTTAACCAACCGCGCTGAATAAAAATTGCGATTGTCTCTCGAGATATTTTTGATAGTTTGGCGCCAAAACCTCGTCCACACGACTTGATTCCATTACCTTGATTTTAATAGACAGACACGCAACCAGAGAAACAAATATGGCTTAATCGACTTTCCTTACTAATATCAAATTGTATATGTATTTCACTTTAAAGCAGGTTATTTTAAAAAGAGTTTTAGTTTTGAGTTTTCTGTAAAAAAAAAACACAACTTCTAGAAAAAAAGTTATGATTAGTATTCTTTTTATCCCGTACCCCTATGGAAGTACCCATATATAGAAAGTACATACTATTAAAAACGTACAATTATTGACGGAGCACAGATTTGTCTTTTAATTAATTATAATACAGTTACCTCACTGAAGCTGGTATTCGTTTCCTGTAGTCGGCAATCAACAACCAGTTTAAAACTTTATTATAAAATGCTCATTTTATGATTTTTGGGTTTTTGTATTTTATTATTTTAATTTAAAAAAAAAACAAAATAATTTACAAGTATATAGATTTACATTAATAAATGATAAAAATATTTTAAACTAAATAAATTTGCTTAAAATACAATTAATTTTATGCTAATTACTCGTATATTTTGATAAGTGTAAAAATTAACAAATGCTTTAAATTAAACAAATTTTAATTTCTAATATAAATAGAGAATCATCGCAATTAAAATTTACTAATTGACCAAAAAAATAATGTTTAAAACTATTTGTTACAAATTTAAGTTATATTGTTCACAGTTGTAGTCCAAAACTAAATATTTGGGGGATTCACAAGGTGTTGTATTATATCCTATTGTCATAATGTTATAAAATTTCACAATGATTTAAATAAATTTTTTTGTCTTTCATACAAAAATAGTTCTAAAAAAATATTACGTCGTTTGGTATGTGTATTTAATTATCATAACAATTACACATACACCTGCACCGAATGTCCAATAGTTGGCGAAGGCTCTTAAAGCGTTGTTAAATTTTATAACATTATGACAATAGGACATAATAGAGCACCTTATGAATCCCCTAATTGTTACTGAATTATAATTTTTATCAGTTGTATCACAGCATTTTTATTGGTTTATTTTAAATGAAACAGTTTTAAACAAACTATAAGAGTTGTGTTATTCCGGTTTATTTTACAATATTGACAGTTGAGTTTGGGGAAAAATTCGATTCTAGGGAGGCTAAAAACACAAAATTTTTATGCACTTAAGAGTTTAGCACTTACATATCTATATATTAATACATAAAGCTGATTCTTTGCCCTAATTTTGTGCTTAAAATATATGCTTGATTTAGACAAAAAACAAGTAAAAGCGCTATATTCGGCTGTGCCGAATCTAATATACCCTTCACGTTGGTCTTTTTATATGCCCAGTCATCTGATCCAGCCACGTTATTTCGTACTGCACTTATTA
Source organism: Melanophora roralis (assembly GCA_963583895.1). Lineage (NCBI taxonomy): Eukaryota > Metazoa > Arthropoda > Insecta > Diptera > Rhinophoridae > Melanophora > Melanophora roralis. The sequence continues at coordinate 77,279,263 of OY757188.1, forward strand.
TTTTAAAAATGTTTTTTTATATGAATGTTTTATGTATGTACATTTAAACATACATTAGTACCTGTTTACATACATACATTTTTTTTATGCCCATCCATATACATACATATATCTATATGTTTAACAGCGTTGCCAGTTTTCATTTGTTACATATTTTGTATGGATTTTGTAATTTTGTTCTAAAAAAACTGAGTCAATCGCACTGTTTTGCATATATCTCAGCCGGTAGTTAACTGATTTTAAATAGCGATTGTCTCCAGGATATTTCTAACAGTTTGACACCAACAACTGATCTGTATTACTTTATCTAAATTCGGAAACTTGATTTCAACATACGGACATAATAAAGAAATTACAAACGGAATGACAAACTGATATATACCCTTATCACTTTGTGAAGGGTATAAATATATCATTCGAAATAAATTTGTATACAGATCCTACGAATATACATACATATATACATACTTAGGGTTAATCAGTTTGGTACAAACAAAGTTAAAATCGTTTATAAACTTTTTTTCTTTACATATGCAAAACGTTGCACCTACACGTAACGTATGCCAATGCACAACAATTACACGTATAGATTTTTATGAGGTATGTGTGCCAATCAGGCTTAAAAGTTTTGCTTGCTGACCGACACGCGTACGCAGAGATGCCACTCTTAGTAGAGTTTTTCTAAAATTGGTATTATTATTTTGTTTGGTAGTAGGGTATGCTAAATAAAATTTTAATAAATTGTTGATATCAAAAATGCTTTTAAAATTTTGAATTTAAAACAAATACAAGATAGGCCAAGAGAAGTCATCCGATGTTGTTTGGCTCTCATTGTTTTCTAAACAAAAAAAACGTCGACTCTTTTTTTGATTATGTTTAATTTAATCTTTAAAATTTGATTGGTCAAGTCAAAAAGATGATATCGGCCAAATGGCCGCCGTCACAATTGATTGCTATACGGGCTCGTTTTATTGCATTTTTAATCACTTCGGCGAGAACTTCGGGCGACAGATCCTTGCACTCGTGTCAAATGTTGTCCTTGAGGGCTTCCAGCGTCTAAGACTTGTTCACGTAAGCACGGGACTTTAAAAAACCCCACAAAAAGTTTGGAACGGTTAAAATGAGATGAGGCCACACGGGAATGCCGCCTTCAAAATATCGGTTGTGGTTCGCGCAGTGTGTGCCGTTGCTCCGTCCTGTTGGAATCACATGTCCTCCAGTCCTAATTCGTTCAATTGCGGCAGAAAAAACTCGGCTAACATGGCCCTATAGCTTGCACCGTCCACTATTGTCATTTGACCAACGGCGTTCTCGAAAGAAAATTGCTCGATGACTCCTCCAGCGTGAACAGACCACAATGCAGTCACTTTGAGCGGGTGTAATATCTCCTTGTGCATCAGTCGTAGATTTTCGGTGCCCCAGAAGCGATAGTTCTGCTTATTCACGTACACGCTGAGGTGGAAATGAGCCTCATAGCTCATTATGATTTTTGCCGAAAAATCATCCACTTCGACCTTGAGATTGGGAAAATAAAACAAGAAATCTAAAAAAAACTCTGTCAAGTAACAGCGATTACATGGTTGACGATTACGACGTACCTAGAAAAAAAGTACTTATTATTTAGAGGCACTACGAAGAACAGTTCAGCCATAAAATACTCAAGTATACTACAAGTTTAAGTATATTCGTGCAGCTTTCTAGCGTGATTTCTAAAAATTTAAAAAAAATCTGATACTAATATTCAGAAAGTATTTATGGCGGTTTCTATAATTTTTGGTTTAGCGCCCGCTATTGGAGGCAAGGCCAATGGATGGTCAGCCTTTACATAACTTGATAATCCCATGTTTGTTAGAAAGAACTTAGGGATGTTCAATTATATCTTACTACTATTATATATTTTGCAGTTTCCGAAAAGAGGACTTATGTAAATGTGTCCCATGGTAAGTTATGAACCGATCAAAGCAAAATTCTTCACAATATGGACAATTAGTCGCATATAGCCTCGAAAATGTGCAAATTTTGAGTGAATACAACAAAGATAATGAAACATCTGCACAAGTTTATAATATTCGTACCACGTATGTATATGGAGTGGGTTTAAACATTCAAAAATAATATAATAATGGTTTTTAATTTTATCAATGTAGTTCGTAACTAAATGCTTTGATTATATGTACGTTTAGTCAACAATTTTAGCATATCGCTAAACAACGTGCAGCAAATTTTGGTCGAATTTCGACCACTAGGCGACTACTAGTATAACTTATTATACCTTAATTATAATTCAATTATTTTGTGTATTTTTATATGTTTATTTTTGTTTTGCTTTTTTAGGCTTATATGAAGACAATCAGTTAACATTTTAATAGTTTTATAATAATTAATAAACATTTATTCAATTATGTTTAAAATATTATTTAATAGATGTATGAATGAGTTTGATTTTTGTTGACAAGTATGATATGTAATTTAGATTTTGAGCATGGCGCAATTATGAGTATCAGGTGGTGTCGATTCTACAACAACAAAATTTGGTGAATATAATTTTCGTTTTTGTTGTAGTTTTCGTTGGCTCTGTTGTCAAAAAAAGATATGTAAAAGTAAACAACTTTGACTACCCAGCCTCGATTTATGCATGAAAAAGTAGATCAGCTGTGCTTGTAACACCACCTGGTACGATAATTTCACCATGATTTTGAGTTTAAGCTGTTTAAAATTCTATTAAAAAAAGGTATTTTGGAGAGAACTTATGGAATCTTTTAATTAAAATAAGTAAAGATAACCGCAACTAATGCCTTATTCTCAATAACTAGACTCAGTTTACAGTGATGATTTTAAATAATAATTTTTGGACTTTTTCAGGCTGTGCGAGGAGGTGACTACGATAAACTTGGAGGCTTTTTTTGGAATGGGGATGGGTGGAATGGCTTGGTAAATAGATAGCTTTCCTCAGGGTTTGGCCCTTGCGCACAATTCGACGTATACGAACTGGGGGAAATTACGGCTTTAGATTTGAATCGAAATTCTACTCGATCGATCGACTTCTAAAAGGTTTTTTATAAAGGAATTCTAATAAGAATTTCAAAATTTCGATTCGAATTGAATGCCATAATTTGCCCCCTGTTTTTCTTCTCTCTTTTTGTTAACAGGAGGCAAATTACGGCATTCGAGTCGAATCGAAATTAAAGAATTCTTATTAGAATTCCCATATTGAAAGCATTGAAAACTTGATCGATTGAGTAGTCTCGATTTAAATCAAATGCCGTAATTTTCCCCCAGTCTTTTCTTTTATCCTTCAATTTACAGTTTCTTGCTTGTTTTTCTTACTATTTTTGATTTTACTTTCCTAAAGGTATTAACAATAGGTCTACAGGCGTCTGCGTGGAATTGGCGAAAATTATTCGCCTACAACCTTTGCAACCTAATCCAAGCTTACTAAAAAAGGACTTATTACAGGGGCCAGAAAAAGTACACCACAGATCCAGCGCTGTTTAGACTTAGTGAGTCAGGTATGCGTAGGGCAGTTTTGGATGGACACGCTGGCGTTCTAGGAAGGGTCAGGGATAGTCGACTCCTGCGGTGGTCAGGTGTGACGGACTATATAGTAGCAAAACTTGACTTTGGGATCCTGCCCCAAGTAGTCAGGGCGCGCTTAAGGCTCTAGAGGGGCGTGATTTCAGGTCTAGACTCGTGGACGACGGCAGACGATCATGGTGACACGAAGAGTTAGACTCTGTAAGGTTCACGGTCATTGTGACGTTTCCGGCAATAAGATTGCCGATGGATTGGTTATGAGCCGTTAAGGCCCCCACTAGTTTTCTCTTATGGGCTGATAGGGACTTGGATAATGGACAAGTTGGGCCAAACCTGGAGGGACAGGGCTGATTGCAGGATCTCGAGACTTTTATTGCCCAGGCTGGACAGGATGGGCACTTAACTGCTGCTCAAAGAAAGCGTTCTGAGGTTCATTGTTGGAACTTTCACGGGACACTAAGATGTGAGATATATGACTAACAAATGGGACAGGAACTCTCCAGATTTCTGCAGGTAATGCGGGGATGAGGAGGAGATAGAGACGGTAGAACACTTTGTCTGACCCTGCCCTGTACTGTAGATCCGCAAAGGTGTTTGGGAGGGCGCTTCTTAGATGGACTTAACTGCTGCTCAAAGAAAGCGTTCTGAGGTTCATTATTGGAACCTTCACGGGGCACTAAGATGTGAGATATGTATATGACTAACAAATGGGACAGGAACTCTCCAGATTTCTGCAAGTAATGCGGGGATGAGGAGGAGATAGAGACGGTAGAACACTTTGTCTGCCCCTGCCCTGTACTGTAGATCCGCAGACAAAGGTGTTTGGGAGGGCGCTTCTTAGATGGACTTGGTGAGGCCCCTGACTGTGGGCTGTAGAACATCAGAGGTTTTATCAAGGGGGTTGGGTGGCTAGGTAGATAGGTGATTTAGCGCCTATGACTACTGGCTTTCTTGGACTTCTTTGCACTCTTGCTTCCTTTTCCTTTTACTTGTCTTTCCTTTCCTTTCTTCACTACCACTACCCTTTGTAACCTAACCTAACCAAAAAAGGACTTTCGAAGGGTGAGAAAAAAGCTGCCTTCTATCTCCACCTGCAAGTGATTAGTAGGGAATAGTTAGGAACTTGGGCCTTATTCTATGCGTTGTTTACACACGGCGATATTCCAACATATAAATACCTATGTTTGCTTAGTCTTGCGAGATACTGTTTCAAAAGGACTGTCACCGTAAGATGTTGAATAAAGTTCAAGAAGTGCCTCGGTTTTTATTACGGGAGCTCTCAGGATAATTTCACAAGCAATCCTAGTTGTAATACTGATAGTACTGGACCTACTGACTATCCCAATTCTACTGGATCTATTTGCCAGAATAACTACGACCAGGTATGTAGAACAATTATCGATTAAAATATGCAAAAATACTCATTAAGATGACAAAGATTGAACAGCTGCGGTATAAAGTCTGACCACTTGTCCCCATATCTGGATTGTCTGCCAGGCGTGGAGATACTTTTCCCCGAGAGACCGATGTGGGAAAATTCCCACTAACTATTTGAAGGAACACCCATGTATACTGATGGGTATAAGATAGAGACTGGAACTGCAACCATTATCTTTAGCGAATAACTTTAAGTCGCGTAAAGGTCAGACTACACGACCGCTGTAGTGTATTTCAAGCGGAGATATTTGCGATAATGCGACTCGCGGATATGCCTCAAATGAACAACGGCCTCAGAGGAGAACGCAAAAAGTTCTGTGTTTTGTAAAAAAATGAAAATAAGTCGTTGTCAAAACGTACCAAAATATACACAAAAAAGTCGAAATTTTGTTTTAAGGAAGGTTGGAATAACCTTAATAATACATAATTATTTAAGGTCCCTTTATAACCTTCTTAGCACTATATTGGTTACATAACTATGTACATACATAAATATTAACTTTTTGACAGGTTATAGGATTCCATGAATTCATCAGTTCTGTATATTCGTCACCTAAAATGCAAAATGGCCAAAAGTGGCTTTAATAAAACTTTAAAGAAGAGCTGATATTGTTATTATCAAACATAATTCTTTTACAATACCAAGAAGAACATTTTAGTTTGAAGTTTAGTCAAACCGTAATAAAGTCATTTTTTTTTTGTTAAAAAAAGAGGGATAACAATTTTAGATGACGATATGTATTCGTTATATCAATATTAAGGTATTAATTAATTGGATAAGCAGGCACATATACATTATATACATTTTAATGATAAGAAAAATTTGTAATAAGTAGGTGCAATAATTATACATAATTAATTAATTTAATTGTTTTACTTAAATATGTTTATATTTCATCATTTTAAATCCTTTTTAAAGATTTTTTTAATCACTAGTCTGCTGTATTTTATCATCGTATTTTAATTTTTGTTATAGGTTCTAGCTAATTATGTATTATTATTTTTTTTTACTTTAAAACATTTCGTCTTCAATATCGCTGGACAACAGCATATCGTCCAAAGATTCGTAAATATTTGTTAGCAGGTGGCTATATTTCCAACTTTTTTCAGAAGCGTAATGTGGCGCATAATATTTGTCGGTTAAAAGATGTACTTTTTGTAATTGCGTCTTACCATCCTTAAGATAAATACCAATAGAGATGAGCTGCTGAACATAGGTTTCATCTATACGTGACGAATGCTTTTTATCAAAGGGCAAGACAACAGAGCTTTCAATTAAGTTTGAGGGTGGCATTGTTACAGTTGCTTTTGATGTTAATTGAGGGTTAAAGGAACTTTGTATTAATTGCAACTCATTGATGATTTCATTGGGATCTTGACAATATTTACAAAACCAACCACCAAAATGATTTAAATCTCCTATTACCAGCGATGGCTGCTGTTGGTGGCTTTGAGAGGTGATTTGTGCCAGCAGTAGTGTGGGATTTGCTTCAGCACTGTCGATATTTTTAAAGGAACTTATAAGACCACTAAGATAGGTCTGTTGAGGGTGCTGCCAAAAAAAACCATAAACGACAAATTTTAAACGAAATCGCATAACGGGTGATATGTCTGAGACATAGTATTTAAGAAAATTTAAAGCGCGATGGCCCAATATAGTTTTGTCATCAGTAAAAATGAATAAGTCTGTGGATTTTATGGCATTTGTAAGCAGCTGCTGTTGTCTAAACAAACGATAGGCCTCAGCTGAAGAGCAGTTATTGTTATAGAAGTTTGATTTACAGTAATACAAAAAATAATTTTTCTTATGCAATATTTTCTTTAATCTAAACTTAATTGATTTTAAATCTTTGGCATTTACTAGATGTCTTTTTAAATTCACTATAAAAAAATCTACAATGTTTGCCACCGACTTAATCTGTAACTCCATTAAATCTAAATTAACAAATGTACCTTCCAACATGTATATTAAACGGTGGGCTTCCTCTTTTATGGGATCTTTAAGTTTAAGAGGCAATTTAGCTGTAAGTAAAGCCCTCCAAATAACCTCTGGTTGGCCACAATCTCTGCCATGCCACTCGGGTAAACAATCACAACTTTCTTGCCAGAAATTAGAATTATCCAATTCGGCTGTTCTAAATTTAGTGTTCTTAACTGTACCCTCTTTAAAGCACCACAAAGAGGACTCTTCGAACATTATCTTTTCAGCTTCTGAAATATTGTTGGTATTTTGATGCAATTGAAAATCATTTGGAAATTTGAGATCCCTGGAAGGCCACTGAAAATTAATTGATGCCAACGTGTTGTCTTCAACTGTCGGCATTTTTGCGACTTTTAAAGATTTCGATTGTACAAAATAAATTCTATTTTCTTTCAACTCATAGCCAGTTGCCGGCGACTCATTTAGTTTATCATTTGAACCCAAATGCATTAACCAAAAACATAAAATAAATCCAAATTGTATAAGTAATATTGACCATAGTATAAATCTCTTAGTCCATGTCCCTTTTGTAAATGTTTGATGGTTGTTTGATTTTTTCAGCTGCATCTGCTGAATAGTGTGTGTTGTTGCGGCAGGTATTAGCGTCTGCATCATCTCCTTAGAACCATTTTGCAGTTCTCTTCCATTATGCAGCACTGAACTCAAACGTAAATGCATTTGTCTGTATATCAACCGATTTTAAAATTTATTTTGCATTTAATTTCATCTGCATTGATTTTTTTAAATAAATATTTTTCAGCACACACCCAGTTAAGATACAACAGAAAAAAAACATTAATATACTTTTTTTCTTTAGGACACAACTCTCTGTATGTGCCTTGATGTTACACGTTGTTGTATTCAATTATGTAGTCTGTATGGTTGTTGTCATTGTTTTTGTTGTATTTCAGTCTAAGTATAATCACTTGATACTGTTGTTGGCTGTGGAAGCAATGTTGTTGATGTCGTTGGTGCGGGTAGTGGTGATGTCAGTAGGGATTCAGCTGTCTAAAACAGCTGATTTCCCTCCCTTAATTTATTGTTGATTTTGTTTTCTCCCCTTTTTTATTTTTGTTTACCAAATTGCTTATTTGTTTTTGTGTATTGCAACCGGTGTATTAGTTTAACCACAGTGTTACGCTTACGTACTTTAATTTCAAAATACGAAGTTCCAAAATAACATAAAATCATTTAAGAATAAACAATTTTATAAAACAAAGAACCTTTTTTTAAGCTGATATGGTCTTTTCATATATATTTATGAAATTTGTTTAATAATTACTTTTCAGGACACACGATAGGGCGACATACATTTAAATAGAAAAGTTTGGATATTGGCGTTATATTTGAGACACCAGTACGAAAATGTCCAATACTTAGGTATTTTATGTAGCATGTACATATGTAGGTCTTAACATGAATATACTACATACATTCATATAATGCATGTGCGTACATACATATATGTACATACATATTAAAAAAAAAATATTATAAAAAAAAATTTAATACGAATTTTTGCTTTTTAGTTTGGCTTTGAAAAAAGCAATTTTCCTACCGATATTAGCAGAGTAGAATGTATTTTCGAAAACAGCTACGCCTATTCATCATCAGTACTCTTTGAACGGTAGTAGTGTCTTTTGGTTGTGAACATCGACTATTAAACTTACATGTTACAGAGAAGGGAAAATGGCATGACTGTTTTCCTTCTATTTTATTTTGTAAGTTAGGACGAAGTTTACTTTTCATAAACACTATGCTTTTTTGTATTAAAAGTCTCTTCGGCAACACTTGAATAACGGTCGAGCATCATCCATCTTTTAGATGGAAAGAAACGCTTTTTTATTATTGTATATTATACAATAGGGGGGTTAATCATTTTATATCAGTAGAAAAATCTGTTTTTTTTTTTTTTTCAAATAAAAGTTTCTTTCAACATTAACGGAAAAATATAAATTTCTTCTAATAAAAAGATATTATATAATTTGAGCCAAACTAAAAAGCAAAAATTTGTATTAGGAACAATAAGTTCAACAATAAATAAAAATTAACAAAAAAAATTGTAATTTTATATGATTTTCAAAAAGGCCACCTAAAATATATTACAATATTGTTTTTTAGAAAAAGCAATACACAGTTTTTACCCGGCACTAGCCCACATAAATGTGTTTCAAAACCAGCTATACTTTTTCGTCAGCACTCTTTGGTACTTAAGTGGTGAATGTGATTACTTTATATTATACACAAAGTTAATTAAAAATTAAATACTGTAATTTGTATCCTTTTTCTGTTAAGAGAAAAGCGTTTAAGAATTTTAAACCTACACGAATTACATGTTTTTAATATAAAATTGGTATAATATAGGTATTTAAAGATTACAAATGTATGCTTAATAAGGTATATATTTAAATAAATTTCTACTTACTTATTGTATTTCCATAAAGCTAAAGAAACAGCAAAGAAAGGTAGCATTAAATAAATGCTAAATTTATGACTTTGTATCTGATGGTTCAAATACAATTCGATGATATTAAATGTTAGTATAGAACCTGCTATAATTATCGATTGGCCCACCTCCAAGCCATTTATACCAGCCAATATGTTAATGGCATTTGTGCAGAACACTGCCAGCATTCCCATATAGACATAGTAAAGAGCGCCTAAAAACATTAAGGCAGACATAAGATTACTCTTGCAAACATAACCTTATTCTGTTATTAATATATCCTCACCTATATCTAATGACTCTCCAAAAATGGAACGTAAAAACTTCGGCATTATAACGGTGGTGGAGTTGTAGTTTACATAGTAAACCATGAGTAAAGGTAGTGTAGCAATTGTAGGTAGCAATAATTTGTGGCGCCATTTCAAATCTAAAACGTCATCAGCAAAACCCAATAAAATCATGCAGCATATAGACAGCAAAGCTACAATCAGCTCAACGAATTCTTCATGAGGAAATGTAGAGGGTTTGCCACCAGTATTAATATCCATGATTGCAGCATCTTCCAAGGTGAATGGTACAGGTATAAACAAAAACAAAGCCACCAGAAAAACGCAGCCAATTAGAACGCCAAAGGATTCTGGTCTATAAACAATAAAATTTATTTTTTTTTATTTTGACACGCAGTTTTTCAAGCATATTTATTTACATTTTATTTTGATCCTTTTTACACAAATCTTTGCCAAAAAGATTGGCTTTGATAAACATTTCCCGAAACTTTGGTATTATACGTACTGCCATTAAATAAGCACCCGCTGATATGATGCCATTTAAGGCTAAACACATGTAATTCATTTTAGAATTTTATTTTTAACTTTAAGAAAACTAATATATCGTTAATTTTTTCACCTTTTTATATTACTAATTAAATTAGGAAATGCATATCCAACTCACAGCCAATTTTAAGACACGTAGAACACAAGCAAAAATAAAATGCCATAGAAAAAGTATAATGAATAAATGCACAACAAAAACTGATAAGAAAAAAGTCATAAACAGCTGTGACCGGCATATAAGCAGAGTTGCCAATTCATTATTTCAATGTTTTTTCAAAAAAATTTATGTACATATCGAAACTATAACGGAAAACCGACAAAAATAAAAAAAGTTGAAATTTATAAGAATCAAAGTTCGATATCATATTAGTATTAATATTTTATAAAAGAAAAATGCTTTCAAATATGTGAATATTTTTATTTAATGTAACGAAATTGTTAATTTATGGTTAGGAAATGCAAACACAGTTGTTTTTTAAATAAAAACTTTATTCAAAGGTTATAAATCAATAACGGACATAAAAAGATTCATGAAAATGGAAACGTAAACTTTTGGAACATATGAAGCAATTTGTATTATGTAATACTCAGATCTTTATGTTATAATTTATGGAAAAAAGGTTATGCCAAATTTGAACTTGTGGAAAACTTTTTGGTACTTTGAAAGTTTGCAGAAATATTATATGTCAGTAGAGAAATAAGTCCATTTTCGTAAGATCGAAAAAAAATTTTCAAAAAACTTCAATAAGTAAATATATAACTCATTTTTTACAAGTTCGGAAGATTTTCGTTTTGAATTGAACTATATAAAAACCTCCTAAAACGGGTAAATATTTTTAAAAATTTCTGTTTGCACTTAATTTGTTTTCGTTTAAATTTTAATGAAAAAACAAAACAAAAATGCATACCGCATAAAGTTCATCGGCTCAAAATTTTTTATCGATTGTATTGCCTTGATTACTAAAATCTATGCTATAAAATAAGACTCCTAGGTCTTGTCCATGGATTTCCATAATAAATAAAAAAATTAAAGATGCATAAGTCAATTGGGGTTTTTAAGTACGCAAAGTATTTTTAATATGTTTAAAATCGATATCAATTGATATTTTACATAAATTATTTCGAAAAACTATGAATCCTTTTAACGGGCTATATAATACAAAAGGGTTGACTTCTAAAACGTATTAATAGAAAGTTTGTATGCAGTTCTACTATGGTATTCAAATTATGAGCATATGCAATAGCCAGACAATGAAATTGCAAATTCATTGATTCATTAATTTTAAATAAATCAAACGTATTAAACTTACCATTTTTACAGAAAAACTCATATATTTACATATTTATTAATGTATACTCAACTTGTTTTCTAAAAAAATGTAGTTTTGTTTATAATGTGAAATTTTTTTATTGTTTAAATTTGCATCACACACGTTATACATTTGATTTTTTATAATTTTCTTGTTAAAAATAATTAACCCCACATTTAGACAATAACATTTTTCATAAAATACTTCCACTAGTTTTTATGTTTTTAGAAAGCATTAATTCTTTTTGTCTACAAACAAAAATTTTATTGAAGAAATTTTATGAAAAACTTTATTGTTATTAGTCTAACACAAACATAAATGTGTGGATGTTATAAAATTATTTAAATTCTTCTTCAGAAATAAAGTATTTGATTTAAAAATAATTAATTTTTTTAATGTTTTTTAATTTTTATTAATTTAATACATCACCATGAGACAGGGTATACTAATACAGGTAATATTAAGAGCCAAACTGGATTTGAATACTTCAGAAAGTTGACAAAACATTTAAAATTTCATACAAAATTAAAAAACAAAAATCTAACAACCGCTTTCACAAAATTTCAAGACGAATTCATAGTCAGTTGGGTTTATAACACTACCTGTATAAGTGTACCCTCTACATCACTTACTTTTTTTTTGATGTTTTAAAACAAGAGAGGTCTATTTTAAAATCACAATGATTATTTTTTTAATGCTTATGTGGTTGTTCTACTTTTTTTGTTGATAAAAAAAATCATTTGCTTACTTATCCAAAAAACCTGCACTAACTTTTCTTATTAAATAAAAAAAAAATTACACTAAACAGTTTATATTTTTATACTTGGAATATTAGGGCGTTTTATTTTAAATATAGTTTTTAAGCCAACTTTAAAACAAATGTTTGAAAAGGGTTTTCGTGTTTTGCTAATGAATCTTACTTAGAAAAAGATGGAAAACCAACTAAATATTTTTCTGATAAAAAAAACTAAATTAATTTTTAAAAACAAATAAACAAAATGTTTGCGACTTGGAAATTTAAACGTCTTTAAGAAAAAATAAGTCATTGAAAAATGTGTTTTTGTTGTTTTTTTTTTGCATAATTAACGTCGACTTATTAACTACAATTTTCGGCGATTTATGCGTTTGTTTTCACCTTTTGAGCAAAATTGGTTTAAGAAACTCCATTTTATTTAAATCTGTAATTTTCAAAAAAACTTAGTTATGGAGCAAAAAAAAAAAACATTAAATTTTAATATATTATTAAAAACAAAATTAATTTTTTGGAGACGCCCCAATAGGATATTTTTTACACAAAATTTAACCACACATTAAATTTTAATTTCCGGTACTTGTTTAATTAGTATTTTGTGTTTACGTGTTACATAGCAGCCGATCTTGCTATTTGCTTAATACTAGTGATAATGTAAATCTACTTTCAAAACTAATTAAATATGCCTGTTTAATTTTTTATTTAAAAAGTTTTGTTTTAGTCCACACATTGGCAAAATGTCTTGCGGCAATTCTTTTTTTGTGTGAACGAAAAAAAGACAGAGATAAAAAGCGGCTTATACTTTCACTAAAGTTCGTTTTGTTTTATATCTCGAATTCCAATCCAGAAACTTTTACTTTGTAAATGCAAGAGCAAGTTGAACGAAAAAAGTGTTGTGCAAGAAAAATTGTCAATGTAATTACAAACTTACTTGCCGTTTTTATTTTATATAATTTAATATTTTTTGAAACAATATATTTTTGTATTTTCTTTGTATTTATATGTTATATAATTTCATTAGTATGCTTAATGGATTTACAATAACAAATTTTACTTGCTTTTTTTCTTTTGCTAAAATACATACATATACATACATACTTTCTAAAAAAAAATAAACGAAAAAAATATTGAAAAAATCTTTCTAATCTTATCATTATCAGAAAAAATTATACTAAATATGTATCTACACTAATTTTCATTGCAAGTCGCTGAAGAAAGTGAAAAAGATGCAGGGGGCGATCTTAAGCTTGGGGAGAATATGAGAGCAGATACTGTGGCCGACGTTGTTGGTATATTATCATTGTTTCTACATGATAATCACTTTGCCACATTATCTTGGGATTCACAAATTGCTGCTGTTGTTGTAGGTAATGTTTGTAGTGCCAAATCACATTTGTTCCTGACATTTGATGTCAAATCTAAACTAAATTTGTTTATGTCTTTTATAATATTTTCCGATGTTAATTCTACTGCTGCTGCTGTTGGGGCATCAAGAAGGGTAGATTTACCATTTTCATCTAAAATAATATTCAGTTTTTTTGTTTCTTTTGCAGGTTTGTAATGTAAAGAAGTCTCTTGTTCATCTAACTCAAGAGAGGGTTTATTTAATCTTAAGCCTTTTGACAAATCTTCAGTAAGTAGTTCATGAACTTTAGTGCCATCATTTTGTTTAGAAACTTTATAAATAACCGGACAGGATTTTGAGCTCTTAACATCATTTGTATCTTTATAATCATGAATTTCATTTAGCTCGATATCACTGTCATCGGCCAACTTATCTAGATATATATATGTGGAACAAAATATAAAAATGATAAAATATTTTGAAATGTTTGCTATTACCTTCGTAAAATGCTGAATGCCTTTGCTTTTTGTTATGACCACAACCAGCCGGAAATTTATCGGGCAATGCAGCTGCATAATAATTATCCTCAATACTGCCCGCTCCTATAGGATGATCTGCTGTTATTTTTAATTGATTTAAAACCGCTGTCGTATCATCCATACTGGCTAAATTATTCATTGTGGTGGGGCTGTCCAATTGTATGGGCGTGTTCATTATGTATGATCTTGGATACATATTTAGGTCTAATAGTTCTAGTTTCTTTTGCTCGAGATTTTCATTAATGTAGTTAATATGTATGGGCGATGTTTGTAAATTCATTTGAGTGTGTCTGAACGTTTCATCTTCCGGTGGTGTATAGTAGATGGAAGCTTTGCTTGTTGAACTATTGGCTGCCATTAGTTTATTTTTAAGTAACTGTAAATCTTTGACATCTTTGGAATTAAAAGAGTTATGTATGGACGAGAGCGGATGATTCTGGTTTGCATAGCGAAACTTGTAGTGCAATTGTGGATCTGTGGTGCAAACCATTTTTTGTTTAAAATAAAAATCAATGTCTGGAAAAAAATTAGGAGAAGCGCGTAAAAAATCAGCACATTATTGTTCTTGAAAATTAAAATTTTTTGGAAATTAGAGGTTTTAACTTTTCGCTTGTTAGTAGTATATCAAAACTTATTTGAACGTAATAAAAATCACCCAGAATAAAGGACCCGATTCTACGTCTTTTGAACTCTACACATATTAAAAAAACTTAATAATTTTTTTCAGTGTAAAAAAACTATTCGCGACATGTGGAAATACCAAAAAATGATCCGTGAGGTCTGCCATTTCACAACACTATTGCCAAGTTAGGGGATTTTCATCCCAAATTTAGGGTTTTCAATTGGTTAAAAGGAAAATTAGAGTGTAAAAGTTCTAAAATTTTGAATTTTACATATAAAGCTTGAAATATGTTAAAAGTAAGGCAATTTTGTACTTTTAGAAATGTTAAAAGGAAAAAGTAAAAGTAAAGATGAATCCAAACTTGTAAAAAAAGAACTTGAAACCCGGGTTTTTTTGTTTTTGGCCTAGGACATATTTAAAGTACCTTTACATAGTAATATATATATATGTATATATATTACGACACGTCAAAATATGTTGTAGAATAATAAAAAATCGCATCATGTAAAAGCATAATGTATTGGGTAGGAGAGAATACGAATACAAAATTTGACAAAGGTTGGGTTAATATTTATTTTCTAAACCATTTTAGAAACTTGCTACGGACCAGTTCCAGCTCAGTGAGGTTCACCGACTAGCTATGGCGTGGTTTACTCAGGTGGTCCCAACCCTCTCACCAGCCGTGCATCCGCTCATAAAAAAAATATTCAAAAAAACCAAACACCAAAACTTACAAACTCTATCACATGAAGATTTTTGAGAGACTGATGTTCGCTCTCATTAAGCCATCCCAACCTTGTCGTAGTGATTCCTCAATACTCGTCTCTACGACCCACTGTTCTATCTACCTTAAAAGACAACATTGTATGGCAACGCTCTTTATCTTTTACTCAGCTGTCAATATATTCTACATATCAAAAAAAAAAAAAAACGAAACACGCGTCATGGTGAGTTAAATTTGTCAAAAATTTTCATTTAATTCATTAATTTTTTCTTTTTAGCTCTTCTTTTCCAAAATTCACGGTCAACCAACTAAAATGCTTTTTTTTCTAGGACAAGCAATCAGAGTTTGAGGATGGTTGTGGTTCAACTCTGTCACACCAGGTCAGACCCTCCCTTGTGTCTGGGTGCCATTGCGGACTGACACCCCGCATTCCTAAGTGGTGGCACTCCCTTATACAATTAAATATTACCCATATGTGGCCCTACACATTCCATGTAATTGTTTGGCCAATAGAAAAGAAAAAGTATTTGTCAAACAAAAACAAAACAACACGGCCGTATCAACCAAGGCCTCAGTGCGAAAGGGCCCCGCAACAAACTGACGTATTCTCATCCCATTAGAAGTATGAAAGATTGGCAGCACTAGCATCTAATGAAACAAATCACAATCAAAATCCATGCTGCAGAAATTTTTCATGCTGTTTTTGTTAAACATAAGCATGTATAAACATAAAAAAATACTTAGAACAGACTTTAATTCTATTTTCTTAAATACGAAGATTCTACAAAGTGTAAATAGTTTGTATAACAATGTAAAGCCAGCTTTAGATTTAATATTTTTGATTTGGGGTTACTTGTTGAATTTGACTTGGCAGCACTTTTTCACAATGAAAATACAAAAGTGGTAGCGTAAGTATTACAAACACAACACCAACAACCATACACAGAAAACATTTTTGGTTTTTTTTTTAATTAACGCATTATTTAAAAAAACTCAACGATTTTGATTAAAAAATTAACTGTTAAAAAAATGGACTAAATATTGTCACTGAATGAAGTGATGCACCACCTGCCCTTTTGAGCCATCTACCTACTTAGAGATCACGGTTTTGCCACCTACGGGCAATAATAACATAAAAAAACTTCAAAAAGTAAACGACAGCCACTTATTTACCACCCCAAACAAAAATTTGATTTACTTTGCAAATTTTCTGTAACCGTATCAATTTTCAAAACCTAAACAGATTAAAAGAATATCCCGCATATTTTTACAAATGTAAATAAACATGTCAAAGATCTAAACAAGAAAACTTACCTTCTGCAATGTCCTCTTCGCCGCGGCCACGACAATTTTCAAAATAAAAGCTTGGTAAATTTTCTAAAACTTTATTAAGGGTTTGCTGTTGATATTTGTAGCCTTCACGCAAACGCAACACTTGATGGGCACTAAATTTACGTATTTTATTGCGTTGGAAGACATAATTTTCACGAACCCAATTTAATTGGCCAGTCGAATAGTCACGAACCTTTTTTACCTAATTCAAGAAAATATTTTCCAAAATATGGTAAATTAATTTCAAAAAAGAAGCCCCTGTTAAATACCTGATCGCAATACTGATCTTTAAGTGATGTCAAATGGTTGGAACCAATGTCACGAAATTCCTTTAAATGCTTTGCCTGAGACGTGTAACTGCTTTGTATCCATTCCACTTGTTGCGTACAATTTTCACGTATTCGATGAACCTAGTTTTATTTAAACAAAATATAACAATTCAAATTATATATTTTAGATCTAATGTTTTATGAAAAATACCTGTTGAGCATAGTTTTCTCTTAGTTTTTCCAACTGTTGACTCTTATACGTTTCTATACTGTCAAGCATAGCGTAGATTTGTTTTGATCTGGGTGAATGTTTGCTGCGAGACGCACAACAGAAGAATTTTTGACAGATACGATATCTAAAAATTAACAAAAAACAATAATAATAACATTAATTTATTTAAGTATTATTTAAGCATTTTTCGTAGATTTTATGTTCAATGTCACCAACTTATTAAATAATGCTCTTAATCCTTGCACAATTAAAGTCAATAACAAAAATGATGTGGCTGCTGCAATACCCGACAATAAACTGCCAATTTTAACGCGATAGAAAATAATAGGATCTATTTGTAGTCTGAAATCCAAATAAAATAAATCAGTTTTAAATTTTAAACAATATTAAAAAAAATAATAATAAATAAAACCATCATCACCTTATAAATGCTGAAGCATTTCCCATAACATTGTAGGCATAACATGTATAAAGGCCACTATCACGTCTCGTTATGTTGCTGACCAATAACGAACCATTCTCAATTAAAGCTACACGCTCTTTTTTATCTGTTCGTTGCAAACTAACATTCAAAGTTGTCTCATCGCCTGTTAGAGTGTTGAATTGAAATTTACCCAATTCTTTATCGTTGTAATTGATAATTATTGGACGTTTATCAGGATCAGCATGATAGCGAAGAATTTTATTTGTTGGCGTTACCTAAAGGAAAAAAAAATAAACGCAACCACATACAAAATTTAAAATTTTTTGACGCATAGCTCAGCACTTAAGGTAAAAAAAGTTCAAAATATACAAGGTGGGCCAAAAGAAATCACCCTAAGAGTATGGGACCACACGAGACACTGCCAAAAGTGGCCGACCCCGGAGCGACCGTTGTGGCGAAAATGTTGCCGCTGTTGGTGAGGATGTCGAGCTGTCGCCAGAAACATCGACCAGACGCCAAGCCTCGCAATTAGCGATGAGCCGGTCGTCCTTAAGGTGAATTTTGGTCAAAGACCTGCGAATGTTCCCTTACAAAGTCTAGTCCGCGCATCAGCTACTGCCTGTCGACCGCCAAACGCGTGTAATCTACGCCCAAGCCATCCTCAATCTCGGGGCTGAAGTTGACGATTTTTTGACCAAAATCATAATGAGAATGGATGATTTATGGAATATAATTTTTCTTACAAATAACGTTGAAACACAACTGGAAATATTTTATAATCTACTTTACTCTATTCATGAAAAAGTTCCAACTAGGAAAGCAAAATCTAATAGTGCCGTGAATTTTTGCAATATTCCTAGCGTAAAGAAGGCTTCAAATTTGAGAGATTTAACCTACAAAGCATTCAAGGAGGATATGTGTCAAACTAACTGGGCGTTGTATTGTAAATAAAGAAATAAGGTAAAGAGCATTATAAGAAAACACAAGTCTTGTTTTTGGAGGTCTAAGTTCGAAAACTGCAGTAATAAAGACATGTGGAGAATTATCAATAACCAGCACCATAGTAGCCCGAACCCGTTCAACCAGCATGATCCTGAAACCTTCAATGATCATTTTGTTGCATCACAAGTTTATTCAGCAGATGACTGCCCTGTTTTCTCACAAATGTCTCAGTTAGGCTTTAGCTTTAGGCGTATAAATAAATCTGAGCTTTATCGTGCTTTTTGCAAAGTTAAATCTGATGCTGCTGGTCCTGATGAGTTACCCCATAAATTTATTAAAATCATTTTTCCTCTAATTGAAAATTACCTTATTCACATCTTCAACACCATAATCACAACATCTTGTTTTCCTACTGTTTGGAAGACTTCCACAGTTGTACCAGTAAAAAAGAAAGGAAGAAACTTATCTTTAAATAACTACAGACCGATTAGTATTTTGAGCTGTCTTTCTAAAACATTTGAAGTTATCTTAAAGGATCAGATTATGGCCCATATTACCTCGCATAACTTACTTAGTAACTCTCATTTTGGCTTTATGAAAGGCAAAAGTACATCTTCGCTTCTGTTAAGTTTGACTGAAAGCATTCGTCATGATGTGAATTCTAACAAAATATCAACTTTAATATCTCTTGATTTAAGTAAAGCATTTGACACTGTAAACCATTCCACCTTAGTTGAGAAATTGTCATCAAAATTTAAATTTTCTGCACCCTCATGTAAATTGTTATTTTCTTATTTACATAACCGTAAACAGTTTGTAGGTAGTGGCTCACTCAGGTCAACTATAACCGATTGCTTTAGTGGTGTGCCTCAGGGTTCTATTCTTGGTCCCTTACTCTTCTTGATATACATAAATGATTTTGAAAACTTTATTGGTGTAACCCATTGCAAATGTTTTTTATTTGCTGATGATATCAACATACTTTTTACTGGTGATACTGAATTTATCGATTGTCATGAAAGAGTAATTAACCACACTCTTTCTCTTGCTGCTAAATGGGCGTCGGACAATAAGCTTAAGTTTAACCCATCTAAGTCACAGGCAATTACCTTCGGAGTTCGTGGTCACTCTCATTATGTATTGAACATTGTGATGGATGGAGTGTTTATTCCTTTGGTTGACCATATAAACTGCCTAGGATTAACTATTGATAAAAGTTTATCTTTCGAGACTCACATTTCTAATATTGGTAGTAAGGTCAACCTGGTATTAAGATCACTATATGTATCTAATATTTACTTACCAGCTAGTACTAGGAGACAAATTGCTCATGCTCTTCTTATGCCTCATATACGGTATTGCCTTGACATATACAGCGGTACAAATGAGACTAATTTAAATCGAGTTAAACTAATTTTTAACAGAATCGTTAGATTTGTATATGGACTCAAAGTTTCGGTTCGTATATCCCAATATGCCAAAATGTTCTTAGGTTGTTCTTTTAAAGATTTTATCAAAATCAGTACTTTATTAACTCTTAATCAAATTATTTCTTCTCTATCCCCGATAAATTTATTTTATATGTTTCAGTTTTCAAAATCAACTAGAAATCCAACTTTAATTTTACCTATTATAACGCATTGCACTTTTGAAAAATCCTTTCTTATAAGAGCGTGTAGGCTATGGAACTTATTGCCGGGCTCATTAAAAAGATTTAACTTATCTAGATCTTTCTATCAACGTCAGCTTATGAATTTTTTTCTTTCGTTTTAACAATTAGCCCCAGGTTACCCCTAAGCGGTTCTTTCTTTCTAATTCACTTGTTAAATATGTATATATTAATTATTTTTTTTTAATTAATCTTGTTTATATGAAAATGCTTTTACTTACCTTGTGTTAAACAATTGTATACTGATAGTATTAAGTTTTTACTTTTAAGTCTTATCATTACTTTAAATTGTATTATTACATATTAATCATATATGGCCCAATGGGCTCGATTAATAATATTTGAAATAAAATGAAATGAAAAATGAAATGAAATGAGGCTCATTTCCACCTCAGCGGGTACGTGAACAAGCAAAACTATCGCTTCTGGGGCACCGAAGCCCCACAATTTTTTTTTTCAAGGACGCCGTTAGTCACACGACGCCAGTGGACGATGCGTGTTCTAGGGCCATGTTATCCGATTTTTTCTTTCGCAATTAAACGGATTATGACTGAAGGACATGTGGAGCAACGGCACACGCTGCTTTCCAGGTCGCCTCTCGTTTTCGCGATTTACATTGGCTTGCAAGATCGTCCGATTTAACCGTCCCAGACTTTTTTGTGCGGTTTTTTAAGTCCCGTGTTTACGTGAACAAGCCTGAGACCCTGGAAGCCCTCAAGGACAACATTCGACGCGAGTGCGAGAATCTTTAACCCCTATGTTACATCACTAGCACATTTAGATAATTTACCTATCTAACTTAGCCTAACTCAAAAAAATTAAATGCTTAAGTTAATATATATAAAACCAACAGAAAGCAAACAATAAAACAAACATTTAACTTACCCATATAACGTCTGGCGAAGGACTGCCCGAAAAGAAACAGTCTAATTTAGCAGTTGAATGCAATTCATGCATTTTAACTTCCGTTGAACTTTGCAAAGACGGCGCTTTACAATTTAAACTCTTTAACACCGATACCATGTCTCCCTTATAGCCATGCAAACATTTAAGCGACGAAATCAACAAATCCAGATCTTCTGCTTTTTCCGAAGACGTAAATTCATTGTGGTTTTCCATTAAATCAAAAGATGAAACTGAACGCCTGTACATTCGAAGACTAGTGTTTGTCGATGTCAGCCATGAGGCTAACCAATACATTTTGCAATCACATATATAATCATTATTTAAAATGTTTATGTTACGCAAATTGGGCAAATAACTGAGGGCTTCAGGTAAAAATGAAAGATTATTATGGCCAACATTAAGATGTTCCAACTGATGTAGATGCGATACTTCTGCAGGCAATTGTGTTAGGGCATTATGGGCCAAAAGCACAACTTTAAGATTTGCCGCGTTTTGGAAAAGGGTTTTAGATAAGCTTTTCAAATGATGGTTATGTTGCAACGACAGATAAGTTAAATGTTTCAGTATCGAGGGATCAACATAGTTATTGTCATTTCGTGATAACCAGTTGCTGATCTTTTCGATTGGTGTGCTTTCGATGCGCAAAGAGATCAAATTTTTTTGGTGCATAAATATACCATTTGGCAATTGGGTAAAACGATTATTGCTTAGATCCAAATGCTGCAGACGCTGCAATGGGTGAAAGAGTATGGAGGAAAAAGTAGTCAAAGCATTTGAGGACAAGTTCAAGGTTATTAGGTTTTTTAACGACTCAAAGGCTTTGCGATCAATGCTGGCGATTTGATTTTCCGATAAATCTAAATGCAAAAGCTTTTGTAAATTATAAAACGAATTTCGATTGATCATTTGCAATTGATTTCTTTGCAATTGGATAATGCGAATTTCACTGTTATGCGCAAAGAAATTATCGGGAAAAGATAAAAGTTGATTGTCGGCCATATTAAGTATCTGTAAGTCGCTCAACGAACGAAACAGCTGAAAAGGCAAAATCTTTAAATGATTGTGGGCCACATGCAATCGCTGCAGCTTAAAGACACCATCAAAGCTATTACGCGGAAGATCGTTTATGGTATTTTGTGTTAAGTTTAAAACTTTAAGTTCACTTAAATTACTCAGAAATTTGCCATTAAATACTTGCAAGCGATTATTATCCAACCGTAATTCAATCAAATGATTAGCATGGTGCAATGGAGATAAGTCACACAATTCAGTGTTGATATCGTTGCCCGTTAGCTTAAGTACTTTTAGACGCCTTACCACACGCGGCCTTACCCAATCTATACAAATCAGCTCATTATCGGTCAAATCCAATGACTCCAAATTATCAAAATTTGTTTCATAATTCCTAAAGAGATCTTGTAATTGACCATCTTTTACCCCAGAAGTAGTCCAGTGTAAGCTATGCACACTTTCCAATTGATGCATTTGTAAACGGGTCTCAGGTTGATCATCACTTGAGGACTGCTGGCGACCTTCGTAGCAGTGCTGTAGTGTTATATGTGAATATTTAATATATTTTTTAGCTTTTAGCTCTTCATTGACATTGGGTATCGAAGTGTTTTTACAAAATAGTTTAAAGACATTGTCTTCTTCAGCCACACCCACAAGGGGTGTATTGAAACCTATAATATCATCTTGATAATCAGATAAAATATCTCTATCTTCAATATCATCAGTTATGGTGTCGGTCAGTGAACCACCAATACCAATAGCAGCCAAGGGATGTTGTAAAAATTTCTCTAAAAATCCTATCGTTTCTTTAGTGTGTTTTATTTGCTGTTGTTGCTGGTGCAAATATTGCAACTGTTGCTGCTGTTTATGTAGGCTCGTTGGATCATTGATCAGTGTTGTAATGCATGATGTGGTTGCTAAATCTCTATGACTTTCATGTTTTTCTTTGTAGTGTGTTTGCTGTAATTCTAATTTGGTAGTGGATGCGTGAACTACAAACGTTAATGACGAGGATGATCGATAACTTCCAAAACGACTAAAGTCAACAAATAGGAATAGAACCAATATCAGGGAAATCTTGGATATTGTTTCCATTTTTCTGTGTGTAATTTCAAAAATTTATATGGCATTATACTGTCATTCCTAAGTTGCATATTATATCTGCAATTAAAATGAAAGAAAATAAATTGCAATTATTGATTTGTAAGAAAAAGAAAGTTTGTATCATTATACATAAAGTAAATTTGAAGTAGTTTTATTATTGCTTATACTACAAACGGTAATAGCAGTTCTCTTAAACTTTGATTTAAGAAACTACAAGTCTAATTGGTTGCGGATTACCACAAAGATATTGGTTAGTCTGCTTCAATCTGTCTCTCTTTTTTCTAATCCTTTTCTATAATTAAGCTTTTATTATTGCCACTCTTTCAATCTTTTTTTAGGAGTTAATACAAAGGGACCAAATTATATTGGATTCGCTAAAAACACTGATCGTAAAAAAGCCGTTTAAATGCCAATATCGAAACAGCTCGTGCGAGTGTCGAACAATCCAGAAACTCATTTCTGTGGAAATATTTATAATTGGGCTGCCTACCTTTTTAAAAATAAGGCTGGTCAAGCATTGATTGTTTGAATTGCCAGAGATCGCGACGAGATGCGGCTCTATTTGCCAAAATTTGGTGACATGTAACGATGTGGCCACACAGCAGAGTGCCAAGCTAATCGGCCAGGCGCCGTTTTAAAGTTGAACCTAGCCGCAGGGAGCTAACCGCCAATTTTATCAACTAAGCCGCTTAAATATTGCTATGTACTTATGGTTTTTCTCTGAAAGTGAAGAATGGTAGTAGGCTTGTTCCGAGAAAATGTCAAAAGTTACAAGCTTGTAGTACTCTAAAACTAAACTATTTAATCGTAAAACCGAAAATCGATTATTGACTTTGCTAACCATTACCTAGCAACATGCTTTTCAGATTTTTAAAAGTTATTTCAAAGTGTATATTAAAACTAATTCAAAAACCATGTTACGAGAGTTGCATTTTATATTTCCGGATTAGAAAACAAAAACAAATATTAATCGTCAAAAATCAATTTATTGTTTTTCAAAATATGTATTCCTCACGAAGATCTATACACTTTTGCATGCGTTCGTACCAATTGTCGAAGCACTTTTGCCACTCTGTTTGAGGTATTTCCAAAACATGTATTCTGAATACTGCAAACGCTTCTTCAGGTATCGAAAAACGTTGACCTCTAGATTTTTTTTAAGTACGGAAATAAAAAGAAGTCATTCGGTGCCAGGTCAGGACTATATGGCGGATGACTCATCAAATCGATGTTTTGGGTAATTAAAAATGCAGTTTTTTTCGACCAATCGACACGAGCTTTTTTTGAGCGATTGGCAAATAGTGTGGAATCCAACGCATGCAATTTTGAATGCTGGTCCCACTAATGCCTTAGATTGTCTTAATCTCAAGATAGGTCACATGACGATCTTCCAATATCAGTTCATGCACAGCATCAATGGTTTTCGGAAAAACAACTGATTTTGGACGACCTTCACGAAATTCGTCTTGGAAAGAACTATGACCTTGATTGAATTCATTGATGGAGCTTCATCGCCAAAAATAGAACTAAGTTCATCCATGCACTGTTGCGGAGTTAATCCACGTCAAAAGTTGTAAAAACTAATCGCAAAATGTTCACGATTTAATTTAATTTTTGGGTCAAATAGCGCTCGCTCAAAACGTTCTGGGTACGTATAATCTAGAAAATGTCAAACTTTACAATAGAGCTGCCAGTTGTCAGATTACAGCACTAATGTTGCCAAATCCCGAAACATAAAAGGCAACCCTTGTATAGATTTACATTTTTTTAGATCCAAAAACTCTTTCTTTAACAAATGAGACTTTTCCTCACATCTTAGATGCAAAAAAAGGTAAAGAACGTTTTAGTATTAGAATTTTTAGCATCAAAAATGTTGATTATATTCGATTAAAATTCTGCAAAAATGATAGCATCCCTTTAATGACAATTCTATGTAAAATTCATTGGTGTTTTCCTCAAAGTTTAAAGTAATTCAGGTTAGGTAGTTTTTGGTTTTTTTCACTTCCTTTTCCTCTCTTTTTTTGGTGGAAAGGTTTAAGATCGAGGGTTTTAACAGTTTTCAACATATTTCGTATTAAAAGTTTAAAAGTTTTCATTTGTATGGGGGTTTCTGCTCCTATCCAACTATTTCTGTTTTGGCATATAAACATTGCTGCACAATTACTTAATTGGGAAATTAATAGTTGATAGTTGTTATAATTTCCAAGATATAGCGCATCAAAAATTGTTCATTTGTATTGGCGCTGCCCCGCCCCTTCCCTGTTTCTGACCAACTAATTGTTTTCAACATGTAGGATTCGTTTTACAAAAACTTTTTTGGGAAATTTAAAGTCGATAGCTCTTATATTATTCGAAATATAGCATACATTCGTATGGGGATACCGTCCCCCCTACTTCTATCCAACCAATTTTTGTTTCTACAATGTGCGCATTATACTGAAACTACATTGCAGCAGGTTTAAAGTCTTTAGCTGTTACAGTTTCTTAAGATTTAGCGCATGAAATATTTTACAAAAATTGTGCAATTCCAAAAACTTCTTTTGAAAAAAATCATAATTTAGGTCCTCATCTTCAAAGTATCCGTGCCAAGTTTTGTGGCAAGAGTGGCTGTATTTACTGTGATATATAGGTGAATATGCACAGATTTTGTCCTAAGAAATGGGTTAAATTGGGTTTTTGCTTGTATTTCGGTCCGTAGTGAACCGATTTTTTTGATTTTAAATCGATTTTCTCAAGGATATTTCTAAAGGTTGGATATCAAAACGCTTTCTGTGCGACTTTAATTGGCTCCGGAAGCTTGATTTCAACAGACACACAGACGGGCATGGCTATATCGACTTCCCTACCTGTAAGGATCCAGAATATATACACTTTATGGGACCGCAAGTAAATATTGTAGAAATAACAAACGGAATGACAAACTAATGCATACCCTATCAGTATGTGAAGGATATAATAACAATCGAAAGACTAAAAACTGTGTTTCCTAATCAGTTCATTTTAATCTTGGAACGCCCCTAATAGAGGTATCACTATGTTAAGGGTATAAAAATTGCAAAATTGTTGCACATATTGTGTGCAAGAACATAATTGCGACATTGTGGCAATTAAGTTGTTAAAAAGATATAACAAATGCAGCCGTGTGTGTAAAAAATCAATATAAATTTTTAATAAATTTAAAAAATAAGTTAAATGCATTATTGTACAACACGTTAGATAAATGCAAATACACAAAGAGCACAAACAAAACTATTAGATGAGCTGGTATGTAAATGAAATGTTTGATCATTTTAAAAATTAATAACATATAAAGCTGTTTTTTGTTCAGATTTTATAACTATAGCGTGCTAAAGGACAATAAGAAAGGTTTTATGTATTATTCAGAGGATTCAAAATATAGTATACACACATAATTACAACGTAAATTCATGTATACAAACATTAATTTATTAATTCAAACATTATTTTTTTTGTTAAATTTAATGGTTTGTTTGTTTCTTTAAAACCCAAAACGAATATCTTAATCTACTGGTATTATCGATTTGTATAGCATGACCCAATTTTTATAATGAAATTTCCTTTATATTGTTGGCTCGGACATAAAAAAAGATTTTCAAGTATTCTAGTAAAATGAATTTTGTTATTTTCTGCTTCACATGTTGTTATAAAAACAAACACGTTGTGTTCTGTTTAACTAATTTGATACCTTTTTTTGTTGTTGTTTTGCAACACAAAATACAAAACATTATTTTACTTTAACATAGAAAAAAATTCTGTCTGGTTAATCCCATAAATTGTTTATTTGTTTTTGGTCTAATTAAGTGCTGCAGGGACACACAGTGGCGGAAAATAAAAATAAAACTGCTCAACAACTCTACCGTATAAAGCTAAGTATCCAGGCCAGCGTTGCCAGAATGATGATTTTATTATATTTTTGATGATTTTTTGTTAAAAATATGACTTGATAATTTTGTTCTCAAATGATGATTTTTTTATATTTGGAAATTATGACTTTTTATATTGAGCTATTTGAAAGTACGTGGAAATACATAATTTGTTACATAATTTGTTTACAAATTTTATCAACAATTATGGCGAATTCACAAGGTACGATACGATAGCATATTGTATTATTGTCATATAATTTCACAATAGCATAAAAATTTTGTTGTTGCTTTTCATACGAAACTTGTTGTGAAACAATACAACTTTGTTTGATATGTTTTTTGTGATGTCATATTATATACAAAGTCATGCGCCAAGCGCATAAAACGAAACGGCGAGTTTTTTAATTTATTTTTAGGCCGCTAGCACTCGCATCCGTCAAAAATGTCTATACTAAAAACTTAGGCAAAACCGCCAAAGAAGATTCCTTAAGCCGCCTCCGCCGGCAAAAATAGCCGGCACTGCTCTCTGACGCATCAGCTGTTTTTTATTTACGTAAAAAATAACAAAATTCTTGTGATTTTTTACTAAAACTTTGCTTATTTTAATGGATTTTAGAGATTCTAACCAGGTTAGATATAGACTATTTTGTGTTTTCATGGGTCTAATTTCTACAAATTATTAAGTTAAGCCAAGAGCAGCACCAGATTTATGTACATAAATGTGTGTTTGTTTTTCTATCGTTTGGTCGTATCAGCTGATTTAGATTTTAAATACGACACCTACAAATATACGAAGAGTTGTTCACAACGGTCATATTTTTTGGTTGTATTATTTTACAATATATGATTTCACAAGACCTTGTGAATTCACCATTAATAAAAACAAAACCGGTAAAGGTTTGTTCCAACTTGTCATTTATTGCTTTTATATACTTTACATATCGTTTGGTCAATAAAACAAGGCTGCTTGTAATATTTTATGCAAGTAAAATGTTTCTTTGATTGGTTTATTGAAAAAAATATTAAAAATTTAGATGGAGTTAAGAAAACATCGTAATCTTTGTTTGTCAACTGTAGGGATCATCTGGCAGCTCTAGATAATCACAGTTATGAAGAATTTTGGTAAAAATTCCAGAACTTATTTGCGCTGTGCATCAAAGAGAAATTCCTTTTTATTCATATAAACTTAATTGTTATTATATGTTTTGTCTATTAAATAAAATTTTTGAATAAAAAAATTGTGATGTTTTTTTTTAAATATGATTTAATTTTTACCAAATAATGTTTTTCTTCTCAAAGCTTTAGGCAACGCCGATCCGGGCTGCTCAATAACTGATTTTGAATTGTTAATCCATATGTTTAAAATTTGGGCAATTCAACTGTGACAGTTGTGAGCATTTTGCTTACATTTTTGCTTATAACTTAAATAATTCAAAATTTTAATTTAAAACAAGAATCTTATACACCCATCACATTGGCCTTTCGAGACCTCAAACTTTTTTTTATTTTTATCCATTTTTTTATATATGAAATATTTTTTATTTCTGTGTAATATTTTAACCCTCTAGGGGTGACTACGGGGATGTTGTAAGGTTTTTTTCCTAGTTTTTTAAAATGTTGTATGGCAACCCCTTTAGGGGGTTCAAGGAAAATGATTGCAAAGAAAAATGAGTTGGGGTAAGTCCTTCATTTGACTTATCCACGGGCAACCTCGAAGCTGTAGAGGGGGATTTCTTACAATTTCTCAAACTTTGTATGGGAGCCCCGTAGGCGATAGAGAAAGAGGGTAAGTATGTTCTAGGAATATGTTTCTAAGGGGAAACTAATGGGGGTCGATCGAACACTTTATTTTTCTTAGTTACATCGTTTTTATAAATTTTGTATGGCAACTCCCTTAGGTTATGTAGATAGGGGCTAAGTATATTCTAGGAATATGTTTGGGAGGGAAAACTAATGGGGGTATGTGATATATTTTATTCCTCTAAGGGCGGCTCCAAGGAAGTTGTAGGGGTTTTAGCCTATTTTTTTTAAATTTTGTATGGCAACCCGTTTAGGGGCTGGAAAAAGAGGGTAGGTATGTTCCTTAAAAATTGATTAGGGTCGGTCTTACATTGCACCCGTTTGCAGCGTAGAGGTTTTTATATACAAGCTTTAGAGAAATAAACAGAGGTGTTCTTGGTTTTTGGCAATATATCGGTCAGTTTTAGGGTGATTTTGCTGGATTTCAATAGCGATTTTTGCGCAGATATTTCTAAAAGTTTGATACCACTTACGGGTATATACGACATCGGAGGGTTTTTGGGAATTTTGATTTCAAGATCGATTTGTGTAAAATATTTTTGAGAAGGAGCTAAAATTTTTTTAGTTTTCAAGTTAGTTTAAAGTTTTTTAATCGTATTTGATTCTTTATTTCATCAAAAAATAATTTTTTCTTAAGGAAAACTCTTTAATAAAATGTGACGGCTTTGACATTTTCAACGAAACATAAAAAAGAGTCGATTATTCAGTATGGTATTATTTTAAGCTCTTCTGAAATACATTAAAATTAAATATGAACCAATTTATTTATACTTCTATCATTTTTATTCTCCTTTATACGTAAATTTATAAATTTTTTTTATAAAGAAAAAAAAACGATTTGTCCTTATTTTGGGACGTAAGTAAGTGTAAATCCACACATAGAAAAAAATATTCCTATATTTTTTCAATTAGCGCATTAGTTATAAAAAAATCACCTTTTTAATACATACTAAATTCTCACAATTAATTATTCAATTGTATTTGCAATTTAAATGCCAACAATAATGCTAATTTACAAAGTATTAAAAGCACAATAACTTTGCAAAGGAATTTCGTAGCTTAACGCTTTTGTACACTTCTTTTTGTTGGTATACAGCACCTTTAAGTTGAGTATACAAAAATAAATAACGAACATCGAAGCTTAGTATAAAAAAAGAGAAGTAAAGAAGTAGAAAAAACCAGAATTAGCTAATTTGAATCACTACAAATTTTGGGGAAAAATCGATGAATTTGCATAGGGTTGTCATTAGAGGAATGCTTTAAATTTTTTCCAAATTTAAACTGCATTTTATTAACATTTTTGATGTTAAAAAATTCCAACACTAAAACCTTCCCAGCAAAAACTTACATTGCTTTGTAATGAGTTAAAATCCAAAAACTCTTACTCATTAGCATTTTAACCCATTATTTTAACATGGCAATGACATTGGAGGCAAGTGCTTACCATTCTCGCTTACAAAGAGGAAGTTAAAAAAGTACTTACCATGCTTGCTTACAAAGACTTACAAAAGCTATTATTTTATTGGCCTTAAAAACCCCTTTTGCTGGGGACCCCAGTTGTTCATTGTTGCATTTAAGGTTTTTTTCTTTGATGTTTTGGTTAAAACTGGTTTAAAATCTTGAGCTTAAATAAGTAAAGATATTGTCAAACTGAAACTATCTGCCTAAATTTTAGATAAGAAATAACTCATTATCTAATCACTGCTAAGGTACACAGACGGTATGTTATAGTAGTTGAAAAGTAAGAAATTTGTAGTGACTAATCACTTCCAAGATTTTGCTGGGTTTTATTTCTTTTTTAAGATGTGAGAAAAGTCACTTTTGTCAAAGAAACATGTCTTAAGTCTTAGAAAAAGTAAGTCTACAACATGGGTTTTAAATTAGTTTTCATACCCATTACTTAAATCTCAAAAGCATGCACTAGCATTTTTGGGTGTGATTAGAATGTAGTTTTTAAAGCATCACATCTATTATTTTTTGTTTGGTAGTAAAATATGTACAACCTTACGAAGGTTTTTTTAACCAGAGGTTTCCCGTATTGATGCCCTACAGAACCAATAAATGTTAACCCAGGGTGTCTCCCAATGCAATAACTGTAAAGCCTACGAAGACCAACCTCTGTTATGAAAAAAAAAACAATTTTGTTTGATTGATGCATGATACAAAGAACCAGGTAGTCTCGTCGGCCCAGCTGATTAGTGCCAAAATGCCCAAATTTTAAAATTATGTTCTGCCTGTAAAAAAAAAAAAACAAAAATTATTACTCATCGTTTGTTTTCTATGAGCTGTTGTTTGACACTTGTGCACTGATTTGTAGTTGTTGCAGGGACGAGATTAACTGATTAGTTGTATCATGATTGATGCTTAGAAAAGTAGAAGTTCGAGTATGTGATGTGAAAGAATATTTTTCCGAAGTCTACACCTTAAATCGAACTTGCGGATTCCCAATTGCGAACTTTTGGTATAAAAAAATGAAATTTTAGCATAAACTAGTACCTACACATACAATGTTTGTATTTAAATACGGTACCGTGAAATAACTCCCAAATGAAATAACTCCCAATGGAAAAAATGAAATAACTCCCAAATGAAATAACTCCCAATGAAAATGAAATAACTCCCAATCGAAAAAAATGAAATAACTCCCAACGGTAAAAATGAAATAACTCCCAATGTTTGGGAGTTATTTCATAAAAGTCACAAAAAAGTGAAATAACTCCCAAATGAAATAACTCCCAACAAAAATGAAATAACCCCCAATTACAAAAAAAATAATTGTTTTATGAAATAAGTTCCAACGGAAATGAAATAACTCCCAACAATAATGAAATAACTCCCAACGAAAATGAAATAACTCCCAACGAAAACGAAATAACTCCCAATTAAAATATATATAATGCGAAAACCTTTTGTATCCATAAATAAGATGTTACTAACGTAAAATTATTTTCTAAACAAACAAACCAAATGACTGCCGGCCTCCGTCTGGACGCAGGATAAGTTAATTCTCGTGGATCGAACCGCCGGTTTCGTTACAGCTTTAGGACAGGCGCGTGGACTTGAGGCACCTTTTTGGTTAAATAATTTTTTAATAAAAAGAGTTATTTAGATAGCCGGCCTTCGGCCGGGCGCAAGGAAAAAACTCCAGTCCATTCGATCCGCCGGCTTCGCAGTAGCCTTCGGCCGGGCAATGGACTTTAAGCTCTATTGCTTTCCATATAAAGCTTCGCCAAATAAATTATGAATTTAATGACACTTTAGTTATGAAGCTGCAAATACTTCCGATGCACTACAGTTTAAAGTATATTCCCCGGCCGAAGGCTACTGCGAAGCCGGCAGATCGAATCTACTGGAGTTTTTTTCCTTGCGCCCGGCCGAAGGCCGGCTATATATGCCACTTTTTTTTAAACCCAAAATTTTCAATTCATTGTCACCTTTTGTATCCATAAATTAGATATCACTAACGTAAAATTATTTTCTAAACAAACAAACCAAATGACTGGTGGCCTCCGTCTGGACGCAGGATAAGTAAACTCTCGTGGATCAAACCGCCAGCTTCGTTACAGCTTTAGGACAGGCGCGTGGACTTTAAGCACCTTTTTGGTTAAATAATTTTTTTAATAAAAGGGAGTGATTTAGATAGCCGGCCTTCGGCCGGGCGCAAGGAAAAAAACTCCAGTGCAATCGATCCGCCGGCTTCGCAGTAGCCTTCGGCCGGGCAATGGACTTTAAGCTCTATTGCTTTCCATATAAAGCTTCGCCAAATAAAACATGAATTTCATGACACTTTAGTTATGAAGCTGCAAATACTTCCGATGCACTACAGTTTAAAGTATATTCCCCGGCCGAAGGCTACTGCGAAGCCGGCGGATCGAATCTACTGGAGTTTTTTTCCTTGCGCCCGGCCGAAGGCCGGCTATATATGCTTTAGGACAGGCGCGTGGACTTTAGGCACCTTTTTGGTTAAATAATTTTTTAATAAAAAGGAGTGATTTAGATAGCCGGCCTTCGGCCGGGCGCAAGGAAAAAACTCCAGTCCATTCGATCCGCCGGCTTCGCAGTAGCCTTCGGCCGGGCAATGAACTTTAAGCTCTACTGCTTTCCATATAAAGCTTCGCCAAATAAAACATGAATTTTATGACACTTTAGTTATGAAGCTGCAAATACTTCCGATGCACTACAGTTCAAAGTATATTCCCCGGCCGAAGGCTACTGCGAAGCCGGCGGATCGAATGGACTGGAGTTTTTGTCCTTGCGCCCGGCCGAAGGCCGGCTATATACTCACGGTTTTAAAACCCCAAAACTTTTAAATAAATGTCACCTTTTATACTAGCCTCCAGATTTCTATGCCTTTTGGAAATTTTTAGAAGAGTGTAAGAAGGACTTAAATGGGCAGGATTTGCTATCTTATATGGAGAAAACATTTCAGCTGATGTTGGTGGGGCCTTTCGAATTTTTGGCGGGCAAATTTAATAAGGCCAAACTACATGAACCTGGTGACTACCTAAGACACCTATACTAGCGTAATTACATTTTTTTAAATGCTCTGGTATATACACTTGCTTTTAGTAAAATGAAATAACTCCCAATAAAAATGAAATAACTCCCAACAAAAATGAAATAGCTCCCAATAAAAATGAAATAACTCCCAATAAAAATGAAATAACTCCCAATGATAGAAAATGAAATAACTCCCAACAAGAATGAAATAACTCCCAACACTTCGAAAAAATTAAATAACGCCCAACAAAATTTCATTGGGAGTTATTTCATTTGGGAGTTATTTCATTATGAAATAACTCCCAATGAAAAATAATGAAATAACTCCCAACGCATTGGGAGTTATTTCATTATGAAATAACTCCCAATTTGTATGGAAAAAAATTGGGAGTTATTTCATTTTTTCATTGGGAGTTATTTCATTTGGGAGTTATTTCACGGTACCTTTAAATACATATGGGCATTTCCATGTCATCGTACGTGACATTTGTACGCCTACAAAGTGGTGTAGATTTTGCAAAAAGAGTGGTAACTGAAAAATTGTTTCGTCAATATGTTACATTTAGAGGATACTATAATCTAAAAAAAAATCATGACTTTGAAAACCTTGCCGGCCAAAATATCGGGCGAAAAAGGCGCATATCGTACGTGACAAAAAACGGAAGTGATGTCGAGGTGCATGCACATATATACGAAAATCTGCGAATTGTAAAAGTTTTTTTCCTTTCTTTAAGTTCTTACACCAAGCCAAATATTTTTCCTTGATAATCCATAATTTTTAAATACAAAAAGATTTTTAGATGATTTTGTTACGAACAAATCTTAATATCGTTCGTGACATACCGTATGTGACAGATTTTTCTCTTATAGTATTTGTCTGAAAAAAAATAGTTTTTTTTTAATATATGTATACATTACAAATTCAAAAACAATTAAAAAATGTTTATTCGGTGATAATAGCAATAAAAACAATAAAAGGTTATTTTCATTTCTTACTATACACTATGTACTTGGGCGCTGGCACTTAATTATTAAATTTTAATTTTTTCTCTTACTGAATACGCAGTTCGAGACACATTTATATTCTGACTATCATGATAAGTAAACGAATAAAGTTTTCTTATTTTTGGGATGGGCTGGACATTTTGCCACTTTTCATGGAGATGAGCAGAAAACCCTTCAATCTCTTCGGTAGCAACATAAAACAAATTAACTCCTTCCACATATTTATGAGCACATTCATAAAATGAGAAAGCATCTGGCAAGATTAATTTATTTGCTTTAACAGTATCACCTACTCCATCAACTGCACCTTTACCATGTGATGTGGCAAAAAAGTTCCATTCTAAATGTTGGCAACTAAATTTGTTTACAAAAGAGGGAATACTTTTTAAAATGAATTTGTTTTTAAATTGAGCGCTACTCCAATCAGAAAATATGTATATAGACGATATATCTTCATATTGTTCGCTTATTTCAAGCATAGTTTTTGTAATAAAATAGTAAACATCAAACTTATTGTGTGTTAATTCGTCGTTAATTATTTTTTTGTCTTTTTTGGCTGCATCTGCGAACTTTTTTCGATAGATATGCTGTCTTTCAGCCTCCTTTTTCCGGTACTTCTTTATTTGTTCTTCGTTTTTCTTTAAGTCCTCCCTCCATTTCTTTGTAGTCTCATAGCTATTTTTACCCATCTTAATAAAAAATTTATAATTATAAAGGAATTTGAAAGTATTAAATTGAATTTTGTTACTTACAATATCGTATGCTACAAACTTTGAAAGACTATAAAATTTTTATTGCATCAAATTTAAAAAAAAAATTGATCAATATTTGTTTGCGAGATTTATCTTGCTTTGAACTTTTATTTTTAAATACTTGCGACCGGTCGAATTCAAATGATAACGACAAATAACGTTTTTGCATTACGTACGTGACATTAGAATATCATTCAAAGCAATCTATAAAAAATACCGCTATTCGAACTCTAAATTTTTAATTTCATAATGGAACTTGGCCACTGATGTTGTAACATTATTTTTAAAGTATAATTGGAATATTACAATTACCTAAATTTAGCCACTAGTTAAGACAAAATAGTTAATTTCAATTTCTGGAAATTGATCAAAGAGATTACCAGTTTAATCTGCTATTTTTGCTGTTTTAAAATTATAATTAGCCATAAATACTTTTACATAATAAAATTTAAGTGTTTTATTGCTCTTTGGTATATTTAAAAAAAAGTTGCGATGACTTTTATTTTTCCAGCCGTGGTTGACATATTCATGGAAATGCCCATATGTATGTGCATACATTAATATTAAAAAGCACAACCATATCTCATGGCAGTAATTGTCTTTGTTGTTGTTTCTTTGTGACTTTCCAATTTAAAGTTCAAGGTTAATTTAGCGCCAGGGTCCCTAAAGAACAAAGTTGTTAAAAAAAATCAAACAAGAAATCCTTGCACAAATAACAATATTTTTTTGTTGTTTTTACCTTTGCTGGAAAATAAATTAGGTGTTAGTTAGTTATTAGTTATCTAATCATGCACGTTCATAGTTTTGATTCACTAATTTAAGGTTTAAAGATTTTTTTAGGGTAAAAACAAAATATTCATTATATAGTTCACACACGTGTCAACTATTTAACTGCTTGACACACAAACATAAATTCATACAAATATACAGGGTGTCCGCAGGCAATGTATACTACTTTGCTTTGCCGCTGTTTTGGGTAAACATTAGCCGTGAAGTTGAGATGTGGCAAATTTGTTATAGAATATTTTTCGCTAAACTAACGTTTTTTAATTGTTAAAACATTTTATCAAAATCAATCATAGATTACAATAACGATGAGAATGTTACGTGAAATTTTTGGGAGAAACAACGTGCCAACAAGACGCACTATTTACCGTGTTGTGAATGATTTCGAAGAAAGAGGGACTGTAGATGAAAGGCCCAAGCATGGACTACAACGAACTGCAAGATCGACTGAAAAGATTACTGCTGCTAAAGAAAGTATTCAAAACAATCCATCAACCTCAATTTGACGTCGTGATCAGGAGCTTTGTCTTCATAGAACAATTTTAGCCATAATTTTGCACAAGGATTTTCATTTGTTTTTATATAAGATTCAGTTGACACAAGAGCTTCTTTCAGAAGACCATTTACGCCGCCGTACATATGCCAATAGGATGTTACAGCTCGCCCATGACAACCCCGTTTTTCATGAAAGTCACTTATTAACCCAATAGAAGTGACAGTCTGGTGTGAAATTTGGTCAGGAGTAATCATTGAACCATACTTTTTGAAACTGAAAACGGCGTAACGGCAACTGTCAATGGGAAGCGATATCGTGATATTATTGAAAACTTTTTGATGCCACAACTGCATGCTTTGGGTTTGGTTAACATGTGGTATCTACAGACGGTGCCACATCGCATACAGCTGGGATTACAATGAAATTACTGCAAGACCTCTTTCCACAACTAAGTTATTTCAAGAAATGGGGTTGTTGATTGACCTCCACGGTCTCCTGATTTGATGTAAACAAACTAGAAATACTGGAGCAACTCAAACAAAATATTTGTGGGCAGCATCCATAAAAACGGGCCATTTTTATGAAATTTTTGATTTGTTTTATCTCGGAAACTATTACAGCTATCTGCTTTAAACCTGCTACAAGATAGTTCCGTTATCATGCCTATATTTGGAAAGATTTTTTTTTTGAAAATGCCACGGGAGTGAGCCCCAATGCAAACAAACCAATTTTAAGAAATTATTGATAAGAAGTATCGCGAAAACTGTTTAGATTTCGATTTCAACTCTATACAAATTATTAGTCTTATGGTTTCTAAATTTGGGAAAAAATAAGCTATGTATGTATCTTTATTTTTGTATCTGTAATTTTGAAATAAAGTCTTGAGCACTGGAAACGTGATATTGCGATATTGTTATTTCGAGCATAAAAATGCGAAGTGGATTTTTACTGTATTATAATTTCCATATTATGCATTACCGACAATATAAAGTAAATATATTATAAGCTATACATTGACGAAGGTCCGACTCTGGTACAGAAAAATGTACATTTTAATAAAAAAATTAATTTGCTGCGTATTTGTGAAGAGTCAACAGATTTGGCAGCTTACTTATTTGTTATCGCTTTTTTGTAATAAATAAAAAAAAAACACAGCTAACTGATTATACCCTTCACATAGTGATAAGGGTATATATCAGTTTGTCATTCCGTTTGTAATTTCTTTATTATTCATTTGCGATCCCATATAGTGTATATATTCTGGATCCTTATAGATAGGGAAGTTGATATAGCCATGTTCATCTATCCGTCTGTCCGTCTGTTGAAATCAATTTTCTGGAGTCAAATGAAAAGATACAGCTATTGGAGTCAAACTATTAAAAATATCCTGGAGACAATCGCTATTTAAAATCAGCAAAATCGGTTCACTATTGACCGAGATATAAGTGCAACCCCAAAATAACCCCTTTTTTTCAGGACAAAATCCGTGCATATATCCCTATTTATCTCAGTATATATAGTCACTCTTGCCACAAAACTTGGCACGGATACTCTTAAAGTGGGGACCTAAATAATGGACAAATATTTTTCAGATAGGATCAGCGGAAGTGGTATTTTTCCTACAATTGCAAAAATTTGGTGAAATATTTTATGCGCTATATCTCGGAAATTATAACAGATATCGAAATCAAATGTTCTACAAAAAGTAATTGTAAAATAAGATCTACACTTTAAAGAAAAAATTTTTGGATGGGGACAGAAGAAGGGGTAGCTCCCATACAAATTAACAATTTTTATGAAATTTTCGATACGCTACATCTGGGAAACTATAAAAGCAATGGGCTTTAAAACTCGCTGGGTATATTAAAAGACCAATGTGAAGGGTATATTAGATTCGGCACAGCCGAATATAGCGCTCTTACTTGTTTTTTGTAAGTTTAGAAAAAGTTACCGCTTATTTTTAAAATGAAAATATTTAAGTCGAATAATCAATCGAACACCCTAATTTCTTTGTAATATCGTGTACAAGAAAATTATAATTTGGAAGTTATTTTCATTTTGTTTTATTTGTGTAAAGTGTACTTTAAGTAATTACCTTTTTCTTTATTTTTAGTGTTTGGTTTATGAACTTTAACCCTTTGTAGCCCAAGGTCTTAAAAATTTCTGAATTTTTGAAATAATATAGATTTAATTAAAAGAAAAATACATTGTTCACGGAAATTTAAAAAAAAAGAATATTATTATCCTTTTATTTGAGTTTTTAGGGAGTGTAACATTTCTGTAACATTGAGTTAAAAGTTTAAAAAAAATTAAAAGATTTGAAAGAGTTATTTTGTTTATTGTAGCACAATGCAACACAACATTTTTTGCAAACGGTTTGGGAGAGGCCAGTAAATTTCGGAAACTTGCAGCGTATTCTTTTTTCCACCCAAGTTGGCCAGTGTCTTATTTGATATTGTCGAATTGCCATTGGGGGAACATGCCGTTGTAACCCAATGTAACAGAAATGTTACATACAAACAAAATCATTTTTGTCGTATACAAAATGTAAAATAATTCATTGCTGATAATTATTACATAAAATCATCTACCTACCTACAGTCTTACAGAAAAATAAGAAAAAAAATTGCACTACTTGTATTATTTTCTTAAAATCAAACTTTGCTTGATTTTTGGCCTTCCCCTTTTTACAAATCTCAAATTTAATTTGAATTTAAGCAATATTGTTGCCATCCATAGTGTTTAACTACATACAAGGCTGTTCAATGGTATGATACAAAGGTGTTACTCTAGTTTAAATGAAGTATTTTTGTTTAGTATGTTTTTAGAGTGATATTTAGGGTTTGTTACAGAAATGTCACACGAGGCTATAAAGGGTTAATATAACAAGTTGTCAAAAAAAGTAAATACGTATGTTAGTAAAACGGAAAATGTTAGTAATTATGTTAAATTTACTAATAACTTTTAATTAATAGATCGTTAAAATAAAATTAAAACAAATTTTAATTGAGAAATATTTCTTCTAATTAATAAAAATATAAATAATAAAGCTGTTAAAACTATAATAGCGTAAAAGAGTATTCTTGGTCATACTATTCCACAGTGAAAAACAGCGTCGGAGAAAACTCGATTCCTATCGAAATACACTTTATTAAAAAAAATACAAAATTAATAACGTACTTATAAGCATTATCTCGCATTTTATAAATAAACTACAAACATTAAAAATATTATTAATTTACAGAAAATTATTTCTAAAATTACTTATTTAGAATTACACCCAAGTTTTTATCATATTTTTTAAATATATTTTTTGCACTTTTTTCCGTAGAATCTTGCATTCTTGAATAAACACTAAAACTGCTCAACTTAAATACATATGTAAATTAATAATAAAAATTGTTATTAATTATGTTTGTGCATGTGTATAAATGTGCTTCATACTTTTTTGTTTGTTAGAATTAATATCACGTGTATAAAAATTTACATAACAATTGATACTAGTTTCTTTTTTTTTGATAATTTAATTTCAATTTTATGAACTAAAATGAATATAAATACACATGTTCATTTATCGCTACATGCAAGCTTATGTATGTACAAATCTACTTACATATCGTCGTGTGGGTTCTTATTTGCTGCACGGCACATTTTCAAAAACAAATAAGTTAGGTATTTTTATATATGATTCGTCCTTTTTTTTAATCCGTGAGCATAAAAAAATAATATTACATTATTTCTAGAAATCTAGTTTTCTTTTTTTTTTTGGACTTTGACTTT
This sequence comes from Melanophora roralis, assembly GCA_963583895.1. NCBI lineage: Eukaryota > Metazoa > Arthropoda > Insecta > Diptera > Rhinophoridae > Melanophora > Melanophora roralis. Next base: position 77,319,680 of record OY757188.1, read on the forward strand.
AATCAGGATCAACAGCCCCTAATTTCATTTTAAAATTATTTTTGACCACTAAGTTAAATTTTGACCTCAATCTAGGTCAAAGGCCGTTCATTTTATATTTGTGGACCTACCTACACAATCCCAAAATTGGGGAAAAATATAAAAAAAAACACTTTCTGACCACTTAATTGACTTTTGACCTCAATCTGGGTGAATCCCAAAATTGGGAAAAAGTGCCATAAATGCTACAAAGCACTTTTTGACCACCTAATTGACTTTCGAACTCATTCTGGGTTCGTAGTCGTTAATTTAATATTTCTAATCGATAATCTCGAAAAATGCAAAAATGTGAACCTTAATCTGTCCTTTCTAATTTTACATTTCAGGACACAATTTTTTTTTTAAAAAGGGCAAAAGTACTAAAAATATGAAAAAAGTACTTGATGTCCACTTCTCTGAGTTATGATCTTAATCTGTTCCTAACTGTATATTTTAAGACTCATTATAACCTTAAAAATTCAAAAAGTCCCAAATATGTGAAAAAGTTCTTTTTACCCACTTTGCTCACTCAAAAGTCATAAAAGTTATATTTGTGGGCTCAAAGTTCCAAAAATAAAGGGAAAAGTACCATTTATGGGAAAAGTGTAATTTTTGTCCATTTAGTTGACTTCTGTCCTTAATGGTGATCTTTAGCTCTTTCTTTTAAAGTTCAACACTCAAATAATGCAAAAAACTTTAATAATAAAATAGCTGTTTAGACGTTACAAAAATATATTTTACCGCTTAATATTTACCCTCTTTTTGAACAAGAAGAGCCAAACCTGGAGGGACAGGGTTGATTGCAGGATTTCTAGACTTTTATGGCCCAGGCTGGACAGGATGGGCACTGACCTGCTGCTCAAGGAGAGCAGGAGGGCTCTGAGGTGAATTATTGGGACTCTCACAGAGCACCGCGATGTGAAATATATGACAAACCAATGGGACAGGAACTCTCCAGATTTCTGCAGGGTATGCGGGGAAAGGAAGGAAATAGAGACGGTAAAACATCTTGTATGCCACTGCCCTACGCTGCAGATCCGCCAACAGAGGTAGTTGGGAGGGCGCTTCTCAGATGGACTTGGTGAGGTCCCTGGCTGTGGGCTGGGAAGCATCATAGATTTCATCAAGGTAGTTTGGTGGCTAGGCAGGCAGGTGATTTAGCGCCTATGAACGGAAGGCCTGTGGAACGCAATTTGAATTTTTTGAAGTTGCAAAATGGACTTAAGAAATATCAAAATTTAGTTCTTACCCTGTCTTGCCTTTTTGGGACTAAAATTTCAAAAAAGAGCCAAAAACACAATTAATTTTTTCGAGGCCTGTCGAACGCAATTTGAATTTTGTGTTTATCTTTTTTAATTCATAAGTTACAAAATGGATCTAAGCAATATCCAAATATTGTTCTTCCCCTGTCTTGCTATGCTAAACAAGTAAGAGCGATATATTCGACTATGCCGAATCTTATATACCCTTTACATTGGCCTTTCGGAACCCCAAAGTTTTTTTTATTTTCATCAATTTTTTTATGAAATATTTCTAATTTTTAAATAGGGTCGGTCTCATATTTTAACCCTTTTTTCAAATTTTGATTGGGGATCCCCTTAGGGGGTGGAGATATTGGGTAAGTATGGTCTAGGAAAATGTTTGCAAGGAAAAATTAGTTGGGGTCAATCCTGCATTTGACCTACTCACAGGCACCCTTAAAGCTGTAAGGGGGGATTTATTACAATTTCCCAAAGTTTGAATAGGAGCCCCCTTAGGCGATGGAGATAGGGGGTAAGTATATTCTAGGAATATGTTTGGACGGGAAAACTAAAAAGGGTCGGTCGCACACTTAATTTCTCTAAAGCCGACTCTGGGAGCTTTCTGGGCGGTTTAGCTAATTTTTGTAAGTTTCGTATTGCAACCCTGTTAGGTCTGGTAAATATTATGGAAGTGATTTATAGGCAATAATGCTCAGTACCACATGTATTCAAATTGACTACGAAACCTTCGACCTTATATATTGTGTTGACCTGTGTAATTCATTAAAAAAAATATTTTTCTTCATTGGCAAAACAATATTTTAAATATCAAACAAACTCCTGACATAAATTCTACTACAATTTGACGATTAAAGTTTTCCCTAAGTTATTTTCGCTTTCAAAGTTATTTATGTGTTTTTCATCGTTTAAGTTTAAAACTTTTTCAAGTTTTTACCAATTCTATTTTGGCACTTTAATTTTTTTTAATTTGCAAATTATTTTGACATTCACCTGTTATTATGTATCTATGTATGTACTTAGATATGTACGTCAAAGTATAGTTTCAGTTTGTTTATTTTTTTCTCTCTGTGCACTTTTTGTATTTATTTTTTCTTTCTTTAGTTTTTGTATAAAGCTCTTAAAATAAATCGAAATAAATAAGTGATATATATATAGGGTGACCATTCGTACTGATTTCATCAGTACATGTATTGATTTTTCATTTGGTGTACTGATATGTACTGATTTTTGACAAAACGTACTGATTTTTCAGGATATTTATTTTAATATATATTTTCAATTTGCTGCATGAAATCTAAGTTAAGTTTTAGTATAACTGCACTATTTTCAATTGTATTTCAGAGCTTTCTTATTATTTTTTAAAAAATTCTAATTGTATTTTAGAACTTTCTTTTTCAATTTCAGAGCTTTCTACTTAATTAAAAAAACTTCTAACTTCTAAAATTCTGAAATTTATTTATTATTAAATTCTAGAATTTTCTAGCTGTACTTGAAAATGTTCCATTTTGTATTTCAAAAATTTCTAATTATATTTAAGAATTTACCAACTATACTTCAATATTTCCCACATGCAAAAGCATATCAAATAACTCTCTTTACAAATGACACCTACCACTAATTTATTTTTTAATAAATATTGAAACTTTTCACAAAACCCAGTAGCTGTTGGAGTTGGATGGGAAAATAGTGAATACATATATACATATGTACATATTTCAGTGTTTAAATTTTTATATGAATTTATTACTTCATTGGAATACTGATTTCAGTTCGATCTCTTAATCTAAAATTTTCAAATTCCTTACAAGGAGTATTTGTTTGTCGCTTTAAAAATCAATTCCGGTATCTTTGGATTTCCAAAACAATGCCGATTATTTAAATAAAAAAAAAAAAACTAAAATATAGCAAACCTGTCCAAATACGCACAGAGCGAATCTATAAAATAAATTTTTTGCTATCCCTTCTTTCAAGGAAACAGTAACATCTACAAAAAAATATAACTTAAAACATTTACTGATTTTGAACCAGAAAAAATGGTCACCCTAGATATATACAAATGTTTTTAATCAAATGTGAGAGAATATATGTACATAAGTATGTTGTTTTTATAGTTTTTGTTAAATTTTTTTATTTTTAAGCATAAAAATAGGTTTTCTTTTTATATTTTGTATTGTTTATAAGTTCGCTTGCGTGCTATTTTTTGAAGCCGATTAATTAATTGTCTTGGACGATTTATGTGTATATTGTTTTTGCTTACAATAACAAAATACACATAAATCGTCTAAACAATCAATCAATTATCTTCGGAAACAGCACATTAGTTTAATGTTTTTTTTTTGGAATAAAATGTATTGAAGTATAATGTGCTTCGCAATTTCAATAACTGCGGTACATAGTTTTATGAAACTAAAATAAAAGAATCGAAGCAGTATATTTCCTAATATTTTTTAAAGTTTGGCCTGTTAAATAATTTACTATTTTATTGTAAGTCTCCTAAAACTCTATACCTAAACAAAAATTAAACACTGGCCGGATAAATGTATGCCTTAGAGATTTTAAATTTGACTGATAAGTAGCACACACCATGCCCATTAATCGTAACTGCAATTTTTATTCCAAGGATCTCAGGCCTAATTACCTTTAATTACTAATGCATAGTTCTTATCTTATTAGTTTAAATAGAGTTCTGGGGAAAATTACGGCATTCGATTCTAGTCAAAATTTTACTCGATTGATCCAATTTTCAATGCTTTAAATATAGGGATTCTATCAATTTTGATTCGAATTTAAAGCCGCCATTTTCCTTTGTTAATGGTTTGGTTTTTAAGCAATCTGCTAAAAATGCCCGTAATTTCAACAAATAAGTTACTGCTTGTTTAAGTACATAAATGTGTTTAATTAATTTTAGCTCGTCAAATTGTAATAAGTCTTTAAGGCAATGTTTTTTGCGTTTTTTCCTGTTATTTATGTTAAGATGCATTGATATCAGAGACCTGCGCCATGGAGGCTTACATACGGCTTAGCTGAGCCGCCGAAGAAAAACGGCTTATGTCGCCGTTTTTTTTTTTTTGATATTTTACTTCAATGCAGTACTTAAAACAGAAAATTGCGAATAATTTAAAAATGGAAATTAAAACAAGTTTTCAGGTAACAAATCCTTGAAATGAAAAGGATTTTTGGAATACGAACATTAACCTGATCTGACTAATACAGCAGATTTTGATTTGCTAAAGTAAAACAGTTATTATGGTAAAATGGTTATTCCCAAAAAAAAAATGGTTTTTAAAAACCACCACATTGGCAAAGTTTGCAACATATCTAAACATAGCAAAGCTGGCTTTATCTGTTTTAAGCATATCTATCATTAACTAGCTGGTTTGCTTGTTAACGCAATGAGGTCAAACCTTTATACTTTGACAGTCCTCTTTTTACACAATAAAAAGAGTTTTTTCATATAGTATCAGAAGCCTGCAACAACATATTTTTCTTAACATCCGGCTTGAGCCAGCGAAGCCGATTTTTAGCCGCCGCCCATGATTTTTGCATTAGCTGCTGCCACCGTGAAATTTGTTCGAAACAGGCTTTTCTGATTGATAAGTATCGTTATTGTTTATACGATAAAAGTACCTAATGACAACAATTGTCGTAATCTACTGTCAATTGGATATGTTTTACAGCCTTCACCGTGACAATGAATACTTTTATGAATGTATACACAGTGATGACAAAAAAATTGAAACTACATGCTAAAATACAGTATCGTTGTGTTATTTTTCAAATGACTTCAATGAAAAAATACCGTTTCTCAAAGAGGTAATAAGTAACATTGTTGCTCTTGCCCAATATGAAAAACTCAAAGCATCCTTTAAAAAATTAAGATTATTTTGCAAACAGTAGTTTTTTGCCTATCAACTTTAATGTCGACTACTACATTATAGTTTGCTACAAAGTTTGGAGCGATTTCCTAATAAAAAATAACAACGAAATTTTCAATCGCAGTCAACTTTTTCAGAGAAATTGAGACTACAAAAGATATATTTTTTTTAACCACCACTATTTTGCACTAGTAGTCAAAGCTAAAAATTTTTATAATTTAAATAAAAAATAATCATTTTTTTGCATTAATGCAGCACTAAACAGCTGTGTGTTCAAACTCTTAAACCAAATTATTTTATTTTGCAACAAATAAAGTTTTTGAAAAAGTTCGGTGAGCGCTTTGTTAAGTTCAGTAAAAAAAAGCCGAATTCAAAACAAAGGTCGAACACCATTTTTTACTGAACTCCTAACGTTTGGTCGGGCTTTACTAATTATACATATCGTTACCTTAATATAATAAGACTCTAACTCGTATGTTTTAGAGCCTGTCTATACTAAAGTATGAATATTTTGCAAAGCCATTTCTAATTATAAGGCCACTACTGTATGTATGTTATATGTATGGGAATGTTATTTGTCTTTTCTACATTTCTCTGCCTTTTTTTAGATTTTTTAAATTGTTTTTTTTTTTTTTAATTTTTTCTCACTATTAAAAGGTAGACTGTATTTAATTCTTTTTGTTGCTTTTGTTTATCTGACATGTTTTGGTTTTCTTATTTAAGTTGAACGAATTTATTAAAATTTGTAAAAACAAGAAATAGATAAAAAGTTTTAATATTAGTTAATAAACTTAAACGGTCCTAATTCCATTTCAATTTGTATCTGGCATAAGGATTGAAATAAAAAAATTAGAAAATACGAATTTAAAAATAAAAATAACGTTTATATATTTTATAAGTTTTACAAATAAAAAAAAAAATAAAAAAGGTTATAGTCGATCAAGTTGGACCATATTGTACTTCACACAACAGTTTAATATACCTTCACATAAGTGATAGGGGTGTACATCAGTTTGTCATTCCGTTTGTAATTTCTTTAATATCCATTTGCGACCCCATAACGTACATATATATTTTAAGTCCTTATAGATAGGGACGTCGATTTAGAGATGTCCGTCTGTCCGTGTTATGGTTGAAATCACCTTTTTGAAGCTCACCGATTCGATGTCGCATAGACCCGTAAGTGATATCAAACTATCAAAGATATCTGCGAAAAACTCGCTATTTAAATCCAACAAATCGTCTAATAACTGACCGAGATATAAGCTAAAAACCAAGACTTCCTCTGTTTATTTCTCTAAAATTTTTACATAAAAAACCTCTACAAGTGCTCCGGAGTTGTCCTTACATGGGTTTAATGTAAGGCCGACTCCCATTAATTTTTTCTTACGACCATTTTTGTGGGATATACTTGCACCCTATCTCCGCCCCATAAAAGGGTTGTCATACAAAGTCTAATTTTTTTTAAATCGCTTCCACAGCTTCCAGGGTACAAAGGTCAAATGAAAGACCGACCCCAATTGATTTTTCCTCTCAAGCATTTGTAGAACATACTTACCCTCTATCTCAAGCCTCTAAAAGGGTTGCCAAACAAATTTAAAAAAAATAGGGTAAAAACCCCTACAACTTCCCCGGAGTCGCCCTTACAAGAATAAAATGTATCACGGACCCCCCTAAAAATTTTCCTAGAACATACTTACTCTTATCTGCTATCTCCATCACAAAAGGGGGCTGCCATACAAAATTTATAAAAATTATGTAAAAACGCCCATAGCTTCCTCAGAGTCGGCCTCACAAAAATAACATATTCCTAGAACATACTTACCCCACCATTTCTACATCGCTTAAGGGGCTGACCTCAACTCATTTTTTTTTGCAAACATTTTCCTAGAGCATACTTGCTCCCTATTTCCACCTAACCCCCTAAGGGGGTTGCCATACAAAATTTGATGATATTAGGGTATAAATCCCTACAATTTCCCTTTAGTCACCCTAACCTAAAATTATAAATATGTACTTAAAAAATAAAAAAAAAAATTGGATAAAAATAAAATAAGTTTGGGATTTCGAAAGGGCAATGTAAAGAGTAATAAGATTCGGCACAGGATAAGGATAAGAAACATATAAAACTCAGTACAACTGTTGGTGGCATTAGGTCTTTAACATACGCAAAATTTTGTGGGAATACTTAAAGCCAAATATGCTAATTCCGAAAAGACATTTGTATGGGGCTATGTAAAATATAAACCGGTCATCCCATGTTTCAATACGGTTGGCCCTTATATCAAAACACTTCTCTGTGTCAAATTTCATCAAAATATCATTGTGGTGTAGGTTATAATATGTTCGAGCTTGACTGACTGCAACTTTCTTACTTGTTTAATTCCTTTTTTTTGTAATCTCCATATTATATTGTTATTTAAAGACAACTTAAATGGACCTGTGTGAAGATAAATACGTATTTAACTAGCAGAGACAAAAACCACAATTTTTAGCAAAGCCAATTTTGGAGTTATCATAGCCATGTTACGCATATAACAGAGCTCATGTTAACAATTTACTTAATCAAATAGGTCAGTACCAGAAAATAAATCCCAGTTTCCAGACCTTACCATATGAAAAACGTGTTCGAAATATTCCTCATTAAAACAAGAATAGTCTGATAGCAAATATATTCTTAGACAGCATATAAAATAAGTTTAAAAATAGATATTTTTTATGAAAACTCTTCGTAAGATGAACAACTAAAATGGTCAAATATGGAATGGAAAATATAGACCAAGGGGTGTCCTAATAAATTATGTAACTCATATGTATAAATTAGTTTTGAAATTTTTTTAAAAAATTTTTAAAAATTTCACTTTTGAAAAAATTATGATATCCTTGAAGGATTTTGTGCATATTTGGCCAAGTCTTTCTTTGTCACTCATACAGACCAAATGCATAATAAAGTCCAACGAGTGCTCTATTAGGCTATATAACTCATTAGCCTCAATTGTATTTGGGAGTTTTTTAAAAAATTTTTGAAAGTTTTGGGAAAAATGATGATATCCTTGAAGGATTTTGTGCATATTTGGCCAAGTCTTTCTTTGTCACTCATATAGACCACATGCATAATAAAGTCCAAGGAGTGCTCTATTAGGCTATATAAGTCATTAGCCTGAATTGTATTTGGGAGTTTTTTAAAAAATTTTTGAAAATTTCACTTTTGGAAAAATAATGATATCCTTGAAGGATATTGTGCATATTTGGCCAAGTCTTTCTTTGTCACTCATATAGACCACATGCATAATAAAGTCCAAAGAGTGCTCTATTAGGCTATATAAGTCATTAGCCTGAATTGTATTTGGGAGTTTTTTTAAAAATTTTTTGAAAATTTCACTTTTGAAAAAATAATGATATCCTTAAAGGATTTTGTGCATATTTGGCCAAGTCTTTCTTTGTCACTCATATAGACCACATGCATAATAAAGTCCAAGGAGTGCTCTATTAGGCTATATAAGTCATTAGCCTGAATTGTATTTGGGAGTTTTTTAAAAAATTTTTGAAAATTTCACTTTTGAAAAAATGATGATATCCTTGAAGGATTTTGTGCATATTTGGCCAAGTCTTTCTTTGTCACTCATATAGACCACATGCATAATAAAGTCCAAGGAGTGCTCTATTAGGCTATATAAGTCATTAGCCTGAATTGTATTTGGGAGTTTTTTAAAAAATTTTTGAAAATTTCACTTTTGGAAAAATAATGATATCCTTGAAGGATATTGTGCATATTTGGCCAAGTCTTTCTTTGTCACTCATATAGACCACATGCATAATAAAGTCCAAGGAGTGCTCTATTAGGCTATATAAGTCATTAGCCTGAATTGTATTTGGGAGTTTTTTAAAAAATTTTTGAAAATTTCACTTTTGAAAAAATAATGATATCCTTAAAGGATTTTGTGCATATTTGGCCAAGTCTTTCTTTGTCACTCATATAGACCACATGCATAATAAAGTCCAAGGAGTGCTCTATTAGGCTATATAAGTCATTAGCCTGAATTGTATTTGGGAGTTTTTTAAAAAATTTTTGAAAATTTCACTTTTGAAAAAATGATGATATCCTTGAAGGATTTTGTGCATATTTGGCCAAGTCTTTCTTTGTCACTCATATAGACCACATGCATAATAAAGTCCAAGGAGTGCTCTATTAGGCTATATAAGTCATTAGCCTGAATTGTATTTGGGAGTTTTTTAAAAAATTTTTGAAAATTTCACTTTTGGAAAAATAATGATATCCTTGAAGGATATTGTGCATATTTGGCCAAGTCTTTCTTTGTCACTCATATAGACCACATGCATAATAAAGTCCAAGGAGTGCTCTATTAGGCTATATAAGTCATTAGCCTGAATTGTATTTGGGAGTTTTTTAAAAAATTTTTGAAAATTTCACTTTTGAAAAAATAATGATATCCTTAAAGGATTTTGTGCATATTTGGCCAAGTCTTTCTTTGTCACTCATATAGACCACATGCATAATAAAGTCCAAGGAGTGCTCTATTAGGCTATATAAGTCATTAGCCTGAATTGCATTTGGGAGTTTTTTAAAAAATTTTTGAAAATTTCACTTTTGAAAAAATGATGATATCCTTGAAGGATATTGTGCATATTTGGCCAAGTCTTTCTTTGTCACTCATATAGACCATATGCATAATAAAGTCCAAGGAGTGCTCTATTAGGCTATATAAGTCATTAGCCTGAATTGTATTTGGGAGTTTTTTAAAAAATTTTTGAAAATTATGATATCATTATTTTTTCAAAAGTGAAATTTTCAAAAATTTTTTAAAAAACTCCCAAATACAATTCAGGCTAATGAGTTATATAGGCTAATAGAGCACCCCTTAGTCTTCATTGTGCATATGGTCCATATGAGTGACAAAGAAAGACTTGGCCAAATATGCACAAAATCCTTCAAGGATATCATTATTTTTTCAAAAGTGAAATTTTCAAAAATTTTTTAAAAAACTCCCAAATACAATCGAGGCTAATGAGTTATATAGCCTAATAGAGCACTCCTTGGACTTTATTATGCATGTGGTCTATATGAGTGACAAAGAAAGACTTGGCCAAATATGCACAATATCCTTCAAGGATAACATTATTTTTCCAAAAGTGAAATTTTCAAAAATTTTTTAAAAAACTCCCAAATACAATTCAGGCTAATGACTTATATAGCCTAATAGAGCACTCCTTGGACTTTATTATGCATGTGGTCTATATGAGTGACAAAGAAAGACTTGGCCAAATATGCACAAAATCCTTCAAGGATATCATCATTTTTTTCTAAAGTGAAATTTTCAAAAATTTTTTAAAAAACTCCCAAATACAATTCAGGCTAATGACTTATATAGCCTAATAGAGCACTCCTTGGACTTTATTATGCATGTGATCTATATGAGTGACAAAGAAAGACTTGGCTAAATATGCACAATATCCTTCACGGATATCATTATTTTTCCAAAAGTGAAATTTTCAAAAATTTTTTAAAAAACTCCCAAATATAATTCAGTCTAATGACTTATATAGCCTAATAGAGCACTCCTTGGACTTTATTATGCATGTGGTCTATATGAGTGACAAAGAAAGACTTGGCCAAATATGCACAATATCCTTCAAGGATATCATTATTTTTCCAAAAGTGAAATTTTCAAAAATTTTTTAAAAAACTCCCAAATACAATTCAGGCTAATGACTTATATAGCCTAATAGAGCACTCCTTGGTCTTTATTATGCATGTGGTCTATATGAGTGACAAAGAAAGACTTGGCCAAATATGCACAAAATCCTTCAAGGATATCATCATTTTTTCAAAAGTGAAATTTTCAAAAATTTTTTAAAAAACTCCCAAATACAATTCAGGCTAATGACTTATATAGCCTAATAGAGCACTCCTTGGACTTTATTATGCATGTGGTCTATATGAGTGACAAAGAAAGACTTGGCCAAATATGCACAATATCCTTCAAGGATATCATTATTTTTTCAAAAGTGAAATTTTCAAAAATTTTTTAAAAAACTCCCAAATAAAATCGAGGCTAATGAGTTATATAGCCTAATAGAGCACTCCTTGGACTTTATTATGCATGTGGTCTATATGAGTGACAAAGAAAGACTTGGCCAAATATGCACAATATCCTTCAAGGATATCATTATTTTTTCAAAAGTGAAATTTTCAAAAATTTTTTAAAAAACTCCCAAATACAATTCAGGCTAATGACTTATATAGCCTAATAGAGCACTCCTTGGACTTTATTATGCATGTGGTATATATGAGTGACAAAGAAAGACTTGGCCAAATATGCACAATATCCTTCAAGGATATCATTATTTTTTCAAAAGTGAAATTTTCAAAAATTTTTTAAAAAATTCGCAAATACAATCGAGGCTAATGAGTTATATAGCCTAATAGAGCACTCCTTGGACTTTATTATGCATGTGGTCTATATGAGTGACAAAGAAAGACTTGGCCAAATATGCACAATATCCTTCAAGGATATCATTATTTTTTCAAAAGTGAAATTTTCAAAAATTTTTTAAAAAACTCCCAAATACAATTCAGGCTAATGATTTACATAGCCTAATTGAGCACTCTTTGGTCTTTTTTATGCATGTGGTCTATATGAGTGACAAAGAAAGACTTGGCCAAATATGCACAAAATCCTTCAAGGATATCATCATTTTTTCAAAAGTGAAATTTTCAAAAATTTTTTAAAAAACTCCCAAATACAATTCAGGCTAATGACTTATATAGCCTAATAGAGCACTCCTTGGACTTTATTATGCATGTGGTATATATGAGTGACAAAGAAAGACTTGGCCAAATATGCACAATATCCTTCAAGGATATCATTATTTTTTCAAAAGTGAAATTTTCAAAAATTTTTTAAAAAACTCCCAAATACAATTCAGGCTAATGACTTATATGGCCTAATAGAGCACTCCTTGGACTTTATTATGCATGTGGTCTATATGAGTGACAAAGAAAGACTTGGCCAAATATGCACAAAATCCTTCAAGGATATCATCATTTTTTCAAAAGTGAAATTTTCAAAAATTTTTTAAAAAACTCCCAAATACAATTCAGGCTAATGATTTACATAGCCTAATTGAGCACTCTTTGGTCTTTTTTATGCATGTGGTCTATATGAGTGACAAAGAAAGACTTGGCCAAATATGCACAAAATCCTTCAAGGATATCATCATTTTTTCAAAAGTGAAATTTTCAAAAATTTTTTAAAAAACTCCCAAATACAATTCAGGCTAATGAGTTATATAGCCTAATAGAGCACCCTTTAGTCTTCATTATGCATATGGTCTGTATGAGTGACAAAGAAGGACTTGGCCAAATATGCACAAAATCTTCAAGGATATCATCATTTTTCCCAAAGTGAAATTTTTAAAAATTTTTTAAAAAACTCCAAAACACAATTTATACATATGAGTAACATAATTTATTAGGACACCCCTTGGTCTATATTTTCCATTCCATATTTGACAATTTTAGTTGTTCATCTTACGAAGAGTTTTCATAAAAAATATCTATTTTTAAACTTATTTTATTTGCTGTCTAAGAATATATTAGCTATCAGACTATTCTTGTTTTAATAAGGAATATTTCGAACATGTTTTCCATATGGTAAGGTCTGGAAACTGGGATTTATTTCCTGGTACTGACCTATTTGATTAAGTAAATTGTTAACATGAGCTCTGTTAAATGCGTAACATGGCTATGTTAACTCCAAAATTGGCATTGCTAAAAATTGTGGTTTTTGTCTCTGCTAGTTAAATACGTATTTATCTTCACACAGGTCTTAAATGGCTAAAAACATTTAAAGCAATTTTACTTAAAACCAAAGTAAGCATGTGTTATTGACGACGTTGCAACAACTAATCAATATAAATTGAACATACATATGTGCATTTTATGTATTTTTTTGTTTTTTTTTTTTTTTCTATGAACAAATAATAGTGCTGGTATAACGCCGCAACATCAAAGTTGTGGGATTAGCAATTTTGATTATATTACTACTACCACGTTAGATTAAAAAGTATTATGTTATTCGATTTGTACTTTCTAGAATGATATACATATTTAATAAGTTATTTAATGTCTATGCAAGAAGGAAAATGACACAATTATTGTAAGAATGATTTTCACAGTAGCTAGGTTTTAAACATTTTTATATGTGATAATAAATGATTCTTTTTGTTTTTGCTCCTTTAATAAATATTGTTTTTAAAGCAATAATTAAATTATTATTGCACCCTTTTAATGTTTTTCTCATTCGCATTAGTATTATTATACCCTTTACAAAAGTTATAAGGGTATATAACAAATTGTCATTCCGTTTGTAATTTTTTTATTAACCATTTGCGACCCCATAAAGTATATATGTATATTCTAGAATCTTATAGATAGGGAAGTCGATATAGCCATGTCCGCCTGTCCGTCTGTTGAAATTAAGTTTCCAAAGTCAATTTAAGCTTTTTGAAATCACCAAAATCGGTTCACCACGAAACTAGATAAGATATCTACAATTTGAAACCAAATTACACCGCCTAGAGCAGAGCGAGCGGTAATCCACGTACAAACGAACCATTTTTATGAAATTTTTGATACGATATATCTCGAAAACTAAAGCAGATATCGGTTTTAAAATTATTACAACACAATCGTACTACAATATTAATTTTTTGGGACAAAATTAGTCCGATTGGAAAAACAATTTTTCTGACGGTGCCAATACCCTTACAAACTAGGACAGCTATCGACTTTAAACCTGCCACAAAGTACTTTTATTATGATAGTGACGGTTTGAAAAAAGTTACCTGGATACAATAAGACCAATGTCAAGGGTATATAATATTCGGTATAACCGAATATAGCGCTCTTACTTGTTAAATTAAAAACTGTTTTTGTTTTTTCAACTTTGAAGTTACTTAGTTCTACCAACTAATAATTATTTGCCCTGTAAAAAATTGCATAATAAACAATTATTGCTAGAATAAACAAGTACCACTCTTCAAAAAAAAAAAATAATTTTTACATTTAACAAAACACCTAATACTTTAGCAAAATTGCCAAGTTGATTAAAATCCCCGACTCCCGTGCTCGCCAGGAAATCTCGAACCGATTTGTATTTTCAAATATTGGGAAACTTTGATCTATAACCATAATAAAATGAACAATTGAATAAAACATGTGAAGAATCTACAACTGCCCCATAGTCTGAGGTTTTTATTATTAAAAATTTTATTTATTTATATTTGCATTTGTCTGATAAATGATTTTTTTTATCTTTTATTTTCTAAGCAAAATATGTAAAGAAATCTATTGATTGCAATTAATATTTTTACTTTAGGTAAATTCAAATCTTGCCATTGTTTATTTTAAAAAGTAAATTAATGCATCATTTTAACTATTAACAGTGCAATTCACAATAAGGTGTTAAAAAAAGTAAAGTAAATATATATAAATAAAATTTATTTTTTTGTTGCTATTCAGAAAGTTTTTTTCAAATATATACCTACAAGATTTAAAAAATAAACAAATGAATTTACAAACATATCGTTATCCTAATATGGAAGGTTCTGGCTCGTATTTTTTATAAGCCCGAATATCCATTTATTTCGATAAATAATATGTTTATATATCACAACTAGCCAAAAAATTTCGACTTGAAAAATACGAGTTAGCCTTTCTATATTAGGGTAACAATATGTATGTTTGCTCTTGACAGTGAACCCTAATTGAAAACGTTATAAATCTCAATAAGAAAAAATAATGAATGTATAAAGAAAAATATCACACAAAAGTATATTTTTATGTAAATTTTTGTAACAAGATTTTTGCAATTTTTTATACGACAGCTGCTGCTACTTTTGTACATTAAATGTGAATGGATTGGGTGACCCTGAATTTTTTTTTATTTTTAGCAAATTTTTTGTTACTTGATGGAAGCAATTTTCTTAAGCTTTAAATATAGAAATGGAATACATATGTATAATGCGCATTAAAAGGATAATAAAAATATTGGTTCAAAATAGACAATTTTTTTTTTATTAAAAAAAGGTAGTAATTAGTGTTGAAAAATTTCTTTAACTTGTATATGTATAGGGTGACCATTTGTACTGTTTTTATCAGTACATGTACTGATTTTTTTATTTGGTGTACTGATTGTACTGATTTTTCAAGATAAATTGAAAATTTAATTGTTTTCCTAAACCAGTTAGTTAAGTTAAAGCAAAACTAGAAAGCTAGGTACATATTTGCATAGCAGCAAAAAGTGTATTAAAATTATTTTAATCTTTTAAATCTTGTTTTGAGTCGGTCGACAGCAAAAATGATTAGAAATATTTTAAAAATTTATTTTCTGAATTAAATATTTTTTTTACAAAAATACATAGACATTCAGATGGACGGAAAAGCTTTAATCGACTCAGAAAGTGATTTTAATCGATGAAGAATCTAAATGAAGGTGATTGTTAGACTATAAAAACTGATAAGAGTACTGATTTTCGACCAGAAATAAATAGTCACCCTATATATGTATAACAAAAAAAAGGTACATATCACATTTCACCAGAAAAAGAAAAGAAGTAGGTATGCACATTTTATTGAATAATTTTTTTTTTAATAATACGATAATATTTATTTAAAAGTTAAAAATAGTCCTTAAAGATTTTATTTTAATATGGGCTATACTGCTTAAGTTTTAAACAGCTAAAACAATTTGAAATTCAATAAAATATTAATGCAATAAATAACAAATAACTAAGTGTTTTAAACAAAGTTTTAAGTTTTTTTTGAATATCGCAAGTGGGTTGGTTTGTCAAAAGCTAAAAAAATACGACAAAAGTGGCATTGACTGACGTTTATTTTACAAAATACCAAAAAGTTTACAATGACAACATAAGTGTTTATTTGTATGTATTTAAAAAGCACACTGTATTACATATTAAAGGCTGCAAATAATATTTGTTTTTGAATTTTCAAAGCAAAAAAGCAAGTGCAAGGAACCATATCGTAGAGTTAAGTGAAATACAACATCTTGATAATATTTAGCTAGTTTTTAGAAAATCAAGGGCTTATTAAATTTTTTAAGTTTATTTTATTTTTTTACATATAATTTTTTGATAAAAGTTTTTTTGCAGCAACAGTAAAATATCGATTAAAATTCATAATAGATATTATTTGACGAAATGTGATAAATAATGTTTTTTAAATATAATAAATTTAGGAAAGGGGAAAAAGTTATTATTGGAAAAGTTATACCTATTTAATTTATACAAAGAATTCAGGTCAAAAATAAATTCAGATTGTTAAATTTCATATGTAGCTATATACTTATGTGCAAATAAGTCTTAAAATTTAAATACACACATACTATAACTACAAATATTTAATTTTTAATGACGAATAGTTGTTTTCACAAAACGCTCATGTTTACATCAACTCTTTTTTTTTTTCTATCATTCAAAAAAACTATTCAAACCTAGGTTAGGTTAGGTTAGGTAGAACAGGCAGCCGTAGAAAGAAAGGACTCAGCTCACTTGGGTCCGTTTAATTCGGTCCCTTTGTGTTACCTGGAAAGGCAGATAGAATAGGTTGAGACGGAAGGAAAGAAGAAATTTAGAGGATAGATAAGAAAGAAAGAAAGAACAGAAGATTGAAGCAGACTTACCAGGGTCTCTGGTGGGAATCAAACCCAAACCCCCGTGACTGGTAGAATCGTGCACTTACCACTGACCTACCGGGGCACCCCTATTCAAACCTATCTAGAATTTAATTATTTTTTACCGCCAAATATTAAAATTTTTAAAACAATACACTTACTCTTTATTTTTGGACGAGTTTTTGGTGTAGATAGCTTTAAATAAAAGTTTTAAAAAATTAATTCTAAAAATGTCTAGCAATAAACAATTTTAGTATAAAGTTTTAAAAAAAAAGTCGATCAAAAAAATCGATTTTTTTGGGTTCAAAACCGATTATAATAGAAATTCGATTTTGACCACAATAAAATCAATTTTTGTAATCGGCTTTTTGTTAAAAACTTTATACTGAAATTGGTTGAGCCCAACCAAAACAATTGATTTAACTTTAAAAATTTAAAAATGCTAGAAATTTTAAGAATTCATTTTTTTAAACAATTTATTTTAAAACATCTGCAGCCAGAACTCATAGTTTATTCCTATGTATGTACATATGGAATATTTTATGAAATAGCCCACTTGACCTGAGATTTGTCAAAAGCGAAGGTTCGCCATTAGCGCAGAATTTTCGAAACACACACATATCCCAAACTGCTGTAAACTAAATAACTAGATGATGTTTGCAGTAGCGAACTATTCGCTAAGAGTGTTTTCCAAGCTAATTTAAAGCGGCGCAACAAAAAAATTGCTCTTCACTAATTTCTCGCCAAAAATATTGCTAAAGGTTCGCTGTTAATACAACAGGCAAAAATTCGAGATCGAAATATTTTCTGCCACAAACTGAGCGGCGGATGAACTCTGAGTTTTTTTTTTAATAATATGTAGTACCTTTTGAATGTTTATTAGATAAACGTTCGAATGTGATGTTATTATCAAACGTCATTGTCAAAAGAGGGTTTTCTTGAAATATCCTATGGTAAAAACTGTCAAAAACACACACATACATAAAATGTAAATATGTATATAATATAACTAGTGATAATGCGTGTTTTGTTCTTTAAAAATTTACTATTTAACAAAAAATACTTAAAAAGCAAAAACTGATAAAACAAACAAGGACGTAGACATCGCAAGCTCTAAGAAAATTGACAATTTCATGAGATTAAAATTCATACGTGTTCATGTTTTTTGATATGAAAGCAAATATCGGAAACAACATTCTGTTGTTATGCCGACATACCACATATCATACCACTTTTTAACTCAGGCGAAGACTCCATGCAATGAATTTTTTTTAATTGTGGCCATTCAACTATACCAAATTAATAATGACTTCGGGTCAAATTGACAGCGGCGAATTAAATTGACTGCAGCTGAAAATTGACGACGACGTCGACAACTACCCTACAAGAAATCTGTGACCGAAACTAACACTAAAACATTTTCTTTCGGTCATTTGTGACCAATATTTCTATCACATCTGAAGGTGCGAGAGAGATGCAAGATCACACGTACACAAAGTTTCGGTCATTTTTTTCACATCGCCCTTAAGAAAATGATAGAAAATAATGACCGATTGACCGGTCATCTGTGTCGGTCATATGACCGGTCAAATGACCGTCACTGTTCTGGTAGGGTAGCTTCTTAATAAGGGGGAACGTCAATATGCTTCTAAGAGCTCCACAGTAAAGCTTAATAGTTATAAACCAATTAATTTTTGCTTATGCATGACCGCTTAATGGATAAGGAACAACTTATCACGATCAAGCGTGGTTTATAAATTTATTGTTAATCATGTGAAAGTTGCTTATCTCTTATTTGAACACAAAAGCACACGTTGGAAAAAAAAAGTAAAATCAGTAGCCCTATTTGTCCATTCTTTTAAATAACTACTGATAACCATTGTATATAATTTCACTGTTATGTTGAGAAATTCTTCATTAAGTATTTATAAATGTCACCTATAAAACTTTTCTCAAAGTTTTTCAAGAATATTTACTTCAAAATACCAACGAAATCTTTAATGGCAACAAAGCACACAAGATGTTGGAAAATTTATAGGTACTACGTATCATATTTTTTTACATTCCTGCTTATTTTAACATTTTTTCATTGATCTACTTACCAAGCTTTTCGCCATCACTATTCTTTATTACTTTTTGAATAGCGTTAAATATACTTGCTTTCTTTTCTATAATTCTTCTATAATATTCTAATTGCACAATTTGCGTTATGTATAAGAAAATTGGAAAATTATTGAAAAAAATTTGCACGTTATGCTTTGTGATATTTTTAAATAATTTTAATTTGCCCAATTCTTATGCATTCTTCTCTTCTTTATTTAATTATTTCACATTTTCTATTATATTTTTCACTAAATCTTGTCAGCAGCACAAAAATCTAACAAATTAACCGATGAAAATTAAAATTATTGTGTAAAGATATGGAAAAATTTGTGACGATATTTCCTTGACTACTTCGAAAACTAATAATCGATAAACAAAAATGATATTGGTGACCAAAGTGCAGAGCTGTACTTTAGTATGAAGTTTTGGTAGGATTTCTTGTACTTGAATGCTTGTGATTAGGGTGTCCATACAACGTTGTGAGTTTTTATATATATATCAAAAAATTGACTAACTAATATATAAATCTAAAAAAAAAATTATTTATAACAAAGTTTTTATAAACGAAATTTTTATACCAAATTAGTATTTGAAGTCTACTTTAAATTTAAAATTTTTCTTTGGTATGTCCCATAATGTTTTCGTATTATATACGTGATATTAGAAAAGCATTCGAAGCGAGCCATTGGCCCTTCACACATTAGAGTAATTCCGCCAGAACAAAATGACAAAGTGATGGCAAAAGAGGTAAAGAGTATGGTTATTAGTTGGCGTAATTTTTCAACCAGCCTCAACCCAGCACAAGTAGCACAAAACCAATACATACACATTTGAAAAACAACAGGTTTGCTTATTTACTAAAACACACACACAAGCTTTATACGCGTATACATTTTATGCCAGAAAAATTAGTCCAGTGTGTTAGGAAGAGAACAAAAATTGTTCGCTTAAATCTTACTCTAATGTGTGATGGGCCATTGAAAACACTACTAATGATAACTATTTTTTTATTTTTCCTCATGGATATTGCCCATTGTCATTGTA
Organism: Melanophora roralis; assembly: GCA_963583895.1. Taxonomy (NCBI): domain Eukaryota; kingdom Metazoa; phylum Arthropoda; class Insecta; order Diptera; family Rhinophoridae; genus Melanophora; species Melanophora roralis. The sequence goes on from OY757188.1 coordinate 77,339,696, forward strand.
ACATTTATTTGATTTATAATTACAATGTAACATGCACATGTGTATGCGATAACTGCGAGGGGTCCTGCAATAACACACACACAAAATTGGCTAACGATCTTTTGATTACGTAATGTACTTTGTTTACTGCCCTGTTTAATAATTGATTTTCATGGGCTCTCAGCCTCCGCAAATAGGTTAAGTAAAAATTTTTGGTATTGGTAAGGGCAATAAAATAATATTATGTATATTAAAATTTTTTTATTTATGTTTTACTGTGTTCTCTATTAAAACTAACCAAGTACTTTTGGTGTCAGAGACAATAACTACAAATTAGTACCAACGTGTCAAACAAAAGCTCATAGAAAAAAAACGGTGAGTAATATTTTTTGTGTTTTATTTTCACTCTTTGGTACTAATCAGCCGGGCCGACGAGACTACCTTGTTCTTTGTATCGTGGGTATCGTGCGGGTGGCAATATTTTTTTGATACGTAATAATACAACTTTGTTGAAATAAATAAATATCTACACGAGTTTTTTCTTGTTTTATATGGATTGTTATCTTAATTAGCAAAAAAAATTAAATTTTGAAGTGAGAAGTATTTATCAATTCAAATATTAAGGACAGTTTATTAAAACTGTTTATTTCTTCCCCACACACAGTCAATTGAAAACCATCTGCAAACATGGGAGTACCAGCATTTTTTCGTTGGCTTAGCCGTAAATATCCTAGCGTAATTATTGAGTGTGTTGAGAACAAGCAGGTGGATCCAGATACTGGCAAGAATATTTATGATGATGCAACTTTGCCGAATCCAAATGGTGTAGAATTTGATAATTTGTACCTGGACATGAACGGTATTATTCATCCGTGTACGCATCCGGAAGACAAACCTGCGCCCAAAAACGAGGATGAAATGATGGTAGCCATCTTTGAGTGTATAGATAGATTGATGAATATCGTAAGGCCGCGCAAACTTTTATATATGGCTATAGATGGTGTCGCTCCAAGAGCAAAAATGAATCAACAACGTTCGAGAAGATTTAGAGCAGCAAAAGAATCCGTAGAAAAGCGTATGGAAATAGAGAGAATACGCAGTGAATTGTTAGCAAAGGGCTGCACTTTGCCACCAGAAAAAGAAAAGGGCCAACATTTTGACTCAAATTGCATTACGCCCGGTACGCCGTTCATGGAACGTTTAAGTCAATGTTTGCACTATTATGTGCACGACCGCCTTAACAACGATCCCGCTTGGAAGGATATTAAGGTAATTTTATCGGACGCCAATGTGCCAGGGGAGGGAGAGCATAAAATTATGGATTATATAAGAAAGCAACGTTCCCAACCAGATCATGATCCCAATACCCAACATGTGTTGTGTGGAGCAGATGCTGATTTAATCATGTTGGGCTTGGCAACCCATGAACCCAATTTCACCATCATTCGCGAAGAGTTTCTCCCCAACAAACCCAAACCGTGTGAGCTGTGCAGTCAGTTTGGCCATGAGATGGACAAATGTATGGGTCTAAATGCTGCCGGAGTCAATGATGTTACCAATTTTAACCCTGATATACCTATCGGAGCTGAAGTTAAGTTTATATTTGTGCGTCTTAGTGTATTGCGCGAATATTTAAAAAAAACTTTAGAGATGCCCAACTTACCGTTTAAATACGAATTCGAGCGCGTCCTTGATGATTGGGTTTTTATGTGTTTCTTTGTGGGTAATGATTTCTTACCTCACTTGCCATCTTTAGAAATTCGAGAAGGTGCGGTCGATCGCTTGGTCGAGCTGTATAAGAAATGCGTGTATCGTACTGGAGGATATTTAACAAATTCAGGCGAGGTTAATTTGGAAAGAGTGCAATTGATATTGACTGATTTGGGCAACATGGAAGATCAAATCTTCAAAGACCGACAACGTAAAGAACAGCAGTTTAAGCAACGTGAAAAGGCCAAACGTCGCCGTGAAGAAGGCTACAATGCATCAATAATGGAACGATCTGGTTCCTTTAAACTGACACCCTTGGGTAGAACTGGAGCCAATCCACTGCCTTTAATCGATAACTATAAGCAGGAGGCTGCCAAACTAAGAAACTCAAGTGCTGCCTCAACGTCTCAGTCGGACTTTCACCAGAATAGAGGCAATAAGAGGTCGGCAGCTCACGCTCAATTGGATGATGATGAAGATGATGAACATAAAAATGATGAGGTTAGTTGAAGCATTAATGAAAGTGTTTCCAAAGTTCAACATTTCTAGAGAAATTTAATTAACAAAAAGCTAATAATTCTTTTTTTTTTCAATAGGTTCGCCTCTGGGAAGACGGTTTTAAAGATCGTTATTATGAATCAAAATTTGATGTAGGCAGTGATAATTTGGACTTTCGCTATTCTGTTGCCTTACAGTATGTACGTGGGCTTTGCTGGGTACTAAAGTATTACTATCAAGGATGTGCTTCTTGGAATTGGTATTTTCCTTATCATTATGCTCCATTTGCTTCGGACTTTGTAAACATTGCTGGTCTGTCAACGCAATTTGAAAAGGGTTCAAAACCTTTTAATCCCTTAGAACAATTGATGGGTGTATTTCCAGCTGCCAGTAGCTCCCATGTTCCAGAACCTTGGGCTAAACTTATGCACGATCCTCAATCGGATATAATTGATTTCTATCCCGAAGACTTTAAAATTGATTTGAATGGTAAAAAATTTGCCTGGCAAGGTGTAGCTTTACTGCCGTTTGTAGACGAAAAACGTTTATTCAAAGCCTTAAAACCTTACTACGGCATGCTAACTAAAGAGGAGATCAAGCGCAATAAGCAGGGAGACTGCCGCCTTTATGTTGGACGTGGCAATAAGGCCTATAAAACTTTGTCTCTATATTACAGTAGTTATGCTTTTAAGAAAACACCCGAAATACCTATAGAAATGGAGGGTATGCGAGGTGTTATATTAGAATCTGAAGAAAATATACCTTCTAAAGGCACTTTACATTCGCCCATAATGGGCTTGTATGATATCACTGAGAATTATGTGATTACGGTTAGATACCGGGATCCTAAGTATGAGCAAGACTTTATATTTCCCGCCGTACGTTTGGCTAATGCCATTGATCCTCCTAATATATTAGCACCAGAATCAAGAGATTCAAATTACCGGCCACGTATAGGCTTTAATCACAATTTGCCTCAGGCTTATGTTACCCAAGGTGGTCATCGTATGTTGAACAATTCAATGGGCAATCGAAATCAACAGCCGCAGCAGCAGCAGCAACAAAGAAATAACTACCAGCAACAAGGCTATAATTACAATTATAACAATAACAGAGGAGGGAATGGAGGAGGATACCAGCAAAGTAATCGTGGCAACTATGGTAACAATAGCAGATCTGGCTATAGTGGAGGGGGTGGTGGTGGTGGCGGCGGCGGCGGCGGAGGAAATGGTGGTGGTTATCAAAGGCAAAGTTATCAAAATAATGGTAACTATTCCCAACAGAATCAAAATCAACAACAACAATCTTCGTCTTCATCATCTTATCAAAATCGTTATCAAAACAATCGTTATAATAACAATTATAACAACAATAATAACAGTAGAAGATATTAAAATGACTATATTTTGTGCATATTATCTTTCTTGAAAACCAGTAATATATGTATGTATACATTATGTAAATGTATATATAATTATGTATGTCTGACTTAACTTTTATAAAAGTTTTATAAAGTGTAATTTTAATAATAATCCAAATAAATAGTTCATATTTTCAAAAATTGTTCAAAAGCATAAAGTCCTTGTAAAATATTTAGACAAACAAAAAAATAAATAAGAAGCAAAAAACATAAATTTAAACTTATATAAATTACAAAAAAAAAAAAAAACAAGAAATTATAGTTCATACTTTCTTTAATGTCTTTAATTTGCTTATAAAATTCAACTTAAAATTCAAAATAAACACTGAATTCTAATGAAATCATTAGAAAATTCCAATAGTTGGATTTCTTTGTAATTTGCATTTGTAGTAATTTAAGTGCCCCGGTAGATCAGTGGTAAGTGCACAAGAGACCCTGGTAAGTTTGCTTCATTTTCTGTTCTTTCTTTCTTTCTTTCTTATCCTTCTCTAAATTTCTTCTTTCCTTCGATCTCAACCTATTCTATCTGCCTCCTCAGGTAACACAAAGGGACCGAATTAAGCGGACCCAAGAGAGCTGTATCCTTTCCTTCAACGGCTGCCTGTTCTACCTAACTAACCTAACCTTTTCATTTTAGTGATCGTCTATACTCAAGGTTAAAGGAAAGGGTTTAAGTATATACATCGAGGGTTTAAATTTAAAAAAGTGCTATCCTATCCATGGTACAAATATCTTACAAAGTATACTCGATTCAACACCTGACTCGTTTAAACTGTCAAAACAGTCAATCCTATTGTGATTGGCGTTGGCGTAGTCGTTTCAAGTTTTTTGGTACCGTCTAACAAATACGCCAGCCAATACTTTATGAATAGCACCGTTGTCGTTTTTGTGGCGAATTCGACACGACTACGCCAAATACAATATTGCCCAATATGTTTTCCTTACATTAACGACGTTGTTTTTACATACAACGTTTATCATTTAAAAACTATTTTAAGGGAATTTTGCAAAAAAAACTGTCAACATACACTAAAAGATTTTAAACTCGTCAAAAGTTTGGCAAATTAAACATATACCTATGGATATGGAGGTAGATTTAGTCATGGCAATAAACTCTGATAGAGATTGTACGTTGGGATTCGATAGTATGTATAAGGGGTGTGAAGTTGTATGCACAGTAAGACTATCTGAGGGTTATAAAGACTATTTGGTGATTGTAGGGCTATGCAGACAGAGATACTGGCCATTTCGAGGGCACAGATCTTATAGTGGGATAGTTAGGCCAATAAAAATCAAGCAGCCTTAAAGCATTGAAGGCGTACTGCGTAAAGTCTTGGTTTCATAGGGATTTCAGGTGGGCACTAAGTTAAATTATGGGCCTTTTTAACGTTCCGAGGCGCTACAACATAGTTGGCCCCTAAGTTTAGACATAAGGTAAGAACTGTAAGACCACCAAAACGTCACTATTAAAATAAAGGTAAGAACATGCCTACTTTATATGGCAAACCTGGGGGCAAATTACCACATGCGGATAAAATAGAGGTTTTACTTGATCGATCGAGCTTTCAATGCTTAAAGTATAGGAATTCTGACAAGAATTTCTTAATTGCGGTTTTTAATTGAGTGCCGTAATTTACCCCCGGAGTAAAGGAACAGCAGTTACTGTAAGGTATTATTGCCAGGGGCTAGATGAACAGCATTTAAAGTAGTTCTTAACCTGGAAAGACTAATCTGAATACTAAGATGGGGGTCGTTACTATGCATTTCCCGTTGGGGCTAGGGCGAGCAAATAGGATCATGACACTGCAGATCATTGTAGGATGTATTACATGCAAAGAACTAAGCAATGTTTCGGGGTGCAAACTGAGTTCATCATTGCCAGCCTAGCTTGGCAATTTACCGGGGCCAAGTTTCTTCCATCTCCTTACGTCTTGTTATAAGTTACGTGTTTTGAATACGCATACACACATAAGTACATACATATGTATGTATGTATGTATGTATGTATATTAAAATGGAAATAAAAATTACATTTTTTTTAATTTTAATTTAAAAAACACAAGATTTTAGCACGAAAAGACAAAAGATCCAAAATTATTTGTAGTAAAATTATTTCACATTGATGAAGCCCGACAGGGAAAATTTTGCTTCGAATCAAAATGCAGAATAGAGTAAGTATTAATATGTATATGAAATTGTGCAGTAAGCTTTAAAGTTTCTGGAGTAGTTTTAATCCACCCACGATTTAAAATCGACGTGGTTTACAGACCAGGTAGTGGAGGATTATATTGGTGATTTTTATTATCTGCATACGTACGTACGTACATAAGTACATGAAAATTTAAAAAGTCTTCACAATGTCATGTCTCATAAACTATTAAAGCTGGCGACTTTAAACCTAACACAAACTAAAAGGGGACTGTTACTACCCCAACACAATTTTCATAATGTCATATCTTGAATACTGAAAAACTGTTGACTTTGTATTATTTGTAAAACCGTATTTGTTTACTTTTTAACACGTTGTCTGTTAAAATTTTTATTAAGTATTTTATTTATTTTATTTGTATAGTGTTTTATGTGTAAATAAATTTGTTTTTTTATATAATAAATTCTGTCAGTTTTTGTTTTCTTGTTACATAATTATAAAAAATTAGTTTTAATGGCATTTTGAATGCAAAAAAAAAAAAAACAAGTTAACTTTAATTTGAAATTTTATACTAATTAAATGGTAAAAAATTTACTGTTGAAATAATTAATAAAATAATACATACTAAAATTTAATAAAGTTAAATTTAAGCATACTTATTTAAGTTTAATTTTTAAAGCACAGTTTGGAAACTTTTAAATTTATCTTTAAAATTATATTTTATATGCATGCATATAAGGATGGGTCGATTTAGCAATCGATATAGTGCCATCGATTTTTCGATAGCTTATGGCATGAGGAAAAAAGTTTCATAACAACTACTTCTCTCAACTTTTATTTTTAAGGTATTTTTTTTTATGTAATAATAAAATAGGCTAATATTTTTTTTTTAATTTACCTTTGAAAGGGATTATATAATACGTACAAATATACATTGCCACATACAAAACATAATATGTAACATATGAGCGCGTGAGAATAGAAATACGACTTAGAACTCTTTTCTTAAATTCGGTCCTATATGTACGATTCTCTCAGTGGCAATCTATATTTGTATGTATGTATTACATGTAGAGGACCATTTATTTCTGGTTCGAAATCAGTTCATTTTTTAGTTTTTATAGTCTAAGAACCGCTTTTAGTTATAGCGATCGATTTAAAATCACTTCCGGACTCTATTAAAGCATGTCTATTTGTTTGTATGGGTGTCTAGATATTCTTGTAATTTAAAAAAAGTTTCAGGTCAATATTTAGTTAAGCTAAATTATTTTCCAAACAAATTTATAATATTTGAACAGCTGTCAATCGACTAAAAACTAAATTTGAGAGATAAACACTTTTTGTTACTAAAAATACTTAGTTATCTAATTTTGCTCTAATTTAACAACTTTTTTAAGAAAATTATTGATAATCAGTACATTTTAGTACAAAAATTTTCAATCAATACACTAAATGAAAAATCCGTACATGTACTGATGATCTCAGTACGAATGGTCACTCTTATTATATGTCACCTTGGAAAGGTAATCATCTCTATTCTGCATTTTGATTCCAATCGAAATTTTTTTCGTCAGCCTTCTTTACTGTGGAATAGTTTGGTCACAAATTACTTTTTCTGAGTATATTTTCGTTTTTTTGTCTTTTCGTACTAAAATCTTGTGCTTCTTAATATTAAAATTGGAAAAATAAATTTTTTATTTCTAGTTTGATATATGTATGCATATTTACATGCCGAATCGAAATCGAAATGCAGAATAACCCACCCCTAATATTTAAAAGAAAACTTAAGTCGGCCGATTTTTTTATTACCTACTAAAAAGACCTAAAAATAAAAGTTTAGAAAAATTGAAAATGATTTTGTTGGTATGTCGTAGTGGAACTTCTTTCCCTCATGTATTTTTATAAACATTTTATTCCTTGATATCATATTTTTATAAATTTTTTTAATAATTAAAATAAATCAAATTATTTCAAATTATAAAAATTAAGCAAAAATTTAGGTTAAGGTTTAAGAAAATGTCGGTAAGGCTCTGCTAATTTAAAAGTCACAAAAGTCACATACATATGTGCATATGTATGTACTATGTATATCCATTATATTTTTTTTTATTAAGCTTATACGTTTTTTACTTGCCAACAATATTTAGACAGCTGTGCTTTTAGTGCGCAAAACCTTTATGAAGAAAAAAATTATAAAAATAGGCTTAAACTAATAACTGTTTTAAATATACAAATAATTAGTGCGGTAAATACTGCAGTACACGAACGAAAAAAAAGTCACATGCGGACGTAGGTCCAACGTAGTTTTGACGTCAGCACAAAACCACTATGGCGCATATAAGAAAGAAAAAAAACAGGACAAAAACTTTTTTGACGTCTGAACCACATACGCATGTGGCTTTTAACATTTCATCTACTTCAGGCCTTAATCTACATACATACATATGTAGGTATACACATATGCATGTTAGAAGTATAAGAAAAAAAAACACGTTGCAAAAAACTGTTTAAATATCTTTTTTTTTAAAGGCGTAACATTGTTTAAAAATTTACAACATAACAAGATGGTGTTTAATTTTAAATGCTTTTGCCACTTGTTTAAAAACCTAAAACGTTAATAAAAGTAAGGCTTCTTCTTTAAGGTGGCACAAATACGCACTAAAGGATTAAAGTACTTAAAGAAAATGATACATTTAACTTAGATTACTTCTATTTAGATAATGTTGGAAAGAAAGGAAGGGTAGGATAAAGCAGACTGACCAGAGTCTTTGCCGGGGATTAAGCCCGTAAACCAGGGGTTGTCAAAATTCTCATTTAATGAAATGCGTCTGTATTGGATAAGAGAAAATTGCCCAGCAAACAAAAAACTAAGCATTGCAAATGTGATGAATTTTACTTTTTAAAGCAAAATGGAAATGAACTTAAAAAAAGTTATTAAAATTAAATACAAAATATGCCTCAGTTATTACAGAATTAGATAATTTTTTTTTCACACATATTCCATTGGGCGAGTTTAATTTACAGTAAAAACTTAAAAAATTAAGTGTATTTAGGTATTATAAATTAAGTTTTTCTTGTTTTCTTTGTTTTAAATGTTTAGTAACATAAAATGCATTGCATGTTACCAAAAGCATTTTTAATGACAAAACAAAAATTTTTGTCTTCCATTATACTATTTTGTTTGCTGGTTTATTTTGAAATTAAATCAAAGCTGAAAAAACAACAAAGCTGAAAAAAAAACAGTAAGCATCCGCCCATGTGCACTCGTTAACACTCAATTAACGACTGAAATCAAACTGAAATAAAAGAGAACAAGCGTCGGTGTGAGTTTGTTTTTATTGTTTTTGTAGCACAATTGTGCACTAAAAATGAATTTTTGACAACCATTGCCGTAAACCCTAAAATGAACGATTACTCGATAGTCTACAAGGGTATCCGTGCAAGATTTACCTTTTTTTTTTAATTTTTTTTGTTATTGAATCCCTATATTTTTGAATTAATAATAAGTATTCAAACCTTTAATACAAGATCGGCCAAAAGAAGTCATCCGATGTTGTTTGGCTCTCATTTTTTTTCTAAATGAAAAACTTCGATTCTATTTTTTGACTATAATTATTTGAATCTTTAGAATTTTATTGGTTAAGTCGAGAACATGAAATTGACCAAATGGACGCCGTCACAATTATCTGATATACGGGCTCGTTTTATTGCATTTTTCATCACTTCGCCCAGAAATTCGGGCGACAGATTCTCCTTGAGGGCTTCCAGGGTCTCGGGCTTGTTAACGTAAGCACAGGGCTTCAAAAACCCCACAAAAAAGTCTGGAACGGTTAAATAGGGCGATCTTGCGGGCCAATGTAAATCGCAAAAACAAAAGACAAAGCGACCCAGGAACGCCGTCTTCAGAATATCGTTGTGGCTAGCGCAGTATGTGCCGTTGCTCCGTCCTCCAGCTCTAATTCGTTCAATTGCGGCAGAAAAAACTTGGCTAACATGGCCATACAGCGCGCACCGTCCACTGTTGTCGTCACTTTGAGCAGGTGTAGTAAAAAAAAAATTACGAACGACAGCTTACTTTCGTAATATTATAAAATTTTAGCATTTAAGATATATGTACTTAAGGCGGTGGCACATAGATTTCGTCGCACTTCAAGCGTTCCCTTTTTTAACTGACATTAACGTAACAACGCAAGAGGTTAGCACATAGAATCCTTTATAAATGGATGTTAAATCAGCTGATTTTAAACATTTTTTGGCCGAGTGCAAAAACAACTAATCAAAGTTAAGGTTATAAACCAGCTGGTAGTTGTCAAAGTACTTGACGTACGTTAAAAGTTGCCCAACTTTAGTACATTGCGTTGAAGGAGACGTACTGAATGTGACATTGTTCATAATAAAACATGTTTTTCAACTTAGCTGTCAGTTAAAAAAGGCCAAGTATGATGTACGACGGATTCTATGTGCCACCGCCTTTAGAAAGTGTATGTCTTTCAATACATTTGTACTTATTTTGATTAAAAACAAAAAAAAAACAACTTCAATATATGAAAAAACTGTATTTTAAAATTATTATCTCTTTTGAAATTCTTTGCAGGATTTTTTAAATCTAAATTAAAATATTTTTTTTTAACATCAGTTAAGGAAATATTGCACGAAAAAAAATTATTTAATAATAAGATATTTTTTTCCATAAAAATACAAAGAAAACTAAATAAATGGCATAAAATAACTAAGTTTTTATTATGAACTATAAAATACTTAGCAATAAAAACTAAAAAGAACATAAAATAATTTAATTTTCTATTTTTAATTTTTTTTTTTTTTTATCTCTAAACATAACTTAAATTTGGAGGTTTTACCACAAAAAAATATATTTATAACACCCATACAAAAACAGACATAATTATGTACATACGCACATACTTAATTCCCTGAAGGAAACGTAAGGACAAACGTCTCCATGTCACTACTTTTTTCGACTATTTTGTTGCCTTTTTGTCAACATTGTCAACAAAAATAACTGTCAACAGCAAAAGAACGCTTCAGTTCGCCGCCAAACCCAATAATGTATCGACGTTGTGAATCTATTAATGGTTTTTTTCAGTTGTGCTATAAAAGTGATTTATGCCCTAAACACAACTGGAACGAACGCCGAATTTTTCGTTGCGAATATTCGTCTTAAAAAATAAAACACATTTGTGTATATGAAAATGCACACAAACAGTGCGTCGACTAAAATTCGTCATGCGTAACAAACTCTGCGATAGGTTTATTTCTATTTCTTACGCAGACGAACGACGAATAATTTGGCACAGAGTGACCATTTTGCTTTTATTTTGTTATAAAATAATGTTTTTTTATACTTTAAGAATAATTTTCACTTTTTATTTGTTGCATTAAATACAATTAGTGTATTTTAAGTGTTGTATTTATATATTTTTTAAATAGTTTTTTTTAATTATTATTTTTTTCAAATAGTGCTTCTTTTTTAAGAAATATGGTCTCTCTATCATAGCTGTTTTATTCGTTCTAAATGTGTTTCACTTAACGAATTAACGCAACGAATTTTAACAGACGAATTCGTCGTGTAGTGCGAAATTCGTCGTTCGTCCCAATTGTGTTTAGAGCATTACATAAACACTTTAAATGTCTATCGCAAAAAGGCATTGACTGGGGAATAGCTAGTCAGTAGTATGTACTGTATACTAAAGTTGTTGAAAGGTTCTAGTAAATCACTGGTTCCAATGTATACATATGACTCCAAAGGAACTACCTTTTTCATAGTACTAATGCCAGTGACCAATGACAACCAAATGTGTGTTAAATATCTATAGCAAAAAGCATTGTCTGGAGTATAGCTTTTCAGTAGTGCTAGTGACACCGTCAATAGCGATTTACTATAGTTTTACTTTTGACATTTTCTCCAGGGTTATGTTTTACTAGTATGTATTAGAAAACAAATAAAAACATATGTGTGTACATATTAACATACGTTTCTATATACTATTCTTTTTGCAATTAGGTCTTAACAATTATTAAAAGCTAAATAGACAAGTTAATATGCTTTAAAGTTTTACTAAATAGGTACATACATATAGGTATATGTCTTATCATTTAAACTACTTTATAAGTTTGCACATAGTTTAGACTTATTATTTGTTTAAATGGGTTAAACAAATATACACAGTTATGAGTTTGAAAAACTAACAAAAAGTTTAACTTTTTTACTTTTTTTCAATTTTTTACTTATTTCAATCTAAATCTCTTACAAATATATATTCAATTTATTTGCCTATATATACATATGTATGTTAGTTTATAGGTATGTACTTAACTCTTAAAATATATGTAAATAAGTATGTTGGTTTATATGCATAAAGTGTGTTTCGTTTAAAATAATCTAAAATACTATTTACATTTAGTTGACTGGTCCAGTAGTTTTTTCCACAAATCAAACTGTTCATTAGGCTTGATCATATGCACAGAGATTGATTTGCGTATGTTGCAGGCATTAAAAGCAATTCGTCGATTTAAAAACATATTGTCATGCACTCGTTTGATGCCTAATTTTTGTGCCACTATGCCCGTTGTAAAGACATCCTCTAGTTTTAAGTAGAGCTGCTCCAGCGCATTCTTATACAATTCGTGTACAATGTCGCCGGTCATGACGTACGCTGGACCCGTGGTAAAGGGTGGAAATATGGCATCACCAAATTGTCCTTTCGATATGTAATATTTTGATTTAATATTCCTTATGGGTTTCCACTTTTTCGCCAGTCGCCCGTATATGACGCGCTTGTCTTTTGCATGTGCATCAAGAAATTGCAAAAGTTTTTCAACATTAATGAACATGTCATCGTCTGTCTTTAGTATGTATTTGACCTTGGGACAATTATGATCGACCCACTCCAAGGAGGATAATGTTTTTAGTGTTAGATTGTTATACGAATCAATAAAATTGCCACGAATTAAATCGCCATAAATCATGTTTTCCTGAGTCAATGCTTTTTGGATGGTCCCGTTTGTAGTGCGTCCTAGCATAAAAGCGGAGGAAACATCTCGTCGAGTGCCAAAATGGCCCCATGTTTGTCTTATGCCCAACCTCGCCTCCGTATGTGTATGGGCAGATGTTATAAGTATTAAAAGCTTTAATTTTTCTCCCTTTTTCGGACAGATTTGATTAATGTCAATTTCCTCATTCATATGACCCGGTTCGTAAATTTGTTTCGTTGGTATACCTTGTGTTGGGTCGGTAACAACTTTTGGTACCTTTTTTGTGGTGGACGTTAGTTTGGGTACATTAGGTGAAGATGCTGCCATCGAAGATGATTGTTTTTTAGGTTCATTATTTGTTTCTTTGATGGTCATTATAACGGATGGTGGTAAAGCTTCATCGTTATTATCATCATCTTTTACCAAATTGTTATTATCATTTTTTGTTAGTTGTGGTATTCTTTCTTTCTCGAGAGCTAAAACGAAAGAAAAAACAACATTAATTAAAGAATACGATACACTTTAAAAGGGTTTTTTTATTTTTAATCGTTGAGTAAAATAAAAACAGTAAATTTTTTTTAAGGAAAATATATCGAGCCTTATTTTCGATTATATTTTAGGCGACAATTTATGAAAATATTGTTTCTTGTTGCTAAAAGACTACAGGTACAACGTCATTTCAAATAGTATTTCAGGAATTTTCCAATTGACCTTAGCAACATCAAATTTAAGTTTAGAAGTTTCCTAGTTTAGTTTCAAAAATTGTTTATACAAATTAAGCATTATTTGCTTGATTTACAAAAAATTTATATTAAAATTTCAGAAATTTTTAAAAGTAAAATTTTTATGATATTCTATTCTTAAAATATGCAAAAATATACCAAAAATAATAAAAAAATTATTTTTATTTATATTAACTTCATATTTCTCAAATCAAAATCTCAAAATATGCAAGAACGTACCAAGAAAGGTACAAAAGTATTTTTGTCCACTTAGTTTACTTTGGCCTTAACTGGGGCCAACAGAATAAATTTCTAGACTAATAAGCCTAAAAATGCAAAAGGATACTTAAAACTCAAAAGATATGGGATTAAAAGTAGTTAAATTTATATTAGTAGACTCATAATCCCAAAAAAGGGAAAAAGTATTAAAAATGTGAAAGGAAGTACTTTCAGTCCACTTAATTGACTTCCAGCCTTTTTTGGGTCCATAGCCCTTCCTTTCATTATTCTAGCCCATAGAAATGGGCTCAACACAATGGGGGTTCGTCTTACCACTACTGTGGCTCATGGTCGTCAACGGGATTTTAAGATGAATAAGGCAAAACATAAAGTGATGAGATGGAGAATAAATAAAAGAAAAGGTGTTGCCATGATGTAAAAAATGGCAGGCCGTAAATTTCGTTCTAACCCAGGAACTAACAATTGTTAATGAGAGTATGTGTAAAATACAAATTAGTATTTCCGTATTCAAATTTCAATTAACACTTGGGTTAAATAGAAGATATTTACTACCAATGCTCAGTACCGAACAAAGAGTGCTGATGAGGAGTTGTAGCGGGCTCTGAAAATGCATTCCACTCGGCTAGTGTCGGGAAACTAAACTTTTTCAAAATTATTTCTTCAACAAAAATCTTATCACAATAAAATTTGAACCAATTAGCCTGATTAAATATAAAAGGAAATTTTAGAAATAAAAATTGTTCAAAATACGCTAAAAAATAAATATTGAAAATAACACTAGGCATGGTGTAATATGAAAAATACGTCCGCAATGTTAAAAATATGTTCAACAGTTCGCTGACGACTGATGATCAGCAAAATTAAAATTTAAAAATATAACAAAAAGCGAGACAAAACTAATGCATGCAAAAGCATGCTGCCTTCATACTCATCTAAATAGAGATGAATAAGGCAAAACATAAAGTGATGAGATGGAGAATAAATAAAAGAAAAGGTGTTGCCATGATGTAAAAAATGGCAGGCCGTAAATTTCGTTCTAACCCAGGAACTAACAATTGTTAATGAGAGTATGTGTAAAATACAAATTAGTATTTCCGTATTCAAATTTCAATTAACACTTGGGTTAAATAGAAGATATTTACTACCAATGCTCAGTACCGAACAAAGAGTGCTGATGAGGAGTTGTAGCGGGCTCTGAAAATGCATTCCACTCGGCTAGTGTCGGGAAACTAAACTTTTTCAAAATTATTTCTTCAACAAAAATCTTATCACAATAAAATTTGAACCAATTAGCCTGATTAAATATAAAAGGAGATTTTAAGACCTTTGAAGGGGAGGGAAGGCGGTAAATTTTTGCCTATCCTGTCTTTTTTAATGCAAGGGTCGTTAAAAAAACTCTCACGCTGGACTAACTTCAATAAGCTCGGAGTCGGCCTGGCGAAGACTGAGTTAGTACTTTTTCTCCCAAAGATATAAGATGGAAGAATTTCGTGGATCGATCCTCAATGGCTAAAGCTCTCTTTGGAGGCTGAATACCTTGATTTGGTAATGGACCGGAGGCTAAACTGGAAAAGGAAAATCGAGGAAGGAGTGAAGAACGGGCTGAATGCCCCATAAAAAAAACTCAAAAACTCAAAAACCATATAATTTTTTCAAGTTTAATCGAACGCATTTTGTATTAAGTATGTTTCCATCTTTATCGGTTGGTATTGTAACCCTTTTTCATCCCCTTTTTACCCCTAAGTGTCTAATTATAAAAAAAGTACCAAAATGTATTTATTTCTTTAACCTGTCGAATGCAACTTAAAATATGTTTCTATGATTATTAGTTTAAAAGTCACAAAATGGATCTAATCATCGTATTGCAGTATCATTATATAGTTGTTACCCTGTTTCTCTTCTTGTGGTCCAAAATTTCGGGCCTGTGTTTCTGTCGTGTATATTGTAGAAGATAGCAACATAGCGGTATTTCCCATATTTGGCTCCTTATTAGTGGGCCATTGAGAGAGGTATTCGAAGTCCAAATTTCAGGTCTCTAGCTTTCATTTTTGTATATTAGGGTTTATCTTATTATTCAAAAGTGCAAAATTGAACCATAATGAAATGATTTACACAATTCCGGGGCGGATGCAGGAAGCCTTCCCCCTATTCAATCGGTCTAAAATTTTCAAATATTTATTTTTTTTTTACTAAGGGAAACATTTCTGGGGGCGTTCAATTTTGAAAAATAAGGTTCACCCTTATGTTTGTGTATACATAAACATCAGACAAAAGTTGTGTTCAATAACCACAAATTGTTACAAATTTATAACAATTGCTACTAGAAAATGTTCATTAACTCAAAAAACTTGCATGGAGAGAGCGCCAAAAAATTGAGACTTAAAAAAATTCTTAAAAATTTTTACAAGTAAAATTTTTACAATTTTTAAACAGCTGTTTGGTGTTTATCCATACAAAAAAGTTTTCTAAAAGAATTTAAAATAACAAAATACATTTGCCTGCAAACTTTAGCTGGAAAAGCGTTCATTTACTTTTTAATATTTTAAGAAAAATTTTTCCAAAATTCTTTTCACTCCTCGTTGCAAATATTTACTGAAAAGTTATTGAACACACCTAATATCATACATATTATTACGACTTAAATATTTACGCAGTGAGTACGAGAATACTCTACTCTAATCTTATGAAAGAATAATACTAAAGCCACTAACAGAAGAAATCAGTTAAATTAAAAATATAGTTAAAGGGCTTATGTACCTATAATAAAATTTTTAATTAAAAAAAGAAAACAAAAAAATCATGGTCACAAGAGATCCTAGGATCCCGCAATCCCGACCTTCTAAGAAATTAATCTCAAGTAGCAATCCTAGTATTTATATTGCTGTAATTTGCAAAATGTGTCTGTCTTTTTCCTGCTATTAAAGGTTTAAAAAGCTAATTTTATATAAAAATCTCATTCCTTTTACAAAAAAAAAAGCAAATATTTACAAATCCGAAAAAATACGCAAAACGGAAGTAAAATAAAAAATTTGTAATATGTGGGATAATACATACATATTTTTGGACATGTGTACTTATATTTTAATTTTAAAGATAAGAACTAGAGCACATGTAAAGGGTGGTTTTTATAGAGGTATAGAACTTTGAAATGGATTAAAACAAAGATGAATGTTTTTAATTGACATGCAATTAACTTTATTCGAGGATAATCTTCTGGCATTTTAATTTAAATATGACTACCACGGCGGGATCAGACGTAGTCTAATCTCAAGGTTCGATTTTCGATAACTTTTTCCAGCATTTGTGGTCGTATATTAGAAATAACGCAGCGAATATTGTCCTTAAAGAGATCAATCGTTTTGCTCTTATTGGCATAGACTAGCGACTTAAATCGCACGATCTTGAAGGCCAATTCACGGGCCAAAACGTAAAGCTTTGCGGTTACCAAACGTGTGCTTAAAAAAAATAACTGTGTCATTAGCGACATGTTGCGTCGTCTTGTTAAAACCACAGCTCATGCATAACATGGTTGTTTGATTGATGAACAAACAAGTATATAATTAAGGCTGTATGGCGGATAAACTGATTCGGTCTTCCTTCTACGCTACGCTCTACAGCAGCAATTACTTCTTCTTTACGCACTGTACGACGTCTCTGTGAATGCGCATTATAATTAAGCGTAAACGTGGTGCAAAAGCGATTCATAATTAATCGAATTTTGCTCTGACGGACGATTATGTTAAGCTTAAAATAGATGAAGTGCGCGATACGTATTTGGAATGGAATAATAATTTTTCAAAATAAATTAGCATAATTTGGAAGCGTTGTTCAGGGGTCAGTCAAACTAAACATAAATCACTTGACATCTGACAAAATGACCACCTGTTACACAAATTGCTGTTAACCAAAAGTTTTATACCTCTATAAAAAAACACCCTTTATTTAAAAACCTAAAAGCCTATATCTATAGAAATTTGAACTGTGTTTCTAAGTTTGCAAAAAGTTCCTCAAGTGAGTTTATGTAAATACTCAAAAGTGTGTGTGGCCGGAAACCTAATGTATGTGTACAGTCCTATGCTCCTTGCAGGTGTTAAACGAAAATCTTCATATAAGTGTTTATACCCGGTTAACATTTTCTATCATATTATAGTCTTTTAATAATCTTTTGCACGATTAAAATAAACGCTTATGTTTTGTCGGTAAAAAAAGATTCCCTATCCTTGACTTGAGTCTTTAATGTGTCGCTTGTCTGACTGTATGAAAATCACATTTCGAGCATATGGATGATCAATTTATGATTGCTCACACTCTATACATATTGTTTTTTGAAAAAAGTCGCTTTCTACGCATTTGTAGGATTTACTTTCGATTCTATTTTTAAGCTCGTACATTGAATCAGTTTTGAATTATTTTTTGTAGCCTCAAAAGACTCATTTTGGTGATTTTTACAAAACAAATTTCCAAATACTACCTGGGTATGTACAGTGTGTCGGACGGCAAGGTATACCACTTAGTTTGTTTATAATTTTTGATTAAATGAAAGAGAATGGATCTTATATTAATAAATGTTTTATTTAATGCCGGCAATTATGTATGAAATACAATATCAGATAAATGCCCGCCTCTGTTAGCCTTACAAATGCGAGCCCTTTTAAGCACAGTTTTCATAACATTCTCACATATTTCACGCGGTATGTATTTCATTACTTTCATCACGAATATTTTGTTTCGAGTTGCTCCAGCGTTTCTGGTTTGTTTGCATAAACCTTGCTTTTCAGATATCCCCACAAAAAGAAGTCCGGAGCAGTCAAATCAGGCAACCGTGGAGGCCAATCAACATCACAATTTCTTGAAATAACTTGTTGTGGAAAGAGGTCTCCCAGTAATTTCATTGTAATCCTGGCTTTATGCGATGTGACACCATCTTGTTGATACCACATGTTAACCAAGCCCAAAGCAAGCAGTTATGGCACTAAAAAGTTTTCAATCATATTACGATATCACTCCTCATTGACAGTTACTTTTACGCGGTTTTCAGTGTCCAAGAAGTAAGGACCAATGATTTCTCCTGGCCAAATTGCACACCAGACTGTCAATTTTAATGGATGCAAAGGTGACTGATAAATAATTTAAGGGTTTTCCATTGCCCAGAACCGACTTTTCTGTTTATTTATATATCCATTCGAATTAAAATGTGCCCCGTAACTCATTATGATTTGTTCATGAAAATCGAGGTTGTCATGGACGAGCTGTAATATCCTATTGGCATTTGTACGGCGGCGTAAATGGTCTTCTGGCAGAAGCTCTTGTGCCAACTAAACCTCAAATGAAAACAAATGCAAATCTTTGTGCAAAATTGCGGCCAAAGTTGTTCTTTGAAGACAAAGCTTCTGAGCACGGCGTCGAATTGAGGTTGATGGATTGTTTTGTACCCATTCTTGAGCAGCAGAAATGTCTTCAGCCAAACTTGCAGTACGCTTTGGTCCATGCTTGGGCACATCAACTACAGTTCCTCTTTCTTCGAAATCATTTACTACACGATAAATAGTGTGTCTTGTTAGCACGTTGTTTCTCCCAAAAATTTCACGTAACTTTCTCATCGTCACAGTAATCGATGATTGAATTTTATAAAATGTTTTAACGATTAAAACAGGTTGGTTTACTGGAAATTTGTTACGTCTCTACTTCACGGCTGCCAAATATGAACTGTCAAAAATAATGTTTACCAAAATGGGGGCAAAACAAAGTTGTATACCTTGCCGGCGGACACCCTGACAAAGATTATGTCAACTCAGTTTGTGTGTGAATATGAGTGCAATAAGTTTTTAAATTTCTAAAAATAATCAAACCAAATATCTTAAGTATGAATGGAATATTTCAGTAGTAGTTTTTTTATCTGAAAAGTAAACAAATTTTACATTTATATAAAAATATATGATATCAAAATGCTTTACGTAATGTAAATTAGAGTTATAGAGACAGTAGAGAGCGCACTCGAAGGCATTTTTTTTTTAATTTTCTGAAAAAAATCGAATTTAAATAATTCTTATTAAAATTTCCATGCCAAAGTCAAAACTCATACGATTGATTAAAATTTCTTTTTATTTTAAAAGACTCGAATTGCCCCAAAATTTAAAAATTATTAATTTATAATGTCGGCCTTTAAGGAAAAATAAGTATATTGTTTGCTTGTGGTCATAGAAATCCCCCTTATTTCGAATGTCAACAGCGACTTTTAAATTAAATAATTATCAAACTAAAAAGGAATGGTATAAATGTATTTCCTTGAAATTACTGATAATAATATGTTGCTATTATCACAAGTCTCCAAATTAATACCGATTTCGGAACGAGTTGATGACGGCGAAATAAATTGACTGCAACTAAAAACGGCTTTCGCAATTTGGTATTATGAGTTATAAAAAAAAGCAACGTTTCTGACTGATTGATACCCTTTATAATGTATAGATCCACTAAGAAGGGGCTTTGAAAAATACAGACACTAAGGGGATAAAAAAAGCCTTAAAAGAGAAAAATCGATAACTTGTTTTTTTCTAACTATACACAATAGGAATACGAAAGGTCGAGGATGCTCGACTCCTGCGACGGTCAGGTGTAGCGGACTATATGGTAGTTAAACTAGACTTTGGGATCCTGCCCCAAGTTGTGTTTCCAGATAGGAAGGCATGAAAGGGATCACAGAAGCTGTATGAGGGGTGTGAAGTCTTTACTGATGGATCGAAGATAGAGGTGGGCACTGGAGTTGGTGTCTATATAATGGACACGGGGGTAGAAATATCCTACAGACTTCCGGACGAGTGCAGCGTTTTCCAGGCTAAAATTCTGGCAGTGATAAAGGGCGCGGAGTTTATAGGGGAGGATGCGGATGGGAGAGGCGGCGTGACAGTCCACGTTGATAGTCAGGGCGCGCCTAAGGCTCTAGAAGGATATTATGCCAGGTCTAGACTCGAAGGCGACTACAGACGTGCTCTTAGGGCGATCATGGTGGCACGCTGGGTTAGACTCTGTTGGGTTCCGGGTCATTGTGACGTTTCCGGCAATGAGATTGTTAATGGACTGGCAAGGAAGGTATCGGGCCGGGATACTTGACTTGGTTGTGAGCCGGTGAGACAACCACTGGGTTTCTATTATGGGCTGATAGGGACTTGAATAATGGACTAGGTGGAACAAACCTGGAGGGATAGGGCTGATTGCAGGATTTCTAGACTTTTATGGCACATGCTGGACAGGATGGGTAACGACCTGCCGCTTAAGGAGAGCAGAGGGTTCTGAGGTGCACTATCGGGACTCTCACAGGGCACTGCGATGTGAGATATATGACAAAATTATGGGACAGGAACTCTCCAGAGGAAATAGAGACGGTAGAACATCTTTTCTGCCACTGTCGTGGGCTGCAGATCCGCCGACAGAGGTGGTTGGGAAGACGCTTTTTAAATGGACATGGTGAGGTACCTGGCTGTGGAGCATTATACGTTTCATCAAGGGGGTTGGGTGACTGGGCAGATAGCTGATTCAGCTCCTATGACTCCTGACTTCCTTGGACTTCTTGCGTACGGCACTCTTGTTCTCTTTTCCTTTTACCTATTGAATGCCTGTCTTTACTTTTTTTTTCTCCTCTTGACTCTCCTAAAGGGATTCACAATGGGCCTAATGGCATCCGGGTTGAGGTGGCGAGTTGGACTCGCCACTACCGTTCGTAGCCTACTCTGACCTAGCCATACACGAAAGAAAAAAATTTAAAAAAAGGCAAAGAAGAAAGCGGAGGGGTGTTGGTACTTTTTTGAATTTTGGGCCCCAAAGGGTGAAAAAGGGTATTTATATTTTTGTAAAATACTTTAAGTAACTTCTAAAATTAAGAAAGAAACACAATTCGAATTGCGAAGTTTAAAAAAAAATTAATACGTTTTCGGTAATTTTATGAAGTGCAAAGGCTTAAGGGATAAATTTTGTACCCAACTTTAATACTTTTTAAAGCAAGATTTTTAGCCTAAAAATATGAAATGTTACCCTGAAAACAGTAAATATTTTTTTACATTTTTGGTCTTCTTTTATTTGATTTTTTTTAGGATTATGAGAAATATGAATATGAGAAATATGGATGGCTTATGACCCGGATTGAAGTCGAGCCACCTAAGTACCAAAAAAGTACTCTTTTCATTTTTTTATACTTTAAGTATAAAACAACGGACTATTGTCGCATATACAAAGGTCGGAATTTAACTAAGTCAACGGAAGTCGACAAAAAGTCCTTTTTCATTTTTGTTACATTTTTTATTAGGGACTATTAAATCATACAGGATATTATGCTCTTTCCTCAATATGTGTCCTTTAAGAATTTTTCCCTTTATAAATTTAAAGTATGAAATAATCTTTTTTTAGACCAGACCAGTAAGACAAAATGCTTTTAAAATGTATGCATTTAGAATTTAAAAACGTTTCAGTTTAAAAAAAAAGAGAGAACGTACATACGAGCATATGTTTTAAATATTAATGACATATTTCCCTTACACTGCTATTTATAAAAGCACAACTGTATGACAATTTTTTTTTGTCTTTATAACTTTGTGAAGTGGCTATAAATATTAATTCACATGTGTAGTGTGTGTACTTACATTTAATAAAATTGCCGGCGGGTGCCACTGAAGGGGTTTGCTGAGCAGAAGTAATATTTTTTAATATCTTATCAGCACTTTCTATGAATTTTTGTAGGTTTGATGTTGGTATTAAAACATCAGATTCAGTAATTTTATTAAGATTGTTGTTGTTGATTACATCAGCATTTATTTGTTGTTGATCTTGATGATTATGTTGTTTTGATTGATGATTGGTATCCGCGGAAGCTAAGCCACCGGTAACAACACCATTTGCTGCGGAAGTTGCTGAATTGTTGATGTTTCCTAAATTGTAATAAATTTACATAGAAAAATAAAATAATTATTAAAAGTATAAGAATCGTTCACAAAATCATTTTAAAATATGTCTTATTATGGTTAAATATGGTTTTATAAGTTTGAACATTCACTGCTTTATTTCCGATATACGTCTACAAATGTTGGAAAAATTCATCGAAAACAAGTAAGAGCGTTATATTCGGCTGTGCCGAATCTTATATACCCTTCACATTGGTCTTTAAATATACCCAGCCGAGTAATTTTGTACTGCAAATAATATAATAAAAATCCTTGTGCGAGTTTTAAAGTCCATAGAAAACTTTACAAAATTTTAACGTTCGTATGAATAATAGAAATAGATGAGGAACGTTTGAGGTCGACAGTAATGCAAGTTTTTGACATTATTTATATTAAAAGGTTAATAAAAGTTGTTAATTTTCATGGGACGTTCTAGTCCCCCTGCTCCTCTCCAACTTTTTTTCCAAAATGAATGAATTATTAAATTATTACTTTTTGTAGAACATTTGATTTCGATATCTGTTATAGTTTCCGAGATGTAGCGAATCGAAAATTTTAAAAAAATTGTGAATTTGTATGGGAGCTACCCCATATTCACCCCCCACCAAAAAAATTTTTCTTCAAAGCGTAGGCTTTGTTGTCCAATTACTTTTTGTAGAACATTTTATTTCGATATCTGTTATAGTTTCCGATATATAGCATATCGAATATTTCATAAAAATCGTTAATTTGTATGGGAGCTACCCCTTGTTTTGCCCCCTATCAAAAAATTTTTTATTGAAGGCGTAGCCCTTATGACCCAATTACTTTTTGTAGAACATTTCGTTTCGATATCTGTTATACATACATAGTTTCCGAGATATAGCGTATCGAATATTTCATATAAATCATTAATTTGTATGGGAGCTACCCCTTTTTCTGCCCCCACTCAAAAAATTTTTTCTTTAAAGGGTAACCCTTAGCGTACAATTACTTTTTGTAAAACATTTTAAGTCGATAGCTGTTATAGTTTACGAGATATAGCGCATAAAATATTTCACCAAATTTGTGCAATTGTAGGAAAAATACCCCTTTCCCTGGTCCTATCTGAAAAAAATTTTTCCGTTATTTAGGTCCCTTCTTAAGGAGTATCCGTGCCAAGTTTTTTGGCAAGAGTGACTACACTTACTGAGATATATAGGGATATATGCACGGATTTTGTCCTAAAAAAAATGGATTACTTTGGGTTTTCGCTTATATCTCGGTCAAAAGTGAACCGGTTTTGCTGATTTTAAATAGCGATTGTTAGCGGGATATTTCCAATAGTTTGACACCATTAACTGGACTGTATCTTTTTATTTGACTCCGGAAACTTGATTTCAACAGACGGACAGACAGACAGACGGACAGACGGGCATGGCTCTATCAACTTCCCTATCTATAAGGATCCAGAATATATATACTTTATGGGGTCGCAAATGAATAATAAAGAAATTACAAACGGAATGACAAACATATATATACCCTTATCACTATGTGAAGGGTATAATTAGACCTCCAGATTAGACTACGTTCGAACCAGCCGTGGCGGTCACATGCCAAAAGTAATATTTATATTATAATGTCAGAAAAATATCTTTCGAATAGCGTAGTTTTAAAAAATTAATTTTTGTTTTATTCCATTTCAAAGTTTAATGCTCTTTAAAAAAAAATAGCTTTTTTGTATTTTCTTTTAAAGGTCCTAGAAAAGTTTTTGTATAATCAGATGATAAAGTTTATTAATGAACCTAGGTTTATTCTAATATGCAGTCCGCGGACTTCACGGTTTTCGTTCCAACTATAGTTATATTAGTGCTCTCATAGAAGTGAGCCAAAATATTCGTCGGGAACTGTAAAATGGTAACATTAATTTTTTAGCGCTGCTTAATCATTCCAAGGCCTTTAATACTATTGGTCATTACATTTTTCTTTCGAAACTAAAATACTTCTTGAGATTTGGGGACACTTTAACTAAACTTATTTCTTTATACCATACGAGTAAGGTGCATCCGTATTTGTAATGGCAAATGGTCAAATATTGTACCACTCGTAGGAGGTGTGCCCTAGGGATCCATTCTAAGGCCACTTTTGTTTTGTATTTATGTAAACGATTTGCCTAAACAACTTATCACTTGCAATATCCACCTGTATGCTGACAATGTGCAGCTTTGTTTTAGGGTCTCGGCTGGGGTATTGACTCAGGTATGGCCAATTTGAACACTGAGTTGAACAGGATTTTTCAATGGGGAATGGAAAATAGGCTCAATTTAAGTCCCGAATCTAAATGCCTTGCATTTTATAGGAATCACATTGCCCCTAATATTTTGGATGATATTGTGATAAATGGGGAGAAAGTTGTGATGGTCAAAACGGCAAGGAATCTTGGTAATATTTTTAGCAACAACCTGACATGGTGTAATCATGTTAACGCACTGGTTGGTAAAACCTACGGTAAGCTACGTGCCCTCTGACCTACGCGGTATTTCACTCCCTTCAGGATTAAATCCCTACTTGCCAAGACATATCTGATTCACAATCTAATTTATGGTTCTGGGCTATTCGGGAACCGCGATTCAACCAGCAAATGAAAGCTAAATGTTTTGTTTAACAATATTGTCCGATATGGAGTAAGGAGGTTTGGTCGTACTGGGTTATTTTTACACAAAATTATTTACGGCGGAATCCCTACTTATTTATTACGAAAATTAAAATTTTTTCAGTCACCACGCAGAAGAAATCTGATTATACCCAGACATAGCTTTTTAGTCTCAGAACGGCAGTTTTTTATAAATGCTTCTTGACTTTGGATTATTCTTTCACTCAATCAACAATTAAATAATAGCGCTATGAGTTAAAAAAATTTTTTGTTTAATTATTTTTAATGAATTTATTGGCAACATTGTTTTATTTTTATTTGCTACGCTCCCTTTATCACTTTTATAATATTATTCAACTGTAACACGGCATTTAGACTATGTTACTTGTAACACGTTACTGTAACATGCTACATGTTTTTGAAGGCAAATTGGGTAGAGAAGGCAGAGAAGTTACAAAAGTAACACGATTTCTGTTTTTAATGTTTCCTTTTGACGTTTCTCTTTTGACGTTTTAATTTTTTATTCTATTTTTTTTTATTCTATTTTGTATATGCCATGGTACAATTACCTTTAAGGTAATTGTAGATTACAATTAAGGTAATTGTAAGGTAATTGTACCATGGTCGAAACGTTCAAGAAGGAGAATAAACAACGAAACCAAAACAAAATATAAAAAAGAGACAAGTTTGTAGTAACATAATGTAAATTCTTGAAGTTTTTGGAAGTTACTTTAAAACGAAATAAGAAAAGAGTTATGTTACAAGTAACATAGTCTAAATGCAGTGTAATTCTATTATAGTTTGTAATTCATTGTTTTTTTTTTGTAACATATTGCTTTTCTGTAATTTAATTATAAGAGTTTGTCTTGTTGTACAGGAAATGAAATCGAAATTAATAAATAAATAATAAGATTATGAGCATGACTTTTCCCACATCTGTGGTTTTGAACATACAACCTTTTAATATTGGGCATGCGATATGTAATGTACATTTAACCCACCATATTTATCGTAATTTTATATATATACTAGCTAAGCCCCAGTGTGCTTCGCTACCCCAATCATAGTAAAATTATTAAAATATGTAAACAAAAGAGTTTATATATTTTTTAATTTATTGGTTGCCCCACATAAGTTGCAATAAATAATAAGTCAGCCCTACTATTTACTTAGCTCATAAAAATTCGAAATTTACCAGGCTTACAGTTTTGGATATTCAGAAAGTTTTAATAAGCAAAAATTATTTATAAACTTCTATATATAATCTTAGCCCCTTACTTCCAGACTTTAAGTAACTCGCTGTAAAAATTTCAAAAAAATCGATCCACTGGTGTTGACAGCTATAAATTACAAACATACATATGTATTTACATACATACATACATACATACATACATACATACATACATACATACATACATACATACATACAACCTTTCTTTATATAATATAGATACAGGGATCACATATTAAATATTTTTCAAAAGAAGTTCAAACTTCTCTTATATTGTTAAATTCAAATTTTATTATGCTTTTGTGCAAATTTTTGTGCCTCACCAAAGAAAAAGGTCTGAGACCCACCTCCAATTATACCGATCGACACAGAATCACTTTCTGAGTCGATTAAAACCTGTCAGTCCATCCGTCCGGCTGGGAGTTAGGTTGAATTCCAAAACGCAGTTTGCTTTGCATCACGAAATTTCAAGTTTTTCCTGAAAGCAAAGATGATGTTTCTGGTAATATCTTCTACTTCCAAATGAGTGCTTACAGTTATATTAACGTCTTGGAAGCAAAAAACGTTGTCCAAATTGTAAAGAGTGAATAAGGGAAGAAGTTGAAAATTTTTAATGCAAGGCAAACTGCGTTTTGGAATTCAGCCTTATTAATGTATTCTTGTAAACAAAGTAGAGACCGCATTTTTGCAGATATTTCGATGAAATTTGGAACAGATAAGTTTTTTGGCGTAAGAAAAAAGCATGTTGTTTGTGGTGATGATCAGTTAATTTTTCGACAGAGCTCCCATACAAATGTCCTCCCGGATTAAGCGTTTTGGGCTATAACTGGCTCAAATATGGCCTTATCTTCACATTATTTTGCACGTTTGTCTATCCTTATGCCACCCATTTTTGTACCGAAAATAAATATTATCGGTCTATTTTTGAGCTTCATAAAAATTGCAACAATAGAAGAACCGGTATGAAAACTTACATTTTTGTGGGCGCTGCAATCCTCCATTTTTGTCCTTTAAAATTTCGGAATTAGAGGCCTTCTATATGTGTGCCAATTTTAAAAAATCAGTGCAATAAAAGTACCAGCATAATAAGTTTAACTTTTATGGGCGTGGCCCCACCCACTTTTTTACCTTCAAAATTTTAACTTTAAAAGCCGCTTATGTGCGAACTAATTTCCAAAAATCGGTCTGAAAGAAGAATTTAAATTATGTTTCTATCTTATTTGATTTTAAAGTTACAAAAAGTACTAAAACCTAATTTTAACCCTTTCTTGCCCTTAGGAATTAATAATTAAAAAAGTATCTTAAAACATACTCATATTTTTTAGGCCTGTTACACTTAATTTGAATAATGTTCCTATCGTTATTGGTTTAAAAGTTACAAAAAACGAATAAAAAAATCAAAATATATTTTTAACCCTTTTTTTACCCTTTGGGCCCAAAATTTGAAAAAAGTACGAACAGCGTAATCATATTTTTGTAAAACCTATCGAACGCAATTTGATAAATTTTTCTATCTTATTGGTTTAAAAGTAACAAAAAAGTACCAAAAAGTACCAAAATATAATTTTAACCCCTTTTTTCGCCCTTTCGGACCAACATTTTCTTAAGGAAAACGCTAAACTTTTTAAATTTTGTTTCTATCTTATATACATCAAAAGATAGTAGGTTACAGATTTTTCCCTTTTTGTCCCCTTTTTATCCCTTTATGGGCCCAATGTTTAAAAATTCATGTGCATTTAAACAAACATGTAGAGCTTAACACGTGTTATAAATTTCATGTATTTAGCTCTACGCGTTTGATCAATATGGCCTTGGGTAATTTTGTTAGGCCATTCATAACCTAACCTTCCCACACAAATGGGCGTATTGTGGGCGTGGCAGCAATAGTTTTTTAAAAAAAAGTAGCCTATTGTTCCTTCCAGACTTGAGATAACTCCCTGTAAAAATTTCAAAAAAATCGGTCCACTGGTGTGGCCAGCTATAAAATACAAACATACAAACATACATACATACATACATACATACATACATACACCCCTTCTTTATATAATAGATAGATACAGGGATCACATATCAAATATTTTTCAAAAGAAGTTCAAACTTCTCTTATATTGTTAAATTCAAATTTTATTATGCTTTTGTGCCAATTTTTGTGCCTCACCAAAGAAAAAGGTCTGAGACCCACCTCCAATTATACCGATTGACACAGAATCACTTTCTGAGTCGATTAAAACCTGTCAGTCCATCCGTCCGGCTGGGAGTTAGGTTGAATTCCAAAACGCAGTTTGCTTTGCATCACGAAATTTCAAGTTTTTCCTGAAAGCAAAGATGATGTTTCTGGTAATATCTTCTACTTCCAAATGAGTGCTTACAGTTATATTAATGTCCTGGAAGCAAAAAACGTTGTCCAAATTGTAAAGAGTGAATAAGGGAAGAAGTTGAAAATTTTTAATGCAAGGCAAACTGCCTTTTGGAATTCAGCCTTATTAATGTATTGTTGTAAATAAAGTAGAGACCGCATTTTTGCAGATATTTCGATGAAATTTGGAACAGATAAGTTTTTTGGCATAAGAAAAAAGCATGTTGTTTGTGGTGATGATCAGTTAATTTTTCGACAGAGCTCCCATACAAATGTCCTCCCGGATTAAGCGTTTTGGGCTATAACTGGCTCAAATATGGCCTTATCTTCACATTATTTTGCACGTTTGTCTATCTTTATGCCACCCATTTTTTTACCGAAAATAAATATTATCGGCCTATTTTTGAGCTTCATAAAAATTGCAACAATAGAAGAACCAGTATGAAAACTTACATTTTTGTGGGCGCTGCAATCCTCCATTTTTGTCCTTTAAAATTTCGGAATTAGAGGCCTTCTATATGTGTGCCAATTTTAAAAAATCAGTGCAATAAAAGTACCAGCATAATAAGTTTAACTTTTATGGGCGTGGCACCGCCCACTCTTTTACCTTCAAAATTTTAACTTTAAAAGCCGCTTATGTGCGAACTAATTTCCAAAAATCGGTCTGGAAGAGGAATTTAAATTATGTTTCTATCTTATTTGATTTTAAAGTTACAAAAAGTACTAAAACCTAATTTTAACCCTTTCTTGCCCTTAGGATTTAATAATTAAAAAAGTATCTTAAAACATACTCATATTTTTTAGGCCTGTTACACTTAATTTGAATAATGTTCCTATCGTTATTGGTTTAAAAGTTACAAAAAACGAATAAAAAAATCAAAATATATTTTTAACCCTTTTTTTACCCTTTGGGCCCAAAATTTGAAAAAAGTACGAACAGCGTAATCATATTTTTGTAAAACCTATCGAACGCAATTTGATAAATTTTTCTATCTTATTGGTTTAAAAGTAACAAAAAAGTACCAAAAAGTACCAAAATATAATTTTAACCCCTTTTTTCGCCCTTTCGGACCAACATTTTCTTAAGGAAAACGCTAAACTTTTTAAATTTTGTTTCTATCTTATATACATCAAAAGATAGTAGGTTACAGATTTTTCCCTTTTTGTCCCCTTTTTATCCCTTTACGGGCCCAATGTTTAAAAATTCATGTGCATTTAAACAAACATGTAGAGCTTAACACGTGTTATAAATTTCATGTATTTAGCTCTACGCGTTTGATCAATATGGCCTTGGGTAATTTTGTTAGGCCATTCATAACCTAACCTTCCCACACAAATGGGCGTATTGTGGGCGTGGCAGCAATAGTTTTTAAAAAAAAAGTAGCCTATTGTTCCTTCTTGTAAAAATTTCAAAAAAATCGGTCGACTGGTGTGGCCAGCTATAAAATACAAACATACATACATACATACATACATACATACATACATACATACACCCCTTCTTTATATAATAGATTACTCACCCAAATTGTTATCAACTGCCTGGACGTATTGTTCTTCTTGCATTAGATCACTGTTGTTATTAAAACGTTCTAAGGCCATTTCATCGACTGCATTCTCATCACCAACAATATTAGCCAATTGTCTTGTTTCTGTACCTTGACCTTCCAAAGTTGCATCAGCAAATCCGCCTCCTCCTCCTCCACCACCACCATCATCAATAGCATTCACGTCTATCGTGGGTTCTCGATGATGTGTAATTTTTTTAATAAACACCATTTCATTGCCATGCGAACCACCCAGCGAAGGATGGGGTAAATTGGCATGATATATAAACGATTTATGGGCGGCATCTATGGTATTTCCATTTGAAGGAACTGCCCCTGAATCCAGTTCATTTGTTGTACTACGATTATTTAACGTAGAATAGCTTATTAATGAAGGAGTTCGCATCGGTGGTGGTACTAATGTTTGTGTTGATGAATATGAGGTATATATAAAGATGGTTAAAACGACAATTGTTAAAACAAATAAAAATCTTAATAAGCGTGTATTATGCATATTGCTAGCCATGACGGAACAAAGTTCATACGAGTTATGATGATGCTGAGAGAAGAGTTTTTTGCCAACTGAAGCTGTCGGTCGAGTTAATTTAAGAAGTTTTGATAAAGTAATTGCGGCTAAACACAGGTTTTGCTAAGGAGAGTGCGACTGGATTGATGGTTGGAACATATTCTCTTCATCAAGTATATTCGTATGTGTGTTGTAGTCTTCTTGTTTTTTTTTTCTGTTGTCTATTTGCTTTTTTCTAGTTACTTTGCTGGTATAAAATCACTGGTCTTTTGGTATTTGTTGTCGTTATTCGAATAAACAAATTTGTTTTTTTTCTTTCTTGTTTTATATATTACATACATGCAACAAGTGCAAAACAAAAACAATGTAGAAAAAGAAGCTGGAATTTGTTAAACAAATTTTAAAAACAAATAAAGACTAGTTGCTAAAAAGTCGTATTTTCATTTCTGCTACTGTTGTTCTCTTCGTGCAAATTATCACCGTCTTTGTTTCTTCTTCTTCTTTTTTTGTTTTTTTTCGGTTGCCACTTTTTAGAGTACGAATTTGAATTTAAAAATTTATAAATAAATCTTGGTTTTTCTAATGCTCTCTTGCCTTATAAACCAGAGTAGAGTGTTCACTTGTTTTTGTTTTTAAAACTGGTCTGTATTTGTATTTAGTTGCGCATGCTCAATAGCTTTGACCTTAGTCATCATTTGTTCTTTAATCATTTTTTTATAGCTTTTTAAAAATTTTTGCTTTGCTTGGTATTTCTCTAACAATTAAAGAACTGAAAAGATAAAAATAAATACAAATGGTAATGAAATAGACTCATTAAACTGCAATTAGTATTAAGCATTAAGAGTTACAAATTATTTAGTAAAGTATTTTATTAACGAAGGCAATTTTAAAAGTTTTTACAAAATATTTTAAAAATGATTTGTTATAATTCATTAGAAAGTTTATGGCGACCTTTTATTGGTAAATACTTAGGTAACAACCAAGGTGTCAGCTGATTATTGCTTACTTTGTTTTGTTTAAACAGCTAATGGGGGCCTTCATTTTGGGATTTATCCGGTTCAACTGTCCTCAAACTTTATACCAGGTATTTCTATTATGATTTCTTTATTTTAAAAGAAAAAAAAATGTTTAAAAGAAACACCGAGAGTAGCATTTCTTGTACAAACGGGAACATTTTATTAAGTTTTCTGTTTAAAAACCTAATCAAGATATCAATTTTGAAAACAACTTAGTTTGGCAGCAAGAATCGGAACGCTCTTGTTTAGGTTTGACTGCAAACTGGAAAAGTGAATTTTGATGAGTCCATTTTGTTATTCGCGCACGGCTTTAAAGCTTCCATTCTATAACTTTTTTTTAACAATTTTTAATAAAACCTTTTTTTGTTAGTAAAAAGTTTACAAAAAAAATTGTTTATGTTTTTGATATTTTTCCAAAAAATCTGATGACTAGTACTTTAACTTCTTCATTTTTTTTATACCGTATTTTGATGACGAAATAAAATTTTTCATAAATTTTTATCGTGATAACGACCTGCTGTTAATCATGAGAAATTGTATCTTGTGTAGACTGAATGTTAGTAAGTACAAAAATACAGTTGAGTTCGGCTATCGGGAATTCCGCAAGGACAGGGAATTTTGCTTATTACTAGTTAATACTAGAAGTTTGTTAAAACATTAGTTGTGTTCAATAACTTTCCAGTAAATACTAGCAACGAAAGAGTAAAAAGAAATATTTCAAAATTGCGCTCAAAAATATTTAAAAGTATATGAACACTTTTACAGCCAAAACTGGCAAGCAAATGTATTTTGTTATTGTAAGTTTATTTCATAATTTTTTTAAAGCATATTGACAGAAAGACTGTTTTAATAATTTCTAATAGTAAAATTTTTACTAGTAGAAACTATCAATATTAGGCTCTTTTTTGGCCCTCTAGTTGCTAATTTTTTGTGTACGTGAATACTTACTAGCAATAATTATACTTTGAGTATTGGTAATTAAATAAAATGTACAAATTGAACAATTTAAATAAAATGAATTAATTTTGTATCGAGGGTTACTAAGTTAAAAAAGTTTAAATGCTCACAATCTATTATATAACAATTTAAATTTTGTTTTAAGTTCGTTTCTATAGTTTTTTTACTCTAATTCAAATCACCACTCGGCTTCCCAAAACAGCACATTAATTCAACAAATATGTATGTATATTTAAGCTCTAAAAAGTAATATTTTGACATAGGATATATAGGTATAGTAACAAACAATTTTGCACAAAAAAATTATTAAGCCATTTCTAGCTCTTTTATATTGCTTTACCAATGCATTTTGACCTTTGAAGACGGGTAAAATAAAATCAAATGTTTTTAGTTTTTATTTAAAACCAGGGTACACTAATACAGATAGTGTTAAGAAGCCAGCTGACCATGAATTCGTCTTGAAATTTTGTGAAAGTGATTGTCAGATTTATTAATATTGCTTGACATTTAAAAATTTTTACCATTCACTTTCTTAAATATATGAAGAAAATGCAGAGGGCGAATTTTTTAAATTCGCCTTGATACACCGGTATTAGGTGTACCCCAAGGCACATTTAATAAGGTAAACCCAAGGCGAATTCAAAAAATTCGCTCTCTGTATTTCCTTTTTGGGTTTGAACGGTAAAACGGCAAAAAAATTAAAAATTTCATATGAAATTAAATTTTTATAACGTGAAAATGTCGAATTGATTTTAATCAGCTGGGCTGGTTGAGTGTGCCCTGGTGTACCCTGTTTAAAACTTAATGCCAAAGTGCCATTATACAAGGGGGTGTTATTTATATTTTTTATTTTGCTTTGCTCCAACACTAAAGTGTCAAGAGCAGCATAATCTTTACGTTTGTTAAAGCTTAAATTATACGTGCATTAACAAAATGCCGTAACCATAACCGTTGCCATAAAAACCAAAATTCACGTATAATAAAATACAGTGTTGCCCATAAGTTTGGTTCGAACAGCTGTTTTCAGTGGTTACGGTTATGTCCTGTATTATTGAACCTTATTTTCTGTCTGTCCGCCTTGGTTAATACTACATAATTTCTTTAACCCTTACATCTTTTTTTTTAATTTTTGTATGGATTTTTCATCGCAAACTTAAGTAATTTAGCCGAAAAAGCTGTTCGTGTATGTTATAAATGAACTCCACTGTGTTTAAATTATTTTTGGTTTTTTGAGTCATATAATTTATCTATTAACACGTTAAATGTGCGTCCTATCCTGAAATAAACAAATATTGCAAAATAAAAATCATGCCGCATAAACACTGAGTAAATGCCTTTGTTTGCAAACAATTACTGATTATTAAATTATATACTGATAAAGATTATGACGTTGCTACCTATTTTAATGTTTTTTTTTAGATTTTGATAATCAGGAAGACCCACACACATATCGCACAATAAATCATAAAAACCCAA
This sequence comes from Melanophora roralis, assembly GCA_963583895.1. Classification (NCBI taxonomy): domain Eukaryota; kingdom Metazoa; phylum Arthropoda; class Insecta; order Diptera; family Rhinophoridae; genus Melanophora; species Melanophora roralis. The sequence continues at coordinate 77,374,066 of OY757188.1, forward strand.
AAAAAAAATTAAATCCTCAAAAAGAATAAGTATTTTTATAATTCTTAATTAATTGTTAAATATTTACTGATTTCTAATAATACCATGTTCACACATTAATCTTAATTGTGTAATAAGCACGTTAACGCAATTAAGGCCTTAATTGAGATCAATTTACCATACAAAATTTCAATTAATAAATTGAGCAATTAGTAGTAAACTGCTTCACTCGAAGTGCAACCCTGCTGATTTAATAAGAACTGTGTTAAGTTAGCATAAAAGCTTGAAGGTTAAAAGAAAAACATATGGCGTAAACAAAAGTCAGCTGATCAGTTGTTCAATGTACCTTAAAACCATGGCATTGCCATCTGTATATATGAATTTTTATAAATTGTACAATTAGAAATTCAACTGCAACGTCTAAACAAAATCTTGGGCAGCATTTTGGAAAAAGGGATGTGATAGCCAACACCAGTAGCAATCCTCCCATATATGCATTAATTTCCAAAAAACTCCAGTTTAGGGGGTATGGTCATTCAAAATTTTGAAAATACTCATTCGCTACATGTATTTATGAACAAACTTAAAGTTTAGAAAAATTACTATGAAATCTAAACAAAATCTTGAGCAGCATTTTGGAAAACGGGATTTGATAGCCAACACCAGTAGCAATCCTCCCATATATGCATTAATTTCCAAAAAACTCCAGTTAAGGGGGTATGGTCATTCAAAATTTAGAAAATACTCATTCGCTACATGTACATATGAACAAATTTTAAGTTTAGAAAAATTGCTATTAAATCTAAACAAAATCTTGGGCAGCATTTTGGAAAACGTGATTTGATAGCCAACACCAGTAGCAATCCTCCCATATATGCATTAATTTCCAAAAAACTCCAGTTTAGGGGGTATGGTCATTCAAAATTTAGAAAATACTCATTCGCTACATGTAGGTACATATGAACAAATTTTAAGTTTAGAAAAATTGCTATAAAATCTAAACAAAATTTTGGGCAGCATTTTGGAAAACGGGATTTGATAGCCAACACCAGTAGCAATCCTCCCATATATGCATTAATTTCCAAAAAACTCCAGTTTAGGGGGTATGGTCATTCAAAATTTAGAAAATACTCATTCGCTACATGTACATATGAACAAATTTTAAGTTTAGAAAAATTGCTATAAAATCTAAACAAAATCTTGGGCAGCATTTTGGAAAACGGGATTTGATAGCCAACACCAGTAGCAATCCTCCCATATATGCACTAATTTCCAAAAAACTCCAGTTTAGGGGGTATGGTCATTCAAAATTTAGAAAATACTCATTCGCTACATGTACATATGAACAAATTTTAAGTTTAGAAAAATTGCTATAAAAATCTTGGGCAGCATTTTGGAAAACGGGATTTGATAGCCAACACCAGTAGCAATCCTCCCATATATGCATTAATTTCCAAAAAACTCCAGTTTAGGGGGTATGGTCATTCAAAATTTAGAAAATACTCATTCGCTACATGTACATATGAACAAATTTTAAGTTTAGAAAAATTGCTATAAAATCTAAACAAAATCTTGGGCAGCATTTTGAAAAACGGGATTTGATAGCCAACACCAGTAGCAATCCTCCCATATATGCATTAATTTCCAAAAAACTCCAGTTAAGGGGGTATGGTCATTCAAAATTTAGAAAATACTCATTCGCTACATGTACATATGAACAAATTTTAAGTTTAGAAAAATTGCTATTAAATCTAAACAAAATCTTGGGCAGCATTTTGGAAAACGTGATTTGATAGCCAACACCAGTAGCAATCCTCCCATATATGCATTAATTTCCAAAAAACTCCAGTTAAGGGGGTATGGTCATTCAAAATTTAGAAAATACTCATTCGCTACATGTAGGTACATATGAACAAATTTTAAGTTTAGAAAAATTGCTATAAAATCTAAACAAAATTTTGGGCAGCATTTTGGAAAACGGGATTTGATAGCCAACACCAGTAGCAATCCTCCCATATATGCATTAATTTCCAAAAAACTCCAGTTTAGGGGGTATGGTCATTCAAAATTTAGAAAATACTCATTCGCTACATGTACATATGAACAAATTTTAAGTTTAGAAAAATTGCTATAAAATCTAAACAAAATCTTGGGCAGCATTTTGGAAAACGGGATTTGATAGCCAACACCAGTAGCAATCCTCCCATATATGCATTAATTTCCAAAAAACTCCAGTTTAGGGGGTATGGTCATTCAAAATTTAGAAAATACTCATTCGCTACATGTACATATGAACAAATTTTAAGTTTAGAAAAATTGCTATAAAATCTAAACAAAATCTTGGGCAGCATTTTGGAAAACGGGATTTGATAGCCAACACCAGTAGCAATCCTCCCATATATGCACTAATTTCCAAAAAACTCCCGTTTAGGGGGTATGGTCATTCAAAATTTAGAAAATACTCATTCGCTACATGTACATATGAACAAATTTTAAGTTTAGAAAAATTGCTATAAAATCTAAACAAAATCTTGGGCAGCATTTTGGAAAACGGGATTTGATAGCCAACACCAGTAGCAATCCTCCCATATATGCATTAATTTCCAAAAAACTCCAGTTAAGGGGGTATGGTCATTCAAAATTTAGAAAATACTCATTCGCTACATGTACATATGAACAAATTTTAAGTTTAGAAAAATTGCTATAAAATCTAAACAAAATCTTGGGCAGCATTTTGGAAAACGGGATTTGATAGCCAACACCAGTAGCAATCCTCCCATATATGCATTAATTTCCAAAAAACTCCAGTTTAGGGGGTATGGTCATTCAAAATTTAGAAAATACTCATTCGCTACATGTACATATGAACAAATTTTAAGTTTAGAAAAATTGCTATAAAATCTAAACAAAATCTTGGGCAGCATTTTGGAAAACGGGATTTGATAGCCAACACCAGTAGCAATCCTCCCATATATGCACTAATTTCCATAAAACTCCAGTTAAGGGGGTATGGTCATTCAAAATTTAGAAAATACTCATTCGCTACATGTACATATGAACAAATTTTAAGTTTAGAAAAATTGCTATAAAATCTAAACAAAATCTTGGGCAGCATTTTGGAAAACGGGATTTGATAGCCAACACCAGTAGCAATCCTCCCATATATGCATTAATTTCCAAAAAACTCCAGTTTAGGGGGTATGGTCATTCAAAATTTAGAAAATACTCATTCGCTACATGTACTTATGAACAAATTTTAAGTTTAGAAAAATTGCTATAAAATCTAAACAAAATTTTGGGCAGCATTTTGGAAAACGGGATTTGATAGCCAACACCAGTAGCAATCCTCCCATATATGCACTAATTTCCAAAAAACTCCAGTTTAGGGGGTATGGTCATTCAAAATTTAGAAAATACTCATTCGCTACATGTACATATGAACAAATTTTAAGTTTAGAAAAATTGCTATAAAATCTAAACAAAATCTTGGGCAGCATTTTGGAAAACGGGATTTGATAGCCAACACCAGTAGCAATCCTCCCATATATGCATTAATTTCCAAAAAACTCCAGTTTAGGGGGTATGGTCATTCAAAATTTAGAAAATACTCATTCGCTACATGTACATATGAACAAATTTTAAGTTTAGAAAAATTGCTATAAAATCTAAACAAAATCTTGGGCAGCATTTTGAAAAACGGGATTTGATAGCCAACACCAGTAGCAATCCTCCCATATATGCACTAATTTCCAAAAAACTCCAGTTAAGGGGGTATGGTCATTCAAAATTTAGAAAATACTCATTCGCTACATGTACATATGAACAAATTTTAAGTTTAGAAAAATTACTATGAAATCTAAACAAAATCTTGGGCAGCATTTTGGAAACAGGGATTTGATAGCCAACACCAGTAGCAATCCTCTTATATATACATTTATTTCCAAAAAACTCCAGTTTAGGGGGTATGGTCATTGAAAATATAAAAAAAATACTCATTCGCTACATGTACATATGAACAAATTTTAAGTTTACAAAACTTACTATAAAATCTAAACAAAATCTTGGGCATCATTTTGGAAACAGGGATTTGATAGCCAAAACCAGTAGCAATCCTCCTATATATGCATTAATTTCCAAAAAACTCCAGTTTAGGGGGTATGGTCATTCAAAATATGAAAAATACTCATTCGCTACATGTACATATGAACAAATTTTAAGTTTTTAAAAATGACTATAAAATCTAAAAAAAATCTTGGGCAGCATTTTGGAAACAGGGATTTGATAGCCAACACCAGTAGCAATTCTCCCATATATGCATTAATTTCCAAAAAACTCCAGTTTAGGGGGTATGGTCATTCAAAATATGAAAAATATTCATTCGCTACATGTACATATGAACAAATTTTAAGTTTAGAAAAATTGCTATAAAATCTAAACAAACTCTTGGGCAGCATTTTGGAAACAGGGATTTGATAGCCATTACCAGTAGCAATCCTCCCATATATGCATTAATTTCCAAAAAACTCCAGTTTAGGGGGTATGGTCATTCAAAATATGAAAAATACTCATTCGCTACATGTACATATGAACAAATTTTAAGTTTAGAAAAATTGCTATAAAATCTAAAAAAAATCTTGGGCAGCATTTTGAAAACAGGGATTTGATAGCTAACACCAGTAGCAATCTTCCCATATATGCATTAATTTCCAAAAAACTCCAGTTTAGGGGGTATGGTCATTCAAAATATGAAAAATATTCATTCGCTACATGTACATATGAACAAATTTTAAGTTTAGAAAAATTGCTATTAAATCTAAAAAAAATCTTGGGCAGCATTTTGGAAACAGGGATTTGATAGCCAACACCAGTAGCAATCCTCCCATATATGCATTAATTTCCAAAAAACTCCAGTTTAGGGGGTATGGTCATTCAAAATTTTGAAAATACTCATTCGCTACAAGTTCATATGAACAAATTTTAAGTTTAGAAAAATGACTATAAAATCTAAACAAAATCTTGGGCAGCATTTTGGAAAAAGGGATGTGATAGCCAACACCAGAAGCAATCCTCCCATATATGCATTAATTTCCAAAAAACTCCAGTTTAGGGGGTATGGTCATTCAAAATATGAAAAATATTCATTCGCTACATGTACATATGAACAAATTTTAAGTTTAGAAAAATTGCTATAAAATCTAAAAAAAATCTTGGGCAGCATTTTGAAAACAGGGATTTGATAGCCAACACCAGTAGCAATCCTCCCATATATGCATTAATTTCCAAAAAACTCCAGTTTAGGGGGTATGGTCATTCAAAATATGAAAAATACTCATTCGCTACATGTATTTATGAACAAATTTAAAGTTTAGAAAAATTACTATGAAATCTAAAAAAAATCTTGGGAAGCATTTTGGAAACAGGGATTTGATAGCCAACACCAGTAGCAATCCTTTTATATATACATTTATTTCCAAAAAACTCCAGTTTAGGGGGTACTTAAATTTTTTTAATGTGCCATAGAGCAGATAAAAAAACACATGACGATTTGTATTTAGGAATGAAACTGGCATCATAAAATAATGATGATTACATTTAGTCCATCTGGTAGCTCATATGTTTTTTACTTTTCCTTAAACTAAATTATTTTAATGGATTCTTATCTCCTCGGAAAGCTTTAATTAAACCACTGCTTGAACTAAATAAATCAATTATAAATAACGTCACAACTGTGAGTGTTCATCGCATCCAGGATATAATTAGGAAAAAGTACTTTAAATCTCAAAAAATGTTAAACATTACCAGAATTGTATAAAAATACATATTTTCCAACAAGTAAGAGCGCTATATTCGGCTGTGCCGAATCCTATATATTATAAAAACTGCACATAAGAGCCCATAATAATTTTAAATAAGAGCGATTTATTTGGCTGTGCCTAATCTTATATGTATACCCTTCACATTGGTCTTTTAATATAGTTTTTGAAATAGAAAACTTAACAAAAATTGTTCGTATGAATAATAGAAATACCTATATGTAAAATGTTTGAGGTCGAGAGTTTTCAAAAGTTTTCGACATTGTTCGTATTAAAAGTTAAATAAAAGTTGTTAATTTTTATGGGATCTTCTAGTTCCCCTGCTCCTCTCTAACTATTTTTTCATTACTTTTTGTGGAACATTCGAAATCAATAGCTGTTATAGTTTCTCAGATAAACCGTTAAAAGTTTTTTGGGTAAGGGCATAAGAAGGGGTAGCTCACATACAAACCGGTGTAGAAATATTTGATACGATCGCACTGTTTTTTGATACTATTAAATTGTGAAAAATACGGTGTTACTCCTCTGGCTAATTTGATACCCTCTTTTGCCTTTTCTAATTATTAATTTGAATGGTTTAGTTTTGCCTCTTGCCAACTATTTTTTTCTTTCTATATAATTTTCATTAATACTTAAGTACGTAAATATGCTCCCCATCAAAGGTTTCGAAAAGTAATGGATAAACAGGTTTTAAAAATTTAAAAAAACAGCTTTTTCTCAAATATTTCTTAAAAATTGTTAATTCATTTAACATAGAAGTGTGTGTATTTAACATTTTGAATATGTTCCCATAATATACATATGTGTGTTTTTCATTTACAGCTTGTTTTGAAAAAAATTTTAAGTTTTCACTTGTTATTTCCCACTACTTTTAAATAATTAACCTGTAAGCATTTTGTATCCTGAGATTTTTAGTATAAAGTTAATAAATTAATAAAACCATATATTTAAGAGTCGAAGATTCTCTATCGACTTTAAAGTTTTATTTTTGTAATTTTAACGTTTTTTTATACTGACGATAATTTACCAAATTTTTCTGGCAACTATTGCTATAATTGGGAAATTTAACAAGCTTTTAAAAAACAAATAAGATGGCAGCGCTAAAAAAAATACTTTAACGTTTTTACACAACAATTAAAAGATGGCTGTACAAAAAAATGTAAACACAGCTGTTGGGTTGTTTTCTCTTAGGTTGTTTTCGTAACGTCGATAAAAATGGAAATAATATTTTTTTAGCTGTCAAATGATAATTGAGTAGCCTAGTTAATTATGTGTAAACAGAAAACTTAACTGCTTAATTTATTTTAAATTGTCTTAATTTTTAATGTATGTTTGAACATGGTATAAAAGTCAATTTTAAATAAAATTCAATAATTTATAGAATTATTAAAACTATACAAATTTGACAATACTGAGCTAAAACTATTGCAATAAACTAATAAATTTTCTTATGAATGAACACGTAAACTAAATATTTGCATTAATATTTTAACATAATGAACTCACATCATATTACAGTATAAATTATTTAAATTAAGTGTTACCACCATCGATGTACATACTTATGTATGACTAAATATTAAACACATGCAAATGAAAAAAAAAAAGAAAAAAAAATACAAAGTTTTGCATTTTTATTACATCACAATCCATTCAAAAATTAAAACAAATAGTCAAGTAAGTAAGATTATTGTGTTGGACAGTGACGAGTTTTGTATATTCAGCATAAGCAGTTATGGGCATTTCCATTGGAAGGTCTACCGAGACGTAAATATTAAAACTTTTTAGAAACATTTTGTTTAAATATTTTTTTAGAGAAACAATAAAATTTACCAAACGGTAGCAAATTGTATATTAATTTATAAACCCACTTGGAGGTAAATTTGGTGTTTTTAATTTTAATAAAAACATTTATTTATGCATTTAAGCACGATTTTGTTGACAAATGAACTTTTGTAAAAATCCTGCGCTTATGTATACGATAAAATATTGTTTTCATACATACACAGAAAAAAAAATCATTTTTAATTAAGAAATTTTTTGATTTGATCAATTTAATTGGAATGTTTCAGTAAAAGAAATTTTAAAATAAATAATCGATTTCTTTAAAAAACCAAAAAAATTATCTAAAATTGAACACAAACAAAATTAAGAATTAGTTTATGTTTAAAAAAATTTATATTTTATTATTTTTTAATTTATTTGTTTATTTATTTATTTTTATTAATTTTTGTTAATTGATATTAGTTTAATTATATATTATGCCTAACTTACAAATACAAGGTGGGCCAAAAGAAGTCATCTGATTATGCTTGGCTCTTCATTATTTTTCTCAATGAAAAACTTCGATTCTGTTTTTTGATTATGTGTATTTGAACCTTTGGAATTTTATTGGTTAAGGTGAGTGGATGATATCGGTCAAACGGGCGCCGTCACAATTGATTGCTATACGGACTCGTTTTATGGCATTTTTCATAACTTCGAGAGCTTTGGGCGACAGATTCTCACACTCGTGTCGAATATTGTCCTCGAGTGCTTTCAGGTTCTCGGGCTTGTTCACGTAAACACGGGACTTCGAAAAACCCCACAAAAATTCTGGAACGGTTAAATCGGGCGATCTTATGGGTCAATGAAAATTGCCAAAACGTGAGATGAAGCGACCCTGGAACGCCGCCTTCAGAATATCAGTTGTGGCTCGCACAGTGTGTGCTATTGCTCCGTCTCCCAGCCATAATTCATTGAATAACGGCAAAAGAAACTCGGCTAACATCGCCGTACAGCGCGCACCATCCACTGTTGTCGGTTGACTAGCGGTATCCTCGAAAAAAATGGCCCGATCACTTCTCCAGCGTGAACAGCGCACCATGCAGTCACTTTGAGCGAGTGTAATGGCTCCTCGTGCATCACTCGTGGATTTTCGGTGCCCCAGTAGGGATAGTTTTGCTTGTTCACATTCTCGCTGACGTGGAAATGAGCCTCATCGCTCATTATGATTTTGGTCGAAAAATCGTCCAATTCGGCCTTGAGATTGAGGATGGCTTGGGCGTATGTTAAACGCGTTTGGCGGTCAAAAAGCAGCAGCTGATGCACGGACTGGACTTTGTACGGGAACAAGCGCAGGTCTTTGACCAAAATTCGCCTTAGGGATGACCAGCTGATGGCTAATTGCGAGGCACGGCATCTGCTCGATGTTTCTGGCGACAGCGCGATATTTCCGGCAGAACAGGTGCTCCGGGGCCGGTCACTCTTTGCAGCATCTCGTGTGGTCCCATACTCTTTAAGGTTGGTGGCCAAACGCCGAAAAGTTTACGCAGTCGGTGCCGGAAGACCGGGGAATCAGCGACGGAATTCGCCCTGCGGCAACACCCCAGACAAATTGTTACGCAAAAAAAAAAGACGCGATTATTTCACATTCTTGAGGAATGTATCGATCTATGGCTTGTTTACTTGTATTCTATATCTGTCTAGTTCACAAATGTCAAAACAGATTTCCCATTGGCCGCCATTTGCAAAAATAAGAGCATCTTCCAATTCCTAAAAAAGGTAATTCTAAAAATGTACTAACTTTTTAGAAAAATCTTCACGTTTGTCTTTATTTTTATAAACTCAACTGTAAATGTCTTGCATACTAACAAAAAGAAGTGTACAAAAGTGTTACAGCTACAAAATTTCTGTGCAAAATTATTCAGAAAAAGAATGACAATTTTATTTTTTTGCAAATAAAGCAAGATTTGACTGCCCACCATAAGGACATGCTTCACCAGAGCAATGTGTTGTAAAGTGTTGTAAGTTTTATATGAACACACGTTCTTCCAGTTATTATAAAACAATACTTTGTCATCATTCTTAAGTCTTGGCTTAAGAGTTGTTTTTTTTTCTTTTCTTAAAGGTAAGTACTCAAACCATTAAATTAATAAAAAAAAGTTGCAAAACCAGAAATACATTTTTGTAGTTGACCAGTTAATTTGAAACACTTAAAAACTCCACGTATAAGAGGTAGAAAAGATGAATGACCACTTAATTAAATTTAAATATTTATGATGCTACTGATGTTAAGGAAATATCTTTAATTCAGTATAATAATAATTATTACTGCTGTTTACTTAATAATCAGCTAAAAGCAAAATTGACAATTGGGTTTATGGGAAAGGCCTTAGTGAGGGTTAAAACACCCTCATATATTCTTCTATCTATATATGTATACTAGCTGAGCCCCGGTGTGCTTCGCTACACCAATCATTGTAAAATTACCAAAATATGTAAAAAATAGCATTTACATATTTTTTTATTTACTGGTTGCCCCACATAAGTTGCAACAAATTATAAGTCAGCCTTTTTAATTAACATATAAAAATTGGGAATTTATTAGGTTTATAGATTTGGAGATATCCAGAAAGCTTTAGTTATCAAAAATTAGTTTTTAAACTTCTATATATAATTCTAGCCCTTTATTAACATATTTTGGTAACCTGACGATTTCAATTTAAATAATTTTTCTATTTTTATCGGTTTTAAAGTTACAAAAAGTACTAAAACATAATTTTAACCCTTTTTCCCCTTTAGGGTCCAATAATTAAAAAAGGACTCAAACCCGTACTAATATTTTTTAGGGCTGTCGCACCCAATTTAAATAATGTTTCTATCTTTATTGGTTTAAAAGTAACAATAAACGTGTAAAAAAAGTCAAAATATATTTTTAGCCCTTTTTCCCCCTTTGGGTCAAAAATTAAAAAAAGTACGAAGAACGTAATCATATTTTTTAAGGCCTATCGAACGCCATTTAAATAATGTTTCTATCTTAATTGGTTTAAAAGTAACAAAAAGTACCGAAAAGTACCAAAGTATATTTTAACCGTTTTTCCCCCTTTCGGTCCAAAATTAAAAAAAAAACACCAGATACTTGTCTGTTTATTTCTTAAGGAAAACTCAAAACTTTTTAAATTTTGTTTCTATCTTATATATGTGTTTCAGAAGATAGGTTACATATTTTTCCCTTTTTGCCCCTTTTTTTAACCCTTCATGGGCCGAATTTCTAAAAATTTATCTGTATTTAATAATTTCCAAAAAAAGTAGCCTATTGTTCCTTCCAGACTTGGGTTTCAATAAAATCGGTCCACTGGTGTGCCCAGCTATAAAATACAAACATACATACATACAACCCTTCTTTTTATTATAGATAATTGTTAGCTTCGGGGGCCGAACACTAATCGGGTTTTATATGTACACAATACGAGTACCCAAAACAAAGGGAGAAAAAGGAAAAGTAACAACACAGGTTGATATTGCATTGCTTTTAGATAATACACACAGTAAAAAATCATCCATACATTCTTATAAATCATCTTCTCTCGTTGGGCACCGCTGATCTTTAATATATATAGAAACAGCGTTAATGATGTTAACTGACTTAACATCGCACAGCCTGAGCGCGTAGAGCTGGGGACTTGAGTTTTGAACTGTAGGTAAGGTACCTCTTTTTTTAATTGGTTCCAAAGGGGGCAAATAGGAAAAATCGGAATGTAGATATCTTCTAAACTATACACAATAGCGTACTTGTTTGACACTTTTTTGACATTATGAACCCTAAGGGGTAAAAACGAATAAAACTATATATAAAAACTATACTATAACTACTTTTTGTAGCTTCTAAACCAATAAAAATAGAAACAAAAGTCATACTGGGCTCGACAGGTTATGGGAAAATATGAATGTTTTTGATAGAATCCTGGAAGTAGCAACGCTCCTGAAAAAGACAAAATTTGGTGGAGCCTTCTATTTTAAAAATATGATAGTTATTGAATATAAACTCGGCACAAAGTAATTTTATTATAATATTAGCAGTTTGAAAACAACTTGGCTAGATCAGATGGCTGGATATACCAAAAGGCTAATGTAAAGTGTATATAAGATTCGGCACAGCCTAATATAGCGCTCTTACTTGTGACTTTTTATTCCATCTGAGTGACAAAAAACAAATGAAATTAACTAGCACCAATTTTTTTTTGACTTGATAATAGAATTACAAAAAAAGCCTTTTGAAAAAATGATTTTTTGTAAGACGTTTATAATTTAACCTTACTTCCTTCCATACGCTTTCTCAGTACAGATGTTTAGAAAAAAAGTTGTTAGACTTTAGACTAAAATTAACGTTAAAACTTAATATAAAAATATATGGGTTTTAAATGAAAATCTAATGCAATTTGTTTTAAGTTCTGTTTTCTAAAATTTCTTAAATTTTCTCTTATATCAAAATCGTATTTAAAATCCCGCGCTAGTTTTATCTTTTTTACATATTGTAGTGAAGTGTATAGAATATACGACTTCACCTGCCTATTTCTTTATTTGTTATGGCATTCGTTTTTCACAAATTTGTTTTAAAAAACTTAAACAAATAAGAGCCTGTAAAATTATGAACATTGTAATTTATATCGCAGTGTACACAAGAAGACTGCTAATTCGTAAAGCAAATAACGTTAGATACAAGGCAAAATGTATATGTATCAAGGTTAGCAACCGAAACGAATAACGGTATCGGTAACGGTAACAAAAATATTTGTCATTTCGGTATCGTTATTGGTACATACTTATATTAATTATAGGTGTGTTCATTTACAGAAAATTATCACTTATTTTCGATAATTATTACTAGTAAGTGTTCACGTACACAAAAAATTAGCAGCTAGAGAGCCAAAAATGAGCGTAATATGTTTAGAAACAAAAATGTTTCTGATAATTTCTGCTAGTAAAAATTTTACTATCAGAAATTATTCAAACAGTCTTTCTGTCATTATGCTTTGAAAAAAAATTTAAGTTTTAAATTTTTATAAGTTTACAATAACAAAATACAATTGCTTGCAAGTTTTGACTGTAAAAGTGTTCATTTACTTTTAAATATTTTTGAGAGCATTTTTGAAAATATTTCTTTTTACTCTCTCGTTGCTAGTAATTACTGGAAAGTTATTGAACACAACTTATATCGGTAGCAGTGTTAAAATTTTTTATTTCGGTATCGATATTTTTGTTATATCGGTGTCGGTATATGTAGGTAAATACTTCACGTATTCAACAAAAAACAACAACTTAAAATGTAAAACTATGTTTTTATTTATGTTTTCTTTTTTTTAAAGCTAAAAAAAATAATTGGTTATTTATGAAAGTACCCAGCAAAAACTTCACTTACAGCTTACTTTGTAATGACTTTGTATATTCATAATTTTTTTCCTTCTCCGCGCCTTTTTTAATTGCTGTTTGTTTGACTATTCAAAAGAATGTCAAGAGTGTCAAAACAATAAATTCAATAAATAGAAGAATGTTATAAATAAAGTATGTGCGTATATAGATTTATAAATGTGTAAATATGTGTACATTGCTGTCAAAACTTTTGGGGCATCTTAAATACACATAAGTTTTTTACAGTTAAAATATAAGCAGTTACCCCTACCAGAACAGTGACAGTCATTTGACCGGTCATATGACCGACACAGATGACCGGTCATTCGGTCATTATTTTCTATCATTTTCTTAAGGACGATGTGAGAAAAATGACCGAAACTTTGTGTACGTGTGGTCTTGCATCTCTCTCGCACCTTCTGATGTGATAGAAATATTGGTCACAAATGACCGAAAAAAAATGTTTCAGTGTTAGTTTCGGTCACAAATTTCTTGTAGGGTACATTATAAAATGACTCCAATGCAAGTATTTTTGCTAGTGATCACTGCTTACAATTCGAATGTAAAAAGTACTTATTTTTGTTTGAGATGTCATATAAAAATATATGTATTTACATATCTACACACGGTATATAGGCCAGTGGGTAAAATAGCTGATGCTTACAACCGATCTACTGAATCTGAAAGTGCGTTCTACTATCGGCTAGTATCGATAAAAACTAGATTTTTCAATAAAATATTTTTCTTTCTAAAACTTACGATATTAAAGTGAAAAATGAAGACAATATTTTTTTATTTTTTTTTATTTTTTTTTTGAAATTATAAGAATTTAGTAGGATTCGAACTTGAGCCTAAAAAAAATAACAAAATTGTCTTAAACAAATTTTTCAACTATGAAAAAATAAAAAATTAAAAATATATAAGGAACATAAAATTGATTTTAAAATAAAATAATAAAATAAATTATATTGTGCGAGTCACTTTTGTTTGGTACAAAAAAACTAACGAAAAATGCATAAAGTAAAATAATTAATGAAAAAGCACTAGCACACTTACATGAATTCTTGGTTTACAAAATTAACAAAACAGAAATATTGTTGAAAATGAAACATCGGGTAGACTGCAACCACCTCTAAAAGTTTTTTTTAAACAAAACAATACAATTGTGAAACATAAAGTTAGCTTGTCAAACCATTCTAACTAATGTGCTGGTTAAAATAAATACCGGTATTTTGCGAAACAAATTATTTCGGTATCGGTATCAATTTAAACGATATTAAGACGGTATTGGTATTGGTAACGGTATCGGTTGCCATCCTTGGTATGTATATACATATGTATTGTAAGTAGGTAGGTACAGTAATTACTCTTTATAAACAGACTTAATCACAAGGTAGGCAGGGGTAGATATCTAATAGCAATAATAAAGCTCCATTAAAACAGTGTTGCTTATTAAGCATATTCGATAGAGTTGTGCCCGACTCGTTACTTTAGTTCGTTTTTGCCAACAACCTCGTTCATTTAATCTCCAAACCCTATATAAACTACATTGTGGTTCGTGGATAAAACGAACGAGGTTGTTTCCAAAAACGAACTAAAGTAACCGATTGACCCAACTCTAATATTCGAACTAGGGCTTTCTTTTTCTGGCATTTTTTTGCTTTAAGAAAAGCTGGAAACTTTTTTTACTCCTGAGGTCCCGAGGTCCTGTTCAAAAGTTATATAAATAAAACTGAATTTGTTTTTAATTAAGTAAAAAAAATTTAAAACGCGCAATTTTACTAAGAAAATTGTTAAAAAAATAGGAGGTTATACATATAAGGAATTTATATTGTTATTTCCATATTCATTATAATTATTGAAGGTTTATTAAGGACCTATTTGACATACATATGTATATCTATGGAATAATTTTCAAATAACCCTTTAGAAACATTCAATAATTATTATGAATAAGGGCATTAGTTTTTATACCCTTTACATAAAATATATAAATATTCCGGAAAGGTAGAAAAGTAGTTAAGGCCACGCTCATCTGTCCGTCTGTTGAAAGCCGAGTCAAACCCTACCGAGTTGATTTTCGTTTTAAACTATCAGATATATCCCCAAGATAATCACTATATACATACATCTATCAAGATCGGATTATTAGCAACCGAAATTTAAGCAAATACCTTAAATAACCCATAAGTCTTAAAAATAACTCAATTTACACAAAGTTTTGCACATGTTTAAGGATTTATGCCGGCGAACATTAAATTTTGTTGTGAACATCACACCTTTTTTCTCTAAAGCTTCAATTTAAGACTTTTAGGCATATGGTTATGCGATAACCAATGAAACTTAAAAATAACTCTATTTTATACAAAGTTTTGCACTTGCTCACAGCTGAGTTGCCCCGGAATTCACGACCCCCGTTTAAAAATAAAAAGTTACGTAGTAAAGTTTTTCTAAATATTTATTATGGTTTTTACTGTTTGTAATTAAAAACTGAACATTTAGTTTTGTGCTAAAATCTTGGTTTGTTTTCTACTACAAGGGCTCACGTAACACAATAGTAAGCGTGCGTTTAGTAATTCGCCCTTATTCTGAATTTTGATTGCGCGTTCGCATGCAAATACGCATAGTATATCAATATAGAAAAAAAATAAATTTTTTCAATTTTAATATTAAAAAGCACAAGATTTAAGCAAGAAAGTACAAAAAATCTAAAATATGCTAAGTAAAAGATATTTGTGGTCAAACTATTTCGCACTTAAGAAGACCGACGGAGAAAATTTCGATTCGAGTCGAAATGCAGAACAGGGGAACCTATACGCGTTCAACTTTTGCATCACTTAACGCAGATTAACTTCTTTATTATATTCGTTTAGAGAATTAAAAAAATTTCATTTATATTTATTACGTGATTTATTTACAATGCTATAAAATAAGGAAACGGGATTGTCTTTACGTTGTAAATTAGAATAAAGCTAACCATTTTTCAAGAACTAACTAATAGTGTAGACTCGTTGAGAAATCTTAAACGAGGTGTTCATTAATGTATTAAGCTAACCGTGAAATTTAATTTTTCCCTTGCAGAAATTTATTTAATGTTGCATTCAGTTTATTTAAATGAAAAATCAGCCCAAAATAATAAAAATTTAAAAAAAGGTAAACAAAACATTAAGTTCGTCCTTAGCATTTAATACATTTCGTTTAGTGAAGTATATTCTGTGTTTTCAATAGCTGAACAGCGCATAGTAAAATACTTAATGTGCCTTTAGATTTAGGACTTTTTAATGAAACCGGAATTCCGTTTTACTTTTTCTAAGCGTTGCATTCAATTAGATTAAATTTTTTACAACTTGTTACCAAGCGTTAACTGAAAAAATTAAAAATAAATTAAAAACTTTTTAAATCAAAAATGTCATACAAAGTCTGTTTGATAATCCAATTTTTGTATTTATACTTACAAATGTAATTACTAAGGCCTTTATCAAAAGGTTATTCATTATCTGTTGTATTGATCTCTTATTACTTTACAACCTATGAAATAATGAAAGTCCACTACACAAATTCAAAAAATGTTTATTTGGAAGTTACGTATCCGGTTTTATTTTAGGTTTGAAACTTCTATGGCGGTTACTAGTGTATAAAAGTTCTTTAACACTTTACAGATGTCCGCTAATAACAGCTGTCTGACTGCAGAGCTTTTACTGTATACATATCGAGCTATAACCGCCAAAAAGGCTGAAGCGCCAAAAAGAAAATTTTACAGGAGAAGGTTTTTTTAAATATCAGTTTGTCAGCATTACGTCTCCTGTGCATCGTAACGCACATAATTAATTTTGTGTATCTCAAATTTAATGGATATTTATGGCGCTTAAGTCTTTTTTTGCTGTCACTCTGAATAAGTCATTACCAATGTAGTGGCGCTTAAGCCTTTTTAAATTTATTAAAACACAACTTTCAGTTTCAATGTTTTCTATTTTTCAAATTGTTTTTGTGTGAAAAATTAAACTTATCGATAAATTAATCTTGAATTCACTGGTTTTAATAAAGAACTTAAATGTAGTTTTATAATTTTTTTTCTTTTTTCAAATCAATAGAAAATTACTTCAGAATTCGGAATGAAAGTATAAAAAAGTTTTAATATAAATAAGTTTAAATTAAATATTAAATGTCATCTTGATCAGTCTCAGGTAGCGTATCAATAATAGTTTCATCGCATTTCAAATTTAAAAATTCGTTATGAAATTTGACGGGAATTATTTTTTTTTCACAAAGTGTAAAAGTGTAAATTTTCTTTTGTCACTATTAGATCTTCGCCTTTTGGTGGACATACGCTTAATACAAGAAGTTAACCAGTCTTTTTGTCTTATTTTGTTGCCAATACCCCAATAATGTTCGTTTATTGCTAACCTATCTGATTCGGTGAAGTTATCGCTGCACCGATTTCTACAATTTGTATTTGCACACAGATAAGGTTGAACACTAGTATCACGTTGTTGCTTATTTTGTATTCTTTTTGGTATTTTTCTTTGTTTTTTATAGCCCCGTTTACCCACACACGTCTCCTCCTCAATCTCAGATTCTATGGTTACTGTCTCTGAAAATTCCGAGCTGGATTGTATTGGCGAACGATGTTTTTCTTCAGAAGATTCAGTATCACTATATGGAACGAAACCATTTTTTAATAAACTCTAAAAAGAAGATTTTCATTACCAGAAAATTATTTAAAATTAATAGAAGTTTTATGTTTTAAAATTAAAAGACTCACCACTTGTTGCCATAAATCCATATTAAAAATACTTTGATAAAAAACGTAAAATTTTGCGATTTTGCTAGTAATAGTAATTAATTTGTAAAAGCGAATAAAGACTGAAGTGACACTCGCGGTAACAAAAAAAGTAAACAAACAGAGAATTGCACTTAAGTCTAAATTGTTTTTCATATAAAATCATAACGGTAAAATTTACAGCTTTGATATTTTGTGAGATGATGCAGATAATCATAAACATTTAATTTCAATAATAAAACGAAAAACGAAACTTATGTCGCTACAGACCTTTTGGCGGTTATTTCTCGAATATAAAAACATCAAAACACTTTTAAAATAACATTACATAATATATATTTTTTTTTGTATTGACATCCAAACTTAGCCTTCAAAAAGATCATATTACATGGTCAGCAAAGTAAACAATAAACAAAGTGTTATGTTTTATATACATATGTATATGAAACCAAGAATGATAGACTATTAGAGATTGCGACTTGCGCATGTTTGCCTCTCTGATGACGTAGTTTAACCCATGCAAGGGTTGCCTATTCTTTGTATTTTTAAATCATTTAGGGCTTTATTTGTATTGAAAACTTTAATTTGCATGACTAATATTAATGGTCCAAATGAGAATATTTTAAATTTGAAATATGAATATGAGCGTAATAAGTTTAAATGCGTTAATTTAAATGAACTAAGGATGTATGCATGCATGTCTATATAGGTATAATGGATATACTATATTTGGAACCAATTAACAATATATTAAGCTGAAGATACCCCAGAAATTAAGATAACACATTCCCGAAGCCGGTGTCAACCTGGCTACTTACTCAATATTGAATTTATAAAAAGCCCTTTTGGAAGCCAAGAACAAATGTTCGATATAATAGTTTTGTTCATTTTTTGCTGTAAATGAGAAAATTTTTATTGAACTTGAGAATTTGCATTTGAAATTGTGAATATATTTTAATTGGAAATGAGAAAATTCCAAATAAAATTTTATTTAAAATTAGTATGAACGTACATACAATACGTACAACATAAATGCATTCATAACGCAACATAAATAAAAATATGGAAAGGTAAATACAAATCTATGCAGGCAATTTTATTAAATAAGTAGCAGAGATATATTCTGGCCTATCTTCCAGATCCAAACTAAACTAATTTAATGTTGTGATATGCAATCTGTGGTAATAACACACGTTTTTAATTTCTTCTTAAAAGCGAGCCTTTGATCTCCGACATTGGAGAAGATTGACGTGTGGTACATTTATCTTTGCCTAAACATTGTTTTTTTCTCCAACCATATAATTTTATTAAATTAAGCACTGCAAGAATGCGCTTTATTTTTAACGCGTCGATGAAGCGTTTTAAAAATTAGTTGAATACGATGGTGGTAGAAGGCATTTTCTAAAAACAAATCTTGATTTAATATAAAATATTTTTAATTTCAAATTTTTAATTTTTTTTTGGTTTTTTTCTCAATATCATGTAAAATTTTTTCATTTTTTATTGGAATTTTCTCAATTACAAATAAAAATTCTGAATTTCAAATGAAAATTCCCAATTTCGTTTGGAATTTTCTCATTAACAATGAAAAATGGCGCAGTAGTATGTTTACGTACCAGAGAATAGCATAATTACGTTTTATCTTGATTTTATCTGGTGTTAAACTCTTAAGCGATTTTAATGAGTTGAACAAAAATCTGCCTCGAATAAAATTATCTTCGTTTGATCAATGCATGAATTTATACATTGTGAATTTATTCAGTGTGTGAATACTTTTGTCAAAGCTATATCAGTGTTGTCATAAGTTGATAATACAAAGTTTCTAATTGCTTAAAAACAAAGCGCTAGATATTTGAAAAACAACTAAATCACACTACATCATCTTATTTGAATTTTACCCAAAAAAATTTTGTATCCATAAACGTTTAAAATAATATTAACTTTCTGTTAATTATGCATAATGCTGAATCAATTTTAACACAATTATTTAAGCATTTATAGCCACAAGAAAACCAGCACTTATCACTGTTTTTGAAACCTTTAGTGCCAAACAAGAAATATTACAAGAACTATAGCAAGCCTTTGTTATACACGGCTGGCAAAGTTAAAGAGAAACAACTACGTCAACTTACGTTAAACAATGAGCATGGCGCCAATTTTTGTCTGTTATTCTCATTAGGTGCAACATCCCTAAAAAAATAAGACAGTCATTCTCTTACTCTTTGCTTTTTTTGTATGGAGTTTGACACTAAAATTGAAATTATTATTGCTCTAGATTAATTCCTAATTTTGCCGGAAAAGATTTATATGTTATGTGAGATTTGACAGCCCTGCACTAAAATCACTTTGACATTTCTCCAAAAAATTAATTTGTCGAATTTCGTTATTTAAAAAGAATTTTTAATTTAAATTTATTAAATATAGTACAAAAAAATAATAGTTATTATAAAAATTGTGTGCGAAGTGTATTTAAAAGCTATAAGAGCAAAAAAAACTTATTTAAAATTTCGAAGCAAATCGTAAACACGAAGTGTGCAGTGGGGCAATGCATGCAAAACGATCAGAAAAATTCAAGTGAGAAATTGTGCTAAAACTAATTGTGAGCGTGTTCTTAACAAATCTTATTTTAGCTGTGTCCTTTTACTCTTTCCCAAAAAACCATGAAAAACAAAAAAAGCTTAGGATAAAATTTTGCAATCGGCCTGACAGTAATAAAAAATTTTTTTGGTTAAATTAAAAAATATTTTAATATATTGCTCAAAAATGTAAAAACACTTATGTCTTTCGTTGAAACAAATTATTATTATTATATTTTTATTTAATAAGAATTTTAAAGTGTATTTTTGTCAAAAAATCAAATCCAACAGGACCGAAATAATTTTTCAAGAAAAAAGCAGGCACAATGAAACATCGTAGGATCAAGTAAAGCTCACCATTTTGATAGTATTAAACTATATTTGTTGAATATCATGTTCTCTGTAATTTTTTTTTTTTAGTAGGACGGTCATTTTTTTAATTTTGATAAAAACGGGTAACAACGATAATTATTATTTTTATAGATAAGTTTAAAAAAATAATATTTTTTATTTTTTGATTTTAATTTTTTTCATTTTAACAGTCATTGGTTTTAAATACTTATTGAGGCACACATGTAAAAATAAAAATACCTTTATAAATGCTTTCTTACAATGTAACTTTTTACATTAAAGATTATCTTTTTTTCTTTTCTTGAACAAAATGTACATGAAGGCATTTTTCATGATATATGCATGTAAGTATGAACTTGAATGAAAATTTTCGGTTTTTAACGAACTGTGTAGAAAAGTAGTCACTTCAACTCGTTTTGTCAACAAACAAAAATTTTATTGAAGGAATATTAAAAAAATTGCATCATGCAAATGTAATCTTATAGTTTCGATTTTTTATTGGTTTCAAGTGTTTGTCTATATGAAAAAAGTTTACAAATAAACTACTAAATTTTACGTGTTTTTGTAAAAAAATTAACGAATAGTGTGTGAGTGTTTATATTTAAAACAAAAACAAATGTTTGTTTTTTTTATATATATCCCTGAAGGAAACTTGGGAACAAGTGTCCCCATGTCAACACTTTTATCGACTATTATGTTGCCTTTTTGGCGACATTGTCAACAGTACGTCTACAGTTTTATATTAAGCTTTGATAAGAAGAAAAGAAAACTGTCAGCGGCAAATTAATGCTTCAGTTTGCCGTCAAATGCAAAAATGTATCAGCAACATTATGGCCTTTTTTATTTTTTCTGCTGTGCTATAAAAGTGATTTATATACACAAATCATACTTGTTTTCAATGACAGACGCATGTTAAATGTCTATTGCAAAAACACATTGACAATGGTTTAGCTTATCAGTAGTACTGTATACTAAAATTGCTAAAAGGTACTAGTTAATCGCTGGTTTTAATGTGTACATATGACCCCAAAAGAAGCACCTTGTCAATAGTTCCAATGTCAGCAGTTGATTTTTTGTTAATAGCAAAGAGCATTGTCTGAGGTATAGCTTAACAGTAGTACTGGTGACAATGTCAGTAGTGAGTTTCTAGTGATTCTCTATTGACATTTCCTGCAGGGACCTTACAAATTTTTTTTACCAAAACAGGCAGCAAATTAACACCTGCTGCTAAAAACTTTTTTAAAAATCTCTTGTATATGAACACATATTATTTTTTTTCTTACCTAAGGTATGGGTTACCAAGTTTTTGTAAATAAAATCAAAATTTTTAAAACAAACTTTCTTTTTAAATATTTTTAGCACACAAACGTTTCGTCCATATTATGAAAAATATCTTTATAACGAAGAAATTTTTTAAAAACGCATTAAAAAATTAGATTTATTTTTTGGCCTTATGTTTTTGTTTGTTAACTTTACTTGAAAATCTGGTCACACCGAATAAAATATATAGGGAGACAATTTGCTTATTACATTTAAAACAGGAAGATTTTGAAATAAAATTTAAAATATGAAATGGGTAAGCTAGAAGTATTTTGGTTTGTGTGGATAAACCTTAGAATAAGATCGCTTAATGCGGAAATCAAGCAAAACACAAATAACCAAAAACGAAAATTTAGTAAAACAGTAAACTAATTTTAAATGTTTTAATTTTTTTTTCTAAATGTTATTTAATATTATAAATTATTTGAACATTTAATTTTTTTATAACACGATTAACAAAAAACAAATTAGAAAACATTTTCTCCAAAAGTTAGGAAATTGTCCCACTGTTATGTTTACATTATTTTTAAATGAGAGACTGTTTCGTGACGTCATTTGACCACATGCGCAGAAAATGCAAGTTTTCAATTTGTTATGTCGTAACCTTGTTATTTATTAATCTTGATATGAAACTACTTTAAAAAGGCTTCCCCTGGTTGCTGACGTTATTTCCGCCATCGTTTTGTGCATAATAACAACATAAATAAACTAAAGCGTTATACAATTTGCTTTTTTTAATAAACTTTATGCACATAATTGTTGACGAACTGTCTGTTGTTTTAATGCTTTAAATGTTTATTGGTTGTTTTTATTATTCGAAAAAACGTCTGTTAATAATAATTATATGAGTTTGTTTGAGTCATTATTTCAAACAAACCAAATAATGTAAATGCTCCTCATAACTAAATATTGAATATAAAATTAAAACCAGCTGAAACAACATAAACAAAATGAGACAATTACAAAGACAAATATTTGTATAAACGCAAGTATAATATAAATATTTACTTGATCTAAATTGAATATTTTTTAAAGTTCTCGTTGTATTTTAATTCTTTTTTTGCAAACAGTCAGTCCAAAAATAAGCATTCGAAAGATGTCGATATATTTCGTTGGTTTAGAAGATAATAAATGAAAATAAAAATTAAAAAAATACATAAAGTTTTAGTTAAAATAAATAAACTTATTTTGTTTTATTTAAGTAGGGCCGTTTCAAATAGATAGTTAGAAAATTAAAAAGTCATAGTTATTAAAAAAACACCCAAAATAATTAAAATTAAGATTTTTAGTGTTAAAATGCTTCACTATTCAAATTACCAACATAATTCGAAGTGTTTTGATTACGAATTCGTAATTGGGTTTGACAATTGATTGCTTTTTTTCTCCTGCGTAGAAGTGTGCTCACACACACCACAATTTGTTTTTAGATATTTTTAAATTAAATTATTTGTTTCGTATTATTTTTTTCTTTTTTATGTAGTTTTTATGTAGTTTTTTGTTTTAATTAATTTATTTTGACTACTCTGCAGGAAAACTATCGATTAAAGTTATAGGTGACATTTTTTACTTATTCAAATTCAACAATTATTCGCTCTTAAAAATTTATATGGAAAACATTGTAATTTGGTATTGTGACCCCCAATTGACAATTGGGGGTCACATTACGAATGAGAGAGCGAATCACGTTTTTGAGCTTAAAGGCGGTGGCACATAGAATCCGTCGTACGTCATACGCTTATTTTAACTGACAGCTAATTTTAAAAACATGTTTTATTATGAACAAGGTCACATTCAGTACGTCCTCCTTTAACGCAATGTACTTAAGTTAGGCAACTTTTAACGTACGTCAAGTACTTTGACAACTACCAGCTGGTTCATAACCTTAATTTTGATTAGTTGTTTTTGCACGCGGCCATATAAAATATAAAAAATCAGCTGATTTAACATCTGTTTATAAAGGATTCTATGTGCTAATCTCTTGCGTTGTTACGTTATTATCAGTTAAAAAAGGCAACGCTTGAAGTACGACGGATTCTATGTGCCACTGTTTTAAGTGGAAACACGCCATAACCATAGCTGCCAGATTTGACGATTTGTCGTCGTTTTAACGGCTTTTCGTGTCTAAATAGGCTTTTGACGGTTGGACGATTTTGACCCATAATTTGACGATAATCGAAACTTGAAGATTTACGGCTTTCTTAAAAGAAAATCAAAGACATAAATAGGTACTTATTTTATTTTTAATTTTAAAAAATACATTTACTTGTCATATATTTTACATCGCAGTGCCCTGCGAGAGTCCCAATTATACACCTTAGAACTCCCCTGCTCCCATTGAGCAGCAGTTTAGTGCCCTTCATATTCAGCCCGAGCCACATCGCAATTAAGCCCTGTCCCTTCAGGTTTGGCCCACTTTGTTTATAACCCAAGCCCCTATCAAACTATAACAAGCATATTAGTTGCCTTAACAGCTCACAGCTCAGCCCAATACCCCGGGCCGATCCCCTCCTTGCTAATTCATCAGCAACCCCATTATCGGCAACGTCACAATGACCCGGCACCCGCCAGAGGCTAATCCTACATGTTGACATGATTACCCTGAGAGCACGTCTAGAGCCATTCACAAGTCTAGACTTGACGAAATGTCCATCTAGAGCCTATAGCGCTGCTTGATCGTTAACGTCGATTGTCACGCCACCTTTTGTTTCCGCATCCTCCCTTATCAATTCCACGGCCCTCATCACCGCGATTATCTCAGGCTCGAAAACGCTGCACTCGCCAGAAAGTCCATATGGCCCGGTGCCCATATCCATCAGTGAAGACTGTACATCTCTCAAACAGCTTCTCGGATCCCTTCCATGCTTCCCTGTTAGGGGACACTACTTGGGGTGAGATTCCAAAGTCAAGCTTTGTGACCATAAGTTCAGTTAAAATCGACTGCTGTTGGAGATGACCATCTCCGATCCTCCCCAAAATACTAAGGTGTGCAACAAACGTGTCCTAAGCATCTTCCTGATTCACTTAGCCTTAACAAGCTCCTTGCCGTTATTCCAGTCCCGTAATCTTCAATAGGAAGATTATTCAAAATGATATCCAGAGCTGCCTGTAGGCCCCTGTAATACTAAGTACAGGGGCAAGGTCTTAAATTTAGCAGAATTGTCTGTTGTATGAGGGCCATCATTTACCTTGCTTCTACCCAACTAATTTTTTTTCAGAATCCAAAAAAAGTTCCCAAAATTTCCTAGCCGTGTTTAAAATATTCGTGCCAAGCTTTGTGACCACAGCGACAGATTTTGTCCTATAAAACGGGTTATTTAAAGTGTTTGCTTAAATCTTGTTCAGTAGTTTACCGATCCAGCTGATTCTATTTAGCGATCTGCTAAGAAATATTTTTAATAGTTTTATTTACTAAGAAAGTGATAAAATTTTTAAATGAAGCACATAAGTATATATACATGTCTTATCAACTTGTTTATACCTAAAGTATTTTTAGCATGTTTTTTTGTTGCTTGATTAGACCTAATTTCCCTTTTTAACAGTTTTTTTAATTAAAATTCTAAAGTGGGTGATGTTAACACCCCGCCTATTTCAAGATAAAATTAATTCGAAACAGTTAACTGCAAAATTTAATTCGTATTTTTTTATTTAAATTTTTCTATCTTTACTTAGTATTTACCTTTCAATTGTTTTTGATTTTCAAGCAGGTAAATAATAATTGTTATGACGAATCGTTGAAGAAAAACTAAAAGCGTAGAAACAAGTAGTTTAATTTGCAAAAATGTTTAAATTAGGGACAGCGGTATGATTTTAAACCTAAAAACTTACACATTGTTGCCTAAAGTGTAGAAAATCAAATTATAAACTTGATTTTAATTGTTTGATGTCTGCGGTTTTCTAATTTTGTAACGTTGGAAGAAATAATTTACATTCAAATGATTAATTAAAATTAACATAAACTTGTATTTGTACATACTAGAGCAACCACTCGAACAATAACCGCTTGATTAGTCGAGTAAAAAAATTGTAAATTTCGATTAAAGCATATCTCGATTAATCGACTACTCAATAAAATTAATATCACTTTAAAATCTTCTCTTTATGTGATCATAAGTCTATAAAACACAAGCTTTTGAACGTATGTATTTATCGGTGATAAAAGAACATATTTTTATGTATATTGGACCTTGGAGACCGCACAAAGTACTTACATGTATGCACTATTATACCCTTCACATAAGTGATAAGTTTGTTATTCCCTTTGTAATTTATTTAATATCCATCTGCGACCCCATAAAGTATATATTTTCGTTGTCCTTATAGATAGGGGAGTCCGTCTGCCCATCTGTCCGTGTTATGGTTGAAATAAACTTTTTGAAGCCCCCGATGTCGCAAAGACCCGTAAGTGGTATCAAACTATTAGAAATATCTGCGAGCAAATCGCTATTGAAATCCAGAAAAATCGCCCGATATGTGACCGTGAAATAAGCCAAAAACCAAGACTACCTCTGTTTATTTCTCTAAAATTGCACATAAAAACCTCTAAAACTAACTCGGATTTGCCCCTGCACGGGTGCAATGTAAGACCGACTCCCATTGATTTAACGTTATGAACATACTCACACCGTACCTCCGGCCCTAACTGGGTTGCCATACAAAATTATTATTTTTTTTTAAATCGCTCCCACAGCTTCCAGGGAGCTCCTACAAAGCTCAAATCTAAGATCGACCCCAATTAAATTTTTTTTCAAACATTTTTGTGGAACATACTAATCCCCCACCTCCAGCCTCTAACAGGGTTGCCATAAAAAATTTAAAAAAATTAGGGTAAAACCCCTATCCCCAGAGACACCGTTAGAGGAATGAAATCACAGACCCAGCTCCCAAACATATTCCTAGAACATACTTACCCCCTATCTCCATCACCTAAGGAGGTTGCCATACAAAATTAGCAAACGTGATGTACAAACGCCCATAACTTTGCCAGAGTCGGCCTTGCACATATTCCTTGAAAATACTTACCCAATGTGGTTGCCATACAAAATTTACAAAAATTATGTAAAAACGACCATAACTTCTCCAGAGTCGGCCTTAGAGAAATCTAGTGCACAACCAGCTCCCATTAGTTTCTTCTCCCAAACATATTCCTAGAACATACTTACCCCCTATCTCCATCATCTAATGGAGATGCCATACAACATTTACAAAAATGATGTAAAAACGATCATAACTTTCCCATGGTCGGCCTTAGAAAAATAAAGTATGCGACTGACCCCCTTAGTTTCCCTTCCCAAACATAATTTATTAAAAATATCCATTAAGAAGTGTTTTACACATTTAGACCTTGCAAAATTATTGGATACTGTCAGGCTATAAAACGGTTGCTAGTAGCAGAGTTCATCCAAAAGCTCGGAAAACGGGTACTATAGGAAGAGAAGCCATGAGGGCTTCATAGTTTTTTATACATATGTCCTAATTTTGCTTAAACGGTAAAAAGAAAAACGTTATTCCACTGAATTTTTTAAGGGCAATAAAAAGTGGAAAGTCCAAAGCGTAAGCGACCGTATGTGAAGCTCAGCAAACCAGCTAAATCAACACCATAGTCAAATATTAATGACGCTAAGGTAATGATCTGAGTTTGTGGGACTGAAAATGCCCATTTTAGGCCCCCATTATGGTTTAAAACGCAACTCTACTTAAGTTGTAATGTGTGATTCAGTGTTATGATTACAATTAAACCAAACTGCTGCTGACGAATTGCAATTTTTTGCTGCTTTTGTCAACCGAACTAGACATAATAGTTTTGTTTACAGGTTTGGTTGTAATCGAAATACCAAAATGTACAATTTCTACTCAACTGAGTTAAATTGTGAACCATAAAAGGTGGGTTAATATGAGCTACTGAAATCTGGGCAAATCTTTACAGATAACGTCTACTTAATGCAAATAATTTGTTTAAAGCTAGCATTAGCTTGCGACAAAATATGAAATTGTAATATTTTATCATGATAACACTCAGTCACATATTGTAAAACCCGGTTAAAACTTTTTAGAAAGAAGTTTTTAGAAAGATTTATCGTGCCCTACTAGTTGTTTTGATAAATGCAGAACGCTTTTTCTAGGATACTTTTGGCTTTAGAATAGGGTATATAAAATTTGTTTCAGTCATTCTTAACCTCAATAAATGTAAGGTTATTTTGGTGTGGACTCCATATAGTACCTATATTTTCAAAATAAAATTTAAAATTTTTAAAAATAACGCATTTTAAGCTATACATAATTTGAAAAATTGTAGAAATTACGCGAAAAATTTGAGTTGTTTAAAATTTTCGAGTTGTTTAAACCCCTTAATCGATTATTCGACAAAAATTAATATTACCAAATCAAATAATTATTTTCTCATACAAAAGCAAAACTTGACGAAATATTAAATCTAGTCCATACTACATACATTTCACAGACTAAATCGTAAACTGTCAGAGAAGCTACACGAACCAAGCTTTGTTGTCAAACTATCAGAATTATTCCTAAACATATCGCTATTTAAAATCAGGAAGATCAATTAAGTACGGGCCGATTTATAAGCAAAAACCTGAGATGACTCATTTTTGGGATAAATTCCATCAACCCAAAAAAATATTAATTCAAAATCATTTTGATTACTATTTTTGACCAAAAGATGTTCTCACCTTTTCCTCATTTGTACACACAAAAAATAAACCAAATAATCTTTACTTAAATCAAACCGTAGCAGTGTCAAAAGAATGGTGAGTGCGGATTTTTTTAAACCAAGTACGGATTTTCTTAAATCAAGTACGATTTATCTAGTACGAAATTCTTACTTTTAGCCATATTTAAGTCAAAAAAGGATTGATTTAAGTTCGAAAGCATACTTTTTTACCAACGGAGCTTTATTAATGTAGAAGAGGTTTTATATTTTATAAATATAAATATTTAAAATTAATTTTTTTTTGTCTTGCTGTAGCTGAGATTTGAACCAGGGACTCTCCGGGTCGTACTTAAAAATTTTAAGTACGATTGCGGATAAATTCAAGAATAAAACTCTTGATTTAAGAATTTGTTTTTTCTTACTGTGTGGTTTAAACAAGCCTTAATAGTTTTGTGATGTTTGATAAGTTTTGAACTAATGAAACTTAAAAAGGTTTTTAATCGAAATAACGCATGTACCTAAGAATTTGTTTCTAAGTATAATTCAACCTATAATTGTATTCTTTTCGATAATTAACTGATAAATACAACATATTACTACTACGACATATTAGTGTGCATTTTTAATTGTCTGAAATGATAATGGGCAGAATACTTTTCATGGTTAATATCAAACTTATATTAATTTTTGTTAAACGCGTGTACAACAAATCACCAGACTCAAAACGATTAGTACGTGCATGTAAATCACTGTTAATGCGTTTAAATGAAATAATTATTAGTCTCAGGTAGTAAGAATAAGTCAAGTTACCTCTTTTAAAAATTAATTAAGAACGACAAACATATTGTGTTCTAAAAGAAATGAAGGTCAACCTTTGTTTAGGGAAAAGGCTAAACATCTCAATGGAAAGGCTTATATCAATCAATTAATGCAATAAAAAAAGTTTAAGAAAAAATCGAAGAAAAAAAAAGTATTTAAAAGCTTTTGGCGACAACGCTTCCTCGGCCTTAAATTTAACCGCATCAATAAAAGATTACTTATTAAGCTAGAGTCAAGGTACTGGAAATTAGCCCGCGTCGATGTAGGTGCCGATATGGTGATGGCGATGACAATACCTTACATTTGACCAAAGAACGCAACGAGTAATTATAGCGAAAAATAAGGTCTATTAGTAGGTAAGGTAGAACAGGCAGCTGCAAAATGAAGGAAAATTGAGGTGAGGCATACTTGGGCCTTTTGCTTCCCTTCGTTTTTATGAAGTGCATAATTGATTCAAAAGAACGTTTTTACCCTAGATAGTCGCAGAGATCATCACTGATCATCCATCTTGAATGGAACAGATCTTTTAGTGGAAGATGTACCAGTGGACAGAAATCTAACTATTCATAGGCAGTCAACACATCCTTAGGGCAGCCCCATTTCGCTCACTTTTCCAAGTTACGCTAATTGCGACTTCCCTTTTACCGTTAAAGATTTACCCTGCGCCAATTTTCCAAAAACCGCTGGAAATTTATTTTTGCTTCTCATTTTTACAGTTCTTAAAACTGACTAAAATTAACACTGCACCTATTCAAGTGACACAAAAATAATACGCATTTTTCGTTATAATTATTAAAAGGAGCACAAATTTTTCCCTACGAAACTTCTTCGACTTTGCTTTGTTTACGCTCTTTTTTAAATTTTCCTCTCCGTAAATTATCTTAGAAGATATTCATGTGAAGAAGAGTGTAAATCTTCTGCGCCACCAGATCGACAATCTTTGTACGAGACTCTGGGATATGACTGGGAACCCTTGTCGAAATCCAGCAGACCAAGATATATTTTCGGCTCCCTGATCATAACACAATACCAAAAGCGGACATAGGAGCAATCACGAAATGTTAAACCTGGTTTTGGGTGCCCACAGGTCTTACAGATGTGAACATCTATACGGATAGCCAAGGTCGATAAGAGCAAAAATGTCCGGGTAAACCAATGCAGTGCAAGGTTGCCTGGGGTGATCGATAATGAGTTGAGGAGTAATCAGACAATAAGGGCTAGAAAGTTGACCCGAAACCTTCCGTTATAACAAAGGTCAAGTTGAAGAATTTGACGGTAACTGCTCACAAGGATTTATTGGGCAATAAGTATTACAAAATGACGAGAATCCTTTGTTGAAACCCGGATGGGAATAGGATTAATGCAATTTTGAAACTGAAGAAATCTTAATTGAGCAAGGTAATGAGTGTGATGACAGGTCCCTCAAGCCTACATGCTCATCTCCATTGGATGGTGGTTGCAGAGAACGGCGATTGCAGAGAGTATATCAAATTCATGGAGCATTTCCTGTGTCCCTGTCCAGCTTTTGCCTAGGCCAGAGCCCAAATAACAGGTATGCAACGAGTAATTTTTAGGATTTTTCTTCTATTGCTGTCTTAGGTATATGCCCTGTGGGGCTGAGGTCTTTAGTAAGGACCCCTCCTTTCAATTAAACCTAACTTAAACTATTTTCTATCTTTTTTTTCCGTTTCCCTTTTCTATTCTTTTAAAGAATGCATAATAGACTAAATAAGCCTTCGGGGGCAGCCATGGAAGAAGCTCTGCTTGTCTTAATCGCCCTTCATAATCTGACCTTTCCTTGATTCAGGACCATTTTTTTGACTATGTTACACCACACAGGAAGCGTTTGAAGTTCGAAGTCCTTCCAGATATGATTCGTGAATGGTAATATCGTTGACAACTATGATGACAGAATTTTTACACTCGATTTAAAAATGAGCCCCGTTGTTGGATCCTGGCGTGTACTGCAGCATGTAGGCTGTAATGAGGGATTCTCAAGGGAATATTGAAATTTTTTGTCAACAGCAAGATGGCACTTCTATCACTTAATTCATAAACTAATAATAATTAGTTCATGTAAGAAAGAATTGTCTAGCCTGGCTATCTGATTTTACTTTAGTCAAGGTCTCTGCGTATAGAGGCTGCATTGCTAATAAACAGTCAGACAAGCTGATTAGCTTTGCATACCTCCCCTTGTATAACCAGAACCGACTCCGCTAGGGACTGTTAAGAGCAAAAACTTAAGACACTTTTTTAAAGTCGCGTAATCTGACTATCAGGGTATCTCCTTTAATGTGGCCCAATTTTGGCATAATCGAGAGGATATTTCGAGGCAACGATCTTAACGGGTCGTTGGGCGGCGGAGGAAAAAAAATTAACATCTGTTCACCAATGTTAAACCAAATGTTGTCAATTCAAGCACGACAAAATTAAAAATTCCAGGCGTTGCCATACCAGGAACGCTCTGTGCTCTTAGTTCTAGTATTGGCTCAAGGGGACAAACCATTTGTCAGCTGGTGTGTTCATGTAAAAACGGGGTTATTCTAGAACCTATTTAACAGTTTGCAATTATGTATAAGCAAACACCATGTAAACCAACCAACCTACACCCTAACCTAATCTCCTCCCAAGTCTCAAGAGCAAATTTTATTGTTTTTTTGCTAAAAAATCCAACGGTTAAAAATATTGAAAAACTTTTGCTAAAAAATGTTAAAATTGCATTTAAAACTTATTATTTATGCAATATCTATTGTAACTATACTTGAAAACTATTATTAATGAATATGCTGAAAACCAAACGTGTTTCCATACTTTTGTGCATTTGTTGCTTAAATTGGAAAGCAATATGACCATTTTATATAAACAATTTGTAACATTAACCAAAACGAAATGAATTCATAATTAATATAAAATAATAAAGTAAACAATGATAAAACCATTTATTTGTTTTAGTGCACAACAGTGGATTGTATACATATTTGAAAACGAAAACCCTCCACCAACAAAAATAATTTATACCAGCAAAATGCAAAATAGTTTATTTGGAATTTATTACGATGCAAACAAATATTTATTCATAAAAATTGACAAAATAATTTGTAAAACGCTAAATGCATGTTGCTTTCCTGTCGATAAGTTTAACTTCTTCCTAAGTGTAGCATTTAAAACTTTAGTACTGAGCTTTGTGGTGTCCAATATTAATTTAAAAATAAAACACTTTATGAAAAATTTTGGAGTTGCACTTAGAAAAAATTTCAGTAAATCATAAAGGCTAGAGTAGTTGGGCTGGTAACTTAAAAGAACATATTCATTGCGACAATCAAATTCTTTTTTAGTCAAAAACTTAAAATTTTAATTTCCGTTTGTAAAATTTCTTTTGCACATAATATACAGGGTATCTGGTGGCAGATTTATATTTTCAAACTTAAATAAAACGTAATAATTGGCACAAAGTTTAATTTAGAGCATTGAACGATAAAATGGGAATGCGAGTTTTATTTTCTAAAAGAGTATGTCATCCAGATGTCTTCTATCGCGTTGAGCACACTGTTCAAAACAGAACCTTGTGTTTTGCGCCACACGCTTCAGTAAACTTAGTTCAATTGAGCTCATTTCTCGACGAATATTTTCCTTTACAGTCACAAAAGATTGGTAATTGTCGTTATAATCCCTATCTCTGAGGTAGCCCTATAAAAAGTCCATGGGAGTAAGATCGGGCAACCTCGGGGGCCACGGAATGTATGATCAGCTTTGGGGGGTAGTTTTCCCTAAACAAATTCATCGAAGCTCTGGTTGTGTGTGCAGTCGCCCCATTCTGTTGAAACAACGTGTGTGAAGAATACGATGGATGAGCTCGCAGGTTAGGCATTTGTCCCAATCGAGGGTTGCGGGCTCTTGGAGACCAATAACGGCATATTTGCTTGTTGATGTGGACGAAAAGTGAAAAAAAGTCGTTCCAAAAAATTGGATTTACAGTGCGAAAACGCTCCAATATCATTTTAAAAAAATTTTTGCGTAGATAAAAGTGTACTTTCTTTCAGTTCTTGAACGATTTGAATTTTTAAAGAATTGAATCTCAGAGCCTCTTTTAAAATTTCATGAGTAATCGCTTTTTGAAGTCCCAGTGTAGTCACCAGTTTAATGTTTTCGGAAGTCCTTGAAGATTAACTGAGCCCTGACCGTGGATCATTCATAGCCAAATCAGTTGCGCGGAGTTTCTGCACCCACGAAAGAATTAAATTTAAATTTACGTAACATAGAAAAATACAACGTCGTCAAAACAAAATTCTGAGAATGATAACTGGTGCTACTTGGTATATTAAAAACAGCAACATCCACAAGGATTTAGAAGTTCCACTAGTAAAAAGCGAAATCCTAAACTATGTGGGCAAGTATTTAAACAAGCTGAAAACGCATCCAAATCCGCTCGCTCGAAGCATCCTGCAACATAGTGGGCACACTCGACTAAAAAGAAGGGATACTATTGCTCTTAGATGAAACTTTTAAAATTCGTTATCCTTATTGTGAGAACTTAAATTTTAGTCTGGTAATGACTGGACTAGTATGAATTACTTAGTTTTAAGATTTGAATACTTATTGTTAGTTCGCTAAGCGAAGATTCAATAATAAAATATATGAGAAAAAAAAAATTACGTATTCGCCGAATACCGAATTTTGAACAAAATTCTCGACGAGCAATAACGTAAGAATCACAACTCTTAAAAAATGTATCCACAGCGAACGCGCGATGCTCATTCGACCACTGCAACATCGTGACTGACAAATACGCACAATCGATAATTCTAACAACGGCACCCTCCCACCGCACGGTTTATTGCTTTTTGAAATAATCGTATTTAACAATATAAGTTTGCCGACAGATACCCTGTATTTTTTATTAGAGTTAAACAGCTCTTTTTGCTGACCGCTCTTTAGAGTTCAGCTCTCCTAACTGAACTAGGCCGCTCTTTTAGTTCAAAAAGCTCAGTAGTTCAATAAGCTTAGTAGTGCTGTTGGTTGGGTAAGTCAGCATAACATTTTTATTGCGATCCTGTCTAAGTGAATTCATGTTATATTGATAGTTTTAAAATCGTGAAATGTGCAAAATATTTGAACTTTGGTTATAAAATTAAAAAAAAAATGCAATTTTTACTTTGAAAATATTTAACTAGTTCGTTCGTAAACTACGCAACTGTTATTATAAGATAAGAAACAAAGTGATTAACACAACCAAAACTATTTTCTATGTAAAGAATCTAATAAATATTTATAACTCCACAATTTGATGGGATGTGTATGTCAATGCTTTTATTTTAGCATTTATTACAAAACAATACTTTTTATTACATAAACTGTTATTCCTCCCACAAATTATTTATATATTAATTCTAAATAAAAGAAAAACAATGAAAAAGAAATTTCATTTTGCAATTGGCAGTGCAACGGTCTTATGACGTGACTAAATGACGAAGCAATAGAGATTAACTACATAACTGTATATTGATGAAGTTAAAAATTGTTTATGTAAAATGACAAAGTTCCAATTTTATTATTATATATTAATTTATATAAAAAGTAATCTAAAAAATATATTCGGTTGTGCCGAATTACACTTCAAATTGGTATTTTTTGCACCCACAGCGATCCGATATAGTTTAGTCGTTTTAAAATTTTATAATTAAAATAAAATTTCTTTGCATCAGGTTCGAAGTCGAGACAAAGCGAAATAAAAATATTATTATATTTCGGCAATTATCAAAAAAAAAATCACCCATTTAGCGTAGCATCTTCAAAGTGCCCGTGCAATTTTTGTGACAACAGTAGTCACATGCTATAATTACCAGGGCTACCAAAAATATAAAAATCTTTTTTCTGTGCGTCACATTTACTTATAATTTTGTAATTCATCCGTTTTAGTCCTTTTAAAAATTTTTGGCATCGATTTGCATATAACAGCATATTTTGACATATTTTCCTTCGAGTGCATATTTTTTTTGTAAAACTTGTTTGTAAAACATTTTTTGAATTTTTTCATGTTTTATTTAAAAAAACCAGAACAAAAAATCTTTCGGGTGTTCACTGTCACCTTTTGTAAGTTTTTGCTTTTATACCCTTCACATAGTGATAAGCGTATATATTTGTTTGTCATTCCGTTTGTAATTTTTTTATTATCTATTTGCATCCCCGTCAAGTATATATATTCAAGAAATCAAGTTTCATAAAAAACCGTAATCAAACAGTCAGAAATATATCCTAACACACTTTATGTTACGTTTACTTCCCCATAAAATAAGCTGGGTACGCACCTGATTCTGGTGGAAATAACTTATAGAGAAACCTAAACAAGAGCGGAAAGCGTTGAGTTTTTTTACTGCAAAGCTCTAACGCTTATCTGCACACCTTAACAAAAGCGGATCCCATTGCGCGGCAATGTTTCAAGCAGTGCTATCTTACAATAATCTGGAATCTGCTTGTCATAGCCCTTATAGTCCAGAGGCGTATTCTCCCTAAGTGCATCAGCAACCTAGCGCCTGCTGAGCTTAGACCCGGTCGCATAGCCCTAGCCCCCTGCAGTCACTTCTGTTCTCCTTTTTTATTATTCGTCATGTTAAGCATCCATGTCCTAGTCTCCCATTATAATGACCACTTGCTGGTCTCCCAAAAGTTTCTTGTTACATCAAAGGCCGAGCCACTACGAGCGAGCTTATCGGCGATTTTATTGCCAACTATGTCGCAGTGTCCCGAAACCCAACAAAGTCTGACCTGAAGCAATGCGCCTTCACTATCTCTTAGAACATGTTCCACTAAAAGACGAACATTTCAGTCATCAGATAGTCTGTAGGACAATATGATTTCCTCTCCCATGATGTAGGCCCCGGCTCCGGCGCCAATATTCATTTTACATCAGTAAAAACTATACACCCCTCATACAATCGGTCGTGTTCTCTCAACATTAACTTCCGTGACCATATAGTCCGTCATTGGTCCCCGGGCCAACCTAAGCTTCTCAAGATCAATTTTCCATAATATCGTAGAGTGGCAAGTATACATACAAATGAATTTCGTGCGAATATCCTGACCTAGCTTTCGGGAGATGTAGATTTCTGGAGTTACGGGTTAGATCTTGTACTCTGAGTATTATTCCCCGAGTATTAGTACATCACGTTCTTAGAGACGGTATATTTGTCAAGTGCTATCGTCATGTCAATTAACTACAAGTTCTTCTTTCACAATGACATGGTACATGACTAGGGTGACAATTTGTACTGATTTCATCAGTACAAGTACTGATTTCTCATTTGTTGCACTGATTAAAAATTCGTGTACTGAAATGTACTGATTTTTGGGATAAAGTACTAATTCTACTGATTTTTCAAGATGATTTGATATTTTAAATACTTTTACACAACAAATTTGTTAAATTGGAGCAAAACTAGAAAATAAAGTATTTTTCTAGCAACAAAAAGTGTATTAACATTTTTTTTATCGATTGGCAGCTGTCCCAAAATTATATTTTTTTTTAAATTTAAGTATTGAACTGCGACCTGTTTTTTGATTACAAGAATATTTAGAAACCCAAACGGACGGACAGACACGCTTTAATCAAATCAGGCTATAATTGAAGGTGGATCTTTGATTATGAAAAATAAGAACCGTACTGATTTTGACCCAGAAATAAATGGCCCCCTATACATGACTGCATGAAAGAGGACCATATTGTCCATTTAATCTAAAATTAACCACGTGATCCAAAATTTTTTTGAAGGGAAGAAATATTTAGGTTGGTACTTTTTTACCTGATATTTTTTTCATTCTTTTCTATCCTCTTTGTATGTGTTTACAGTGCTTTTGACGATGCAAGAGTTAGATCACTGCTACTTAATGCTTTAAATTATTCAAAGTTGGTTACAAAACTGTCCTAGATATATTAACAAACAGCTACATATATAACTAGATACCTATATAACAATTTAATTGCTTAAAAGATACTTGGAGACTTGAGAACCTAAATAGAGGGATAAAGTTAAATACACATTGGCATAAAGTACAAAAGTAAATACAAACTTTCATATATATTTAATCCATTTAATTCCTAAAAGGAACATAGGGCTGTCCCATTTACGTGGGGCTTACTTAAGTAAATCAATGAATGAATTAATTTTGTATTGAATGAATTTTTTGTAAATGTGCATAACAAAAAGAAAACGTGTTTATTTTGACATGCATATTAACAATATTGAGGTCAACCGCAATTTTTGTAAAAAATTACAGCTGAAATTACAAATAAATAAAAATTGAAGTGAAACAAATAAAACAAAAAAAAAAACTCACCTGTTGTAAGACAAAGATGAAGATTGAAGCATACAGAGAATAGTTTAGACAAGATTAAAATAGCGATTGCTCTTCACAAATGTTGCACATATCGCACACTTATGGTGTTTTCCTTTCTGGCAAAAATGTTACATTAATGTTACCATTCGAGCGGGTTTATGTTCCATTCTAAAAATACATGCAAGAGTGAAAACAGTTTTCGTTTTCCTTTCTAAACATGTTGCACAAATAACTGGCAAAAGTGTAACATATCTTACCCCCAATTATATTGCAGTGTAAGCAAGTACCACTTTTTACAGCTGTGTTTTGTAAGTAAATACTTTTTTATGCAGACGAGTTTTTAACACAGAGTGCAGTTTTTATTAAAATCAAGACATTTTTCTGTTCCATTGAAACAAAAAAAATGGACAACTTTATAAGTGTGGGTGTAAACTGAAAAAAATGTTACACATACATATTGTAACATTATTTTTTAGAATGGAAAACACCATTAGTCATAAACAGTCACCAGTCAAGATTTGGTATATATGTAGTTCCCATTCTTTTTTTTAACCCGTATACAGATTGAAACTTTAACGAACAAGAAAATTTTAGTTTGCTTTTTAGTAAACTTTATTCTAAGGCGTTATATTGAAACCAGGTTAAAAAAAACATAAAACTATTCTTTAGTCAAAATTAATGGTATTGAGTTCTGATTATTTTTGATTAAGTGTGCGATATGTACATACATTTGTATTTATCTATTTGTTATTGTTGTTATCTTTGCTACTGGTTGAGCACAGGGTGACCGCTTAGAATTTTAAAAAAGTAGCAGAAAAAGTCGTTTCAAGCAAAAAAAGTCGCATAAAATAGTCGTTAAAAAAAATAAAGTTGCATTCATTTATAAAGCTTGTTTATGTTTCTTTTTATTAATTTGACGAAGAACAATATTTCGTAGCTTTCCCATATTCAAAGTTGAAATATTCTTTATTTTTCTGCACAAAGCAGCCCATACTTTTTTGTGTTCTTAAGACAAATTCTCCAATGATCAGCTGTTTAAAAAACAAATAAAAAATTATTACGCATTTGGCAAATATTTTGATTTTTTTCTGCAAAATTTAACAGCTTTTAATCCAACGAATTCCTTTTTCTGTTTCCGTACTTTTAAGTATTCATGTTGTTTTGAGAAGTTAATGTTTGGTTATTCATTTACAGAACTTTACCCAAAAGTGAGAAAATAGTACTTTTATTTTGAAACTCTAGCACAAAATTCACATTCTTGCTTTTTAAAACAAAGATGAATTGCTAACAGGTTTTATTTCTTTCCGTCGGAAAAATAGCTTTATTCCTTACGCAGCAAGCATGTCTAGTTTAAAATAGAGGACGAGCGATGCAGATAGCATTTAATTATTAATACAAAATATACCAATTATACCCTGACTCTATATCAATGAATGAACACGAGCAAATTTTTACTAGTTCTTCTATAATATTAAATTGACAAATTATTTTCTATTACTTATTGTTTTATGATGATATTTTTTTAATTTAACCTGTTTTTATATTTAATATTTTTTTAAGCAGCAGCACTTTCAAGCAAATTTTGCTGCCAGTACATAAATGTGCATACGTCTTGACGAGACAAATCCATGGGATTTTCATACTGGTTTTTTATATACTGAGTGGAATTTTCCAAGACACGAACTTGTCTCGTCAAGGCGTACATTAAAGTCTGAGTGTACCAGTAAGAAATATGTGTTTTTGCATGCCACCTGCTTGGGTTAGTTAATTCCGTCATGCGACGTAAGAAGCTTTCTTTTGGGGCGGAAAACGCACACATGGATAATTCCAGGAAAAGGTAACGTAACGCCAGACGCAATTCATTTTTGTAAGGGAAATACTTAAATTTGTATATTAATATAAATACAAGTAATTGAAGAAAAGTCTATTCTTTTATTTAAACTGTAACTGAAAAACGAAAACATAAGCTTTCCCCTAAAAAAAGATATATGAAATCTGGCGTTACGTTACTTTTTTCCTGGAATTACCCATATCTAAATAATAAGTAAAAAATATACCATGTATGCACACATGCTTACGTAAAAAACATATTTTTGGAGCTGTTTTAACAAAAATGGGTCAAAAGTTGTAAAATAGTTTAACGAAGTCGCACAAAAAGTCACAGGCCGGAAAAAAGGTTGCAAAATCAACTTTAGTCGACGAACGGTCAGGCTGGTTAAGCATTGATTTGATTTTTTCTCGTTTTTTATGGTACCTTAATCGATAAAGAAACGCATAAATTAATAAAATATGCGTAAAACAACAACATAAATAAGTATTTAAAACTTAAGAAATTGCCAAGTTAAATAGGTACACATTGGATAGGTATAAAAATCTTAAAAATATAGTACCTACCTACCTAATGTTGTACTATAACTTTAATAGTATGTAATAAGAAAATCGGTATACCTGGCCGGTATTGATACTATTTTTATGAATGTTTGTAACTATAAAAAGACTGCGGACGCACTCCATAGCTAGATACCAAATTTTACGCTGGTTAAGTTTTCTTTAGGTAGGGACTTTTGGAATAAAAATTTTAACAAGAATTAAAGGTACAAATTTTCATAATTTAATCCTATAAAGCAACACTTAAAAAGTTTACATAGCCTAGTTAAGTGAGATATCACAGTTTTTAAACTGTATAATCTTACATCTCATGAAGCATGACCATGTTATAAGAGTAGTGTATTTAGAACTAAAACCGATATCTACATATGGCTTAAAAACAAGTTATGAGAATTTTAGATTTTATCTTGTTTCTTTTTCACTAGAAAAACTTTCTATGGCTAGTAGCAGGGTACACTAATAATAATACATCTTGGCTAGTAGTTCCAGTTTTCGTAAACTTGATAAGGTCCATGTAATAAAAAAATATGCCCATACATACTTATGTGCATAGGTATACCTATGTACCTATAGGTACATAATACGAAAATCATGGGAATGTAGGTACATATGCGTTTAGCTTAAAAAAACTTTTGAAATTTAGGATTATTTTTAAATACCAATCGAAAAATTTATAATAAATTCGAATTGCCTATAAAAAACTTGTATTTGCTACAGCACTGGATTCTTTACAAATTGTGTTTTCTCACACAAATCTTATTTTTGTATTTTGCTTTTATTCTTATTAATTTTGCCATCCCTTAGGAAATCTTACAAAAAACTATTACACCAAATAAAAACATATACAAAATAGATAGATTTTAATTAATAAAATTAAAAACCCCTTTTAGGTTTTTTAACAAATTTCCATTGAAGCTTTTAGTTTAAATATTTTTAATTACCATTCAGTTAAACTTGTATAATTGTTGGTGCACTTCCTTTTAAAGATTTATATTTTATTTCTTTTTCTTTTTTGATATCTTTATCAATGTTTTAGCTTGTATCTTATTTATATGTATTGATTTTTTAATTTGCAAGTTGTTATGCTACAAAAACATATGTAAATTTAAGAAATATTAGATTGCTTTTGTTAAACTAATAAAATTAACAAATTTAATTTATTTTCTTTAATCACACTTTGCTATTCACACGCGCATAGCTCAGGCTTTAAGTTAAAGCATTAAAATAAACGAATTCACTGTTCACCACTAATATCTTTCGCAAACTAAAGTAAAACAAAATTTTCGTTACCCCTTTTCTTTTAATATTTTAATGTTAAAGGCTGCCAGCTTTCCATTAAAAAAATTCCTTAATTTTAGTAACTGGGAATTTTTATATGCAAGTTTACATCAAACCAACCTATCACTAGTGTTAAATACTTTTTCGATTTCGTAAACTGTCGCTAACACGCTAGTCTCACGATCAAATTTGGCTTGAATTTTTGTTTTAAATTCACTCATTTTTACTAGCTTGCAAATTTAATTTTAATTTTGAGTTTTATTTAACAGTCAAGAAAAAAGCTGATTGTAAAGTTAATAGCAAAATTTTTCTTGAATTTATTAATAATATTCTTGATGACATCTTCTAAGCAAATTGATTTAAAATTGCATGCAGCTTGCGTTAATTTTTATGAATTTTGACAAGCAGTAAGTTTTAAAAAGCTTGAAAGCAAAATTTTATCATGGGACTGCGGTATTAAGAGATTAGAATTATTAAATTTTGCCGAATTACGACCAAATAAAGTTTATATAATTATTAATAAAAAATTAAAAAAAAAAAATTAAGTTGTTTTGCAATATGGCCTTGACTGGCTTGATTATAAGACAAATGCAAGAATTATATCAAAGTATTTTAATATCTACTTCACAATATTGGGGGAAAATCGTATGCCGTTTAAGACTAAATAAACTTAGAAATTTCTGTGTATAAATGGTTAATAGGTTTATCCAGGGGCCATATCACATCATTCGATTCAAATCAAAATATTACTTGATCGACCGAGTTGCCAATGTTTTAAATTTTGGAGTTTAATTTGGTAAAAGAAATTCAAAAAATTCAGTTTTTAATATTGAGTTTCTTTAGCCAGCCCTGCAATCTTTTAAAGGCACCCTGCTTTTGATAGTTTTATTAGACGTCAGCTGTCATTTAGAAGAAAATCCCAATAAGAAGAAAGAAGAATCAATTTTTTCATACGTAAATATTTTAACAAGTTGGGAAAAAGTGAAGAAACTTTGAAAAATTATAAAAGGCATTAAATTATTTATACTTGCTATTAAAATATGATAAAAATTATAAAATGCATTTGAAATTAAGTTAAATTAAATAGTTACATTGCAAAAATTAAAATAAAGGCTGAAAAAGTGCATTAGAAAAAGGATTACTCAGAAAGAAACAAAAATAGCAAAAAAGTGAAAAAATGTCATTTGTAAGAACGTCAACAGCGGCGGGTACTGCTACGTCAGGAAATGCAGAATCTGTGCAAAAATTTGTTGAGGCTTTGCAAAACGATTTTAAAACCTTATCGTTGGAAACCAAAAAGAAATATCCACAAATTAAAGAGGTAAACTTAAATTAACATTAGAAATTAATGTATCTTGAGAGCTGCACCAAAGGTGTTTCAATCTAAAAGACGTCTGTCTGTCTGGCTCGATATACTTACACATATTTATTATAAGTATATGCATATTAACCCTAAAACGATAACGTTATTAATGCTATTTTTAATAAATATGATATCAGATAACAATCCAAATAAATAAATTTATCTTTAAAATGCTGCGTTATACGTTTGTCATTCCGTTTGCAATTTTTCTAATATCCATTTTCGACCCCATAAAGTATATATTTTCTTGATCCTTAAAGAAAGCAAAGATGATATACGATGTTCGTCTGTTCTTCTGCCTGTTAATCTGTTAAAATTAAGTTTTCGGTTTTGTATGTGGTATCAAAACATCAGGTATATGTACTTGCGAAAATTTTGTTATTCAAAGTCAGCGTAATAGTCACGACTACCTTTGTTTATTTTT
Organism: Melanophora roralis; assembly: GCA_963583895.1. Classification (NCBI taxonomy): domain Eukaryota; kingdom Metazoa; phylum Arthropoda; class Insecta; order Diptera; family Rhinophoridae; genus Melanophora; species Melanophora roralis. The sequence continues at coordinate 77,417,325 of OY757188.1, forward strand.
CCCAAATTTGTACATAAAAACCTCTACAACTGTTTCGGTGTTGACCCTTCACGGGTGCAATGTAAAAACGAATGCCATTAGTGTTTCATGGCGAACATTTTTTGGAACATATTTACACCCTATATCCGCCCCTCAACAGGATTACCATACAAAGCTCAAATATATATGTATATTTTTTAATAACCCCCATAGCTTCCAAGGTGCTTCTACAAAGGTAAAATGTGAGGCCAATCCCAATTAATTTTTCTTTTCCCTATCTCCAGCCCCTAACAGGATTGCTATAAAAAATCTAAAAAATAGGGTAAAACGCCTGTTACTTCCCCAGAGGCGGCCTTAGAGAAATAAAGTGTACGACCGACCCTCATTAGTCTTCCTTTCTAAACACATTCCTAAAACATACTTATCCCCTATCTCCATTGCCTCCGGGGGTTTCCTTACAAAATTTACAAAAATTATGTAAAAACGCCTACAACTTCCCCACAGTCACCCTAAGTGAAATAAAGTTTACGACGGACCCCCATTATTTTGCCCTCCTAAACATATTTCTAGAACATACTAACCCCTATCTCCATCGCCCAAGGGGCTCCCATACAAAGTTTGGGAATGGTAACAATCCATACGCCTTCTATTAGAAAAAAGGTACCTACTTCCACTTTATTTTTTGAAAATCTTTTTGTTTCATATTATTTGCAAAGAGTGCCAAATTATGTATTTCTGTTTCTAGTTCCTTATTGTGTTGCTTTTTTTAGGACCAAAAGGAAAAAAAATTAAAAAACACCGTAATATTAAACTCCTTTATTGGCGCTGCCTGCAATAGTCCATAAAATTCAACTCAATTTAATAAACTACACCTTTGATTTATCTGTATTTTTTATCGAAGTATAATTTTAAAAATACATTCCTTTAGTAATAAACTTTTATAGTTATTTATTTGAACTTTTCTATATGCTATAATAATCTCTATTTATTCGGCTTTAAATTCATTATTAAAATTGTGATAGCTAAAAATGGAAATTTTCATTAAAAATTAAGTAACTCCGATACTAGCCAAGTGTAATGCATTTTCGAAATCAGCCACGACTTCTCGCCAGCACTCCTTGATATATACAAACATACTTAAATGCCTTAATTTATTGCCATGTTTTTCTTTTCAACTTATTTTGTCTTTGTGCCTTTTTAGTCCTGTGAGGAGGCAATTTTGAAATTATCTTCAGCCGGTTCGAATCAGCAGCAATCTGTATATTACACAGTAAATCAAATTCTTTATCCATTGGTTCAAGGATGTGAAACAAAAGATTTGAAAATTATTAAAGTAAGTAATAGGTCAAATCAAAACGAAAGTACATATGTATTTAGCAAATATTTGTAATTTTAATCAAACTTTATTCTTACTGTACTGTAGTTTTGTTTGGGCATGATGCAGCGTCTTATCACTCAGCAAGTAGTTGATCAAAAAGGGGCTCGCTACATAACCGATGCCCTATGGATGTTAATGGAACATAATATCGAAGAAGTTAAAGTTTTACAGACAATTACTTTGCTTTTGACTACCAATACTGTTGTACATGGTGATACTTTAGCTAAATCGCTTGTTTTATGTTTCCGCCTTCATTATACGAAGAATTCAACAATTGTAAATACAGCTGGGGCGACTATACGTCAATTGGTATCACTGGTTTTTGAACGTGTATATTTGGAAAAGGATTCTTTAACTTCCTTACAACAAAAAAATGTGTCTGGTAATGTGGTGGAGATTGATGTTAGTGACAACAGTGTCACCGGTGGCGGAGGTGCAAATGTGCAGCAGCATGAAATGACAACTTTTGCATCTGATGCCTTCTTTTTGTTTCAGGTGAGTTTTTAAAATCAATCTTACTTTTTACGAAGTGTTTAATTTTACAGTATTAACACAAACTGTAGAGTTTAAAAGATATTCTACTTATTTGTAAATTACAATTCAATTTCTTAAATTTTATTTTTCAGGATCTGGTGCATTTAGTTAACGCCGATCCCCCACTATGGCTAGTGGGCATGAATGAAATGACGCGAACGTTTGGCTTGGAACTCTTAGAAGCAGTTCTTAGCAATTTTAGTGCTGTTTTTCATGAAAACCGTGATTTTCGTCTTTTATTGAAAGAACGTGTCTGTGCTTTGGTCATTAAACTTTTTTCGCCCAATGTTAAACATCGTTCGCTGCCAACCCAAAATACCAATGGCAATGCTAATACATCAAATGATAGACCTTACTTTCCTATCAGTATGCGTCTACTAAGACTAGTTGCTATATTGATACAAAAATATCATACCATTCTGGTGACAGAATGTGAAATATTTCTGTCTCTAATTATAAAATTTCTCGATCCCGATAAACCACACTGGCAAAGAGCTTTAGCTTTGGAGGTCATACACAAATTGGCAGCAAAACCATTATTGGTTGCATTCTTTTGTAAATCGTACGATTGCAAAAATCATGCCACAAATATTGTGCAGGATATGATTACGGCATTGGGAACATATGTGCGCTATTCTCTTGTTAATTCAGCTGCATGTAAGTGGTTAAACATTTGATATCAAATAATATTTTTATTGAGTGTTTTTTTAGTATTAAATGGTCAACAAAATGGTGCCCAACAATTAAATTCCCTCACCGCCCACAATTCAAATAATCAGTGTGGTTTTGTATTTCGTGGAGCTTATTTACCTTTGGTAGCCACTTTTGCTCCAGGTTTGGCTAAGGCAGTCTAGTAAGTAGTTGTTTATATTTTGCTTTAACAAAAATCATTTTATTTGTTTTTGTATTTTAAAACATTTTAGTTTAGAAATGTTAGATAAGCTAGAGGCTCCTAATATACCAGACAGCTATGGCATTTCGATAGCTTATGCCATTCTTTTGGATATAACGCGTTCTATAGGAGGTGTTATACAGCGAACACCAGAAATGGTATGTGCAAAAAAGGAAATTTTTTTTTTTTTATTATTTTAAATTGTTTCAGCATCCTACACACAACATGACCGTTATAACGGAGGAAGAACATAAACCTTTATGTATACAATTAATCAACTCCACCTGGTCTGGTTTATTATCCGCATTTGTACCCTTAGTCGATGCCTCCATTGATGAGGCCACCACCGATAATATTTTAAAAGCCATGCAAAACTATGCCGCTCTTTGTGGTATTATGGATTTGCTTAATCCCCGAGATGCTTTTATTATGGCCATATGTCGTGCTTCATTTCCACCCCACTATGCCATGTCTATTTTTGCCAACAATCCTCATATGGATATTGATTTGCGCTGTCATGCCCGTTTAAATAATCAAGACATAAATAATCAATTTATGAGTACGTGCCAAGATTCGGGAGAATTTCGCCAGCAAATTGTGGCTGTGGGAACACCATTGCCTAGTGCTTCGCTTCCGCATAGTGTAATGCAGGCACCTGTTATGTTGACAACAAAAAATTTGCAGTGCATGCGTGCCATACTGTTTTTGGCACACAGCAATGGCAGCATTTTGGGCACATCGTGGCATATTGTTTTACAGACACTACAGCATTTAGTTTGGATATTGGGTTTGAAACCATCAACAGGGGGTAGCTTGCAAGCATTTCCCAAACCGGCCGTTGAAGCTAATGTAGGCATACAAACAGCTGTTATGGCTGATCTACCAGTATTATCACAAATGTTAAGTCAACTCTTTGAATCCAGCCAGTATTTGGATGATGTGGCTTTACATCATTTAATCGATGCCCTTTGCAAACTATCGCATGAAGCCATGGAACTGGCCTATGCTAATAGAGTAAGTAATTTTAAGTTAAAGTTTTAAAATATTGTTATCTTGTGTTTTTTTTTTGAGCAGGAACCTTCTCTTTTTGCTGTTGCCAAACTTTTGGAAACCGGTTTGGTTAATATGCCTCGAATTGAAGTATTATGGCGTCCTTTAACCAATCATCTTTTGGAAGTATGCCAACATCGTCATATACGCATGCGTGAATGGGGTGTGGAGGCCATAACATATTTAGTTAAATCTGCTTTACAGTATAAACACAGACAACCCTTAAAGGAGAATATGGTAAACTTATGCGTCTATTAAAATTAAAATCGAAAAAATCTTTTTTTTTTTTTTTGCTTTAAACTAGAATTTGCAAACTATGCTTTTAAGCCCCCTCTCCGAATTGTCTACAGTGCCGCATGCCGATGTACGGCAACGGCAATTGGATTGTGTTTTACAAATTTTAAATGGAGCTGGTGAAATTTTATCTTTCGGCTGGCCGGCTATTATAGAAATCATAGGAGCTGTTAATGAACATCATGGTGAACCTCTAATCCGTACTGCATTTCAATGTCTGCAATTAGTTATTACAGACTTTTTAACTGTTATGCCTTGGCGTTGTTTGCCATTGTGCATCAGCACGGCGGCAAAATTTGGCTCTCAAACACAGGAATTAAATATTTCCCTAACGGCTATAGGATTAATGGTGAGGAGTTATATATGCTACCTGGGAAATATATGTTGTAATTTTAAATATTTTTTTAAATTAAATTTTCAGTGGAATATTTCTGACTTTTTCAATCAAAATCAAGACAAGCTTACGTCCACCCAAGTAGATGATTCTACAATATTGCCAGATTTTCCTGGTACTGTTAAAATGCCACAATTTGATAAGTTATGGATGTGCTTATACGCAAAATTAGGTAAGTTAAGGTTTTTAAAAAAATCTCTTCTTTTGTGAAATAACTGTTTTTTTCATGACTGAAAGCATTAAAACTTTTAAAAAATTCACTTAAAAGAACACAATTTCCATTAAAGTTTACCGCAAAATATTTGTTTCGTAATGTTTCATTTTAGGCGAACTTTGTGTTGATTCCCGCCCTGCCGTACGTAAGTCTGCTGGTCAAACATTGTTCTCTACCATCTCTGCTCATGGTAGCCTTTTAAATCCGCCCACCTGGCAGGCCTTAGTTTGGCAAGTTCTCTTTCCATTGCTGGACAATGTCAGAGCGCTTTCAAGCTCGGCCAGTAATGAAAAAGTCGATGCCAGTGGCAATATTTTAATACATCATTCCCGCAATACGGCCCAAAAACAATGGGCCGAAACCCAAGTTTTAACTCTCTCAGGAGTTTGTAGGGTAAGTTGTAAAGTTCTAAAAAAATACTTAAATTAAAAAAAATGTTTTATTTTCTTAAAGGTTTTCAATACCAAGCGCGACTTAATACAAACGCTGGGTGATTTTGATCGTGCCTGGTCCTTAATTTTAGAGTTTATACAAAATGCGGCTTTAAGTAAAAATGGTGAAGTGTCATTGGCCGCTTTAAAATCTCTACAAGAAATTATGTATCATAATGCAGATCCAAAGCAGTGCAATAAAACAGAGGTAACCAGCGTGGGTGTTGCTGGTGGAGATAAAACTAAATTAAAAAGTGAAGAAGTTTGGAATGTAAGTACAATTTTAAAGCTTTAATAAAGCTGAAAAAAGCTTCCATATTTCTTTATGTTCCTTAATCCTTTGACATAAAATGCAAATGTTTCGGTTAGTTTAGGTTGGGTTACGAAAGCTGATAAAGACAAGCACATCCTCCAATAAATCTGCATTTGGATCTCCTGGGTCTGTTGTGTATCCCTTTAAAAAAAATAATACATCAAGTAAGGGAAAAAGGGAGTTTTAAGACTACCAAGAAGAAGAGATAGAGATAGAAAGAAAAGCAACCCAAGTATCCGTGTGGAACCACCTTCTCCTATCCCCTAGCCACATACAACCAATTATGATTACAATGATGTTTTCCAGTTTACATTTAGAAACATCCTCTTGTTTCTTGTAGAATCTTTTACCCAACTACTTGACCCTATGATCCTGTAATCTAGGGCAGTGACACATAACTCCAATCCCTCCTTATCCCTTGAACTACAATAATTATGAATGATGCAATGTCCATTTGCCTGTTCTATCCCCAGCGGACAGTGTGCAGTAATGACCCCAATCTGAGTCCTTAGACCCAAACTTCCCAGGTTTCATGAGCGACATAGTGCTCGCTGAGCTTAGCCCCTACCATACAGTTATATCCACCCTATTGTCACTCCTGTTCACCCACTAAAAATTCGTTATGTTAAGCATCCTAATCTTTCCATAACAGTATAGTTTTCTCTTAGTTTCCTTCTTATATCTCAACTCAAGGGTCGAGCCATTACGAGTGAGCTCGTCGAAAATTTCATTGCCAACTATGTCGCAGTGCTGCGATACCCAACAAAGTCTCAATTAAAAAAAAATCTATAATTCCACTAAGGGCCTTTCTAAAATCCCTTACCAACCTACATTTGACGCAATGCGCTTTCAATGCCGCTTTAATGTCAACATAAACAGCAACCTCAATATTCCACGGAACATGTTCGTTCCACTTTAAGATCTGTTACCCTTAAAATTTTCAGTATATTTGCTTGGAACACACTACACTCATCAAATAGTCTATAGGAAAATTTTATTTACTTCCAGGATTTAGAACACAGCGAAAACTGCACACCCCTGATACAGACGATCAGATCCTAACTAACAGTCCCTTTCAGGGATTATTAACGGATGTGTTATTTTAAAACTGCTCTCTTAGGTCCAATTTCCTAAAATATCCTAGTGTGGACAGCCCTAGGAAATTTAACGAATTCCGCTTCACCAAACTGCTTGCGAATATTTCCATCATCCAGTATTTTATAAGTGTTTTTCATGACACCAGCTTCCCACTACAACCCTTTTCCTCAGCCCCCTATCCCACAGTGCATTCATACGTAATATTTAGCCTCACGTGCTAGCTTCAACCAATTAAGTGTTGGGATTCCTAGTAAAAATAAATATTTCCATTTTGTCAAAATTTGCTCCCAACAAGTTCCCTGACGCCCACAAAAAAAGTGCACGTACCGCCGTGCAGTAGCTCCTCGATCGTTAGAAGAAACTTCCCCTTAACCAGAATGTTCATATCGTCTGAATATGCTGCGATCTTTCTCCCTTCAAATTCAAACTTCCTCAAAATACCGTTGACCGCTAGGAGCCACAATTGGATGAAAAGACTCCCCTGCTATGTTCCTTTGGATCAATCTAGCTTTGCTATCCTAGAATTTAGAACCCTGCTCTAAAGCATTTAGGTTGTCAATCTGGCTAATAACTCGTTGACTTTCAAGTAACCACATCGCGAAGCGCACGCTGAATGGTGTGTGGATCATTAAAGTCACTTATACAGGGTCCCAGGGGGCAAATTTATATTGTGCGGATTTGTCAGTAACAATGCCGCAGTGGTCGAGTGAGCATCATGCATTCCCTGTGTATACATTTTTTAAGAGTAATGATTCTTACGTAATTTCTCTTCGACAAAGTTCGGTATCCAGCGAATACGTGATGGGTCGAGTGTAAATTCGATTCGTTCGTGGGTGCGGAGATTCCGCACAACTGCTTCGGCTATGAATGTCCCACGGCCAGTGCACAGTCGATCTTCAATGACTCCCGAAAACATTGAACTGGTCAATACGGAAAAGAGAAGCCTTACTGGGACTTCCAAGAGCGTTTGTTTGTAAAATTTTAAAAAAGTATCTGAAGTTCCATCCTTTTAAAATTCATATCGTTCAAGAACTGAAAGAAAGTGACTTTAATTTACACAAAAATTTGTGTAAAATCCGTTGGAGCTTTTTCGCACTGTGAATCCCATTTTTTTGGAGCGACGAGGCTCATTTTCGCTTAAATGGCCACGTCAACAAGCGAAACTGCCGTTACTGGTCTTCAAGAACCCGCAATCCTCGATTAAATTAATAACCATTGCATTGCCCCAAGGTAACTGTTGGTGTGCCTTATCCACGCATAATTGGAGAAAATTATCCTGCGAACTCCATCGTACTCTTCACACACGTGGTTTCAATTGGATGGGGCGACTGCATACTCAGCCAGAACTTCAATTATTTTGCTTCGGGAAAATTCCCCTCAAAAACTGATCAGTCACTTTGGGGATACCCCCTGGCCACCGAGGTTGCCCGATCTAACTCCCATGTGTTTTGTAATGGGGCTACCTCAAAAAGATGGTTTTAAATGACAACCCCCAATCTTTTGTAGCCTTAAAGGAAAATTTTCGTCGAGAAATCAGATCCATTGAACCAAGCAGCGTGTGGCACAGAACACAAGGCTCCGTTTCGGAAAATAGAATCCTCATTTCCATTTTATCGTTCAATGCTCTTAATAAAACTTTGTGTCAATTATTACGTTTTTTATTTAAGTTTGAAGATATAAATCTGCCGCCAGACATCCTGTATTTATCAGTCCTTCTAACGCCTTAAGCAAAAAAGACGACAAGCTAATAGTTCTTACTTCCTTTGGTTTTGAGTGGCCTATTCTACCAGACTTAATATAAAAATCATCCTGACCTCTCTTCACCCCCTAGGTATATATATTTTCGCGGAAGATATTCTTTAAAAACAATAAAAAAACAGTAAAAAATTGATTTGAGGAGTACTGGTGCACGGAAGATATAATTCCATTCGGGCCTGGAGATTTGTAGACCTCGGAGGTATTAACCGCCAATATCACTTTTTCCTCGCTATCGCCTGTTTCAGATACAATAAAACAAGTTCTCTTTCTGAGCCATCTGTTACTGTATTATCCTTAATATTCCTTCTTCGTATATAACCTGTTACTTTGGCTACGAAGATCTTTTAGATTTTCTTGGGTATATTTGTACCTATTAAAATACACTCTTTAGCTATCCCAGTTCCCATCTCTTCCACTAGCCTTTTCCCTAATATCAATCTTCCTCGAATTCTAAGTATGTGGTCCACTATTTGGCTCTACGTGAGTTTTCATATGGTCCAATCTTGGGCCGTTTAAAGCCTATTTCATCCCTTCACAAAATCAATGATCCTATTGTAAGAGTTATTTTTGGTTCCCTATCCTTCGTTCTCAGAATTGGTATGTTGCCCCTATAAAAGATATAAAGGTTATTGGCAGTTATCAAGTCAAAAATTATCTCCTTGCTGCCTCACTGGCTGTGATGAACGTTTGGTTCATAGCTTTCAACCGGGTCTATATTCTTTTTTTTTAAGTCAATCGCCCTTTGCACGTCGCTGCCTTGTAGGTCCGTCTTCTCATATCGCATGTAGACCGAGGCTAGCGTCCGTTTTAGTCAGCCTTAAGCCTTTCTTTCGATGACAGAGATGTTGCCTGTGCTAAGAGAAGAACTAAATTAAATTTTGCTATTTCCCAGCGAGTATGCACGTTTTAACGCAAAGAACAGCGCATAGACCTAACTTCACTTCAATCCCCCTGAAGGCTTGTGATGTTTAGCATGAATGTCCTTATTTTCCCATAACCTTAGGTGGCCTCACAGTTTCCTAATTATATGGAGAGCCAAACCACTGTAAGCAAGCTCGTTTGCAAACTATGTTGCAGTGCCCCGAGACCTAATATTGTTTGGGTAATTTGATTTCTTTGACCCATAATATCACCAAAGGTCCTCTACAATTCTCTATCAACCTAAGCTGGACACAATGCGTTTTTTAAAGAGCCTAAAGACTACCTGACATTGGATGATTTTTTTATTTAATTTGCTTTAAAAAATTTGAACACCTGCATGTAAAGTTTATCTAAGTTTAAATTAAGCTTTATTTAGATACAAGTATAAACTATGTTGACTCGTTTAAAAGAATCTGAAAACTCTAGAATTTAGTTTGAAATCTAACAATTAAGCCAAAACTCGATTTACAAAACGGGATATATAAAGAAAAATAAAATATTTCAGTTCACAGAAACAAGCTTTAAACTAAACATATCTCTGTAAATTCGTTTTAGATTGCCTGGAAAATTTGGCTTAACATTAGCATGGAGAGCACTAAATTATCGACTAAATTGCAAGACGCCAGCCAAGATGAATTTTATATACCCAGCCAGGCATATTTGACAGCACTAATGCAAATCTTTCCTGCCATATTTCAGCAAATTCAAAAAAGGTAAGTAGAAAGTTTAATAAATCAAAAAAAGGCTCTGCGGTTGTTCTATTCTAAATTAGAATTTCTAATATACTAAATCAAATGTATTTTAAACTAATTATGAAATAAGTTAGAAAACACATGCATACTTTGCATGTAAAAAGGGTTATAACTTTCGCATGTGCAAAACTGAAAAAAAAAAAGAATTAAGAAATGTTCATACGCTTACAAAATTAGCGTCAACTACATGATCGAATGTAGGCCAATATGAGGTGAGAACATCGATATCTCAGATGAAAAACAAGTAATGCGGCTGTGCCGAATCCCAAAACTTTTTTTTTTAGTTTTTATACATTTTTTTATTTATAAATTTTTCTAATTTTAAAATAGGGGACGATGTCATATTTTAACCCTCTTGGGTTGACTATCGAGAAGATGGGGGGTTTTACCCTGTTTTTTTCCAGTTTTTGATGGTAACCTTAATGGGTGAAGATAGGGAGTAAGTTTGTTCTAGAAAAATCTTTGGGTTGGGAAACTAATGGAGGACGGTTGTACACTTTATTTCTCTAAGGCCGACTCTGGGGAAGTTATAGGCGTTTTTACATCATTTATGTAAATTTTATATGGCAACACTCCAGGTGATGTGGATAGCGGGTAAGTATGTTCTGGGAATATGTTTGGGAGGGGAAACTAATGGGAGTCTGCAATAATTTTTTTTCTCTAAGGGCGACTCCGGGGAAGTTGTAAGGGGTTTTACCGTAATTTTTTACGTTTTGTGTCGCAACCCTGTTAGGGACTGGAGATAGGGGGTATGTTCCACAAAAATATTTGGGAGGAAAAATTAATCGGGGTCGGTCTTTCATTTGACCCTGAAAACTGTTGGAGCTGTTTAAAAAAAGTTTAAAAAAATTTAACTTTGTATGGCAACCCTGTTAGGGGGCGCAGATATGTATGTTTCAGAGAAATTTTCGTGGAGAAAAATTAATTGGAGTCGGTATTTATGTTTTTAGATAAATTAACACATTTAAGGAGAAAGAAAGAGGTAATTTTAATTTTTTAAAATTGCTCCCACAGCTTTCAGAGTGCTTCCACAAAGGTAAAACGTAAGACCGACCCATCCCAATTAATATTTTCTCCCAAATATTTTTGTGGAACATACTTAACCTCTATATCTAGGCCCTAATATGGTTGTCATACAAAATTTAAAAAAAATAGGGTAAAAATCCCTAAAACTTCGCCCCTAGGGGAATGAAATGTATTACAGACTCCCAAACATATTTCTTGTGTATACTTACCCCCTAACCCAATCACCTAAGGGGGATGCCATACTTAACTTACAAAAATTATGAAAAAGCTTCAATGAATTCCCCAGAGTCGGTCTTAAAAAAAACAAAATGTACAACCAACGCTCTTTAGTTTCTCTTCGCAAACATATTCCCAAAACATACTTGCCCCCTATCTCAACGCCCTAAATGCGGTTGCCATATAAAATTTGAAAAAATTAGGTAAAAACACCTACAACTTCCCCGGAGTCGCCTCTAGAGGAATAAAATGTATTACAGACTCCCATTAGTTTCCCCCCCTCCCAAACATATTCTTAGAACATACTTACCCCCCTATCACCACCCAATATGGGGGCTGCCATAATAAATTTACAAAAATTATGTAAAAACGCCTATAACTTCCCAAAAGTCGGCCTTTAAGAAATAAAATGTACAACCGACCCCAATTAGTTTCTTCGGCCAAACAAATCCCTATCTCCATCGCCTAAGGGGGGGGCTCTAACACAAAGTTTGGTAAAATAGGCTTACTTTTGTAAAATTGTAATGAATCCACCCTACAGCTTCACGGGTGCCCGTGGATAAGTCAATTGTAGGACTGACCCCAGCTCATTTTTCCTTGCAAACATTTTCCTTAAAAATAATTATCCCCTATCTCCACCACCTAAGGGGGATGCCATACAAAATTTGAAAAAAATCGGGTAAAAACTCCTACTGACCCCAGCTCATTTTTCCTTGCAAACATTTTCCTTAAAAATAATTATCCCCTATCTCCACCCCCTAAGGGGGATGCCATACAATTTTGAAAAAAATCGGGTAAAAAATCCTACAGCTTCGCCAATCACCTTAAGAGGGTTGAAATATGACACCGGCCCCTATTTAAACGTTAGAAATACTTCATAAATAAAAAAAATGGATAAAAAATGTAAAAAAAGCTCGAGGTTTCGAAGAGCTAATGTGAAGGGTATCTGAGGTTCGGCACAGCCGAATATAGCGCTCTTACTTGTTTTTTGTATAGAAAGTCTGTATAAAACTTTAATGTTTTTCAACATGATATAGGCCATCGCTCTGTCTATATCCGTTATTATTAAAACTTATGTCCGTGGTATAAAAACTATTTTCGCTTATTGGTCTTAAGCGATATCTTTAGAAAATATTACAATACCGCCTCACCTAGTTTGGTTTATCTCGATGCTAGTATTCACATTATCCAGCATTAAATAGTGTATCAGTTGTAGGATAACATCTAGTGCTGCGTAAGGTGAGAAGCTTTCTACAACACCTTTTTTTTGTACCGCCTTCCCGCACACACTACATTTAAAACTGTTTGAAAAAAAAAATCATCTTCAAACAACACAAAAGTAAGAACTCGATATACACACAACTTTTGTAACAAAGTTTATTTTCTTTTTGCTTTAACAAATAAGGCAATCTGTTGATTTACACACATGCATACAATTAAACATTATTCAGCCATGCTCTTGTTTTCACTAAAATGGTCGATTTACTAACGTTTGAGAATTGTTCCAGAAGGTATTCTAGGCATGGGACAGAAAAAGGTTTAATTAAGATTTTTCAATAAACTTGACCCCAAAAAACTTACCCTTTATTACACTGTAGGTTTTTGTGGCACAAAAATTTTTTTTAAACCCTTTAGGAGTTTCGACACGGGTAACAAATTGTTCTTGGAGCTGAGGATCCAATAAAATCGAAAGAATATTATCTATAGCCTCCGTTAAAGATGTTGCCCTTGTTTTATGCTCTAGAATTTCACGCTAATGCAAAGAAATCTTAAATTTAGTTTTAATGAAATTTCAACAAGTTTGAACTTACAAAAGCACCAAAAAAGTCTTTATGATATAGTTTGTCATCGAAATCGTAAAAATCTTTTAGAGTTTTTAAAGCTTTATTTATGTTTAGTATGTTTTTGAGTTCGGCCAAAGATCGTTTTTTCTTGTCATTATTAAAGTAAGACTCGATTTTCTGCTCTAATCTTTTAAACTCATTAATCTGATTTCTTTGAATATTTTTTATATCGTTGCTGATTTGTTGTAGCATTTCTTTTACTTCTTTTCTAAATTCGGCAAGTTCTGTAGAAATTCAGTTGTTAAATGCATTTTATTTAAAAATTGAGAATTTATAAACATTTTAAAAATAATTCACCATTAACTTCTGTTGTTGGAGTTGTATTATTAACATGATTAAAATCTGCACTTCCGTTCGATTCTTCTGAATACGTGCAATAGCTGGGAGGGGAAGATACTTTTGTAGGAGTATCATCTGTTGACAACAAGTCTTCAAATAAAAAAAATTACTATTAACAGGGTGTTATATAGTCAGTGTTGAAACATTTTTAATAGGCTGAATGTATATTGTTTAATAGTTTAGATGACTTGTTTTTAAAAAATTATGCATCATGTTGGTTCTGAAAATTAAGTATTTTCGAATCTTTGTTTAATCTTTTAGTGGCCTTTAAAAATTGTTTCATATCATGGTGGTTAAGTTTTAAATTTAGCTTGATCTTATACGGTTTCGTTTCAAGACTAAACTCACAAAATAAAATAAATATTATATGTACCGTATAAACCACTTTTAAACTTTTTCCAAATTTAAGATGTACTTCATGCTCCCCTTATACCTCAAGTTCAAATTCTTTCTATGGTTACCGTTTTGATAAACGTATAAAAAATTCGTATTTGTCCAAAAGTTCCTTAAGTTAAAAAAAATTAGTCTTCTATAAAAGTTAGCTTACTATACACATCTTTCTTTTGTCACATGTGGGCTTTAAAATTTTTTTATATTTATAATTTTCTAAAATTACAGTAAGAAACGTTCAGTAGGTAGGTAAAAAGGAAAACTTAAAGTATATAAGTCCTTGCACTTTAGATGATTTATTTCGTGCAATGACTTCTTTGGTATTTTTACCTTTTGTTAGCGAAGGACTTGCATTTTTTCTTTTTAAACAGTAGTATATTTTCTTTTCACCGATGCCCAACGTATTTAAGAAAAAAGTTCGACATACACGATGTGTTAAATTATCTTTTTCAAAGTAGTACATAAACGTGTTCTGTTTTGCTAAAGTCGAATTTGACTTGCGTTGTCTTACACAACGCCGTGAAACAAATTTAAAATAAAAATTGGTTTTCTCGTTATCAGACATATTCCAAAATAACTGATTGATCTTCACGCGGTCGTCATTAGAAAAATTCTTTGTGCAGTTAAAAAAACAACTATCATTACAAGGTTCTTTCATTGGTTTTCCTTCTCCAAATTTCTTATTGCACTTTTTTGTGATAGACTTTACCAATTTACGTTTTTTGGGCAGTTTCTTTGTAGCTTTTGCAGGAATTCTAAATTGTATGAAGCATGTGAGTATATAAAACAAAAATTTTTATTAAACATTTAAAAAGATAATTAAAAATACATTGTACCTACATATTTTCTTCTATTGTATAATCAAGTTCTTCGCATTTTATTTCAATATCTGGATACATTTCTTGATTGGAAAAATTATCCTTAACAATGCTACATACAATACATTATAAACACAAGCCCATTAAAAAGGAAGCAAAATATACTTATTTAAAAAAAAGAATCGTAAGCATTTACCAGTTCTCATCTCCTATAATGTATTCGTTGTTTGTCATCTCAGGTAGATATTCCGTTGTTAGTTTCAGTGGCAGAACATTTTCAGCAAATGTCCTAAATTGCATGCATACGAAAAGTAGAGTAAATATTTAACAATATTAAAAAACACTTACTCAGTAATTTCTCCAGACCGTGGAAGTTTTAATTTTTTGACTTTTGAACACATAACTCTTATTTGCCCAATAAACAAAATCCCAAAACCAACTGAGTTTTAGTTGGTAAACAAAAAATTGTTTTAACAATGCAAAAAAAGCTAAAACATAATTTTTGTACAAATATCTGAGTCGAGCATTTTGTTGGCGGCGTCAGTTTGTGGCAAAATTGTCAGCCAGCTGAAATTACACTTGGTCGTGTGTTTTTTTATTTGCTACATGGCTCATAAAAAAATTAAGTTAGGAATTGATAATATGATACATCAGGCATGTTCTGAAAATCACGTAGTTTCATATCACTTGTGATATTCAAAATAATGTTACTAAAAATGTTATCAAGTAATTTTTAATTGGCAGGCATTTAGCTGACGGGTTTTTTGCCCCTAGCTTTTTGTTAAAAAAAAGGTATTCCCCGTTTGCAATTCTTGTTTAAATCCGATTTTCGTTGAAAAAATTGCTTCGCCATTCTCAACTTACGTAACACTGCAGTCTTACGATCAAACTTTGCTTTCAAGTTTTTTACACATGCTAATTGCCAAAAAAAACCAAAAACTTAAAAACATTTCGTATTTTGTTTGTACCCTTTAGAAAGTCAATAGAACTCCTTAATGTTCTCTCCTACAATACAGACCCTATAATGCAGATGCCTGCACCCTTTAATGCTTAGAGAGATCATTGTTTGCAACCAATTTCGCACATGATTTCTTTTAAAATACCATCTCAGCTAGTGATTAATCTCTAAGCTGTATTAAATAGGTATCATTTGAAAAGTGACATCATGTTTTGCGGGAGGTACAATCACATTTTGACCATAGTCAGAAGATTTTTACAACAGCCTTTTTTGTCGCCCTTTAGCTCAAAATATTTTAATACCAAAATAAATATAAAACACAATATACAAATGTAACAAAGTTAATTTTCATAATTATTTAACAGTTTTTGTTTATTTTCTTTAAACGAATAAGTAAATAAGTAATAGTTGTTGATGTATGTATGTACATATTAAACAGATAAGTTTTATTTTATTTGGGATTATTCAGCCGAGCTCTCGTTTTCATTAAAATAGTTAACTTATTAAAGTTTGGAAACTGTTCATGAAGGTATTCTAAGTATAGGACAAGAAAGGTCAATTTAGATTTTTCAATAAACTTGGCTCCTAAAAGCTTACCCTTAATTACACTGTAAGTTTTTGTGGCACAAAAATTTGTTTTTACACCTTTAGGTGATTCGACACAGGTAACGAATTGCTCTTGAAGCTGAGGATCCAATAAAAATGAAAGAATAATATCTATAGCCTCCGTCAAAGACGTTTCCCTTGTTTTTTGCTCTAGAATTTCACGCTAATGTAAAGAAATCTTAATTTAAATTTTAAGGAAATGTTGAAATTAAGTTTTAACCTACAAAGGCACCAAAAAAATCTTTATGATATAGTTTGTCATCAAAATCGTTAAAATCCTTTTGAGTTTTTAAGGCTTTATTAAGGTTCAGCATGTTTTTGAGTTCAGCTAAAGATCGTTTTTTCTTGCCGTTGTAAAAGTAAGATTCGATTTTCTGTTCTAATCTTTTAAACTCATTAATCTGGTTTCTTTGAATACTTTTAATATCGTTGCCGATTTGCTGTAGCATGAATTTAAGCTCATTTTTAAACTCATAAAGTTCTATAAAAATAAACTGTTGAAACAATTTTATTTGAATTTATAATTTTTTGAAAAAATTTACCATTGACTTCTGTTGTTGGAGTTGTATTATTAACATGATTAAAATTTGCACTTCCATTAGATTCTTCTGAATATGTGCAATAGCTGGTAGGAGGAGATACTTTTGTAGGAGTATAATCTGTTGGCAACAAATCTTTAAATAAAAACAAAAACAACTATTAAAACTATTTAAACATTTGTAATAGGCTGAATGAACATTGTTAAACAGTTAGATTTTTTTGTTTTTTAAACTGCATCAGACTGGTTTCGAAAATTTAAAAGTTTGTGGCGTTATTTTAATGTTTTGGTGGCTTCAAAAATTACTTTATATCATGGCTTTATTTATTATACTTCTGATCCAAGGCACATTCAACAAGGTTGAGTGTGCCCTGTATGTATCCAAGTTACAAATGTTGGTTTTTTGTCAATAATTTTTTAAATTTGAAAACTACAGCATTGATAGGTGCACTCAACTTTAGACGATTTATTTGGCAAAATGACAGTTACCTTTTTTTCTTGGAAGCGAGGTGTTTGAATTTTTCTTATTTAAATACTGGAAGCAGTAGTATATCCTCTTTTGGCTAATACATAACGTATTCAAGAAAAACGTTCGACATACACGATGTATAAAAGTATCCTTTTCAAAGTAGTATATAAACGTATATATTTTTGTACATTTTAAATTTGAGTTGTGTCGTCTTACACGACGACGTGTAATAAATTTAAAATAAAACTTGGTTTTGTCCTTGTCAGACATATTCCAAAACGATTGATGGATATTAACGCGGTCGTTATTCGAAAAATTCTTTGTGCAGTTAAAAGAACAACTAGCGTTACAAGGTTCTTTCAGTTCTTTTCCTTCTCCTGATGTCTCATTGCACTTTTTTGTATTCGACTTTAGCAATTTACGTTTTTTGGCCCGTTTCTTAGTGGCTTTTGCTCGAACCCTAAATTGTACTAAATTAGTTAAATTTTTAGAGATTTTTAAAATTATATTTTACCTATTACTATCATCTATTGTATAATCAAATTCTTCACATTTTACTTCAATATTTGGACACAATTCTTGATGTGGAAAACTTTCCTCAGCTATGCTACATGAATCATTGACGTAAAGGCATTTAAAACAAGACAAATGGAAATACTTTAAAATAATCAAACATTTACCAATTTCCATCTCCTGTAATGTATTCGTTGTTTTTTATCTCAGGTACATATTTTGATGTTAACTTTAGTGGCAGAACATCCTCAGCAAACATCCTAAATTAAATGCATAAGTAAATTTTCAAAAATGTAAATAATACTTACTCAGTCATTTTTCCTGACGGTGATGGAAGACTCAGTTTTTCCTCAGGAGAACACAAACAACAAAAACCCGAAAACAAATGAGTTAAACTTTAACGTTATTTAACTTAAAGTTAAACAAAAAATTACTTTAAACAACCTTGGAAAAAACTACAGCGTCAAGCATTTTTCCCGGCGGCAACAGATTGTAGCAAAAGTTTTGACGGCGTTTTTAATAGGGCGGTCTGAAAATACACTAGTGGCTATCTTTTAAGTACATTATGCCTATAGGTGGTATTACACTGTTGTTTTAACATTTCCAACGATGTTAACAAAAAAAATCGTTAAATTAAACGGTCCACATTGATGTTATTGTTTGCTGTTAGTAATTTCATGTATAATGGAGCTTAATAAAAGGTTTACAAAACAAATTTTGCATATGAAATATCCTTTATAAACCTTTTATAAATAAAAAATATTTTGAATAAAATTTTATAAAAATTCAATTAGCATTGAAAAATTCTCATTTGAAACGTAAAATAATATAAAATTTATTATAAATTTACTTAAAAGTTGTCTGGGCATGAACTTGTCTCGTCAAGGCGTACAATAACGTTATATTGGATTTTTTGTTAAATGTAATTTTAAATTATGTATAAGTGTTGTCATATAAAAAAATCGAACTATCCAGGCTAAGTAAATATAACCTCTATTATTTTTTGTGTGTACGGAAGAGTAATGTTATAATTTTTATATTAAATGAAAAACTTATAATAAATTTCGTTTTGTTTCTAATGTGAAGGGTGTATTTAACTTAACACAGTCAAATAAAGCACATTTACCTTTTTTTCACTGCCTTTTATTAAAGCGGTTTAAAAATATGTATGTATATGTTTTACACCTTTGAAAATAATATTAACTACGACGACGAGAATTGTATTTCAGTGCATTTCCTATTTCACTTTGACTAAAAAAATTTATTGTAATTTTTTTACCAACAATTTAAACTTGTTTTTTTTTTTGCAGATTCAAACCAAATGATTTCGATAAATTTTGTACAGTCATTACAAATGCAGTCTGTATACCCGTACAAACCGAAGCAGTTCCTTATATAATGTCATCAGTAACAGATTCATTACTAACCCCATTACACGATAGTATCCTAGAATGTATGGAATTGATACAAAAGGTACTTTTAATCCTTAAGATTTTTACTAAATTGTTAAATAATATTTAAAATTAAAAATTACTCAAATTAGGAAGCCACAAAAGAAGAATCAAAGTTAAGTCACATGATTCCTGCTATATTCCGCCAATTGTTGGTCTTTAGTAAATATGCCTGTACGCCGCCCACACTTCAGGTAAGCGATCAGCACAAATATGCCAAAACAACGAATCATTATGGCAACAATAGTTCAGTAGAAGTTGTAAGCATGAACTATATACCATTTGGAGAGAAATCTATAAGTGTTTGTGTGAAACTGTATCAATCAACGGCCATGGAAGAGTCAGTAATGCAAGAACATATTTTGCATGAAATAATTAAGGTATGAAAGTGGTTCTTTAAACATTCAATGAAAAGTTTTAAATCTTTTTGCTTTCAAAGGCTTTGCGCACACCTCTGGCCATGAAATATAAATGTTTGGCTTCCAGCACTTGGAAACTAGCGATCTCAAGTTTAATAACAGTTTTACATACCGGCCTCAAAGTGGCCAGAGCGAAACCAAATTATTTTACTGGCATGTGGGATGATTTAGGCGATACATTGGATAAATTTTTGTTTCCGCAAAGGTATTTTTTTTTATTTAAGAATTGATATAAGAGATAAGAAGAGAATGTGAAGTTAACATCTTTATTTTAGTGTCTGCACTATTGAAGATCGCGGCCTCGAGGAAATCGTATTAGATGAAACAATCGATTGTCAAGTTATCGAATTATTACGAGATGAAGTTTTGCCTTATGCCCATGAAATGCCGCATCAATTTGTAATGCAAATTGTTGTACTTCTTAATAAGGGCTCCATACATTCCGCTTCTGATACAAATATTTGCTATGAATCTGATTGGAAATTGCGTGAAATTTTCGCTAAAACATGTTTTGAAACACTTTTACAATTTTCCCTTTTAGACGATAACTGCAATAATAATCGTTCGTCAATATCATCATCGGCTCTGGCTTCTAGCTCTGCTGTTAGTGCTTTAAATGCTAACATAACAAATGCTATTGCTGGTGTGGGAAGTGGTGGCAAAGATTTCGCTGGACGTTTAGCTGTCACTGCTTTACTACATCGTTTTCAGGAGGTTTTAAAGCGTTTCAACGATGACGAAAGACAAAGTGGGAAATGTCCCCTGCCAAGGTTAGTATGCGTAACCTGGCTTCACTTAAAAAATTTTTCTTGCACCAACCACAAAAGTTTATTACATTAACAAACTCAAATTTTTAATTTATAGATTTCGTTTATCGGAAATATCTTTTGTTTTAAAAGCTATCGCAACTTTAGTTATCTCTATGAAAAAGGCTCCCACTTCTAAAGGTAGAGATTAAAATCAATTTTCCAACAGTCATAAATAATAAATTATTTGCCAACAAATAAAATCTTTTTTTTTCAGTAAATAAGCCAGCTTGGGATCAGTTAATTGGTCTTTATCCTTATTTAGTCGATTGCACTACGACCACATCTCCCGAAGTATCACGTTCTTTAAGAGAAGCTTTACTGCAATATACCGATTTGTTGCGGGCGCCAAAATGTTTAACTAATGATTCCATTACTAACCATTCGACTTTAACGACCCAATCAAATGGACAAGAGTGAAAATTTTAAATATTTTTAAGCAAAACATAATTTTTTCCCAAAAAAATCTTTAAAAATATATAAATTTATTGTTTTTTTTTCAATCACGAAAATCTAGAAATAACAAATTAAAGTTAAAATATAATTAATTTTAAAAGAGAAGTAAAAAGAATTAAAACAACTTAAAATGTTTAATTTGGACAATTATAAAAATTAATAATAAATAGAATTCATACATACATACATACATACATACATAAATAGTTATGTATGTGATAATACATACAAAGTAAAATATTTTCTAAACATAAATTTTTGCTTGTTTATATAAAAAAATAAACCAAAAATTATAAAAAACTTGAAACACATAAACTAATAAATATTACTTTTTTGCTGATAGGTTTTTTGCACCGTCATCATATATTTAAGTAATAAAAGAAACACTAGTAGAACCCAAGGTTGCCTTTTGACACAAAAACGCGCAGTGGACCATGCTGCATCTTCTGTATTAATAGATGGTATAAATGCTGGGGAGACAGAAACTCTTCATGTTCTGGGCATAAAAATCCCGTGTAATATACTTTGGACGAAATACGTTTTACTTGAGTTTACTTGGTTTTTTGAAAAAGAGCATAGTAGGTAATTTAACCCCTTTTTTTTGATAAAAAAATAATTCCATCCAAACGGCTGGGATGATTTAGTTGATCTTTTTTTAACTTATGCTTTCGAAGATTTTCTCTTGATTTTCCAAAATTAATTACTCAAGCTCACGGTCACGCGTGACAAGTTTGTCACTTTCATGACCCTTTAAAATGTAGTTTTTTTAAATATCTAGTTTTTAAACTTTATATCACCGTGAGTGATTTAGAGAACTTTTAAAAAAAAATAATCTTCACTCGTAATTTCATTTAGCTGCTTTGGTGGCCATAATGTAGTATGCCCCATTTTTTAAGTTTGTTACACGTCATTTTGTAAAGGATAAAATTCTAAGCAGCTTTGTTTTTTGTCAGTTTTGATTTTACCATGTGACAGCTCATTATTTTTTAGTTGGGAATATTGCACACAAATGCTTATGTCCTTAAATCTGTGAAAATCCGTCAATGCGATTTAAAAAAAATACAAAACTCTTAATTTTCATGTTATTGATATCTTCAGAATGGCCAAAATATTAAAAGCTTGTTGTAAATTGGTTTTTAGAATAAAAAAAATATTTTTGAGGTTATATTAAAAAATCAAGAATTTTTCATAAAAAAATGCTCAAACGAAAAGTATCGTCCTTTGTTATATCCTTTAACAATCCATTTTCTGCTCCTTATCTTGTTGAAAACACCACCAAACTAAACACAATGTTACAGTGGATATGCTGCGTTAAATTTGTTGCAAATAAATTGCAACTTTGACAACCCGCTAATCGGCCGATATCTTGCTTAGACAAAAACAAAGTACTAAGTAATTTGGTCTGATGTGTTCTTTTTTTAATAAGGATATGTTCATTGATCCTCTGTTGTAGTTCCTAACAGTCAACGGTATATTGAGAAAGTTTGATTCGAAAGGAAGAAATACTGTTGCATATGCGGGGCACGTGATCATTCTGGTCGGAGAAATGTTTTTTTTTAACGTTTGGGAAGCTACTACAATCGACGTTGTCTGCACTTGTGTTAGAAAACGGGGGTTAATCCTGATAAAACGGAACTACTTCCCTTTATCACGAAGTACAAGGTTGGGGCTTTTAAAAACCCAACAAAAAACAGATGGAGTTTCAGTTAGCATATGAGTCTAAATATATTTTGGGGTAGTCTTTCAAAGAAAACTATTACGGAAGGTGATGCAATGTTTGTAAGACCCATTTTGACGTATATATGCACTAAATGTTGAAAGACTTGAAAAAGGCTGTTATAGGAAGCTTCTTTCTAAGGTCGAAAAATATACTTAACTCAGTAGCCCTGGTGCCATGAGAAGCATACCTCAAGCGGTAACTTTTGAATACTGGGTGATAGGAATGCCGGTAGAAAACTTAGACACACTATTCTCATGGCCTTGAAGGCGCAGTACGTCAAGTCTTGGTTTTTAAGGGATTGTAGGATGACCATTGGTGAAATTATGAATATCTTCAACGTCAGACTATCTTGGGCTCCGTGGCACTGCAACAAAGTTGACAGTAAAATTGCCAACGAGCTCGTTCGTTGAGTTGACACAAGGTAAAAACTCTAAAACCACTAATTGGTCACTATTATGGGAAGATTTGGACATTAAGGGTATTTACAAGGTTTTCTATTATGTCCCATTGTCATAATGTTATACAATTTTACAATGGTTTAAAAATATTGTTATTGTCTTTCATACAAAAATAAATCTAAAAAAAAATACTACGTCGTATGGTAAGTTTATCTAATTGCCATAACAATTTTACATACACCTGCGCCGAGTGTCCAACAGTTGGCGCAGGTTTTTAAACCATTGTGAAATTTTATAACATTATGACAATAGGACATACTATGGCTCCTTGTGAATTCCCTAATTATTAAAATGTACTTTGAAACAAAACTTCCATCAAGGTGCATTAATACAAATGGTTTTGGAAACCCAGCTGATTTTGGGTTTATCTTGATATTTGGATAAAGTAAAGTTTAGATTTATTTGTTTGTTTAATTTTTCTAATGTTTTCATGTTTTGTCACAGTTAAAAAATATTAAATATAAATTAAAAATAACTTAAACATACATATATATCATTACCTTAAAATGGAAATGTTCTAACTTGTATATTTGATTTTTGATAAAAGGCCTGCTCATATATAACAACAAGCAAAAATATCCCGACTTAAAAAATACGAGTTAGGGCCTTTTTACATTAGGGTAACGATATGTACATTTATATTTAAGTGAGTTTCACGGCATTTAGACTATGTTACTTGTAACACGTTACTGTAACATGCTACATGTTTGTTTTTGTTGGCAAATTGGTAGAGAAGGCAGAGCAGTTACAAAAGTAACACTATTTCTGTTTTTAATGTTTCTTTTTGACGTTTTTCTTTTGTCGTTTTCGTTTTTTCTTTATTCTCTTTCGTATATGCCATGGTACAATTACCTTTAAGGTGATTGTACATTACAATTAAGGTAATTGTAAGGTAATTGTACCATGGGCGGAACGTTCAAGAAGAAGAATAAACAATGAAACCAAAACAAAATATAAAAAAGAGACAAGTTTCTAGTAACTTAATGTAAATTCTTGAAGTTTTTGGAAGTTACCTTAAAACGAAATAAGAAAATAGTCATGTTACAAGTAACATAGTCTAAATTCCGTGTATGTCGATATGTCACATAAATCCTTGTTATTTGTTGTCTATACTATACAACAACATAATAAAAAAAACCGAAAAATATATTAAAATAATAAATAAAATTTTGTGTAAATGTTTTTATTAAAATAATAAAAATAAAAATTTTAGAAATTAAAAATGTGTTTTTTTTCTATAATCTTTTTTAAATAATGCGCAAAGGACTAAAACTAGGTTCTAAACGTGTTACATCCTAATAACAGTCTTTTTATTTTTATAGAAGTAACTTTGTTGTTTGTTGACGGACTAATTCACGCAAAAATCTTTTGTTTAGGATGATAAATGTACCTTTATACATGACAGCAATTTCATTAAATTTTTGTACACTTCTTTTCATGTATTCTAAAAGTTTGAGTGTGCTTGTGAACAGTAGCGGACTTAGGCCTGGGCCATCTCAGGCACTCTTTGAAGTACCGCCCTTTTTGATTATATGTGACATTTAAGTCACATATAATTACTAACAGTCTTTTGTCCACTGCAGTGTAATTCAATTATTAAATATTGTTTATTATTTTCGACCAAAAAATTTATAAAATTTTACACATAATTGGGGTGTTTTAAATAATCTTTTATTTCAAATTTTCTGTTTTTTTAATTAGAAATTTCTAAACTTTTTTTAGTTTTAAAAGATTTTATGCAAATTTTTAATTTTATTTCTTGTTTCTTTTCCTTTTATTCTTTTGTTTGACTTTTTTATTCTTTCTTTTGACTTTTGTTTGACTTTTTATTAAATTACTAAATTTAATTTACAAAAATCCTTAAAAATCCTTAAAGCATATTTTATTTTATTTTACCATTAAATTTTGGCGCCCTTTATATTATGCCGCCTTAGGCTCAGGCCTCATGGGCCTAGGCGTAAATCCACCACTGTTTGTGAAAAAATTAGAGAAAATGTGAATGTATTTAGGCCTTTTGCACTGTTACTGTGAAGAGTAAACCCCTAGTGAATTAAGAATTTTCTTTCGTACCAACTACAAAGCTGCATTATGTTTAAAAAATCCAAATAACAACTCAAACTCATTAATTTCCTTGAAAGGTGAATTTTCTGTTTAAAAATCATGGTTGTAATTTTATAACCAAATTGAGCTCAACAGTTCAGGAATAAAGTTTAGTTTCTTTTTTTCCCCATTTAAGAGTAGCTATGGAAACTGACATTATGGAATAGAAATGTGTTTGACGAATTTTAGGTTGTGACGATTTATTATTAGGTGTGCGATACTTATTTCTAAGAGGTTTGCTAAGGCGAATTCATTGATCAGATGGAGTTAACATAACAGCTGATCTACTTCTTTCTTGAAGTAATTGAGGCTGTGTGGTCAAAGTTGTTTATATTTACATACATGTATTCTTTGGCACATTAGCAAATAAAAATGTTTTTCGACGCAGCTTAGTTGAGGTTTGCCTACTTGACGTATGAGTCTTAAAAAATATTTAAATCAAATATATTAAGTATACGTCAGGGTACACTAATACAGGTAGTATCAAGACGAATTTAAAAAATTCGCCCTCTGCATTCCTTTTTGTGTTTAAGAAAGTGAATGTAAAAAAAATTTTAAATGTCAAACAAAATTAATAAATCTGATAATCACTTTTACAAAATTTCAAGACGAATTCATAAACAGCTGGGTTCTTAACACTACCTGTATTAGTGTACCTTGGTGGACGTCTAAAACAATTATAAAGATAATCAAACCTATTCAGAATTTCCATTTGAATCGAATTATTTTCTGTCACACTGAAAACATGAAAAAAATTGCGAATAAATTTGATTTGGGAACTTGACGACAAAACAAATGACACATTTCCTTCACCTTGGAGACTAAAAAAATGTTTAAAAGATCAAGTTAATAATAAAAAGAAAGTAAAAATGTTTATATTTGCACATTCATTACATCAAGCATTTTTATTATTTGTGTTTGTTTGCATTTAAATCACTGGTGGCCACACAATTTTTACAGTTGTTTTAGTGAGCAAGAGAGAGTAAAAAAAAAAATTGAGAGAAGGTATAGATAGTCAGTACAGCAACAAGTACAACAAACACAATACCAAATTTATAAACTTTTTATAAAAACCCCTTCGATAACGTAAGATAAAATACTTATTTGACAGTTCCAAAGCGTAAACTTACTCGAGCAAAAATAATCAACTAATGAATAATCAACTAATTGTTCAATGCCATTGACTTAATGCAAGAACATAAGAATGCGTCGGTATTGGTATTTAAAAATTGTTATACTAAGCGCCCTAGTCTGATCTAAATGCTTTAGTGTTGCATGTTCAAACAGCTGGCAGCTTCAGTGTTGCCAATTTTTGCATTTTTTAAAATAATGTACTTAATAAACAGTGTAGTAATTGTTCTCTACGAAAAGTAGGATGTAATTATAAGGAACTAACATCTGTAAGTGGCAACTGAATGTATTACCGGGTGTCTGGTAGCAAATTTATATTTATAAATACGATTATTTCAAAAAGCAAAAACGGTGTTGAGGAAGAGTGGCGCCGTTGGAATTATTGATTGTGCCGATGTGTCAGTCACCATGTCACAGTGGTCGAGTGAGCATCGTTTACGTGAAAATTCGCGACTTTCAATACGGGAAAGAGCAGCCCCAGTGAGACTTTTAAGATCTATTAGTCATGAAATTTTAAAAAAGGATCCAAAGTTTCATCCTTTTAAAATTCAAATCATTTAAGAACTGAAAGAAAGTGACAAATATTTACGTAAAAGATTTTGTACAACGATGTTGCAGCGTTTTTGCACCGTAAATCCAATTTTTTTTTTGAGCGACGAGGCTCATTTTCACTTAAACGGCCACTTCAACAAGCAAAACTGCCGTTATTGCTCTCTATGAACCCGCAACCCTTGATCGAAACATCAAAAACCATTGCGTTGCCCCAAGGTAACTGCTGAGTTTGCCTTATTCACGAATCAGATAATTTTACCATTTTTTTCCGAAAGTTATCAAGGGCAGGCGGCGAATGTCCATGGGGAAAAATTATCGAAGCATGATTTCGGAATTATTTTTGCCGAGTCTGCGAGCTTATTCATCGTACTCTTCACACACGTGGCTTCAACAGGATGGAGCAACACACAGCCAGAGCTTCGAGGAATTCGCTTCGGGAAAATTTCCGCCTAAAGATTTTCAGTCGCTTTGGGGATATCCCATGGTCGCCTGATCTAGCCCCAATTGATTTTGAGCTACCTAAAAGAGAGAATTTATAATGGCAATCCCCAGTTTCTTGTAGCTTTAAATCAGCCTAATTGATTCAAGTTTATTGCAGCGTGTAGCGCAGGACACAAGGCTCTGTTATAACAGTGTGTTCAACTCGACGGAAGACATATGGATGACATACTTAAAAAAAAAAAACAAAAGCCGCATTTCCATTCTTTCATTCAATGTACTTAATAAAACTTTGTGTCAATTATTACGTTTTTTATTTAAGTTTGAATATAAAGATCTGTCACCAGACACCCGCTACTTAAAACAGCTAATAAAAGGTTATATTAAAAAAATTTAAATATTAATTGCAACTATAAATTTTGCACCAGAGAGGGGTATAATGCGTTTGTGCAGATGTTTGTAACGCACAAAATAAGTGGTATGAGAGCCACCTTTGAGCATGCCGATCGACTCAGAATCACTTCTGGGTCGATTTAAGCATGCCCTTCTGTCCGGCTGGGTGTCCCTGTATTTTTAAGATCAAAGTGCCAGTCGCAATTTTAAATATATGTGTTTTTTGGCACTCGTTCGAAGCCTATTATTTGTGGTGATGATGACATAGCCCCAATACAAATGTCCTCTCAGAATAAGCATTTTGGACATAACTGACTCGAATATTATCGGTTTTTTTATATATGCATAATATGGTCAGGCTTGACCGACTATAACATTCTTATTTGATGTTTTTTTTTTTGACTACCTTATTGGTAAAAATAAAATAAACGGTCTAAACATTTTTAATCTAAATAAATTTTTTTAATTTATTTATTTTTATTTTCATTTTTATTATTTTTAATAATAAGTATAATAACATATTAATTTTATATCTCGGTTTTTAGATTTTTGTTTTAAATTGTTATATATAACTTAGTTTTTTTATTTCATTTTAAATCAATACAATTTTTTAATTTTTATATAAATTAAATGTCTTATATTAGAACTAGGCAATTAATTGTTTTTTGTTTTTATAATTTAAAATAGTTTTAAATTAAATTTAATGAGATTTATTTTTTAAAAATTAGCTTTTCTTAACTTAAAACGTTCGGTTGCTTAATGCTTTTTCTAATAATAAAGCGATTAAGGTTGTTTGCTTAATGATGGTGTTCAAAACAATGATGAGGTGTGGTGAAGTTTGCTTATGGTGTTTCTTTTGCTTAAATTTCTTATATTTTTGTTGTTATTATATTACTCAATTAAAAAAATTTGTCAATCTTTTTCCAGTTTGTTTTTTTTGTTATTGTTTATTTACTTTTTAATTTTTGTTGTTGTACCATTTATTTTACAAATCTATATTAACCACCAAAGGGGGGAAATTTGTTTTATTTTTGTTTTCTTTGTTGTTTTTGTTTTACACCTTTAACTGCTCTA
Source organism: Melanophora roralis (assembly GCA_963583895.1). Taxonomy (NCBI): domain Eukaryota; kingdom Metazoa; phylum Arthropoda; class Insecta; order Diptera; family Rhinophoridae; genus Melanophora; species Melanophora roralis. Next base: position 77,446,048 of record OY757188.1, read on the forward strand.
TATATTTTAAGTGCAACATTGGTTTTTTAATGTGTTCTTTTTGTAATTTTTATATTTTTTATTATTAGCATGTATGTATGTATATGAATATGTATTTTTTTGGGGGTTTTTTTTAGATGTGTTTGTATTAATGTTGTTTTCTTTGCATTTTTTACGAGCGCACACTGGTACCAAATCAAATTATTTTGGCAAAAATTAGAAATTAAAAAAATAAATATAAATTTTGTGACCACGCACACCGCCTATTACTACTTAAATACCACTGAATGATCCATTTGTTTTATAAAATTAATTAAGTTTTTTCGCGGATATTTTTCTCAAGTTTTTGAAAATTTGCCATATAAGAAATGAATATTAGTAATAAACCCCTTTACTCTAATTAGTTCCATGTTGGTACCCTTAAGGGCTTTTGAGTTATACTATGTTAAGACAAATATCACACGAAGCAAACAATAGTATGATTTTTTTTTTTTGACAATATTATTAACTTAGCGGCAATCTTTCATAGTTTAACAAATATATCATGAGCACATCAAAATTTTGTTGTTTTTTAATATGTGTAGAGAGTATCTAATTTAAAATTCACACTGTGCGGCAAAAAAAACATCTGGAAAGAGATCCTTAATTTTTCCTTTGTTTTTTGATTGTACTAGGAAATTGTTATTCAAATTTGCCAAATTATTTCAAAAACATAAAAATTTGGGGGAAAAAAATCATGGTTTCGAATCTTATTGTAAATCTGTAAGTTCAGTTATTTAGTTTATTATTATCCTTTTTGGGTAGATAATTAAGATTATATAATCGTTGTTTTGTTTACTTTATTTTGCAATTATTTTTTTTTCTCTTTAAAATTTTAAAGGACATACATATTTACCAAAATATCTCCTTGTCGGGTTTCCTGCCAAAACAAAAGCATTTTCTCTCGAAAAAAGCGAAAATTGAGCTAAAGTAATGTAAAAATAATTTCATTTTGTCACAAAATTAAGACTAGCGTTTTTGCTTTCATGCAAGTTTGTGCCCAAATGTAACTTTTTGTCCATGAAATATAAAGGTTATGTTTGCTTCAAAATACATAACTTTTAGCACTCAAAAATTTTTAAAATTTAAAATTTGAGTTCATAATTTTAAACAACATACATACATTCAGATTTTTTTTTTTCAATTGTATTTTTTTAATTTATTTATAAAACTTTTTTACTTTTGAACTGCACTTTATTAATCACTTTTTAAAAACCCGTTTTAAGCAGCCAGTTTGAAAGCTTACCTCACTGCAGTATTGCCATTAAAAATTTTTTTTTTTAAATTTTAGTAGACTGAGTGTTGTCAATAAGAAACACATTTTACTTATTAAATTTTTTAAACATTTAATTTTTTTAATTTTTGTCAAAAAATATTGATTTGGTACAAGTGTGGAGCGGGAAAAACTGAGGGAAATTTTTTGAGTCATTTTTGAATTTTTTGTTTTACTATACATCTTTTGTTATTATTTAATTTAATTTTTTATATTTTTTAAAATATTTTATTTAAACTTATATAATACATTGCTATATTAATTTTTTTTATTTGATTTATAAATATTTATTATAGGTCTATTAATGGGATTTATAATTTTAGTCAGGATTTTTAAACGATTTTTTAACTTTTTTTTAAATTTACTTCTGTATGATACAATTTTCAATTTTGAATAAAATTTTATATTTTTAGAATTTGTTTATTTGTTTCTTTAACAAAAGTTAAAAATATATTTTTCAATTTGAACAATTTGTAAAATAGCGGATAATATAATATAATTTATAAAATAAAAAAAAGTTACAAATGAAAACAGTTTTGTAATTAGCTTAAGAAATAAAAAGAAATTAATTTTCTTAATGTTTTGATATGATATTTTTTTTAAATAAAGAAAAATATTATTATTTTTACAAGCATTAAAAAAAAATAATTTAGAAAATGCCAATCATGTTTTTTAAATTTGTAAAATATAAATATCATTAATATTATGTATTTGGGGTTAAGACATTAAAAAAACAATGCTTTTAATACACAGTCATTTATTTGTTCATTTTGTATTTATGTAAAATTTTATATTTTTATTTGTTGGAAACCCACTGTGTATGTTTTTTTTTTAAATGTTTTTCAGGGACTGTAAAAAATAAATATTTTTGAATTTTTAATAAAGAAATCAATGAAGAAGAAAATATTGGAAAGTCAATTGAAGTATGTACATCTTGTTGGTGGTATTAAACTGGATTTTTGGAAAATCAATTGCTTTAAAAATTTTTCTCAAAAAATAATAATTATTTTTAGATTTTTATTTTTTTGTCAAGAAGTAGTAATTATTTTTTGACTTTTATTTTTTGCAGAAATAACTGTTATATTTTTAATTAATTTAAAAATCAAAAATAACAATTATTATCATAATTAATTTTTAAAAAATTTAAAATTAATAATTATTTCCAAAAAAAATAAATTAAAAAATGATTTTTATTTCTTAAAAAAAAAAAACCAAAAAATAATATTTTTTTAATAAAAAAATATAAAAATTAAAAAATTATTTTTATTTTTTGAGATTTATTTTTTTGGCATAATAACCGTCCCTGATTTTAATTTATTTGATTTTTTTGTTGAAAGTGGTTGTTTAGTAATTTTTTTCAAGCAAAAGTTTGCTTGGATTTTAAAAGCTTTTTAAATAATTTTAGTACTGGCTCTACCTTCTTCTTTTTATAAGTTTTAAGCATGCCTTCGGAAAAATATTTTCTTTAAAAAAGGTTTTATTTTACACAAAAAAAAAATATATAAAATGAAAATAGTTTTAAAGCAAATATAACAATTTTAAGGCCCAATTTACAACCCCAGTTGTGAAATTTTATAATAAGAAAAAATAACTATTTTAAAACAAAAGATTATATTAACATAAAACATATTTTTAATATACATCGCTACAACACAAAATGTAAATGAAATAAAATTATTTTTTAGTTTATTTTTTATTTATTTGAATTAAGTATTTACAATGAACACTTTCTGGGTTCAAGATTTTCAATTAATTTAATTTATTTGTTATCTTTTGTTTTTTTTTTTATTAATAGTTAAGAATATATAAATTTGATAAAAGTTCTGATAAAAAGGTATTAATTATATAAATAGTGTAAATATAATACAAGAGTTAAAATATGTGTTTAATAAATATATTTTCCTTTTAAATTTAAAATATAAAAACTATAATTAAGAAGCGATGTGCCCATTTTTGTTAGAGTGATTTTGTGAAATATTTAACAAATTTAAGCAGTAAATTTATATATATTTTTATATAATGTAATATTTGTTTACCTCAATTTATATTTAAAATAGTTTTTCTTTAAGAAATAACTACATCAAATTTACATTAAAATGCTAAAGTTTTTTTATTTTATTTATTTTCTTTTCGTGAAGACTTGTGAATTTTTTTCTGTTATTAATAATTAGCCTTTGATTTGATTTCTGATTTTTAATTTTTTTCTTTAACTAATAAAATTATTTTGGTTTAATTTATATTTAAATAATAAATACTCTTTTTTAACCTGCCGTCGGGTTTTTAATTTCTAAAATTTTTTTTGTGTTTACCCGTAGTAACAATTTTTTGTTTATTTTTTATGAGCTCTATAAAAGGTTTCGTTAGTTTTTATTTTATTTTTTATATGTTAACGTTTTTATTTTTATATTATTTACAAAACCATAACACGTATTAAGTAAATTATTTATTAAGAAATACATATGTTTTACTATTTAAAAAGAGTTTAGTAAATTTTTAACAAATTATGAATCAATTAACATTAAAAGTTAATTCAAACCAAGCAAAACTTAGCTTTAAATTAAAAAAAAAACTTACGAAAACTTTGCAGCTGACCCTTGAATATTTTTCAGTGTATGAATGTAACGGCAACATGCGTATGTACTGATAAATAGTAAACAATAAAAAGTTATTTTTATTTGCATACACTCAATGTAAATAACATACATAAAACCGTAAAGGTTATTCAAATACGTTGCCAACCTTGCAACTATTGCAACTCTACAAAAGAGAGACACAAAAATTAACGGGAATATTATTGTTTAACAAAAACAATTTTTATAATTAAGTAGTTGTTTTAAAACAAATTGTTTTTTTTAAATTTTTTGTTTATTTTTAATCATTTTGTTTTATGTTAACAAAGTTATATATTTATAGGGTTTGTTGTTGGTTAAGTTTGTCTATATGCATTTCATTGGTTCTTACACCAAATCATCAGTAGACTTTAACCACCCAAATTCTTAAAAAACTCATGAATATTTTCTGTCTTTATATAATAATCTGATGATTTGGTGTAAGAACCAATGAAATGCATATAGACAAACTTAACCAACAACAAACCCTATAAATTAACGAGAAAATTGGGACTAAATCCTAAATAATTTAAAAATTCTGTTGTTTAACAACAAGGTTTTGTTTTCGGTTGCCCCTCAATACATTTAGTAATAACCAATGGTTATTCAAATGTAAGGGGAAAAAGAAAATCAAAACAAGCGAATAACGAATAATGGTTTGTTGGATTCTTAAAAAAACTTGAACGTTTTGGTTTTTTTATAGTAATTCTCATTTTGTTTAATGAGATTATTATATAAAGACAGAAAATATTCATGAGTTTTTTAAGAATTTGGGTGGTTGAAGTCTACTGATGATTTGGTGTAAGAACCAATGAAATGCATATAGACAAACTTAACCAACAACAAACCCTATAAATTAACGAGAAAATTGGGATTAAATCCTAAATAATTTAAAAATTCTAAAGTTATATATTATAAAACCATTAAGGTTTTAAATAGTATATGTTGAAATTTTATCGTAATTTAGGGTTTAAAGACTTTGCAGGGATTTACCTTTTGTACATCAATTATTATTAAGCAGGCCAGCTGTTCAAATAAAGCAAAAGAAAAATATAACCAATTTTCTAATAAAAAAAATTTTTACTAAAACTAAAAATTAAATGTTGGAAATTTAAATTAGACTTTCTGTTTTAATTTCTGTTAAGTACATTTTTACGACATTACTGCAATTATTATCCATTGAGTTTTTTAATTTGTTAACATAAAAAAAGGAATATTATTTTTTATTAATACATAGTCCATTCAGTAATAAATATTACATATTTCAAAAAAGAGGTGGGTTTTCTGTAGCTAAAAATTAAAATAAATAACTTAAAATTAAGGGCTAATTTGACAAATTTCTATTGAATAATTGTCAAATAAGCATTTAATATTAAAAGAGTTTTTATTAAAAAAAGCCATGAGTTCCCCTTATTTTGCTTAATTAAGGGGTTTCTTTTAATTTGTTTTAAGCCCTTGGCTAAAAAAGTTTTTTTCTTTTTGTATTTCTTTGAAAAACAGGGGCTAAATCGTCGCATTCGATTTGAATCGAAATTCATAAATTCTTATTAGAATTTCTATATTAATAATTTGTAAAAAAAAAAATTTTTAAATAGGTAGTTTAAAAGTTGTAGTAAAAACACTATGCCATAATTTGAGATGTTTCTTTTATATCAAACTTAAGTTGAGGATTTTAAAGGTTTTTTTTGTCTTTTTAAAACTTGAATTTTTGGAAATGCAATTTATTAGAACACCGACTGTAAAGAAAAATTTCTTCTCAAAGATATCTAACTATTAAACATATGTATATACATATGTATATGCAGCATTGCAGCACTATAGCCCTGCATAAAATTATTTTAAATCGCAACAAATTAATGGTGGCCATAACATGCTTGTTAGATATGAATGCATACATTTTCACATATTACACCTTTGTGAAAAACAGTAAAACAACAAAGTTACCAAATTTTTGTTTATATACACCTCCCTTTTGCTAAAAGTAATAGGTGTTTTATGAAAATTTCTTCTGGGGCCAAATCGTCGCATTCGATTCGAATCGAAATTTACTCGATCGATCGAGTTGTCAATGCTTTTAATATAGGAATTCTAATAAGAATTTTTAAATTTCGATTCGAATCGAATGCGGCGATTTGGCCCCTGATGTATGTATGATGTATGTATTTTGTAATAAGCCATTCAGATTTTCATTTTTTGAAAACTTAGCTTTGTTTTAACTTTTTTAACAGAGATCTATATTTTTAAGTTGTTGTAAAACGTGCATATACAAGGATAAATTCGGTGGAATTTTTTTCTAGTGACATGATCTCATGTACATATAAGTCAAACATGTATGAATATTTTAAATTGAAAATATCTGTGTAGTATATTGGTTGCTTTTTCAAATTGGAATTAATAAAAACTATGAAAAATTTAATAATTTTAAGAACAAATGACTTACAAATTTGTTAAAATTAGGTTTTAAGTTCCTGTTTGTTTGATATATGGTTTTTAATTGCTTTCAGTAAGCTTGATATTATTTCTTTAGAAAAAGTTTTAATAAATTTTCTGTTTTTGTAAAGTACCTATTTTTTATATATGTATGTATATTGGCAATAAATTTAAAAATTTGAGTTGGGTGGCATTATTGATCCATGCCTTTTAAAACACGTCCAAACTAAGATAAATTTATATACATACATGACTGCTAAGCTAGCTTGGCCGATTATTTTTTGCTCCTTTTAAAATTTTTCCTTTAATGTCAAAAACTGTTTTTGTTTACATATCTTCCATTAGCTTTGAGTAGTTTTTAACTTAATACTCTTCTTATTCACATACTAACATTTTTATCATAAAAGGTTTTGTTGTATTTTGTAGTTGTTGTATGTAGTAGCTGTCTGGCAGCCCTTTTTATGTGTAAAAATCCTCAACTGAATCCGCAAATGATTGCAATAACTTTTATTTCAGATTGATAGTGAAAATGTTTGAATTTAACGGCACAAAAACTTAATTTTCTTTTATATTAGAGCTTTGTTTACATGAACATCAAACGAATTTTCAATATACCCAATACGAGTACCAACGACACCATAAACAACAAGAGCAAAATGTAAGTATGTATATACATATGTATATAATTACGTTTGACATAACCTCTAAACAAAAAAAAAAAAAACGTTTGCTTATACTTTTTTAAAAACAGTCAATGCTTTTTCGTGTGAAACTAAAACATACTTTAACTAAACAATTGTTATATGATCCCTTTATGTCGCACACTAAGTCAAAAACAGTCACAGCTCAAAATGACCTTTTTTTCATAAGAGTCTTTTTGTTTGCTTTTAAAAACATTGCTCTAATTGCATAATTCAATTTATTTTAACAATATGAAAAGCGTCTTAAAAAAAGTTAAATAAATTGCAAAAAAAATTTTTGTGTCCGGTAAAGATTTGGTGTAAGGATCGGCTAAAGACAAAAGAAATAATTCTGATGAATTTTTAAATGTGACTGTTTTAGATTTCATGTGCGATATGATTTTTCTCAAACAGCATTTCAACGAGTTCAAAAGACATGCTTCAATTTTGTAGTGGAAGATTTAATAAGTTATTTACAAAATATATCCCGTGTGAAGGCCCTTTAGAGATGAAACTCAACTTGTAAATGTTGACTATAGCTACAACAACAAGAGTTTTAGTAAATACATTTTGAATTTTATATAAATTAATGTTGATAAACTGAATAACAAAAGCTGTTTCTTTCTTTAAATTTTTTTTACTAGAAGCAATATAATCCACAATATCATTGCTTTCACACATATCCCAGCGGTTTTGAATTAAATTTAACACCAACTTAGCGAAGAACAAAAAATACCACAAGCAACAGCTCTTTTATATCCACTAAGAATACTAAGGGCCATTATCATAAGCTGTTTATAAAGTGTACTTTAGCTAAAGTGAACTCTAATAAAAGTAAACAATAAAGTAGCCTTCAAAAATATTTTAGTTATTACAACCTTCCTTTAAGTTTTAATTATGGCAATACCAGTGAAAGAACCGACTACTTTTTGAATATTATGTACGCAGTGGCAGCACCTTGCTTTCATTTGTCTGCCTACACCAACAACAAATTCAGCAATACAATTATATTCATAATTAGATTAAAGCGTTTTGCAAGTAAATAGTGCTCATATTGGCCTACTAACTGTAATTTATAAGTGTTGCCACAGTGGAGAATGTAATATAAAAATATTACATACATACGCACCTAAGTATACATATATTGTAAAACATCATTATTATATGTTGTTTATAAAGTCTACTTTGACTAAAGTTAACTATAATTAAAATAAACAATAAAGTATCCTTTAAACATTTTGGATATTACAACCCTCCTTTAAGTTAAACCGAAAATTTGTTTAAATTACGGCAATACCATTGAAAAAACCGTATCCTTTTTGAATATTAAGGTACGCAGTGGCAACGACTTGATTCCATTTGTCTGCTTACACCAACAACAAACAAATTAACAATAAATACGGCAACTTTAACGGTAACTTTTAGCTTATGGGACACTATGACTTAAAGCATCTATAACATCCTAACTTTAGCCTATCAGACAGATATAACAATGGGCCTTACACTATGCTTTCATTTCAAAATTGCTCTTTTCAGATTATGGCATAATTAATAAAAAATCATTTTTTGTTGTTTTAATTTTAAAGACAAAAGGAATTTAATTTATTTATTAAATACTATAATTTGGTTTTAATACTCAGCTTATATATAATAAAGCTTCTTTAATTATAATTTTTATTTTAATATTATTTTTTTACACACAAATTAACAAGAAAAGAATTTTTTAACTTTAATTTTTATAACTATTAATTTTTTTTTTTATGTTCTTACATAAGCTCGGCTTTAAATAATAATAAAAATAAATAAATATTGAAATAAATTATTTTAAATAATTTTTTTTTAATTCCTAATTTATATTTAGTTTGGATTTAGTTTGATTATTTATTTTTAACTATTTTACAATAATTTTATTTTTATTTTAATAAAGAATTAGGGTAAAATATTAACAAAATTATAACAAAACTAGATAAATACTGACCTTGAAACTTTTAAAGTTTTGGCAGTTTTTTTCCAATAAAATTTAAAACTTCTTCCTATTGTTTTAAGCGTTTTCTATTTAAAGTTACATTATGTAAAATGCACAAGGAAAGTAAAAACAAATTAAAATCAGTAGAGGGAGAAAGAGAATTTTTTAAATTCATTGAAAAAAGAAATTAGGAAAAAATATCATTTATCAAGCGCATTTAGGATTTTTCTAAATTTATATTAAATTTTTAAAAATAGAAACTAACCTAAAGAATAGTTTTTAAGTGAGTTTAATTTAGTTTAATATGTAAAGTGTAGGTCCTTTCCTTGTTGTTTGTTTTAGTTAACTAAATTTTATTCATACGTACTTTAATTTAAGTTTAATTTTTATTTTTTATTTCTATTAAGTTCTATTTTATTAATAATTTTTAATAATATTTATAATGTTTTTTATTATACAATTCAACATTTGATTTCAACAAGGGATTTTTATTTGAATTTATTTTCTTTTTCTCATTTTTATTTGTAATAATTATTATGTTTTTATTTTATTTATAACTATTATAATGCACCATAAAATCATAAAAACCAATATTTTTTATATATTTTTTTTTGTTAGTTTTTTAAGTTTTATACAAAATTCTTTTTTTTATATTTTTCATAATTTATGAAAATAATTCAATATATTAAATACATACTTTTTTATTACTACTGCTCTTTTGGGGTATTTGAAATCTTTTTTTATGCAATTTATGGGCAGTCTATTTTTATGATTTTCGAAATTCCTAGTTGCTTTTTCTTTATTTAATTAAACTACATTTTGTATTTTTATTGGTTTCTTTTTAATTAATGTAACACAACAACTTGTCGAATTTATTTATTTTTTTATTTAAGTAGTATTTAATGAAATCTACGCACCATTTTGTTAAGTTAAAGATTGTATTTTTTTGAAGTCAAATGTATTTATTTCATTATAGTTTTTCTTGCCGTTTTTATTTTTGCAATTTATCAGAAATTTGAAAAATAATTTTATTTATTTTTTTTTTAAATTTAATTAGTTAGAAAAAAAGAAAAGGATTTATAAAGTTAAAAATTATGGTGGCCATTAAATATAAAATGGATTTTTCTAATATATAAAAAAGAAACAAATAAGTATATATTTTTATATAATTGAAATTGAAAACAAATAAACTATAAGAAATATTTATACAAAGAAAGCAATGACTTGTGTTGATCTTTTGCTGAGTTAGAGCTGGCAGCATTGTTATTGTTTTATTTATGATAAATTGGTTGTGTGTTGTTGAATAACCATACAAATAAGAAGAAGAGCTAATTATGACTGCTTAAGTACTTGACAATAATATTAATGTAAACATTTAAAAAAAAATCTTAGCGCGCTTTGCACGGTGTAACAAAGATAAAATTATTGCTATAATGTTTGTTTTAAAAGAACAAACAAAAAAGCCAGTAGTTGTTACATATTCGTAACTCAAATTATTATAAAGAAAAAAAATTCTTGTTGGGTAAACACCTAGGCAACCTTTAAAAATGCCGTTATTTATTTATTTATTTATTTATTTTTTTTTGTTGATAAAACAGTACCTGTTAAGAACAAAGTGGCAACAACGCTGATTTATTTATTTGTTTAAACTAGCAATAATCACGACCACTTAAGGCTTGAACTACATTTATAAAATCAGAGAGCTAATTGTCTCTCCTAAAACATATGCGCAAGTCATATTAAAACGCCGTAAAGTAAGTAACCTGCGTATATGACGTATAAGTATTAAAAATTGTTTAATTCAAAATATCAATTATACGTCCAGAGTATAAGAAACAAAATAAACTAAAATTGCATGCAATGACACATGTACTCGTTTCCCTACCAGAACAGTGACAGTCATTTGACCGGTCATATGACCGACACAGATGACCAGTATTTCGATCATTATTTTCTTTAATTTTCCTAAGGGCTTTGTGAAAAAAATGACCGAAACATTGTGTACGTGTGATCTTGCATCTCCCTCGCACCTTCAGAAATGATAGAAATATTGGTCACAAATGACCAAAAAAAAATGTTTTAGTATTAGTTTCGGTCACAAATTTCTTGTAGGGTTGCTCTTTAGCTTAAATGCTAAAAACTGTCCAATAATAGTTTATTGATTTAAAGATTTTTAAGGATTTAATGTTTCTGCTAATTCTGTATAAAAGAAAAAATTATTAACCAATAATATGTATGTGTTAAAACAATTAGTTTTTGTAACATGTTTTTGGATAAGTTTTATATGAAATTAATATGGAATTTAACTTTCTTAACACAACTCATTGTTTCTTTGGTTTAAATAATAAGATTTTTTTGTTTAAAATTTACAATAAAATACATTATAGATCATTTAAAAATAAATTTTATCAAAAATTGATTGCTTATTCATTTTATTTGGTTTGTGTGTGTGTGTGTGTTTCAAAAATCGAAAATGTTTTACGCAATCAGTTTTTTTTTTAATGACTTGCCAAAACTACGATTTTTTCATTGTTGAACCTTGTTTTTAAAAATTTGTTGTTTTCCTTTTTTTTCAAAGATGAATTGAACTTTTTTACATTAAAATTATTTTTTTAAGAATTAAGTTTTGTTCTTACATGGTAAAAAGATCATAGTTTTCTTCTATTCGGTTTTTTAGAATTTTTAACGAGTAATTTTACGATTTTTTTTATATAAATTATTATAAGTATTTATCTCAAATTTTTTGCTAGGAATTTAATTTATTTATATTTTGCCTTAATCGAAATTTTTCCTTTTCTTTCTCCTGTAACAAAAAGAAATTGCAAAAGAGAAAAAAATAATGGATTTTTTATATAAAAAAAAACAAGCTGGTTTGCCAAAAAAAAAATTGTTTAGTTTTGAGCGCAATTAAAGTTATGGAAATGTTTAATTTCAAATTTGCATGCTTTGTTTTCATAGATAGAAGAGATTTACAGCTTTGAAAATAAAGGGTTTAATTTTCAAGAGATATAAGGGCTTTAAAAAACTGCTTAAAATAAAATAGTGTTCTATCGATAGGTGAGCCAGGGAAATCAAAGAATATTGCTAAAATTAATTTTAAAGTTGATAAATTGCAAAGTTTATCTAAGCTTAAGGGAAAAAATTAAATCACACAAATTTAACAATAAAACTAAGTAAACAAAAGGAAATCGGTTTTAATATGAGCATAAGATGGGGTAACACTAGTACATTAAGTCTGAAACTAGCATTGCAAAATGTGCAAGGTGCCAGATCAGAAAAATAATTGCATAAACATCAATTTTTAATGATTTGATTTCTCTGCCATTACATGGAACTTTAAAAAAATTGTTTCTTACGAAATCAATTGAACACCATTTGAATTATAAGGATTTCAGCTAATAACAATATAAAATTTTAACACAATAAATGCAAAACCAAAAAAGGGGATATCTACATAAATAACAATTAAAAGAGTTATAAAAACATAATATCTATTAATAACAAATTATCATACAGTTTATTTTTAGCTTAAAGTTTTACTTATGTTAAAAAATTATGCTTCCTTGCGCCTAAAAGTATATTAAACTAATGATCATTCAAATAGGATTTTTTTTTGTCAAATATACAGTTTACTTTTTTTCTAATTTAAAAGTTTTTTTTACAAATTATAGCAGAAATGATTTTTGTAATAGAAATAGGTAATAAAATTACATAAAAGTAAAGGAAATAGGTATCAAATAGTTATGTTTTTTTGTTTGTTAAAATTAATGATATTTAGGAGTACAATTTTTTTTTTCTAATATTTAGGAAAATATTTTTTTGTCTTAAGATATAAGCATTTTTAGTGGTGATTTATTTTCTAATAATTTTATTAAATTTTGGGTAATGATAATGGTGTGTTGTTGGTGGAGTGGTGATTATGGTGGTAAGGGTGATGATGATTTCTTTTGGTGGTTGTAGTAGTAGTAGTAGTACATAGTTTTATTTTTTAAACAGGAGTAGTAATAATTAGTAGTTCTAGTAGTTGTGGTAGGGAATTTTCTAATCATCATTCAATCTATAAAAAAATGTAAATTTGGACTCAATTCAATCTCTTTCTTTAGATAATAAATGTTTTTACAAACAGCTTGACCTTAAAGGCATATAATCACAAACAAAGTTGAATTTTTTTCATTTAAAAAAATATATATTAAAAGCCTCATTAAAAAAAGTTGTATTAATCTTATAAAAGTCTTATTTGACAAACTTTTACAAATTTGCATATATGAGGCCCTTAATATTAAAAATTTTTTAAAAACAACCAATTTTGCGAATTTTATAATTTAGTTGCATATTTTTTTATTATATTTTATATTTGTTATATATTAAGCTATAGTTTCAAACTTGAAGTAATACCGTTAATAATATGCCAAGAGATAAAATATTAAACTTAAAAATAAAAATATATAATATAAAAAAGCATAATAAATCAAAGTGTGCATACATGCATATGTATATAAAACATATTTCTTTTTTTAATTTTAATAACGGACTTAAACCAAAACATATTGATAAATCGCATAACCTACAACCCATGTGGCAATATCTTTTACATTTGATTCATTGGTTTAAAAACAACTGAAGAATTTTTTAGTTGTTTGTGTTTCGTGTAAATCTGCAAATAACAGTTTGAAGAATACGCATACCAACAAATTTTCACTAATTCACACACATACACTTTTGAAAGTGTTTGCTGTAAAGGTAATGCAGTGTATTTATTGTTTTTATAAAGAAGGCTGTCAAAAGTAATCAGTGTTGTTAGTTTATTATGTTCAGTTATAGTTAGTTAAAATAATTAGAAAATGAGAAAAAAACCTATAAAAGCATTGAACATTAAAACTTTGCTTACGAATACTTTTTATTACTTCTTAGATTCCAAGACCTAATACTAAATTTCTAATCTTTAAATATTTAAATTTATAAAAACCAGTTACTTTTCATTAATAAATAAAAATTAGGTTTCGCAAACGCCCTAATTGCGTATGACGAATTTTATTCAATTATAAAAAGTATGCGCAATATTTGAATAAAAACGTTTTTAGGAATAAAGTTAGTATTTGTTTTGTTTGTTAAAAAAAGTTTTAAGGAGAAATTTTATTTTTGAAAAAGGTAAAATCATATTGTTTAAAAAATTGATAACAACCTAAAAAAAATTTAAAACGAAGAAGTTTTTTGTTTGTGTTCCATTTTCCTATCAGTTTTGACTTCCTAGTTAAAATGGATTCAGAATATATACATTTGCTCAAACAACGTCGTAGTTGAAAAAATTAATTTTCGAAATTATCAATGCAGAATTGTTGCTTTATGCTGCATAAAATCTTTAAATTGTTTTTACTTTTACGTTTTAAGAGAAAACGTCTTTTTTCTTTTCTAGAAAATGCAAGCGGGTCGAAAACTTAAGACTCGTTTTTCTGCTAATAACTTTTTTTTAGTTATAACGTTATTTGTAATATACATATGTAATATTTGTCACTATATAACATATGCCACTTTTTCAAAAATAGATATGCATTTAACACCCGTATCGCTTAAGTGAAGGATATACAAATGCAAAACGTGCACGCAGTATCTGTTGTCTAGCGTAAACAAAAACTTTTTAGAACCAAAAATGCAACGGTTTACTGTACCGGTGCGCCCGTTCCGCCAAAATTTAGCCGCTGTTGGCGAGGATGTAGAACTGTCGCCAGAAACATGTTTGGTCGTGCTTTGCGATTAGCCATCAGCCGGTCGTCCCTAAGGCGAATTTTGGTTAAAGACCTGTGCCTGTTCCCGTACAAAGTCCAGTTCGTGCATCAGCTGCTGCATATCGACAGCTAAACGCGTGTAGCCTACGCCCAAGCCATCCTCAATCTCGAGGCCGAAGTAAACAATTGTGCGACCAAAATCATAATGAGCAATGACGCTCATTTCCACCACAGCGGGTACGTGAACAAGCAAAACTATTGCTTCTGGGTCACCGAAAATAATCCACGAGTGATGCACGAGGAGCCAGTACACCCGCTCAAAGTGACTGCAAGATCGCCCGATTTAACCGTTCCAGCCTTTTTTTGGGGTTTTTTGAAGTCTTGTGTTTACGTGAAAAAGCCCAAAAGCCTGGAAGCCCTCAAAGACAACATTTGAAAAGAGTTCAAAAATTCGTCGCCCGAAGTTCTCGCCGAAGTGAAGAAAAATGCCATAAAATCAGCCCGAATAGCAATCAATTGTGACAGCGCCCATTTGGCCGTCACAAAAAGTTTTCTTAAGACGGCCTATTGCAATAACAAATTTTCAGCTCCAGAATCAAAGTAACCTATATGCAGCTTATAACCATAGTAATTAAAGTAGGTTTATCAGGGACTTATTTGACATTTATTCCATTGACATCTATCAAACAAGTTCTTCATAAACGTGTCATAGTTATTTTGAATATTGGCATTCATTAACAATTTGACAACTGTTTGGTTTAAATCAACATACGACATTTACAATAGTTGTGTTCCAGATGCTTAACGAAACAGACCGATTTTACACAAAGTTACCCAAAAGCGTTCCAGGTAACAGTTCAGTTTTTGTGCAAAAAGTGAGCGTATGAGAGAGTAATTATTTTTTATTTCCTGTACAAATTTTCCGAACTTTTTCTTTGGGTAAGTTCGTACAAGAACTTGAAAATCAGCTAATTTTTGTTTACTTTAAAAAATCAAGAATTAGTTGGGCATTTTGCAAAAGAAATAACATTTTAATTTAATATTATTCTTTAAAATTGAAGTTGTAGGTACAAATGTATATTATATTATACATATTTGCTCTTTTCATGCTTTTCCAGGTTTTTATTTTCCTATTTTCAGTTATTGCCAATGATGTTAATGTTGTGTTTGTAAAATTTTATGCGCTTTAAGCGTTTAAAATCACCAAAATAGATTTTTATTTTGAAAGTAAGCACCATAAGTGTTGCAAAATATATAAAATTCGGTTTTTTGTGTTCTAGGTGATTTGAATGACTTTGGCAAATTTAGAGAGCAATTTTCTTTTTGCTCTTATTTGTCCGAACTAGAACGAAATCCCCTGGAACACACCTACTATGTTCACTTGTTCAAATATTTTGTACAAATAAGTTTTTTAATTATTACTTTATACTTTAGACTTAAAAATATTTTTTTGTAAGTTTAAGAATAACATAACCTCAATATGTGAAATGCGAGTTGCCACAACATGGGTGTTTTTGTTTAAGTTTAAATCCGTAGTTTCACTTTTGTGTTTACAAGAATTTACAAGGTGAATATAATGCAAAGCTTTTGTGAGCAACTAAATACTATCAAAAAAAGCAAAAAGTAAGAGAAAACGTGCAGAGAAAAAAATAACTCAAAAGTATTAACAGCAAAATAAATAAAATTTTAGGTAAATGTTAATGAAAAAAGGCTGTTAAGAACGCAAGGCAAGCATATTTTGTTAACTTTTTAAAGCTTTCTTAGATTTTGTTTAAAATATTTGTAATTTGTAATTAAGTTAACAAATTTGTTAAATTTTTTATTAAATTTATTTTACAAATGCATTTTTATATACATATGGTTAGACTAGCTAAATTTAAGTAAAGTTTTATTAAATTAAAGTAGTATTTTGTCAATTAATTTTTTATGTAAATAAAGAGACTAAAAAATTAAATATAAAAATATAACATACGAGTATAATTATAAAAGTTCGAATTTTGTATGTTTTTGCAAAAGAAAAAAAATTAAAAGCTGAGTTAAAATATTATTAATATGTAATTTTGATTAGATAAATTTGAAATACTTAAATTTTTGATAGCAAAATTAAAGTTAAAGAAGTTATAGAATTTATTGAATTTTCTTAAATAATAGAAAGGATATAATAATGTATATTTATGTTTATTTATACATATGCATTTATGTATTATATTTGTAATTATGTATTTTCCCCTATATGTTGTATGTTTTTGAAATTTCGAATTTTAAAATTAAATTTCACTGTAATAAATCCAGTCTGAAAAGTATTAAAAATATATTAAACAAATAATTAATTCATATAAATAAAAATATATTAAAAAATGGACGATTTACAAAACAAAAAACCATATGTAACCTTCCTGAAGGAAACCTAGGGACAAGTGTCCCCATGTCAACACTTTTATCGACAATTATGGTACCTCTTTGGCGACATTGTCAACAATACGTCTACAGTTTCATATTTAGCATTAATAAGAAGAAAAAAAACTGTCAATTAAAAAAATGAAGCTTCAGGTCGCCGTTAAACGCAAAAGTGTATCAGCGACATAATGGTCTTTATTAATTGTTAATTTTTTTAGTTGTGCTTAAAAAGTAATTTATATATAGAAGTCATAATTATTTTTAATGAAAGACGCATGTTAAATGTCTATTGCAAAAACACATTGCCAGTGATATAGCTAGTCAATAGAACTGTAGACTAAAATTGCTAAAAGGTACTAGTTAATTACTGGTTCCAATGTCTACATGTGACTCCAAAGGAACTACCTTTTTAATAGTACCAATGTCAGTAGTGGATTTTTAATGACACGCAAATATTAAATGTCTATACCAGAAAGCATTGCATGGGGTAAAGCTTGTCCGTAGTACTGGTTACAGTGTCAATAGTGAATTTCTAGTGATTCACTATTGACATTTCCTGCAGGGATTTCTTTATTTTTTTAAACAAATCAATTCGTGTATAAATGTGTATAAATTAAAAAAAAAAGAATTAATTAAATTAAATCAGAGACAACTTGACTTCCTTACAGATTTACCTTCATATTCATAAACGATTTTTTTTAACCATCAAAGTTATATAAAATAAAATACACTGAAAAAATTCATTTGAAAAATATTTAAAACGAAAGTGCACGTACAGGGGTGTTATTATCTAATTCGATTCGAATCAAATATTTTTTTAAATTTGTACATATTGTACGACTTTTGAAAATTTATTGACCAGCGTTGAAATACAGGGTGTCCGCGTGCAAGATATTCTACTTTGTTTTGCCGTCATTTGGTAAACATTAGCGTTGACAGTTCATATTTGGCAGGCGTGAAGTAGAGACGTGGCAAATTTATTATTGAAAAATATTCGGTAGACCGACATGTTTTGATCGTTAAAACATTTTATCAAAATCAATCATCGATTACTGTGACGATGAGAAAGTTGCGTGAAATTTTTGAGAGAAACAACGTGCCAACAAGACCCATTTTTTATCGTGTAGTAAATAATTTCGAAGAATGAGGGACTGTAGCTGATAGGCCCAAGCATGGACCACACTTTACTGCAAGATCGGTTAAAAACATTACTGCTGCTCGAAAAAGTGTTCAAAACAATCCATCAACCTCAATTCGACGCCGTGCTCAGGAGCTTTGTCTTTAAAGAAAAACTTTGGCCACAATTTTGCACAAGGACTTGCATTTGTTTCCATTTAAAATTCAGTTGACACAATAGCTTCTTCCAGAAGACTATTTACGCCGCCGTACATACGCCAATAGGATGTTACATCTCTTTCATTTAATCAACCTTGCCGGCGGACATCCTGTATTAACCTTTTTCAATGACAGAATACTACTGCAAACCTTCAAAGTGTCACTATATTATTTTCACGTTCATCACTTGTACGTTTCCCTTAAATTATTCAATTAAACTTTTAAACGTATGAGATAATACCAAGGCGAATTCATTCTTCTCCTTCGGTCTTAGACTACCTCTTTCTCTTTTTTAAGTATTATAAATTTTGTCCTTTACTTTGTGGAATTTTTCCTTGAAGGACGCACAATGAAGCCCTGGGTACCAATGTAATAGAGCGTGTGCCTCTTCTCCACACTCTTCATAACTTAACCTTCCCCAGTGATACAATCCCGCTAAGCTGTTTTTAATATGTAAACAAATGAATATTACTTTGTGGCAGGTTTAAAGTCGACAGCTGTAATAACTTCAATAATTTGATCTGTTTGTTTAGGGGATGGTAGGATATTCTTTTCCAAAAATGTACTAATTATTTTTGAATAGTACGTTTTTTGAGTTATGGCACTATTGAGGTAAATGGGCAATATACGAGTAAATCTGTAAAGCTTAAAAACGATAATGCTCAAACCAAAAAAACCCTAAAACTACTGGGATAAATAAAAATTAAGTTTTTAAAAAAAAAATAAAATAAAAAATTAACTCTTCAAAATCAAACAGAAAATATAACTCAACCAAATAAATAAAAAACACAAAATATTTTTTTCTATATTTTTTTAATTTTTTTTATTGTTTTTAAAGGCTTCTTTTGTTCTTGTTAATATTAAGAAAATGAAAATATAAAGTAATTAAAAGTCATAAAAACTTTTTTTAAATAAACTTCTTAAGAGAATTAAATTTGCAAAGATAACAAAAGAAGAAAAAAAATTATAAACTGGTACATAAAACTAATATATAAATGAAAAGAAATTTATATTAAATTAATTTTAGAATTAAAAAAAAAAACAATAATAATATTTGTATATTAAGCAAAATAAGTACTTAAATAACATTACTTTTATATCTCTTACACTTTATTCTTTAAAATTTAATTAACAATTATACATGTGAAATTATAAAATATGGCTGAAACTAAATGATAAATTTATAAATGTTTTAAGCAGTTTAAGCACACTTTTTTTTAAGAAAAATATTAAGATGTTTAAAGATAAATTAAAGAACTTTAAAAGAGAATATAAGGCAAAGACAAAAGAAACAAATATAGTAATAAATAAATTTTTAAGCTTACAAAAATATAAAATTAATTAAAAAGCTTTTACATAAATGGAGCATTAAATTTTAAAGAATTATTTAATAATTAAATATTATTTTAAATTTTGTGATTTATTTTAAATTAAACTTAGCAAAATACTTTTAATGGATAAAGTTAAAGAAAAAAAATTTTAAGAACAAAAAAACTAACAAAAAATATTATTTATTTTAAAAATAATAATAAAAAAATAAAAATCATATATAAATATATATAATTTTTTGTTTGTATTGATTGATTTGTGTAAATAACTAACACGATGTAAATTAATGTACTTTTGCAATAAAAACTTGGTTTTTGTTTTTACTTTATTATTGTTGTTGTTTGTGGGAAAATTTTTAATAAAAAGCAAAAAAACTTAATAAAAAAAACACAAAATCGAATTCAAAAATTAAATTTGCCAAATTGCTTTCTAGCAAAAAAAAATCAACAATAATAATTTGAAATAAATTTTGGCAAATTTTTTTTTCAATTTTTCACTTAAGAATCTAAACACGTAACTTAACAAAAAATTTAGGATTTAATTTTTTAACGTTTTTATTAGACGTTTAGTCTTTATCAAAGAGCGAGTTTTCGACTTTAAGATAAGAGATAAAAAAAAATTTATTTAACATTTGATGAGGCATGACATAAGAAACTCAAAGAAAAAAATTAGAGTAAACAAGTTTTAGATTAGATTTGTTTTAAAATAAACTAATCTAATCAGAATAAGACGACTTAGCGATTAAATTCCAAATAAGAAACTCGCTGTAATTGTAAACTGTTTCTCTTTTTTTTAATCATAAAAAGCCAATTATGATTTCATTCTAAATATTCAATTTGTTGTTTAACTACTTATGGGTAAATTTTCTCTTCTTGTTTTTTTTTTAATTTTAAAAGCAAAGAATAAAACAAAACAAAAACAAATTTTTAACGAATGAAAACATTTAGGATTTTGTTTTTACTTTTACAG
Source organism: Melanophora roralis (assembly GCA_963583895.1). NCBI lineage: Eukaryota > Metazoa > Arthropoda > Insecta > Diptera > Rhinophoridae > Melanophora > Melanophora roralis. Next base: position 77,466,777 of record OY757188.1, read on the forward strand.
TTTTGTTTTAATGGAAACAAAAACAAAACAAAATATGAAAAATTACGTTTTCGTATTAATGTTGTTGCGTGTTTGTGTGTGTGATCGTGTCTAATAAGTGAAGTAAACAGGAAGAGCGATTTTTTTTTTGGAAGTTGTACATTTAGTTAACTTACTCCTGGTTATCTGTGTCACTTTCTTCCAACTCACTCTTGTTACGTCTCTTTTCATAAATCAGAATAATGGTACACAGTATCAAAACCTCAGCACAGATACCCAAGAAAGGCCACAAAGCGGCAAATTTGCCTTAAACGAAAAAAAAGGCCCAAATTAGACATTTTTACAAAATGTTATTTCCGATTTTATTAAGTTCAACACTTACCTTTTACACGTACAAAAGATACATCACTAGCTTCTGTTTTACCAATTTCGGTGGCAGCATTACGGCCAATACATTTGTATTCGCCTCTATCATCCAAGCTGACATTTTCAATAACTAATAGAGCATTCTCTACATTATGTTCATCGGGTTTTAATATATAACGATCTGTAGTACTGCTGATGGTTAAATTACCTTAAAAAAATATTTAAAAATTAATTATAGCAACAAAAATTAGGCAACGGCAGTACAATTTATATTTGGCTTAAAAAAATTTTAGGATTCAAAATTAATTAAACTCCTAAAATATTAAAAAATTGGTATAGTTGTTCAATCCCTCATGCAGATCCAGTATAAGCTTGGGCCTGTTCGGAAATGCATCACTTCACGAAAAAAAGTTTTAAAATGTTACAGGTTTAGCTGTTTTTTTTATTTTTTTATTAAAGTCAGTGCATTTCAATATGCTTTTTGCTACCCTAAAAGTCATGATGCATTTTCGAACAGGCCCCTTTTCTTAGTATGGGGATGGGTTTAGTATATGTTTGCTTCTCTTTTAAATTTCCTTGATCAAGATCGGCCCTATTGCGGTTTATGCTTTTTTCAATTATAGTTTTATTTTTTGTATGAAATGGTGCAGAGATCAACTTTGACTTTCACAGTGACTCATAAAATTTGAGTACAAGTGAGTTTAAGTCATTGAAACCTTACTGAGATGACGTACGCATACTCTCAACCATACTCTGCATACTTGCAGCTATCTTCAATACCCATTGGAGAATCTAACATGTGCCGCAAGTTCTCTGATTAACAAAAAAATATACCAGAACAGTGGACTGGTTATCCCTTTATGGAAACAACATCAACCATGAAAAAAAAATTAAAAACGCCCCCTCCCCCCTTGCTAACGATCATTGCAAACGATTTAACGACCATGATTTACGGATCTGCACTTGGAATGTCCCAACACTCTTTAGAGCAGGTCCATTGATATAACTGATGGAAGTACTGGATGATGTGGCTAGTCCATACGCGCGTGCATGGACCATTACAAAAAGTAGAACTACTCCATTAGTAACCAATCTTTGCATTACATTACATCTATGGTACATAGGTGACTCGTTTTTCAATTTAAATAACTTAATATTCGATCATTAAGACACGAACACCTGGCGTTTTACTGCAATTTCTTGTTTGACAATGACATGGTCTATCACAGCATTACATAGAACCATGTTGTGGACTAGTTTCAATATCTAAAATGAGTCGTATGGTCTAATATTTTTTGCGGGTATATTACTGCCATCCAAAACGTGCGATTGAATGGACCAGAACATAGAAAGGTGACATATATTTTAGTTGTCATTTAATCGGGCATGAATTCGGGTGAGAATAATGTGACACATAGTCTCTTAATTCAGTTCGGTCTAATTTGTGCCTACGTCCCGACAGCCCGACGGAGAAAAATGGGCTTCGACATTAATAGTCGTCTTTTGATATCCTAGAAAAGTTATATGATAACTACCCCATCCCATGGCGTTAAAATCATCCAAGAAAAAATATAAAAGAAGAGCATTTGGAAAGTTAAAGTCAACTTTCCAACTGTGAGATCAACGAACATACAACTGATAACGGCATGAGATTAATCTCTTTTATCGTTGCTTTAAGTATGGTAATTATCAGCACCAAATTCCAACATCGCGATATTCATAAGGCAACTTGGGCCTTACCTAATCGATCAACAAGGACCAATTTCAATTATGTTGTTGTAAATAAGCGAAACTGTTCAAGCGTGTTAAATGCGCGAAGTATCCATGGAGCTTACATCGACTCGGATAACTACTTCGTCGCAAACAAGATGCAAACGCGTTTAAGCATCATGCTTTACGTATAAGCGACTCCATGAAAGAAAAAGATGCTGCAAAGCTGCGACGAGCACAGGAAAACGCCAACGTTTAGATCAGGCGATTACCCCAACTACTTTAAAATATCTGCAGACAGCAATCAAGCAAAGCACGCGGGAGAGGTATCGGGAGAAAAGAAAAAGGTGCGAGTTTAGGGAGATCGGAATTTACAGAAGTCAAACGATGCCTGAAAGTTCCAAACAACGTGTAAAACACCAGACTAAGGGTTATGGCATAGGTATTTTCTTATGTAAAGGCCAACAAGGCAATCAGGTGAAATGAAAAGATGTTATGAAAATCGGCAAAGAACACTTATACAGATTGTTGGTATCCGATGAAAGCAACTTTGGTTATACCCCCTTTTTAATCAACAATGACGTTGTAGAGTGCTAACCTCCCAGCCAAAATAAAGTGAAGACATTAATATTACGGATGAAAAATAAAAGAGCGCAATGAGCTGATGGCTTACCGGTGGAGCTGTTAAGAACCGGAGGCAATGACCTTTTAACTGCATTATTAGTTTGCCATTTATAAAGGTAAATGTGATTTTTGAGAGTTGGGCAATTATTATTGGAAATTTATGTAAAGCAGGGTGAAGAAAGTGTTGCATTTACACCGCAGTTGTGAGCCTTGTTCTTAGTTTACAGTGTTAAAATTAATTTATAAGAAATGTAAACAAGTATGCCACCTTCATCAACATGTCTCTTAATATAAAGTGGATGTTGTTGTTGGCATTTTAAATGACGTTTTATGTCAGAAATTGTTTAATATTTGCTTTGAGCGGTCCAGACATGCAAATAAAATTTTGTTCAATGTTAGAACAAATTTAGGTGGGCCAAACCTGGACGGACAGGGCCGATTGCAGGAACTCCAGGCTTTTTATGGCCCAGGCTGGACAGGATGGGCACTGACCTGCTGCTCAAAGAGAGCAGGGGGTTTCTGAGACGCATTATTGGGACTCTCACAGGGCACTGCGATGTGAGGTACAGGACGAACAAATGGGGCAGGAACTCTCCAGATTTCTGCAGGGTATGCGGGGATGAGGAGGAGATAGAGACGGTGGAACATCTTCTCTGCCACTGCCCTGGGCTGCAGATTCGCCGACAGAGGTGGTTTGGAGGACGCTTCTTAGATGGACTTGGTGAGGTCCCTGGCAGTAGGCTGGGGAGCATCATAGGTTTCATTAAGGAGGTTGGGTGGCTGGGTAGCTAGGTGATTCAGGGCCTAGGACTATTGACTTTCTTGGACATCTTTGCGGACGGTACTCTTGCTTCTTTTATCCTTTTTCTTACCTATGGATCAATTGACTTACAGTATTTTTCTTCTCGACTCTTCTGAAGGGATTCACAATGGGCCTCCGAGTGGAGGTGACGGGTTTTGGACTCGCCACTACCCTTCGTAACCTTACCTAACCTAACCTAGAACAAATTTATGGCTCGTTAATACATTTAATTAAGAAGTTTCGAAAAAATCTCTTTAAGGAATTTCATCTTTTGCTCAGGTGGCATCAACTCTACAGGATTCCAAATAAAAAACTCATATATATTTAAAGCCCTGGGGCCAAATCGTCGCATTCGATTCGAATCGAAATTTCATTCGATCGATCGAGTTGTCAATGCTTTAAATATAGGAATTCTAATAAGAATTTTTAAATTTCGTTTTGAATCGAACGCGACGATTTGGCCCCTGTATTTATACTTATTTTAATACATTAGAGGATCATCTATTGAAATGTAGAACAAACCTTCTTTGAAAAACATAGGATTAGGGACATTCATGAACATATACATGAACTCGGCTACTCTAGACCAACATACGGCTTACCAACCATGTTCGCCATTACATGTTATTTTCTGTATGAAATTTAAAAGCAACAACAATTTAAATTAAAAAGTACGCCATAAACATCCCTATCTACGAGCATATGAACAAATTAGTTTGTCCTGCCAACATCATGTTCATGTTTTGTTTAAATCGATACGTATGAGTATGGTTATACTTACGGAAAGCCCATGACAATTTTGGATCAGTACCAACAACTGTACAGACAATAGTTAATTTTTCACCCTCAACAACGCCACTATTTGAAGGCACTCTAACAACAATATTAGCTGAAAATAAAGAAACAAACATTAATTCAAATTAATATAAAACTGTTGTTTTAAGATAAAATTATTTATTTTATTTTAAAACTCACCAACTACAATAATATCTTTCTTTTGATTGTTGGCCACACACGAATAGAGGCCATCATCAACTACGTCTGTTTTATCAATGATAAACTTTCTTTCGGCTGCTATTATGCGAAAGCGCCCTTCAAGTTCTTTAACTTTTCTAACATCTGTGCCATTCTTTTCCCTGTAAAAAAAAAGGAAAAGAGATTTTAGCAAAAGTTTAAAAATGATTTCTTTAACTAATTAAATAATTTTGGTTATCTTAATTTTCCATACAATTCAAGAGAAATTGAAGTCCCCATATAAACAGACTACAAGACTTGGCGGAAATATTTTAAAGAGGGCAACCAACATTTGGGAAAAAGGGTCGCGAAATGATAGTTGGCCACCTCCACCCAAAGGCCCATTGTAAATCCCTTAAATAAAGAAATTGAAGTAGAATAAAAAAAAAACACTGTCGGCAAAGAGTAGAGAGGAAGTCAGTGTTGGACGATTCACGCACAAGCACTTAAAAAATCAGTGAAGCTACCTATTTACCCAGTCCCCCAACCCTTTTGATGAATTCTATAAGGTTTCCCACCCCACAACCTTAGAAGCGCCCCCAGCCGCCCTTGTCGGTGAATTTGCGCCTTGGGTAGTGGCAGACAAGGTGTCTCCATCTTCTTCTCATCCCAACACAACCTGCAGGAGTCCGGAGAATCTCTATCTTATTTGATGGTCAGATATCTCACATCGCAGTGCCCTTTGAAAATCCCAATTATATACCAAAGCCCCAAAATCTTCCTAAGCAGCAGGTTTTCCCTTCCTATTCAGTCCGAGCCAGAGAAGCCTCAAGACCTCGCAATCAGCCCTGTCCCCTCTGGTTTAGACCACTTTGTGCATGACGCATGCTCCTTTACCGTAATAAAAACCTATCGCTGGCCTCTCCGACTCACATCCCAGCCAATCGTCCCGGGCCGATCCTCGTCTAGCCAATTCATAAGCAGTTTTATTACCGACAACGTTACAATGACTTGGCACCCAACAATGCCTAACCTTGCGTGTTGCCATGCTCAGCCTGAAAGCACGTTTACTGTCGTCCAAAAGAGTAGACTTGACGTAATGCCCCTCTAGAGCCTTAAGCGCAGCCTGTCGATGCATATAGATTTTCATCTTTTGGCATCCCTTATCAACTCCGCGACCCCCATCCCCTCCAGAATCTCAGCCTACAAAATAATACATTTGTTTGGAAGTCTGTAAAACACTCTTACTCCCGTATCTAAAATATAAACAGTGCAAGTGCACACTCCTCCTATAGATTAACAGATGCTAAAGTCAAGTTTCGCGACCATATATTTAGTCAAACCCGATTGCCTAGAGTCGATTCTCTCCGACCCGTCTTTAAATGCCGGCGTGCTCAGCTGACCCTATCCTAAGCACATCTGATTCCCAAAGACTAAATGGAACGCCGCCCTCAGAATATTGGTTCCGTCCTGTTAAAACCATATGTCCTCCAGTCCTTATTCGTTTAATTGCGGCAGAAAAAACTCGGCTAACATGGTCCTTTAGCGCACACCGTCCATTGTTGTCGGTTGACCAGCGGCGTCCTTAAAAAAAAAAATGACCCGATGACTCCTCCAGCGTGAACAGCGCACCATGCAGTGCGGGTGTAATGTCTCCTTGTACCTCACTCGTGGACTTTTGGTACACCAGAAGCGATAGTTTTGCTTGTTCACGAATCCGCTGAGGTGGGAATGAGCCTCATCGCTCATTATGATTCTGTTCGAAAAATCGTCCACTTCGGCCTCGAGATTAAGGATGGCTTTGGCGTAGGTTACACGCGTTTGGCCGTCGATAGGCAGCAGCTGATGCACGGACTGGATTTTTTACGGGAACATGCGCAGGTCTTTGACCAAAATTCGCCTTAGGGGCGACCGGCGAGGCACGGCGTCTGGTCGATGTGTCTGGCGACAGCGACATCCTCGCCAACAGCGGCGATATTCTCGGCAGAACGGGCGCTCCACGGCCGGCCACTCTTGGCAGCGTCTCGTGTGGTTCCATACTCTGCAAGGTACGTGGCCAAACGGTGTAGTGTTTGCGCAGTCGATGCCGGACGACCGGGTAATCAGCGACAGAATTCGCGCGTTACGCAAAACAAGAGACATGATTATTCCGTGTTTTTGGGGAGTGTATCGCTCCATGGCATGTTCGCTTGTATTCTACATCTGTCTAGTTCACAAATGTCAAAACAGATTGACATTGGCCGCCATTTTCAAAAATAAGAGCACCTTCCAATAAAGCGATTTCTTTTGGCCCACCTGGCATAAAAGACGTTTAAAACCTTTCTAGCACTTTCTTCGCACTCGCCCGCCAAGAAGATAACTATCCATCCAGGACGATACCCAGATTGCCGAACCCCCCACAACAAACGAACCATTGTTATTAAATTTTTGAGACGCTAAATCTTGAAAACGTAAAGAGTTATTGACCTGAAATATGCTTTAAAGTAGTAATACAAGATTTCCTACATTAGCGGTACAAACGAATCACTGTTATAAAATTTTCGATAAGAAATATCTCGAAAGCTTTTAGAACTATCGATCCTCAACCTGCTGAATCTATTATTTTTTTAGAACTATCGATCCTCAACCTGCTGCATCTATTATTTTTTTATTTTGAAATTGAAATTGTTTTGTATTTGTATTGGAGCACGGGGCGTATTATCATCCATACAAATGCCCAAATTTTTTTAAGTTTTCGATTTGAAAAACTCCTTGACGCCAACCCGCCAAAAAGTAATTGAGATTATGGCTGCCTTCCTAAACGCATCTTGCTTTGCAAATAAGTCCTTCGTTTCCAACGCATCAAAATAACTATAAACACTTTAAAGAAAAACTATAAATATTAAAAACCAATAAGAAAAAAGTCCAATCTTTTATTTCAAATCCGTTCATCAACTAAAGGTATTTTAATTTTTTCTTTCCAAAAACATACTAAATTTCACAAAACAATTTGTACAAATGTTCACACAAATAAACAATTTAAAATAAAGAAATTAATGCTTCGATTTTCTTCGGCGGCTGCCAACACGCTGACGACTACCCTTGCGCTTTGGACTTTTGCGACTACGAGATCTCTTCCGTCTGGCAGCACGATCTAGAAGTTCTTCAGAGGTGTCATCATTATCATCGCTTTTTTCAGACATTTCCCTCAGTTCAACAGGATTTGCGAAATACCTACGATTACTATATTGGACAAAGCCATATTGAACACCACCGTCCAAGGTTTGTTTTACATGGGTTTTAACGTCGTTCACATCGACCTTTTTATAAGAAAAAGAACAAATTAATTTTTTTGAAGAAATAAAAGATTTTGACTTACCCCAACGACATCCGCAACTTTTTTTGAAATAGCTGCGATGGTTGCAGGTTCATTTAATTCTTCTAAACATTTCAATACAAGTTGTCCGTTTTGGTTAGTCATTTCTCACAAATAATTTAAAGTTTAAAAAAAAATATTAAAAAATATATGATGTTTGATTAAAAGATTTTTAAAAACTAAAAAATATTTTAATTTTCCAAATGAAATGCTTTTGAAAGCTTATTTGATGATAAAAAATATTTTTTTATTTTTAAAAAGCAAAGTAATTTTTGTGGGAGTTGTAAACGAGTTCAATTTTACATTTATGTATGTATGTGTATATGCATATATACATGTATATACATATATGCTTTTTCGAAACTTTTGACCTTTATATGTGAAAAAAGTGTAATTTTGGTCCATTTTGAATCGTTTAAGCCAATCAAGATGGAAGCATTATTATTGTTGCGTTTGATAGATATCGAAAAATATGAACACGTTTTGGTACTTTTTCGACATTTGGACCCTGAGGGGTAAAAAGAAAGTAAAAATTAATTTATACATCATATATGGAAACATAATTTCAAACTGCGTTCGACAGCTACAGAAGATACTTTTTTTAAAAAATTGTCCTTTTTAAAATTTTTTGTCTTTTGTTGCATTTTTTCAGATCATAAGAAAGATAAAGTTATAGACTATTGGCCCATATAGAGGTCGAACGTTAACTAAGTGAACAAAAAGTACTTTTATACAGCTTTGGCACTTTTTTAATGATTATGAGTTAAGAAATATGATATTAGGAACAACTACTAATTCATATAAAGGTAATGATTTTATAATTTTTGACACCTTTTTACGAAATTAAGAGAGATTAACCCATATCCAAGTCGAAAGTCAAATTAGTAGATAAAAAGTACTTTTTTAAATTTTTTTGATGTTTTTTTTTACCATTTTTCAAAATTATGAACCTGGAACTAAGAAACTAAGTACTATTGACTCCTTGCGAGATTTAAAGCAGCTTAATAAAAAAAATTACTCTTTTAAAATGTTTGGTACTTTATATCATTTTTTAAATTATAAGGAAATTAAGGACTATTGATTGCCCCATGTTGAGGTCAAAAGTCAATTAAATGGGCATAAAGTACTTTTTTTTTAATTTTTAGTACTTTTTTAAATTGTTTTAAATTATAAATCTCAATATATGAAATTAAGGATTATTGTCCCACGGCGAGGTCAATAAAGTGGAAAAAAGGACTTTTTTACAGTTTTGGTACTTTTTTAAGATTTTGAGACCATATTATTCATAAATTGGTCGAACTTCAACTAAGTGAACAAAAAGTACTTTTATACAGCTTTGGCACTTTTTTAATGGTTATGAGTCTAGAAATATGATACAAGGGACTGTTGAATCATATGGTGGTCGAAAGCCAACCTCAGTGGACAAAAAGTAGTTTTTACATTTTTAGTACATTTTTGTATTGTTTAAAATTATAGGTCTGGAAAAATGATATTAAGGAAGATTGACACATATCAAGTTCAAAAGTCAATAAGATGGATAAAAATGACTGCTTTACATATTTCAAAACTTTTTTGCATTTTTTTAATTTGTAAGTCTGGGTATATGGAATTAAGGACTATTAACCCATTGCGAGATTGAAAGCCAACTAAGTGGATAAAAATTAGTTTTTTACATTTTTGGTACTTTTTGCTTTTTAAGATTATTGGTCTTAAAATATGTATGATATTAAGGATTAGATACTGACCCACATAAAGGTCAAATGTCAATCAAAAGTACTTGCATAAAATACTTTTTACATTTAAAAATTAATTAATTGAGATTATGAGCCTAGATATATACAATTTTGGCCTATTGATTGACTCTGACATAGGCCGAACGACAAATAGTTAAACAAAAAGCTCTTTTTTACTATTTTGGTATTTTTTTTGAATTTTTTTAATTTTATAAGTCTAGAAAAATGAAATCAATAGGGTTATTTACCCTAATTGATTCAAACAACAAGTACTTTTTCAATATTTTTGATACTTTTTAGCATTTTTTGAGGCTATAAGTCTAGAAATAAAAAAACTCGGGTCTATTGACCCCGACAAAAGCCAAATCATTAGAAATAAATCGATGTTAAGACTTCTTGTTATCTGTGTTAAACATGATGAAAAAGGTAACGTCAGCCGTCTACATTTAACCTCAACACTATGCTAGAGTTAATGTTAATAATTTAATGTCTAATGTGGCCGTTAGGTAATAAAGACGTAATATGAGACGGTTATATTTTTTATAATATTTAAACGTGCACTACCACACGTCAAAAGACTGCTGAAATTCCGTTTTAAGGTTAACCAGTTCGCAATTAATTTTTTTAGGACTTTACAACTGATTGAACGTAAACCTTTTTTAGAAAGTGGCAATTAAACATGCTTAAGAAATATTATTTAGCATAAACAATTTACTTACCATGTTAAATCAGTTACATTGGGATCTGTGATATCACAGCTTAGTACTAGTGGACCACGAATTTCAAAGACTTTTAGCTGACGTTCTACATTATCATAATTTGGCACCAGAAAATCTGCCCCTATAAGCAACGAAAAGAAGTAAATTATTTATATAAATTAAAAAAAAGTTTTTGAAATTATTTTTTAACAATTATTAAAATAAGTCAAATTAGATTTTAAGGTAGCGATGGCAGAATCAGTACTTTTATGCTTTCGCACACGAAACTACAATAATTTCCAGGGACTGTAAATAATAATAATTTTTTGCATTTTCAATTAAAAAATAATGTAAAAGAAAACATTAAAAGATAAAGTGAAGTACACCATCTAAATGGCATTATATTAGATATTTTAAATATCAAGTGTATTTAAATTTTTAATTTTTTTCAAAAAATAATTATTTTTTAATTTCTATTTTTTGCCAAAAAAAAATTATTTTTTAATTTTTTGTTTTTTGTTATTTTTTAAGATTTATAAAAAAAAATCAAAAAAAACTTTATAAAAATCAAAAGATTAGGAATTAACCCCCTTATTTCCTAAAACGCAACGCCGTTAAACAAAAGCAAAATGTATGAAAAAGTTTTTTAAATTTTAGTTTTTTCCATACAATTGTTTTTGTTTTTATGCGTTGCGTTTTACGTAATTAGGCCCTAAATCTTAATTTAAAAATAAATATTTTTTTTTTACAAAAGCTAAAACCAAATAAAAATTGTTATTCTTTACAAAAAAAAATAATTTCATTTGAGACTTTTTTTGGTAAAATAATTACGGTCCCTGGAAATTTTCATAAACGCTACAATATCTAACGACTTGTGTAATATTTTGAAATAAGCATAGGAAACATGTTTATCTAAATATTGAAAAAGTAATGACTACATTAACTAAATTTCAATGAAGATTATGAAATACATAAAATTAAGCTTAGAAATTTAAACTAAAAAAAATTGTTAACTAAAACAATAATTAATTAAAATTAATAAAAAAAAAATTACTATAAAATTATTTTAAAAAATAAATAAATATACACTTACAACTGCTTATTTGTATGTACAAATGTATGTGTTTTTAATTTTTTAGCTTAATTTAAAATCAAAAGCTTAAACTTTTAAATTATACAATAAACATACAAAAATGTTCGTTTAATATGGTGTTTTGTTTGAATTGTATGTAATTAAATGTTGTTTTTTTTCAACTTTTTTTCCTCTTTTAAATAAAAAATGGTATTCATATTTGCTGTTATGAGAAGAATAATAATTATAACAACTATGATGGTTTAATATAAAACTGTTAATAAAATGTTCAAAAGTTTAAAAATCCAGTTGACTTGCATACTTAATTATATATCACTACATACATAGTATGTATGTATGTACAAATGTTCGTATGCAAGTCAAAGTTATTGAAATATTTGTACACATGTATGAATGTAGGGGGTCTTTTGTTTTCAGTTCAACTTGGAGTGAAATCATTAAAAATTTTATAAATTATTGTTAAAAATTTTTATAAGCATTCACACATTTGTATGTACATATGTATGGTGTATAAAATATATTTTTTTAATTATTTTATAATAAATTTTATACCAATCTATGTACACACATATGTACATATGTATGTATGTACGAATGTATGGACGAACATGTTAATATGTACTTTAATAAACTGAAATGTGCTGGTTTATTATTTTTTTATTTTTTAGTAAGATAAAACAAACGAACTAATCCAAATATGAGTAATATTCTTATTTGTGATGTGTCATAATCAGTGTTAGCCAAGAGTGTATCCGGGGGACGAACACTAATTGAGCAAAAATATATAACAAGAGAGCAAAACAAAAGAAAATTAATAACAACACCGGTCGATATTGGATTGTTTTTTTGTTTAAGTACTAACACAGTGAAAAACAAGTTAGAGCGCTATATTCGGCTGTGCCAAATCATGATACATATTATTCCTCTAGGGGCGACTCCAGGGAAGTAGTAAGGGTTTTTACCTCAATTTTATTTAATTTTGTATGGCAACCCTTTTAGGGCGGGGAGATAGGGGTAGATATATTCTAGGAATGCGTTTGGGAGGAAAAAATATGGGTCTGTGATACATTTTATTCCTCTAGGGGCGACCCTGGAGAAGCTGTAGCGGCTTTTACCCTATTTTTTTAAATTTTGTATGGCAACCCTCTTAAGGCGTGGAGATAGGGGGCAGGTATACGCTAGGAATACGTTTGGGAGGAAAAGCTAAGGTGGGTCTGTGATACAATTTATTCCTCTAGGGGCGACTCCGGAGAAATTCTAGGGGTTTTTACCCTATTTTTTCAAATTTTGTAAGACAACCATGTTAGGGGCTGGAGGTAAGGGGCAAGTATACTCTAGGAATATATTAGCGAGTAGATACTAATGGGGGTCAGTCGTAGATTATATTTCTTTAAGGCCGACTCTGTAGAAGTTATGGGCATTTTTACCTCATTTTTGTAAATTTTGTATGGCAACCCCCATAGGTGATCGAGATAGGGTGTAAGTATACGTTTAGGAGGAAAAAGGAAAACTAATGGGGGTCTGTGATACATTTTATTCCTCTAGGGACGACTCCAGAGAAGTTATAGGTGTTTTTACTCTATTTTTTTTTTAATTTTGTATGGCAACCATGTTAGGGGCTGCAGATAGAAGGCAAGTATGTTCTAGGAATAAGTATACGAGTAAAAACTAATGGAGGTCAGTTGTAGATTTTATTTCTCTAAGGCCGACTCTGTAGAAGTTATATGCGTTTTTTCATCGTTTTTGTAAATTTTGTATTGATGTAGGGTGTAAGTAGGGGGTTTTACCCTAATTTTCTTAAATTTTTGTATGGAATTTTACTCTAATTTTTTAAAATTTTGTATGGCAACCCCCTTGGGTGATGGTCATAGGGAGGTAAGTATGTTTTAGGAATACGTTTGGGAGTAAAAACTAATGGGGGTCTGTGATACATTTTATTCCTCTAGGGGCGACTCCGGAGAAGTTGTAAGGGTTTTTACCCTATTTTTTTTTAAATTTTGTATTACAACCGTGTTAGTATGTGTGTAAGTATGTTCCACAAAAATTTTTGCGAGGAAAAATTAATGCACTCATGTAGGGGCAGCTCCGGGTAAAGTTTTTTATTACATATTTATGTACTTTTCTTTCATTTCCTTTACTTTCCTCTGTTTTTTTTTTAATAAAAAATAGGAGGCAGTCTTGGTTTTTGGCTTATATCTCGATCAGTTATCGGGCGATTTTGCTTAATTTCAATACCGATTTTCTCGCAGATATTTCTGACAGTTTGATACCACTTACGGGTCTATGCGACATCAAAGGGCTTCGACCATAACAAGGGCATACGGACATGGCCAAATCCACTTCCCTATCTATAAGGATCCAGAATATATATACTTCTTGGGGTTGCAAATGGATAACAAAGAAATTACAGACGGAATGACAAACTTATATATACCCTTATCACTTATGTGAAGGGTATAAAAAATCCCCCACACATTCTCATAAATCACCTTTTTTCTGCCGCTTCCCCCTGCACAGTGTGTCCATACGTAATAAGAGGTTTTTCAATCATTGTGTAAAACCAGTTTACCACCTTTGGTTGTAAGACTCTGCTCCTTCCTTTGAAGTTATTGCATGTAAAGGTGATATAACCATACCACAGTAAACAAACCAAACTTATGGGCAACACTGTATTTGATTATAGGTGACTTACTATTCCGTCGTAACCATAACCCTAGAAACCAATTTAGTTTTGGTTTTTATGGCAATGGTTATGGTTATGGCGTTATGGCAAGTCACGTATAATTAAACCTTAAATAGGCGTTAAGATCTCTATTGATCTTTTTCTGCATATTCCTCTTGTTTAGCCTTACACACTGGCTTTAACTCCACTCGGTAGAGCGTTAGTGCGTTTTTGCCTAATATAGACTTTCAACTTTAGGCGCATTTTATATGTTAAATAGTATTAGTTCTGAATAAACGTTTTCATTGGTCTGAGCACAAACCAAATTTAATAAAATTTAAATTAAAAATATATCAATTTGTTTCCCAGTAAAATTTTTTTTTTTCAATCAAAAATGTTTCTTACTTTACCATTAATATATACATATATATATTCTTGTAACAAATCGGCTAAAAAGATATTTCATTTGATAAAACACTTGTCATCTATGGATATAACAATTTTTTTATTTATTTACTTTTTTTTTTGCCTATAAAATTTTACTGCATTTTTACATTAAATTAAGTCTGGCAACCCAAAATGACAACCGTAGGGTTAAAGGTTCAATTATATCTGACTAACCATAACCGTTGCCTTAAAACCCAAAACTCAATTGGTTTCTATGGTTATGGTTAAGGCGTAATGGTAAGTCACCTATTATCAATTACAGTGTGGCCCATAAGTTTGGTTCGAACAGCTGTTTTCTGCGGCTATGGTTAAGTCACGTATAAATAACCCTTAACACTGCAAGGACTTTGTCATACAAATAAAATTATTTTAACCATTGTCGCCAAATTTTTAAATTTGGCACTAAGTTTTAAATAAGAATTATATTAATTCAAATCTAATAAAAAATCTGATAAAAAATCACAAAAAAAAAAAAAAAAATTATAAAAATAAAAAAAAGAAATAGAGTTTAAAAAACAACGATTAATTATATGAGCGCTTTTAACGAACATAAAGAACAAACAACAACAACCAACATACAAGCTAGCAAAACAGCTGATTGATTGACATATGATTTAAGGCGCAAAGTCTATGAATTCCTATAGAAGAGAAGAAAAAAGCCATCATGAAATATGAAAAATGGTAAAGTTGAAAAATATAAAAAAAAAATTGCGATGATGTGAGATAAGGAGCGAGCAAGATAAAATAGTTTAAACTGGCAGTAGAGCTAACTGGCTATTGAAGAAAATGCATTTTATGTTATTAAATGGCATCATGAAGTGTGGAAAAAAGGACTTAACGTAAATGTTTGCTTTGAAAGTATTAAAAAACCATGGTTTGATTTAGTTTTCTATATTTTTTGATTTGATTTAGCAATAAAAGCTTAAATTATGAAGCTCACCCTTTGTTTTAGATATTTTAACCGAGCTTACGGTTGACGTAATGATGCCACCATAAACCAAACCCGTGACGATGCCAGGTGGTGGTGGAGGTGGTTTTAATCCTTGGGTAGAGGACGAGGCAAATATTGGTGCTGAAGTTGCCAAGTTTATACCACCAGCGGCACTAGCGGGTGCATAAGGAATATTATATTGAGGTGGAGCAGGCATTTGTTTGTATTGCTGAAAGGGATTTTGATAATAAGTTGTGGTAGTACCATCCGAAGATCCTGTATGGGTGGGAAACGATACCATTGTATTATAATGTTGCTGTTCAGTTGGGGAATATTGTGAATAAAACGGAGGTGGAGGCTGCATTGTTTGTACTGGATATTGTGGCTGTTGTATTGCATGCCCTGGGTCACCATTACCCAAACGATAACTATCGTGAGTTTTATGTGTATAGCCGGAACTTAAAAGCGGATATTGTGGATTCTGCATAGTTACAGGTGATGGGGGCGTTGTATGATATGGCACCATCATGGCAGCTGTAGTGCGAGGTGGTGGAAAACTTGGTGGTGTAGCAGCATAATATATTGCTGGCATGCTCCTTGAATCAGTTGTATAATAGGGTGGTGGTGTTGGTGGTGGATTTAAATCCAAATTAACTAAACCGATTTTTGTTTGATTATGATGCCTGGCATCAGTTGCCAATGGATTTCCATCAAAATTTGTTGTATTTATATAAAATAACTTGTGCTTCATGTCGTGCTCCATTTTTTCTACAGGTGGCATACGATCGTGATGATGATGATGATTACCATGATGTCCAGTTGTTGTTGTTGCTATTGGTTTTTTTGTTGGCAGTGCTTGCATTTGTGGTAGAGTATCAGAATCTATTGGCTCCCAGGTACGTGTAAAAAGTTCATCATCATTTGTTTGACTTGATGCCAGATCGTGTATGGTTGCATAACCAGATTCGGTTGAGTAATGTTGCTTTGATATATCGTCACCACCACCGATTGGGTGAAGAAGAAATGGTGATATAGTCATGGGCTTTTGTGCCACAATCGGTGGGGTGCGAACACGCAACATATGATAACTGCTGTGGAGATTATTGCATTGGTATTTGCCCTCGTGAACTTTAAGTGCATGACGCACCGACAAGTGCGCTTCGATTTTGTGCTTTTCACCTTTTTTTTTTTAACCAGCAGGTTTTAAGGTAATTTATGAATGTAAATATCCAGGCAGCATTGTAATGGGAACACAGATATTTGATTTATACATAATTTCCTTAATAAAAAGTTTGAATCTTATAAATCTTACTAAAAATCTCTTGTCCGTTTATATTTATCTTACAAAGACTTGATTGAAATTTGTTGACTATATAAATTGGTCATTGGAAATTAGTTTCTAAATTATTCCCTACATAATCAAAGATAAATGCCCTGATAAAACATTTAAAAAAATATTTTTGTTTCATTTTGTGCAAGTACAACTATTGGGTGTATAACTTAACAATGCGAAATTCGCAAAAGATGAAAGGGATTTTAACGCGATTTTTGCCTTTAATAGCATATTCATATCGATATCAACAACAACGCAACCTTTAAGATATTTTTTGGAGCCCGAGAGTTCAACCAGAGAGAAATAGGCTACTGATAAGGCCTATCCCCCTTATTGCGACTGCACATTTAATAACTGTCAAATTATATAGTAATGGCATGTTTCCTCAAAAATATCGATAACATATCGAAAACAACGCAAACCTCCAAATATCGGTGTTGCCCAATTTGACGACGGCGAACTTAATTGTATGCTTACTTCGCAACAAGGAGTCGTTATCAAACTTTAGAAAAATTTTAATCTGCATACTGATATTATACAATGAGCGTTAATTTTATCTTATTAAAGGCCGGTACGGAGCCCTGGCCTGAATTTCTGGCTGTTCTGGGAAGTGTGTTCGAAAAAAATAACTGACAATTTTGTGTCGTAGTATTATTTTTTGACTCTGTCTGTCCAAGGTTATTAAGCAGTCTGCTTCCGTTGAGTAAAGGAAGAAATATAAACAAGAGAAGAGTGATAAAAACGAGTACGAGGGAAGTTCAAAAGGCCAGATACTTTATTCAGACAAATTAGGGTATGACAGGCCTTGTATACGTTTGCAACTAAAAAAAGAGCTACTATTAACGGTACGGCTTCGGGTATCGGTAACTACTTGTTTTTGATTTAACAAACTGTTACCTTTATCCAAAACTGGTTATAAACTAAATGAGAATTATTGAAGGTTTGCCGGTGTAATGAATGTGTCTAGCGGTATGTCAAAAGCTTAATAAAAATTATTTAGGATAAATGCTTGGTTGCAACGACACATAAAAATTTTTACTTCACTTCTTATTGCGGAAATTCAGGCCAGCCGAGCATCAATATGGAAAGTTACGATATACTTTTTTCAAGTAAATGAAGTACTTCTGAGGCAAACAAACTGCACACCGAAAAAAAGTGGTTGGGAAGTTTGCCCACTTTATAGTGCAATGGGCCAAAAGTGAATACACTTCTTTTTTTTTTTTTTTAAACCAGCACTCAGAGGATGGCCCCTATACATGCATTGCATTGTGTTGCTATCAGGAAAATAGGTTATGCGAGTAGTGTTTGCGGACATTTGATTTAAATTTCTCGATATTTACTGTGACAGGAAAGACATCTCTAGGAAGTTTATTCCACATACGAATTGTGCGACTCAAGGAGGAATTCTCCCTGTTATGAGTGGTGCGATTCACTGGCCAGTCGACTACGAATGGGTGTGCTCTTCTAAAACAACGTTTATCACGCAAAAAGTTCCGGGTTTCGGGAACAAGCTCCCTGATTTCCTCAGAGCACATTCCATTATAGTATCGATAGAACAGCGAAACACACCTCACCACACGACGGTGTCCGAGTGAATCAAGGCGATTAGATACCACAACGTCCCCGATGAATATCTTCGCTCGTTCCTGTACGCGGTCAAGTAGCCCCAAAAGACTTTGGGACACCAGCCCATACATGAGAATTGTATTCCATTTTCGGTCGGATATAGGTGGTATAAATATTGAGCAGATCAGATGGTGTAAAGTAATTCCTACACCGTTTAAGGAAACCAAGACACTGCGATGCTTCCTTCGACACAAGAAAAATGTGTTCCATCCAGCGGACATCACACTGGATTTTCATGCCCAGAACATTAAGAGTCTCTGTCTTTTCAACACTTATACCATAAATACAGATGATGCAGCATCGTCCATTGTGCGTTTATGTGTCAAAAGACAACATTGGGTTTTACGGGCATTAAAATCGCACGGCCCCAATTGGAGATTACCATCAGATCGCGTTTAATTGAAACATTCATACTCTGTCTCCTAGTTCCAATCTCCAAAGAGCTAGGCCAATGTTCAAATGAGTACGAATGGCATATGCTGCTGTCGTCTGCAAAGGAATAAATAGGATTCGAAGTTTGACATAGAAGGTCATTCAGAAAGATAAGTAATAAAGTAGGAGAGATGACGGAGCCTTGCAGTAGCCCTGAATTGATTTTGAACTCATTGGAAGAGATCCCATCTATAACAACACGAATAGTGCGATCTCTAATAAAACTCGATATAAATCAAGAAATTTTTTACCGACGCCAAAAGCAACAAGTTAAGATAGAAGCGCACAGCACTTTTTTTTTGCTCAAGTGGCAACTGTGAAATTATGGCCAACAGGCTCAAATTATTTCACCACCATGTTGTCAAACTCCATATATGAAAAAAGAAAGAGCGTCGAAAATTCTTTCTCTCTCTCTCTCTCTCTGATGCGTCCACCTAATAAATAACTTCACCATGATGCTTATACAAAATATAATGCCTATTGAAGAACAACCGACGCCTTATAATTGTGAAAACTTATTACAGAGCATTGGAAAGCTAGGTTGAGACTGCTCGCACACTTTGGGCACTGCTACACGTTCAATATATATCGTGATATTTCTAGTATCACGATATTTATTGAACATGTAGCTTGCAATATTGATGGATCGCGATCCATATCGCAGAATGGCCTAAAATATGAAATCAAAAATCCGGATCGCGGATCGCGTGATAAATATTGAACGTGTAGCATTTTCATGATATTAAATCATGATATTTCAGTAAAAAGTGTCAAATAAAATAAATAAAGTAAAATTCGCAGTGAAAAAAATTAAACTAATGAAAAGTAAAGCAATTGACAAAATTTGTGTAAAGTTTATTGTAATAAAGGGTAATGACAGAAGACAGTAAAAGCGAGTGTGTTTTGCCGGTGGAATCGGAATTAACCCGCACAGCACAAAAATAACGTAAATACTGACGTGATAAATATTGAACATGTAGCATACGAGCGTGATCCATCAATCCAATTAAATGGATCGCGATCCAAATATCACAATATATATTGAACGTGTAGCAGTGCCCTTAGAAGATCTTTGAGTTGAGAATGTGCACCTATTTGAAGAAGAAGGTTAGGAAGTGGAAATCGATTCGGTATCGTTTACAAAAAAATTCGTACATTCCATGAGACACAAAATCACCTACAACGGGCAACTCTGTCTGGTGCGGATTTCGGTCAGGCGGTGTGATTGTGTCTTACTTTTTTCGGGATGAGGCCGCCATTGCAGTGTCTGTAAACGATTTTCAAAAGAAGTTATCTAAAGAAATACTGACGTCAACTGACCATAAAGATTATGCAATTAAAAGCCGATGGAAAAAAAGTTATGCAGAATTTCACGAAAAGAGTATTGGTATGCCATCATATCAGTGAGGGCCAGGAGACGGATATTCTATTTTAATCGGAATCTGTCTTATGTGTAATCCAATAAAAAAAAATCACTACTATTTTAGAAAAACGTGTTTTTATTAGAGCATTCTTCTTAAAACACTCTTTACTTTTTATAAAACTATGTATTTCCAAATAAAAGCTAAAAATTTTAAAAGTCTCGCATTTTTAAATCATACACCCAATATTATTTCAAATAAGGAAAAATTATGTTTGATTTTTTTATGTCCTTCTACATCTTTTTTTGAGAAACTCAAATATTTTATTCTGTTAGTCCAGATATGAGTGATTTGGCAACACTGATTACAACAGTAGTTTGACCTATATTTTACCAAGTTACATGTTTATGTATTCAATGTTGCCACTTTTGATAAATTTGCAAAATTAATGTGTTTTGCATATAAAACTTTGATTTCAGTAAATATATTTAATTTAAAGGCATT